>CM053410.1:16516132-16736305 GCA_028644305.1 Xerus rutilus
CCCGGCCTCTTCATTTGTATTATTAGCAACATCTTGAACAAGTTTAGCTCCAATATTTTTATATTTATCCTTTAAATCAATTGACTTTGCAACAGTCACACCATCTTTTGTTACTTTGGGACTTCCCCAACTCTGTTCAATAATTACTGTTCTTCCCTTTGGCCCCATTGTAACAGCTACAGCATCGGCTAAAAGGTCTGCTCCTTGAAGCATTAAGGCTCGGGCATCTGCACCAAATTTTACATCTTTGGCATAAGCCCGAGTGAGATGAGGAGCCAGTGCCCTAGACACTGGTCTCATTTGGCGAAGGACTGTGGGTAATCGAAGCATTTCTGCGGGGCGTCGGCAGGGAGTGCACGCGGCGAGGCAGACCGTCTGCGGCGAGTGAGGGCTGGAAAGCCAGTTTAAATTGAACTTTTTAAAAATGACAAGAATGTTCACTGACTTGGTCTACTTGAGGAAGAGTCAAACTATTTTATGTCAGAATCAGTATATGATTTAAAAATTTTTTATTCAGTTACTGAAATAGTGTAATGAACATTTACTGAGCAAGCTTTTATACTGGGCACTAATATAGATTTTTAAAATGATTAAGAGAGAAATACAGCTCTCAAATTAGAAGGAAGAAATAAAGTCAAAAGAACTTTCCAGTTTAGATGATTAAAATCATTCAGAACTAGCTGAGTGGAATATTGATATTTTACTACAGCAACATGAAGTCGATTACTGTTCTCTATTCTTTTTGTGGTGGGGTGAGGGGTGTACTGGAGATTGAACCCAGGGACATTTAAGTGCTGTGCCGTATCCCTAGCCCTTTTATATTTTATTGTTCTTAAATTTTGAGACACGGTCTTGCTAAGTTGCTCAAGGCCTAGCTAAGTTGCTGAGACTGGCTTTGAACTTGGGATCCTCCTGCATCAGCTTCCCAAGCTGCTGGGATTACAGGCATGTGTCACCACACCTGGATCTGTTCTATATTCTTTAATCCCCTCTCCACTTCATTTTGCAATGCCTCCCATTAGATTAAGAAAACTTCATTTCCTTGCCCCATTGATGTTGGACTTTGTTACAGATTACTTTGGCCAACTGATATTAGCAGACAAGACATACACAGAAGCTTGAAATGTGCTTGTCTGATATAACTTGGCCTCCAGTATTTCTGCAGTCCACCATGAAAAAAAAATACTCTGGGTAATTGTCAGCCATAGGATCAGAGACATGTGAAAGAGCTGAACCGAACCGGAAGCCCAGAGCCAAGCCTAACTAATGCCTGTCAAGAAAGGTATTTGGGGGCAAAATAATATGTTTTTAAAACTTAAAAAAAAAAGCTATCTTGCAGGTCTTGCAGACCTGTGAGCAAGAAATCACTTATGATGCCACATATAATTTCATTTTTCCCCAGCTAATGGTGTCTTCGCCATGTTCTACCATCTTGAAGCTTTAGCACTTCAACCTTTATATTCTGGCATTAATCCTAATGGGACAATAAATGGAATCCCATTTGCCTGCAGGTTTTTCCCTCAACCCACCTTTCTGTAAAAGTAAGATGATCATCAAGGCGAGAATCTTGATTATCCTTAATGACTGCAAAAAGAAGTCACAGTACACACTTCATGTCAGGCTCTTAACTAGACTATCATGTTAGAACTGCACATGGAACTTCTTAAAAATGCACTTCCCTGGAATGTGTCACCAGAGAATAGTGATTCAGCAATGCTCAAGCCTGATTCTTTTTGCTCTTGGCAATAACATGGTTATTATAACATAGGACTCCTATATTCTAATCCAATTGGTACTTAATAAAGTCCAGTTGGGAGAAAGTTTTATGGGGCATTGTCCAGAAGACATATGCACATTTTCCTTTCTATGTGGTTTAGTATCCATGAATCAAGTTGTACCATCAGGGAAATAATTTTGAAGACATATTTTTCTTAGTTCTCTATCAAATGTTTTCATTAGTTATGTTTTGGCTTCTCTTACAAAAGCTCTGTGGCTATTGTTGAATGTGTTGTCCATGTGTCTTTCTCTCTGTCCTTATTGCCAAATTCAGGGCCTTTAAGGAAATATTTAACAAATGCCTGAAGGAGAGAGACCTGATATATACAAACAAAAGTTGTTCCTTTGAACAGGTTTGATTTTTAAAAATACTCTACCTACATATTATTATCTATTTTCAAAAATTCCATGAAACACACAAACACACACATGCACATGATTTTGCTTTATTATTCTCTCTTATTTTTAAGATACATATTTTTATGATCAAAAGCAACCTACTATCTTTTTTTTTTATACCAAGAATTGAACTCAGGGGACCTCGACTACTGAGCCACATTCTTAGCCCTATTTTTGTGTTTTATTATCTTCATAGCAAATTTAGAAAATGCAAAAATGTATTAGGAAAAATTCATTATGTTTAACATAAAGATTTAACATTTGGTATATTTTCCTTCTAGTCCCTTTCTACCTGCCTCTATGTCTTTCTCTGTCCCTCATTACACACACACACGCACACACACACACACACAATTATACATATTATAATGAAAAAAATTATATTTTAAAAATTATATTATAATTTTAAAAAACTGGGCTCATACTCATATATTGCTTTGGGTCCTATACTTTTTACATAATATTACACGTTATGTTAATGAAAATGTTGTGGCCTGTTGTATGAAGGTAGCAATTTTCTAATCCTTGCCTTATTGTTAGATATTTAGAATGGTTTCAATAATTCACTTTTATAAACCATGTTGTGATATATATATATACACACACATACACATACCTTTGTGCTTAGAAGAGATTGTTTCTGGTAAGACAAAATTTCAAGAATTTATATTCTTCTAAATGTTCACATTCCAATTTTCAGTTATACTGAGCCAACTGAAAGGCTTTCTTTAATGCTCTTTCATTCTGGGCATCCATTTCTTATAAAATCCTATTGAATGAGCACAGGATCCTGAATTTTACTGTGGAACCTATGAGCTGACAAAAGTTCAATGAGCCCATCTGTTTGAGGAGGACTTGAGGAATAAAGTATTCCACTGTTATTCACTGATTGTACTCTGGTTATATGGGAGATAATGACTTTTCATTCCATTACACTATTTTCCAATAATTTTGTATCTCTATTTATTTACTTCATTCCTTTGAAGAATAAATGACCTAAAAGTAACATTGTAAGAATTAAAAACAGTCCATCCTATTAAATGATATTGTCTCTACGAAATAAATCCCTAATAAATTGAGTAACAAAAGGAATAAAAGATGATATTCATCTGCTGAAATAAAAACAGAATGAAATTGAAGAAATGTTCTTAAGATATTTGAATATTAGTTGCCAATGTGAACCTTAAGTTTTTATGTAATTTGGATCAACTAAAATTTTAGCACTACCATTATCTTACATGAAGCTTTATTTTTATGGATATGTCTATAAGCTTGGAAATTGCTTCTGATTGTCCTCACCTCCAAAATCTTTGGGGTTCTTTGGATTGGCTGATGTTTTAGTCAGCTTTATCACTGCTGGGACCAAAAGACGTGACAAGAACAATTAGAGTTTATTTTGGGTCTCAAGTTTCAGAGGTCTCAGTCCATAGATGTCTGGGCTGACTCCATTTGTTGGGGCTTAAGGTGAGAGAGAACATTATGGCAGAAGAGTAAGGTGGAGGAAGGCAGGTCAGAACATGGCCACCAAAAAGCAGAGAAAGAGAGAGTGAGACAATATAAAGCCCAAAGTCACGCCCTCAATTATGTACCTCTTACTGTCAGGAGATGAATACACGGAATAGACAAAGTCTCTCTTAACCCAATTCTGTCACATCTAAGCTTTCTTGCATTGTCTCACACGTGAGCTTTAGGGGGACACCTCATATCTGAATCACAACACTTGGCGTTTTATACAGAGTTTCATTGCTATGACCAAATACCTGGTCTTAGAGGAAGAAAACTTATTTCAGCTCAGTTTCAGAAGTTCAGTTCATGGCCATCTGACTCCATTGCTCAGGGCCTCAGGGGAGGCAGAACATCATGGCAGAATAAAGTGGTAGAAGAAAGCTGCTTAGTTTGTGGCAGTTGGGAATCAGAGAAGGAGGAAGGGACCTGGGATAGATACAGTCGAAGGCCTTTTCCCCAGTGATCATCCTGTAGCCCCACCCCACTTGCCTACAATTACCACCCAGTAATCCATTCGTCTATCAGTGGATTAATCCAGAATAGGTTTTAGACTCAACCAGGAATAGAGAAATGTCTAAGGAAAGAATGGTAAATGATAAAATGCTTATTGAACATTTAGAAAATCTTATGGCATATTTTTTGCTTCTCCATTCTAGAAAGTTCCATGTAACTCATTGACATCACTTTACTCTGATATTTTCCATGTACGGTCATGATTCTTTCATACTTTTCTAAGAAATTATTTGCTTTGAAAATTTCCTTAGAGAAATACTTTAAATTTTTGGCAGCAGATTTTGAGCAGGACCAAGAAGAAATGATCGGTGTCACTTTTAAAGCTCTTAAATTACTGATTGGAGGCTCTTCCAAGCTCTGGTTTTCCCAGAGCTATAAAGTTTGCATATTAAGGGATTGAACTCTACCCATTTGTGGCAGACAACTCTAAATAAGATTTATACACAGACATTTTTTTATTGAAGATGTGTGTGGTTTGGACTATTGTCAAAAGTGCAGACTTAAACAGTCTCTGAAAGGAATTTTTGCTGTCAAAGTGAGGTGGAGGAAAGCATATAATAGATCATCCATGGAGAGAGAAGAGAAAGGGGTAGAGAGTGAAGAATGTGGAGGTGTCAAGGTTATGGCAGGAGAGAAAATGGGAATCCATGCATACATAGAATTATTGGACCTCAAAGAAGAAATATCTGAGCCACCAATATATCTTTTAAGATAGGCCTTGACTATGCATATCCTCTGGTGTTTCTGATATGATTATGTATGGTCACGTGTCCAGGTACTCCTGATTTATTTTGATATGCTGTGACATAGAGGATGGAAACAGAAAAATTTATAATTAGATTATATCTACACATGTATATTTATATTATACATAACAGATACATATATATAATGTCTATATGTAGAAAGCTTAGAAATTATATGTGTATGTATATTAAATGGGAATTTTAAGAGTACATATATATGAGTGCATGTATATGTATATACTAACATGCATACACATAAACATTTATATCCATATACAAGTGACCACTAAATATTTACAACAGTGAGTCATGTTCAGTCATCCCTCCATATCTATACATTTCACATCCATAGATTTAACAAACCACAGATTAAAAAATTGAAACACATATGTACAGGCTTTTTACTTGTCATTATCCCCTAACAATACAGTATAACAGCTATTTACATAGCATTTGCATTGTATTAGATATTATAAGTAATCCAGACATGATTTAAAATATACAGAGGATGTGTGTGTGGATCATAGGCAAGTACTTTGCCATTTTATATAAGGGATCTGGTCATCCTTGGGTTTTGCTATCATTCAAGGGGTGTCCTGGTACCAATCCCCCATGGATACCAGGAGACAATTACACTTAGCCATAAATTTAAATAATTATCATCCTACCTAAAAAACTCACTAAGTTCATAGGGCATTCATTATTTCAAAAGAATTAACAAGGATATTATTATTCTTTCCAGGAACTATATCTCTTGCAAAACCTGTAAGTTAGTTTGGGAGTCCAACTTACATTTTAGAGTATGATACTATAAATGTCCGGCCCTTTCCTAAAATGATCACATCAAACACATTTCAGTTATTCTTTTACTATTCAAAAATCAAATTCTTATTTAGGCTCTGTAAATAAAATGTAAGTGTGATTCTGAAGAAATGAGATGCATTCTGGAAGAGGAACTCAAATGTACATGTCAGGTAGACAAGAAGGGAAAAGTGATGACCATGGAGAAGGTGTGTTTGTTTAAGGCACCAGCGTGGAATGAATTCCAGATGAGAGGCACAAATTGACCTTATAGTCTTTTAGTGATTCTGGCAGAACTTCAAGTACTTAAACTGTTTCATTTGTGCTTTTCTAACTACCACACTTTGATTCTAAATGGAGAAGTGCTAAATGGAAAGGAAGCAACAGTAAAAAGTAAGGTTTGAGTCAACAGAGCTTGGCTGTGTTCTATATAAAGAACACCTAAAGGAGGTCTAAATGTAACCACATGCTCAGTTGGATTGGAAATATGGATTTTTGCACGGGTAGGGGGAGGGGAGCGCTTTGGGGGTCAATGGAAGAAAGTGGGCATTTATGCCAACTTATTTCAAAGTGTTTTAGTCACTAGTATATTAAAAATGGGAGCCTGAGAGATTTGCTGGTATATGGTGCAAGTGGAGAGCTGGAAAAGATGTAAATGGTCATACACCCAGAATTCACCTCAACCCTCTGGTACCCAGATCGTCTTCCTCTGCAGATTAGATCCTATTGACTATCTCAATTTCAACGGAGAGAGAAAAAGGATTTTCTAAGGAATTTGTGTGACAAATCCAAACAGGGAGTAAAAATAAGATGTAGGAATACAATTAATGAAAACGCAGATGAATCTGCTCAAACAGAAATTTGGTAATTGACCTTTGTTTGATTTCCTGCCTCAGAAAGGATCTTAATGTTACTTAGTGGAGACATGTTAAAGACAGGTAGACCATGACTTCAATGGTTCATCCAAGTCTATTGGAACACTCAGTGTTTGATTCTTTACAGGGACCAGTGCAATCCTCTTGCAATTCCCCAACTCCACGTTAGAAAATTTCAGTCTTAATTACTTTCTTTTCTTTCACAAATTCCTTTGAGATTGAAATTAGAGCCATGAGACTCCTGCCTAGGAGAATGCATATAAACAAAAGATTTTGCAAACAAAATATTTTAATGCACTAGATATTAATTTTCTTTAAAAAAAAGTCAGAAATGAAATGAAGTTACATGTATTTTGGTAGCCAGTTCACACAGTCCCAGAAGCTGAGTCATCAATCCCAGAGGGGTCATTGGACCACAGGTTTAGAACTTTTGATCTTTTAGAAATTTTGCTTTGAAACTACAAATAAGCTCAAGTTCAGAGAGAAGGGCCTTTTCCATTCCAGAGCCACCATATGGTTTTTTAAAGTTAAGAACATACAGAGCAGAGGGAGCTCTTTGAAGAATCAGTGCATCTTAAATTCAGTTGAGCAGGCCTTTTCAATGGTGACTTACACTGCAATGAATTTCCTTGCTTACATACGCGTGTATTTTGACTAATTCTTTTCTTTTCTTTTTTTAAAAAATATTTATTTTTTAGTTATAGGTGGACAGAATATCTTTATTTTATTTTTATGTGGTGCTGAGGATCGAACCCAGTGCCTCCCGCGTGCTAGGCGAGCACGCTACCACTGCGCCACAACCCCAGCCCCTTGACTAATTATTTTCTTAATGTGAACTCTTGAAGCTGACATTTTTAATTAAACAGTAGGTGCATCTTTAAAGTTTTAGTACTTATAGTTAAAATTTGCCATAGAAAGTCTATCAATTTGCACTCACATAGGAGAGCCTGGAATAGCTCCCACCTGGGAAATTCTCACTAACACTTCTTTGACCTTATCTGGTTGCTTTTCTAGTTATTTTATGTATGTCATTCATATAAACATCCATTTATCATTATTTTAATTTGAAGAAGTCATGCTGGGAGAACAAAGGTCATAGTTCACTTGACAATCAAGGTGGCTTGTTGAGGCTATAAACTTCTGAGAAAAATGAGTGAGATATTTGGAGAGCGTAGGCATTAGAAATGCTAAATAGGACAATTTACACTAGAAGAAGGAGAATCATTACCCCAAATAGAATAAGACTTAAAAATCAGCCTAAGGACTGTTCATGAAAAGAAAGGAATAACATTAAGAAGAAATAGTCATTAATAAAAAAGCAGCTGGTAACACAGGGTAGGCACAATGATAGTTGCAGGAAAGTCTTCAACAGAATGAATTAAAGAATGAACTGGATACAGGTGAAAAACCAACCAGGGACCTGGAAAAATTGGTCAAGGCATTGTTCCAGAAACTGTAAGGAAGGAATAAAGAGATGAAAATAATGAAAGAAAGGTTAAGAGACATGGAAGGTACACCAAAGTTCAGGGGGAAGAACTTGAGAATGAACACCAACATCTCTCACTCATCATGATGTGCCAGCACCTTAAGAATGTATCTTCAGTTGCTCCTTTTGCTCTCTTTCTAAACACACACACACACACACACACACACACACACACACACACACAGAGACACACACACACACGCACACCACATAAATTCATTTTGTGTTTTATTGACAGTTGCTTTAAAAAATAATTCTAGATAGTGGCAAGAAATTTCTAAATATATTTCATTCAATAGACTGTTTAAAAAAGTATACTGTTTAAAGAAAATATAGACCACAGGTTTTCTCTTTAATGTGTTACCATGAAATCAAGTGTATTTTTAACATTCTCTGAACTTAATGATTTATAAAGAAAAAAGGATACGATTTGAACATTTGGGATAAACATAATCCCCAAGACAAAGCAAGAGACTTTGTCTTATGATTTAAAAGAAAAATTTAAACAAATAATTTCTGGTTTTGTAGTATCTTAGTACTTTAGTGAATGTAAATATGCTGATATTTTTCTGTTAAAGAAGAAAATGCCTCTCCAGATATTTGGTTTTTTTTTTTTTTTTGGTTGTTGTCTAGAAGTATAATTGATCTCTGATTTATTTGATCAAGTAATAAACAGTTAAAAAAGCACGAAGAAAATAGTTGTTTCCAGAATTTTTTCCCTTAGAACAATGAAAATATAGATCTTTTCTCTCTTTTTAAAAATTTACTTTCAAAATTTTTTCCTAAATCAACTTTGTGATTTTTCTCCATTTTTATACTCAGGCTTTCAAACTGGAAAATCATGAACCATGATTGATAGAGACTAAGGAAAATACCATCAAAATCAGCCAAATTTTCTTAAGGAGTTACAGGAACATCATACTAATGAACAGATACTAACAGGCCATATATTTCAGAGGGATTTACTCCAAGTTGCAGTATTGTATGGGAATCCAAGCAATGGAGTTAGAGGACATCACCTCCCTCAATTTCTTTCTTGACAAATGAGGAAACAAAGACACAGGAAGACAAACAATGTCACCAAGCCAGTGGAGACCAACATCTGAACTTGAATCCCATGTCCCAACTTCCCTGGTCATTTCTTGCACAATTATCAGTAAGGATCTGATAAATTAAGAAATTGATAAATTATGCAGATCTGCAAGAAAACAAATAAGCCTAGGAAACTTGCAAGGAAAGGGAAGGCAGGTGGCCAATATGTATTCAGGTGATGAATGGAGACAAAGGGCAGAGAACACAGCTGGAAGGAGGGATGCCTTTGCTAAGGTCCAGAAAGTTTCCTCATCCAGGGAAAAATCAATGGAAGATCCACATAGGAAACCACAGGAAAACCGGTACCTCTCAGACTGTATATTTAAGGATGTATCCAGGGGTAGATTCCCCTGATTCAGTAGTAGAGAACAGAGAAGGGCTGACTGTATTAGCCCTTCTGCTACTGGCTTCCCTTCCTCTCATTCTAACACCTAACCATTAATCCACCCCTGGTTCCTAACTCCCAACCATGGAGACAACTTTGCGTCTTGGAAGAGGTAAGTCTGGTTGACTTCAGAATAGGTCCTGTAAGTGAATGTGGAATTATCTCAGGAAGTTTCTCTTCCTGTTCAAAGTTTTACTCATTTTCTTGGCAGAAACCTGAAATTCCTTCTAGAAATTTCTTTTGCTTTCCCAATGAGGGTGAATAAGAGCATAAAGTGAAAATAGCTGGTTTTATTAACATATTGGCTGGAGAACATTTCCTTGAAAAGCTATCAAGCAATGACTAATCCTTTCTCTTTTTCTCACTAACTCATCCAATATGTCAGTAATTCTATTTTCTTTACAAAACATAACCCTTTCAAAGACTTCTTAACACCACTGCTGGCAACACCCAGGTCTCTCTTCATACAAAACACAACAAACACTTTTCACTGATCTCTGCTCCATCTCTGAGTCTTTCCCCTTTCAGTTCATGTTTTTAAAGTTTATAGGGTTTGTACTGAGTGACACTTCCCTCTTCCCATATGTACTGAAGTATTTTCATTGTCATTGACTTCTTGTCTATCATTTTAGTTTTGATTTTCTCTTGAGGCATACAGAATAGTATTCTTAATTTTCATGTGATGACTTATTTTGACTATCTCTTTGTTTTTATTTTCTAGTTGTTGATAAATATAGTTGAAAGTAGAGCATGTAAAATGGAATTGAGTGAAATTACAGTCGGCTAAGCACAAAACTTAAGTTTTGTATGTCCCTGTGTGTCTGAAGATGGGTAAAGGTAGTAGGAAAGTTCGAGGGGAGTATTTTTTAAAAATCAAAACAGTAACTGTTATCATTCAGACCTAGAATGTCACTCCAAAAGCTTATGTGTTAAAAGCATGGTCTTCAGTGGAGCAAGGTTCGGAGGTGGAGTTTTTCAGGAAATGATTGGATTGTGAGAACTGTAACCTTATTAGTGGATTAATCCATTTGATTGTTTAATAATTTGAATGGAACCCTGGGTGGTAACTGTAGGCAGGATGGGTATGGCTAGAGGAAGTAGGTCACTGGAGGCATGACCTTGGGCATTGTATCTGTCCTGAACCCTTTCCTCTCACTCTCTTGTCGTTTATTTCGTGGGTTCGCTCGTCGAGTTGGGGTCCCGCAGGACGAAGGACAATGGGGTGGACGGTCGCGGAGTCACTCACCCAGACACCAGGGTAGGTAAAACTGCT
Source organism: Xerus rutilus (assembly GCA_028644305.1). Classification (NCBI taxonomy): domain Eukaryota; kingdom Metazoa; phylum Chordata; class Mammalia; order Rodentia; family Sciuridae; genus Xerus; species Xerus rutilus. The sequence goes on from CM053410.1 coordinate 16,526,985, forward strand.
CTGCTGGAGCGAGAAGCAGACCCGTTTATTTCAGTTAGTGCAACAGTTTATATAGGGTCCTTGGACCAATCATGGCCCTGAGGTTAGGTTACAGCCAATAGGGTATTGATCCATGTCAGGTGCGCAGCCAATCAGCATGGGATGAGAAAAGGAGAGGCACTGAGGGAAGCCAATCAGCATAGGATGAGAAAAGGAGAGGCACTGAAGGCAGCCAATCAGCATGGGTTAAAGAGGAGGGGAAACATTCAAAGTAACCAACCAGCATGGGGAAAAGGAAAGGGGAGGGGAGGCATTGAAGGCATGGAGAGAGCTCCTATACTCTCTCTTTTATTTCTCAGCTGCCATGAGCTGAGCAGCTTCCCTCCTTCATGCCCTCTGCCATGATGTTTCTGCAGTGGAGTCAGAGGACCATGGACTGAGACCCCTGAAACTGTGAGGCAAATTTTCCTCCTTTAAGTGGTTCTTGTAAGGTATTTTGGTCACAGAGACAACAAAACAAAACAAACACAGAAATTGGTACTGAGAAGTGGAGTTGTGGTTGTGAATATACCTGGTGTATTATTCAGCTTCTTGCTACCATGACCAAAATGTCTGACAGGAACCACTTAGAGGAGGAAAATTTTATCTTGGGCTCGTGGTTTCAGAAGTTTAGTCCATGGTCACCTGGCTCCATTGCTTTGGGCATGGGGTGAGGCAAAGCATCATGACAGAAGGGTGAGGTGGTGGGAAGCTTCTCAGCTCATTGGCAGCTAGAAAGCAGTGAAGGGGGGGTCCAGATATAGTTCATGCCACACCAACAGTGACCTACTTCCTCCAGCCATGCCCCATCTGCCTACAATTTCTACCGAGTCATCCATTCAAATTATCAATCCATCAAATAGATTAATCCATGGATTAGGTTATAGCTCTCATATTTTAAACCCTTTACTTCAGAATATTCCTGCATTGCCTAACACATGAGCTTCTTGGAGGATATTGGTGATCCAAACCATAACATTCTGTCCCTGGTTCCCAAAGTTCATGTCTATCTCACAATGCAAAATTCATTTAATCTGTCTCCAAGAGTCCCATAGTATTAACAATTCCAGTATTGCCCAAAAGTCCAAACAAAAAAAAATCTCTTTTGAGACTCAAGACAAACTCTTTGTTGTTAGCCCCTGTAAAAGTCAAAAGCAAGTTACATACATCCAGTATCCAATGGCACAGAATAAACATTCCTCATTCCAAAAAGGGGAAATGGGGGCATAGAAAGAAGGGATGGGACCAAAACAAGACTGAAATCCAGCTGTGCAAACAAGTTCTATAGTTCCATGTCCATTATCTAGGCACACTGTGGTGAGATGTAATCTCTAAAGGGCAAGGAGAGCCCCACTCATGGCCTTGCTAGTTGAAGCCCACATGACCTCTCTTTGGCCTGGCTCTGCTCAATCCATGCAGCTTTCCTCAGCAGATGTTCCACTTTCCTGGTATCTCTTAATTCCTGGGTTCTGTGCTGCAGCACTGGCTTCATTCTCAGAGCTTCATGGATCACCCTCTCAGGGGCTGCCTGCAGGAATTCCAGCCCTACTCCATTTAGTCTGGCTTTGCACAGGTAGAAGTCTCCACCATGACAAAATGACAAGTATACTCAGGAGAATAATATGTTATTTAATTTTGTCAGTTTGTGGCTAGGCCCAAACTTTTTAGCAAGTTATTAGGACAGTGAGTGGTGACGGTCACCTGGATAGCTGTTTGGGGACATGCACTCAGTTAATTACCCTGCTTGCTGACTCCTTCTCACTTATGCTCTCCTTGTCTGCAGAAGGGAGAAGTTGGAGTTTAGGTGTTGTTGAGATTCTGGCAGGAAGACTGGCTCCTTCCTCTGCTCTAGCTTCTCCCAGGCCAGTTGTAGGTTGCTGTTTTCTCTACGCTGTTTCGGTTCCTCAGCTTTTCTTCTTTAAAGATACAAGAAATACATGTATTCCATTGACTATCTCATAATGGAATTTGAATAAAACATTCTTTTTCATTTTAGAAAAACAATGATATTATTTTCCCCCTGTCTTCTTTATATCCTCCCCTTGTTTGACACAGGTGTGTTGTGGGTGGTTGAATGTGTATATCCATATAGCACAATGTAGTGGAACATGATGGAAGGGGAGGGAAGGACATTCTCTGGAGATCAAAGGCTCTAGGAACAGTGGACCTTGGCATTTCCTTGGCAGCTGTCACTTCCCTGGTCCAAGAAGCTTTCATGTTCTTCTGGACCATTGTAGTAGCCTCCCAGTGAGTAATGACTGAAAGAACCCTCTCCAGTTATTTCCCCACATTATGAAGAATGTCCTTTCAATAAGCAACTCCACCCCTACTCAGCTTTCTCTTATCAGAAAGACACAACTTCCTAATATGCTCTCCAGTTCCCCTTAGCAAGTTCTTTCTGCTGTCCTTTCCTCTTGGAGACTTCACAGCAGGTGCCAGACCTCACTGTAGATGATGAGAGAAAGCAGGAATGAGATAGGTAAAGCTATTAATCTGTGGTGGTTAGGACCCCCCAAAATATTTTTCAAGTTTTTTTTTCCTTTATCTGTTTTGCTACTCATGCTCCTGTTCCCCACAGGACATTCACATGCAGTTCCCTCTTCCTGGAACACTAGTCCTTCCCCTTCTACCTAGGTCATTCATTTTTATCCTTAAGATCTCAGTTTTCAAGTTGCTTTCTCAGGAAAGGGATGTCGTTATGCTAGGCTCTCATACATCATGTGTATTTCTTTCTGAAGTTACAGGTACATTTTTTTATTGTCTTCTCTCTACTTCTCTCCTCATAACAACAAGAACTCTTCCTGTTTTTATGTCCCATAGTGATATAATGATATATTTAGGCCTAGATATAATGAGCACTGAATAAATATTTGTTGGCTGTCGGCTAGATGAATAAGAGGATGAATGGCACCACCTGTGGATAGAGTTGTGGCACATTAAGTAACCGATGGCACCTATTGGGATGCCTGCCAAGCCTATGAAGCCCGTGAGCCAGACCCCTTTTCCTAACATTTGTTCCTGATCTATAAGGTTAGGGCCTGGGAGCCATATTTGTACTACATGATATCATCGTTTTCAGACATGGCCACCTTGACCAGAGTGGACACTTTTCCCCAAACTCAGTCAGATTCTTCCTTATGAACAGGGGACAGAGACTGGGAACCTGGAGGAAGATCAGGTTACCGATGGCAGGGCTCCAGAGAGTACAAACATAAGGTCTATAGCTAAGATCACTGTAGCACTCTGACACTGCCCTTTCCAAATTCAGAGTTCCTAGGGTTCCTTGAATTCTATGAACTTTTCCAGTTTTCTAACAATTTTTCTTTTCCTAATATATTTCAAGTTGGTTTTTATTGCTTGCAGTTGAAGAACCTTATCTAACTTAGTATTGGAACATTCCAAGTCAGAAATATGGGCTATAACTTGGATGAATGGCAGTGGTAATAGAGAGGAAGTGATAGGTTTGAAGAAATACATCTGATTTTGATGGAAGTTGGTGATGAATTGGGCAGGATTCAGTGTCTGAAATGGAAACAAATGGTTTTTAGTATGTTCTGTGGGAAACTACCCAGGAAGTAGCTCTTGTCCCTAAACATTCATTGTTTCCAATCAAATAGATTTAAGCCCATGAAAATGATTTCACTAGATTTTTACTTTCTTAGAGTACAATAAATTGAGTGTTTTCTTTCCCTGTTTATTCAATGTACAAGAACATTTTTTCAGAGCTTATGGCACTGATAGGTTACTGAGCCTGTGGCTACCTCTAAAACTGTACTTGTTCTAATATCATCTATCTGTGGAAAAAATAGTCCCTATAGAAGCAAAAATTTCCACTGCAGACTTCTCTATGTTGGTACCCTTTGTTACAGAACCGCCATTCTAGGCTTCTACTTCCAAGGTCAAGTAGAATTGATGTGGAAATTCTCTGACATGGATGAGCTAGTCTCAGCGGCCTCACATCATCCCCACACCAAATAAATATGTTTTTTGTCACTACCCTTGGAACTCCTCATACATGCTTCAAGGATAATAGCAATACTAACTTAGACAAGGTTCTTTGGTTGCAAGCAACAAAACCAACTTGAAATAGCTTAGGTAAAGGAAAATTGATAGGATACTGGAAAAGTTCTTAGAATCCAAGGAACCCTAGGAACTCAGATCTTGAATGTCCAGGGTTCAGTCTTTTTAGTGTCTATTGGTTAATGATATGTATTTCATGCTTCAATGGTTTGTAGCGTCCCATCAGGCAAAGTGGAGGCCTGGCCCAAGATGATGTTGGGCTGTGAGCAGCTCATTCTCCTAGAGCATTCCTCCTTGGAGTAGATGGACTTCCATGGCATTCCTGAACTCACCAAAAGACTTACAATGCCCAGCTCCCCTTGGTCTTCTTGGAAAACTTCCTTCAAGTCCCAGACTTCTTGGTGCTCTCACAAAGGCATTGTCACAAAGCTATGGTCATCAATAAGATATTCTGTGTTGATTTATTTCCTGTCTTTCCTGCCACATTGTAAGGTTCTTGAAGCCTGAGAGTATAATATTTCATCTTTGTCTCCTAGTAGCTAACACATTGGAAATACACAATATTTATCCTGACATGCTTTTGACTTACTCTTTCAGTAGCTAAGGCATGGGACCTGAAAGGCAAAGGGCTGGATGGGGAAAATAGGACAGTGGGCATAGGATGTTTATATATATTATAGAGTTTATATGATTGTGTGTATATTTTTAACATGGGAAATTATATCTCTATATATGAATATTTATGCTTTAGTCAGCTTTTTCACTGCTATGACTAAAAGACCTGACAAGAACAATTAGAGGATAAAAAGTTTATTTCGGGGCTCACATTTTTCAGAGGTCTCAGTCCATAGATGGCCAATTCCATTCTTTGGGGCCCAAGGTGAGGCAGAACATCATGGTGGAGATAAGCAGCTCAAAACATGGCTCCAGAAAGCACACAGAGAGAGACAGAGAGAGCTCTGCTCAAAAAAGACAAAATATATCACCCAAAGGCGTGCCCCTAAAGACCCCCTTCCTCTAGCCACACCCTGTCTACAGTTACTACTAAGTTAATCCCTATCAGGGGATTAATTCAGTGATTGGGTTAAGGCTCTCACAACCCAATCATTTCACTTCTAAACCTTCTTGCATTGTCTTACACATAAGTTTTTTGGGACACTCATATCTAAATCATAAGTATATACATATGTGTATATATATATATCTTTTCCCCCTTAGACTCCATTATGTTTTTCCCCATTCCTGAAGCACATTGTATGTTACTTAAATCCTCCTTCTATTTTTCCCTTGGTTGAGCACAGGGAAAATGAAACAATTATGGTTCCTGTGCCAGACAGAAGCTGAAAGGATGTGGTCCCTCCTTAGGTTGTTCTCGGTTGGCACAGGTCCTTGTGTACACTCCTGCAAAAGACCCTGGGGAAAGACAGGGAGATCAGCTTCCTCTTATTTGTGTGTGAGGTGAATGAAAGCAGAAAGAGATTCCTGCAGAGCAGCAGCCTTTTGGTATTGGATATGGAGACACCGCCTCATTGACTCCATTCCTTACATGCGGAGGCCTTCCATGGCCACATGACCCTATTCTCTTTGCATCAAAGGCAGCTGCAGTGGCCTCTGTCAACTTTGGGTCCTCTGTCTCAGGTGGCAGCTGCTCACCAGTTAATGGGTGATTATCTGATCTGCCCCTTGTGGGGCCTGTCTAAATTGAATCCAATAAAGTCCTTATAAATGAGTTAAACAGAATGCAACCCGATCCCAGTATGCTCAAACCCACAGCTCTTTTTGCAGATGCATGTAGTCCAAGTTGATGTTTTGTTTAAACAAAACCCTTAGTTTTTATGAGGAGATACTCAGAGTAGCAAACAGTCACATTCATAGTAAATTGTTGATCCAGTCAAGTCACCAGCAGTAGTTCATTAGGAGGCGATTCTAATGCCATAGGAAGAGTGATCCCAGGGCCGTGGAGGGGAAAGAAAGGAACGATTCACTGAGAGCTTATTATTGCCAATGACCTTGCTGACATTTTCTCTCTGAATCTTTATAACCCTCTCTGATAAGTTTCAATAACTCTGTTTTATAGGTGGAAAAAGGACACTCGGAATGTATAAAAAGAAGGGACAATATATTGTTGGACAGTAGAGAAGTTTGTGATTAATCTAGGAAATATTGAAGGGGCTTTGGAATTTTGGAGTAGCTGCCTTAGATTCAGGGTGACGGTAAGGTAAAATATTAGGCCATGATTTTGCAGGTTCATCCCTGAATGTCCTTATCAAATGTTGCTATAATTACTAGATTAATTATGTCAATAGGTTGGGGTCCTTCAGGCATTGAATTTACTCATAGACTAAATCATCTCTTATAATAAATGACTATAAGTCGTTACGATAGGAGCAAAAGTAATCACTCAGTTTCAGAATTTAATTTCCCACCCATGCCTGATTGTAGATGGTTCATTTTTGATACACATTTTGCCTGTAATCCCACACACCCTTCTAAAAAAGTGAAGTGAGAACATGTTTTGTCTTTGCAAACTTTAACAAACACATATACACAATCAATAAATCTTTCTTTACATCATAGCTGTTAAGTAATAATTGGAACCATCTGTTTTTCCTGAACATGTACCAGCCTCAGCCCAGCCAGCTGTGGAGAGGTGCACATGAGGAATGGTTTTTCCGACTAGAATATATCTCCATAATACATAGGGAGTGAAAAACTTAGATAACATGAATAACTAAAACCTTATTCTTTACTATTAAAATCATTACAATCCTAAAATGAATATGTAAGGAAGTAAAAAGAAGGCAAGATTTCCTTTTAACTGTTTAAAATCTGAATTGAGAGAAGTCTCTGATTGTCTCCTTTAAAAAAAAAGTTTGTCTATGTGTTGGTCAACTTTCTGTCAGTGTGCACAATACCTGAGATAATCTGCCTATAAGGAGGAAGGAATTGTTTTTGCTCATGGCCTCAGAGGCTGCAGGCCATGGTTGCTTGTCCCCTTTGCTTTGGGCCTGTGGCAGCATGGTATGTTATGGTGGAAGTAGTTTGTTCAACCCATGGCCACCAGGAAAAAAAGAGGAACAGGAAGAGGCCTGGGTGCTAATTTCCCCTTCAAGGGCACACCCCCACTGACCTAACTTCCTTCTACTAGGTTTGACCTCTTAAAGATTATACCATGTCCCAACAGCACCACCAGCTGGGGACCAAGTCTTTAACACATGCGTCTTTGGAGAACATTCAAGATCCAAACTAGAGTATAATTGAATTTTCTTGGAATTTACAAAGTTACTATGTTTAAATAAAGAAATTTCTCCTGAAAATTATTTTCTTGCCAACTATAATAAGCCTTTTATTACTTTCCCACAGCCAGAACCCTTGGTTCTCCTACTTTAATCAGGACAATAAGCATTTCCCCCCTCTCCCCAACATGTAAACAAGATGCCTAGTAGAGAAGTGGCTGTTCATTCCACTTGGGTTTCTAGCTTGTGTTTATCCATGCACCTGCTATAAGTCAGGGACTCACCTTGGGGCAGGCTGACCATCCATTCAGAAATTTTTATGCTCCTTTTCTGCTTGTTTTTGAGGTGCTGGGTACTCTTTTAAAGACTTGGGGGAGAACTAGTCGCTCTTCCCTCATGGTATGTCCCCAGTTGTTTCAGTCAGCTTGGGCTGTTATGAAAAATACCATAGACCCAGTGGCTTATAAACAACAGAAATCGATTCCTCATTGTTTCGAAGGCTAAAGGTTGAGATGAGGGTACTGCATCTTGAGTTCTGGGGAGGGCCTCTTCCTGGTTGCAGACTGCTCACTTCTCATGCATCTGCATTTGACAGAAGGGGTGAGTGATTTCTCTGGGGCTCCTTTTATAAGGGCAGTAATCACCTTCATGAGGGATTCACCTTTCTGACCTAAACATCTCTCAAACACCCTGCCTTCAAACACCATGACATTGAGTATTCATAGGTTCTACTTATGAGACTTAGAGGGTACAAATGGTGACTAGTTTAGACCAATGATTAATTCTCATTGTATGATTAGAAGCCAGTATCCATTAGGCAATTGACCATATTAGCAATGTCAATGAAACCAAAGTCTCCATTCCACATCATTTCACGCTGATAGGTGTCTGTCTAAGGACATTCCAACAGACAGTCACTCCAACTAAACTAATTTATCTGCTTTTGTTCTTCGTTTTCTCCTCAGCTATCCTGCTAGCCCTCTGGGTTTTCCCCCAGTTGCTATTAAAGCTTAGACTAAGGCTGAAAACAGGGCAGCTTCAGTCACAGCCTGCTGACCTCAGGGGTGACACCTAACCCATGAGGAGACGCTGTTGCTGCTGATCTTTGAGTATCAGGACACAATCCCCTCTAGGAGAGTTCATGGAAGATGGAAGGCTCACATCTAAATCTGGTCCTTGCAGGCAGCAGCACAGCATTAAAATGAGATTAACATAAGCTGAATGTTCAACTCACTGTGTTCCAGACATTCAGGCTCTTTTCTCATCTGAATCCTTACTGTCATTCTGCGAAGCAAGTGATATTTTTGTCTTTGTTTTACAGATGAGAGAACTGAGTTTGGAGAGGTTAACTGATCTGCTCAGGGCCACAAAACGAATAAATGCAAGAACCAGCATCTGAGGTCTGACAATCTGTCACCAGCCACTGTTTGGGCAGCTGGCTCGTGAGAGGAATGAAAACTGTGAGCATACAGATCTGACTTCTCCTGGCAAGTCTGGACTTCCACACTGTCACAAACTCAGCCTTTGGGATGCCTTTACCCAGGTGATCATAGCACCTATGACATACTATATCATATTTGTATTCACTTAGCCATAGAAGTCCCTAGGAGGAAGTTAAGAGGACTCAGTTCCTCCATAGGCATGAAGGATAAGCAGAAGAACCTCAGCTTCCAGAATTAACATCTGCAATTGGTTGTTTTATCACTAACACTGAGCTGATTGGGTTACAAGGTAACCCAAATGCTGATTGGGTTAACAAGGTAAGTAGAATCCCTTTATTGTTACACATGAAAAAAATATCAGGCAAAAAGCATCTTTAAAAATCTCACACATCTTGAGATAATATTGCTTTTACAATCCCTTTAGTCATTGAATCTTAAATACTTACATATGCATATGATGTAGATGTTTGGTTAAGTGCAGTTCGTCAAAGGCCAGAATAAAAGAAACTCTAATGTGCTTTTGGAATAAAGAAGTTAAAAATAACAGCAGCTGCTTCTCTCTCTCTTTCTCTCTCTCTCCATACTCATCTCCCTCTCTATACCCTGCTGCAGCTTCCCCTGGGGACTAACTAGGACAACAAGAAGAAAAAGCACTGAGTTGCTAAAGTCTTTTCAAATCAGAGTGTTCTCTGCATAATCAAAGACAGATGTTAAACCAGGTGCTTTTCCTAAATGGACATTTTTGAAATATGTTGCTGAGAATTGTCAGTTTCCATGCAGCAGCCAATGTTGTCAAATGTGTGAATTTGTTTAAATCATGGACAAGGAAATTTTAGGAACGTGAAATAAAAAGAAAATTGCCACTCCACTCACTGGAGCCTGGGAAGCACCTGCATGGTGAAACATCCCTGTATTTCACTCTCTTTTGAAGTAAACCAAGTGAAGCAAAGAGACGGTTTTGGTGTTTCATGTTCTCTGCTTCTCATCTGTCCATCAAAGATCAATTTTAAAAGTTTTTGTTTTTTCAAAACATCACGAGAGAACTTAGGTTCTAATGCCATTAAATGACTACCTAGGAAAAAAGTCACATTGTTTTGCATTGCCAAAGTGAAGTCAAATATGGCACCAACTGGTCAAACTGCAATAAAATGTACATGACTGGGTAGGAGGAGTCCAACGCTAGAGGTGTCTTGGGGGTGTGTGAATTTGAAAATGAAAATATTATAGGTAGATCATTAGCTTCTAATAGCATGCAGATTACACTATAGTCGATGGTCTTTCAAAGCTTCCAATTTGACGTGTAAATATTAAAACCAACTTAAATAGCATTTATAAAAAGCCAATTAAGTGAAGGTTGGAAATGGGGTTGGGGATGAGCATCTGAAAGATCTGATGAAATTAGCAGGTCTAAGGTTTATGTCTACATACCAGTGTAAAATTTTAAATGTAGGGGTCTAAGAATTGCTAATTCTTTCTTTGGTCAACTAAAATATCACCACTTTCATTTTATAAATGAAAGGACATTCAATTAACAACAACAAAATATAACAAGGATATAATCTGAGAGAAGAGACTTCCCTTCCAATTGAATAGATTTAGCTTTACAAATTCAAAATTCGTCCTGTGCTTCTCATTTAGCCAAATTAAGAAGTCTCCTCTGCCTGGATCTGGAGACCAGGGGAACTCTGGACGAGACAACCATGGGAAATTCTGAACTAGATGATCATTCAGTGTCTCTCTAGTTCTCTAGGTCTATGACTGGAAGGCATGTCCCTGCCACCAAAGAAAAAATGGAGAGTAAATTTACAGATGAGAAAGATGGAGAACCATTCTAAGGCAATGGATGCTAGCAGTGATAGTAAGACACAGACTAATCATAGAAAAGCAAAATGTATTTGTTAAGGGTAAACGAGGAAGGTTTTGTGGGGAGGATGAAACAGTTGGTCCTTTAATTAACAGAATTTTCTTCTGTGGACAGATGCAGCAAGTGGGAGTAGTTTCTGGGAGGGAGCTGAGAGCCTGGGGCTGCAGAAAGGACTGTAGCACCCCTCAGCTGAGGTGACGCCAAGCCTAAGGTGAAGAGACTTCCTTAGTCTTTGGTCTATTTCTGTTCACCTTCTCTTTCCACCCTACATCAAAAATTTTATTCCATCTTTCAGAAGCACCCATCTTCTCTTCCTGTAGGAAAAAAATCCATCTGTAGCTACTTTACCCTTTTAAGGCAATTTTTATTTTACACTTCCCCCAAAGAAGGCTGGTGGAACAGTAATTTGAGGGCTGGGAGAACAAGAAGAATGAATGGCAGAGCAGACTGGTGGCAAAGAAACACAGAGCTACTCCCTGGAAACTGCTGCTCCCCTCAATTACTCTACTATGGTCTTTTCTCTTTTCCAACCCTTCCATTTTATAGATATAGACAAAGCCTCCCCTCCTTTTGGGTACCGGGGATTGGACCCAGGGGTACTCAACCACTGAGCCACATCCCTAGCCCTTTTTTGTATTTTATTTAGAGACAGGGTCTCACTGAGTTTATTAGCACCTCTCTGTTGCTGAGGCTGGCTTTGAACTTGCTATCCTCTTGCCTCAGCCTCCCAAGCCTCTGGGATTACAGGCTTGCGCCACCACGCCTGGCGACAAAATGCCTTTTAAACATACCAAATGTGTTTTTGTGTTTTTATAGCAACATTGTTTACTTCTGGAGAAATCGATCCCTCTGATTCTCTTTGAACTTGAGCTCTGAGCTATGGATCATTTGGTGTTTGTTCCTATTTTGTATCAACAACTGGAATAAATTTGAAAATTTATTGATGGACCACTAAGTCTATTAGATGATGGTAGATGTGTGTGTGCATGTGCACTTTTATCCACATAACTATATATAATGTATGTGTGTGTATATACATATATTTGTGTATGTGTGTTTTGATAAGCAAATAAGTTCAAAGAGCCCAAAGAGCAAGACTGCTGTAGCTACCCCTATTAATGGAAAATGCATATGGAAACATGGGGTGGTCCCATATGGTTAAAAACTGAGTTAAACTGAACATTGCCTTGGGTTTCAATGTAGACTACATATATTTACCTAACTGGAGTAGCAGCCATTCTTCAAGCCAGCTCACAAGATAAAATTAAAAAATCTAATTCATAGAAGCACAGTGTAAGAAGCCCAAGTTCAAGTGTGAAGAATCATGTAATAGCAAATTTTAAGCTCTAATTGAGGGGGAGGGGTGATCAGAGAAAGCCTTTAGTAATTGCATAATATGAAAGTGTTAGACAGGGGCAGATTCTTCCTCTTGTTGTACCTGAAAAGGACAGAAAAGATTTCTCACCCACTACAAAGTTTATGGCTGAGGTACCTGTAATAAAAGGCAGGTTGACAAGAGAGAAACATACAAATTTACCTAATGAAAGTTTTACATGACACAGTCTTCAGAATGAAACAGGCTGAAATAAAGGTTCAGAATGAACATTTATTTTTTAAAAAAAATTTTTAACTTTATTTTTTTAAAAATTTATTTCCATGTGGTGCTGAGTGAGGATCGAACCTAGTGCCTCACACGTGCCAGATAAGCACTCTACCCCTGAGCCACAACCCCAGCCCGGCAGACTGAATCTTAATGGACTATCATGCACAAGTATGATTGGAGAACAAAGGACATGATCTAATGGTGATAAAGTGGGGGACTTAGCAAGGCTGTCCAGATTCTTCTTTGCATCCCTCTGTCTTCAGAGACAAGCACATTCCTTTCTTTTGGGTATACGGATGACCCTTCTGGAATGAGAGTCCCATAATCTACTTCTAGGGAAGATCAGCTAAGTTTTATGGCCTGCTGCAGGGAAGAAGGAGTGTGGGGAATTATTTCTAGTTTTGATGGTCTGCTTTAGGAGAAAGGGTGAGGGAGGGAAGGTCAGAGACTTTCCTGGTTCTGTGGTTTCTTCAAATGGAAGGTGCCATATTTTGGGACCATATGTCCTGAACCCCATCACATGCAGGCTTGAATTTTCTTGTTTTGACAATTATAGAGTCTGAGAAAATTTACCGATTTGAATCACAAATTTCATAGATGGGCAATCATTTGGATGGTCATTCAAACAATTGGAGGAACAACTGAATTTGTGAGAAATATGAAGAAAACAAAATGCACAGACATGATAGTGAAGAAATTGGTGGTCTGGGAAGGTCTCACAGAGGAGGTGGTAGTGGAGCTAAGCTCAAGAGAAGATGGAGCCAGCTGTGGAAAATTCTGGAAAATTGTGGAAAATTCTGGGGGCAGCAAGAGCAAAGGCCCATGTGCCATAAGACACGGGGAAGTTTTAACAGGGTAGATTGGATGAAACCAAGCAGTCCAGAATGTCTAGGCAGTGTACTGAGGCTTCACCAGCTTATCCAAAAGGGATATTTATACTATGAATTCTCTGACAGGAAAATGACTAACCTTTTTAGAGATTTCCTTTTTCCATCTCTCAAGTGAGGATGCTGGATTAATATATGGATGCATCTGGCATGTGGTAGCCCTTCTGTACAGGCAAGTGATACATCTATAAGCCTGGAATGTTCAACCACCACCCACATTGTTCCTTGGAGATCAAGTGATCCCACTCCCTCATTCCTCAGCTGAGAAGCCCAGGGATGTTAGTGGGCTTGGCCACGTTCATGCCATGCACCAGGGAGGATCCACTGACCTGTATGGAGTGGATACTACAGAGACCATGGAGAATCATATTTGGGCTGTGTGTTGTTGGAGGGGGATGAGAAGAGAGGGGAAGTAAGATAGGAGGAAAAGAAAGAGATATTTATAATAAACAGAAGACAATTAAAGCAGAAGACAATGCAAAAGATGATATGCTCAGTCTGAACTTGTTGGGTAGATGTTGGGTAACCAAGAGTATGTAGTTGGGGCATTCAAAGGAGGATGAGTGTTTAAGGAACTGGCATGAGCTGACTTATAGAATTCATATACCATTACATCAGTAGTCTTGTTGAGCACTTATTGGGTGCCAGGAGCCATGCTAAGTGTCATACATACATTTTATTCAATCCAACATAAACCTCATGAAGGAGATTACCATTGCAAAACTGGGAAAGAGTCAGGGACGTTAGTTGATGTGCATAGCGTCTCCCAGCTGGTCAGTAATATGGCTGTGATTTATCTCAGGTGATCTGGCTTCTGAGTCTGTACTCTCAACACTGCTTCCCAGGTCAAGGAGGAATGGGAAATTCTTCCTGGCCCCAGGGAATAATGTGAACAAAGGCAGGAAATGTGCAGTGTCCTCTATTGATTTGGCCATTTTCTATTGGTTTCCCTATAAGCTTTTTTATAGTTAGCTAGAAAACCTTGTAGTCTTGACCCCCTTGAGTCCTGGCCCTTATGTTGTTTGAAAGAGTAACTCTTTACTCCACAATACTATCTTCAAGGGCATCTCAAACTTTTGCAGGTAGCCTGCCCCCCCCCCCGCCCCCAACGCACATCCACCTATTAAATCCCTGAGGTTTTCTAGCTTTTAACTTGCCACACCTCTTAGTCTTGCTCTTAAGATCCTGGAAGAAAAGCCCCTGAACACATAAGACCTCCAGCACTTGTACCTCGCAGAGGTCTAGATAAACATTCACCACAATGGAAAATACACAGCATAAGCATAGCCTATGTGCATATGGCGCTGTATTGTGTGTCTCAACTGGATTTCCCAGCCATCTGGAAACATGTGACCTGAATTTCCTGGGTCATGGGTTTTTTTCTATGGAACTGAGAATGGGGGAAATATTACTAATGGCATATTTGATATTACTATGGACATATTATTAGAGTTTTAGCTGTGATACTAGTATGGACAATTTTTAAGAGTCCTTATCTTTCACAGATTCATATGAAGAGAATTTGGTGCGAGGAGAAAATGGGATGGAGGGATGGATGAACCAAGATTCAGATTCTGAATCAGTAAATGTTGAAGCTGGGTGAAGGTTACATAGGAGTTTATTATACTATTCTCCTACTTTTTTATGTATGTGAAATTTCCATAATAAAATATTTTTTTAAAAGCTCACATGTGATTGATGGAGAAACCATAGTAGTGCAAAATTATTATCCAGAAGTTACAGAAGCGAGTGACTGAGGAAGTAAGGCCCCCAAACACCCAGGACAAAGGAAGGACCTTTTTCATGAGAAATTCATTGAAAATTATCACCACCTGACAGAATCAGAAATAAGCACCCACAGCCTGAGAGGTGTCCACATTTACACATTTATTTGGGTTTAGAGAGACAACACAGATAAAATACTTTGATCATACACAAGTTCACATTTGGTAAGAACAGGTTGCCACATGTTTGTATATTTTATTTTTAAATTTTTATTTATTTTTTCTGTCTTTAGTAATGGAGCGATGCTGGGGAAATGTCGATGTCATTCAGAAACACCAGTTGGGAACAGTATTTTGGCACACATAACTAATAGATACACAGTTTGCATTTAGCACTTTAAAACAGAAGAGCACGTGCAGGATGATTCCCAGTTTGAGGTTCCTTGATTCTTTGTCCTGCGACTATATTTACACCTGTGCTTTCTTGGTCCCTATTCTGAGGAGTAGCACCTACTCCAAGGCCCAGCAGTCAACACCTGCAATGTTGGCTATTTGTGACACTCCATAATTGGTTTCTTCTATTCTTAGAGATGAAGTAGTATTCACCTTGCCTTTCTGAAATAACACAGTTCTCAAAGGAGATTTCTCAGGAGGGGGCTAAGCTCAGGGCAAGTTCTCTCTAAGAGCTGATGTGGAGGGCGTACAGTTTATTTTGGCAGGGGAGGATGAGAGAAAAGGGAAAGAGAGAACAGGAACACAAGCAAAGGCAGGTCTCATAATATCAAAGTTCAATACAGCTACCACACAGAAGCAAACATACCAATAATATATTGTACAAGCTTTTACAGCAACACATGTTGATTTGCGACACTGTACAGTTCAGATATAAAGTGCACAACCCCAATCTGAGGTGACAAGACAGTATTATCAATGTCATAAAGGCAACACAGTCACACACACTTGGTTTCTTTTTCTTGCCTTACATCCTGTGACAGTACATGAAGTTCATACCATTTGTAGGTCTCAGATAAAGACATACTTTACTTTTCTTCAAGTATTTTAAATAATGAACACAATATTGCTGTATAAATAAAAATGGCCATGTCAATTCTGATTAAAGCTAAAACCAAATGTTTCTAAAATTTTCCAAGAATGGTCACACGTAAAGACTTCTGGCACTGGGAATTTGGGCTAATGTTCTCTCCCTTCCTTCTTTTTTTCCCTTGGTTCCTTTGTTCCTTCTTTTTTCCCTTCCTCCCTCCATCTTGTGAGGACTACAGATATACCTGAAAGAGTACTTATTAAACTACTGGGATCTATTAGGTTTTTATTTGCCTCCTTTCCTGGGCTATGGGTGGTAAGGATTTCCTTGGACAGGCCTGAGCAAGTTTCCCAGCAAATCTGAGGAAAGACCTAGAAGGACCTGGAAGAACCTGGAAGGGGCAGAGGTGGGAGAGAGAAACCATATTGGTAAAAATCATTTTGCTGGAATTTCATACACAGGTACAAATTATCCTTTTAAGTTCTGCCATGCCATCAAGCTAAAAACAGTTTCTGCTATAGGATCTGTCCTCTGAACACTAAGCACCCTGGAGTAGAGAGAGATTGGTCCAAAGGGTACTGGGCCCTGCCATCTTCTCCAAGTAGAACAGCAGGTTTGATAAATTAGAGTCTCTCCTTCTGAAATGGGACCTTTGGGCTTGAGGCTCAAGATGGATGGGCAATGGTGTACTTATTCTCAGCAGGCAATTTCTAGAAAGGAAAGGGATGCTTGTCCATTAGAGAAAGTCTAAAATGGGAGACTATTCTTTCATGAAATTCTGCAATGTAGATAAATTGTTTTTTTTTTTTTTCTAGTTGCCATGGGACATACATTTGCTTTCTAGATAAAAAGGCCCAAAGCCATATTCATATCAAGTCTGAATGCTTTTGTTAACCTGGGAGAAATAAGGTAGGGGCAAATTCATGAAGATTTTAGATGATTACATTCTGTATTATGGGGTGTTTCTATCTGTGAAAGGACGGGGCCCTCTTTCTTCTGTACCAATAGTCTTTCTAACTATTGAACTTCCCTGTCCATACAGAAAGGGAGAACATGGCTAGATTTGTATCTGCACTCTGCATAGCAGAGGCTGCAGTTCTCCTACAAGCACTTGGAATCAGACATTCTGTGGCCCCATCAATATCTATGGGAACTTGCTAGCTCATGTTTATCAGGTTTGCAGAGGAAGAAAGTTGTTTTTAAAATATTGTTCGAATTCTAATATTTTCCACATATTCTGGTTGCTTTGGCTTTTAACAGGAGACATATGATAAAAGGTCTTAGTATATCTCAAAATCTAAGGTGAAGAGCTTATTTTGTGAAAGAAAAATAACCACTCATGGAATATTCATTCATTATTTAGGATCTAAGTGAGAGGAAGTATAGCAGGAGAAACTTTTGTGCACAGAAATGGGTAGGGAATGGGGATAAGTAGTTAGCCAGGAAGTCCATGACACCTTCCTAGACAGTAGTAATATGGCATCCAGGATGATGTTATTGTTGTCACACACAGATCTCTTCTCCCAAGACTGCGTTTAACATTCTGGACTCACCACATCCTGGGAATGTGTTTCATTCCCTTTTGTTCAGGCTGATTAGGTTTTATTTTTATTTTTTCTAATTAATCCAAATGACCTAATAAAAGAATACTGTTTGGGAAGATGCCTCAAGAGTCAGCATCAACCTTCTGTTCAAAACAGGTCCAACTAGATACTAGAACAGAGATGTCTACCCTAGTTTAATCTCAGATGAAGCTTGACTTGTCATGCTTACGGGATGGGTCTGCTAAGGGAAAACTGGGTGAAAAATTTAAATGGGAATAGAATCTTAATTGCTGATCTGATCAATCATTATTATAAACTTACAATATTCTTTTTTTGTTGGCTTTGAAATACTAACTTTAGAGATGTGATAAGCCATAACATGTTCTGAAAGAAGGACTTATACCCTTTAAGAATTTTGTGGGCCTATGTGTCAAAATAACCTTGCTAAGTGTTTTATTGTGCCTTCATTAAAAGAAAGAGAGAAAAAAAATCTGGCTGAGGTTTCCTATCTGCCCCTGCAGTTTGTATAACCCATATAAAATAAAAATCTATATGTTACAAAATAGGATTTCTTTTTAATATATATATTTTCCTTTTGTAAAATTATATGTATTTAAATACATTTGAAATGTTGCTATAGGTAAATTAGAAATTTTTTTCTAATACTATGAAAAAGGCAAGAGTTTTTTATTGTCAACATACATTTTGTATTTACTTGATCCTTTTCACTGCACCCCAAAGAACCTTTTAGGATTCAGGGGCAATTTGGCACTATTCAATCCTATTCCTCTGAAATGAAAATAAAGTTTGATTTGCACACTATATTAAAAGTAAGGGAAGTATTTATAACAATTTTAAGCTTTTCCTTATTATATTAGAACACAGCCGTTTGTCACTAATTATTAGAGAGGTATTCTGAACTTAAGAAAGGATTTTTAAAAGGAGCAATTTTTCAACTGTACTCTACTTTGACACCACAATATAGAAAGAGATTTACTTTGGAACAAACTACAAATACATTTACACAGTTTGTGACAACTTAATTGTCTACCTAGAGAATTGAAACAGCTTAGTGAGTTAAATTATTATAAATCTTGTCCAAGGCGTTCTATTTCTTCAATCAGGAAGTCAATGTCTTGGTGAGTTGCTGCAGGATTTGAAATGACCATGCGGAAGAAATTGACTTTGTCTCCCAAGGGTTGGTAGCTGACCATAGTGGTCCCATACTCCATCATTCTGGCTTTGATCACTGGAGCCACCTGTCAAAGAGACCATATCAGCATGGTGGTTCTTTCCTCTGGGGATAATCCCTTTGCTCAGGAACCCAATAGCAAGAAGTATTTTTAGTCTTTAACTCAACAGAACCATATTGGTTCTCTCTTGAAGGAATTGCCTCCAAGTTTTCATGGGATCAGAGCACCAGAACAGTTTAATCCACTCAAGATCCTGAAGGTGATAGGAATAATAGCAGGCCGTCAGGCACTTGCTACCTTAGTCTTGACTTTCTGGTTAGTGTTTGGGGAGGAGAAGGATCTGGTTTGGGTTCCAAGGCTGAGTGGTTCAGCAATACAACATGTAGAGGAGGTTCCCCAAGCTACTCCCCAGCCAGAAAATATAAAATCATTGAAAATAAAACATTATTCAGAGAACTGTTATCAAGAGGTAAGCCTCAGTATCCAATGATGTAAGAAGATAACAGATTTGTGGCAACTTTCTTGAGAACTTAAACTTTTCTAGTTTCTTTTTATTCTCTTTTGGCATTTCCTCCATTTGTAAGGTTTTTGGAAAGATTTCCCTTGATAGTATGAAGAACCAGCTCGGGTAGAAAGCTGAACCCATAAAAACTTCAAGACAGAACCATATCCCAGGCCAAGATTTTACAGGATTTATGCCAGCCTGCTCATAACAGCCTGAGTAGTTCTCTGTGGGTTATGAAATTAAATTTATGCTCTTGAGCTTGGCACAAAGTCCCTTTGTCATCCAGCCCTGAAGAACCATCTTCCTCTGCTCACCACCATGAATCTTCAAGTCTGACAAGAGTAATTTTTATAAATATCTCTTGGATGTACCATCCGTGTTTTCATCCCTCCACACTGTCATCCATCTAACTACGTCACCCTTATTCACTTTGCTTAGAATCCCTTTCTATTTCAGGTCACATCCTGCACAGGCTGCAGGACTCTGCCATGATCCTACAACTGCTATAAAGCCTTTCCTGTCTTCTCTAGCCCATTAGTATCTTTTCTCTAGGTTGTAATGACAAGGTTCCTACTCAGAGATTCCAACTATATGCTAATTTTCTATTGACCTGCTACTGATGAGCAAATCTATTTTCTCTTTACCTCATCTGTAAACTCCTGGAAGACAGGTGCAGTATCTTTTGCTTCTTTTGTTTTTCAGCACAGTACTGAGTACATGTTGAGGGCTTTCTGAGTTTTAATTGACTATAAAGAGTACCATAATAGCAATAGCTATCTAATAGCAACAGCCCGAGGGTCCCAAGCATTCTTCATCGACTCTACCTGGGTGTGCACCACCTGCACACTCCTGGGCAGCAGGAAACGTACTGACCATGCTCTTCTTCACCTCCTTAGGAGGAGGGGACAACCTGTGATAGTAATAACCACTAGTCATCTAGATACCTTCTCCAAGTCTGTGCACTCTAGGAAAAGGCCTATGATCCACTAGTGGATTTCCGTTTCCTGTGCAAAAGAAACTATTGGGTTTCCTAAATGCTGTTCCCCTTTTTTATTATGGAATGTGCAAAAGGTACTTGCTATAGACTGAACGTGTCCCCTCAAATTCACATGTTGAAATCTTAACCCTCCGTGTGATGGGATTAGGAGGTGAGGTCTTAGGAGGTGAAGCCTCTGCCTTCATGAACAGAAATAATGCCTTATAAATGCGACTCCAGAGAGTGCCTCTGCCCTCTTTCTGCCATGTGAGGACACAACCAGAAAAGGGATGTTTATGAACCAGAAAGTGGGCCCTTGGCAGGTAGAGAAATCTTCTAGCATCTTGATCTGGGACTTCCCAGCCTCCAGAACTGAGAGGTAAATTTCTGTTGTTTCTAAACCACGCAGTCTATAGTAGTTTGCCATTGAAGTCCAAAAAGACTAAGATAGTACTTTACTCAGCAAATGACTTTTGAGTGCTTACTATGCTAAAGCCCTGTATCAGGCATGCAGACACAAAGAGTACTTTCTGTACTTGGCCTTGTGTGGTCTGGAATTGAACTCTGTTCTCTTGTTTCCCACACACTACACAGAAGACTCCATGTTTCCTCCCAATTTGAATCTATGACAGCTTTAGGAGAAGTAAGAGAATAGTTTTTGTTTGCTGTATCTATGACAGCCACTAGTCGCAGTTAGGCACCTGTGGCCAGTATGTCTGAAGCACAAAACTTGTAGTTGAACTCAATTTTAACTAATTTAAGTTTAAATGTAAATAGACACACATGAAGCTATTACTATTGTACTGAACATTATGGATTATTTCACTGCTCTCTTCTAAGTGTGTGAGATTATACTGGTTCCTGTACATTATAATTTAAGGGTTTCATACTTATGAAGGAAGTTTTCTGAAACTCAGAAACATTATTGACATAGACAAACAAAAGCTAACCTTGATATTTCATGTGATTCTATTTTCATTTCCAAATCTGAATTGCTGAATTCTATTATAGTCATGAAATTTGAGTCACAGCTGAGAGAAAAATCAGAATTTATTTTGCCATCCTCAGAGACTTTCAGATTTGAATGATCAATAGCATAAACAGAGTCTTCTAAATACAGATTTTAATTACTATCTTCAGGAAATAATTTCCATTCCTCTCACAGATTATGTGATATGCTCAAGTTCAAGAGGCATTTGAAGAGTTGTATTTAAATGCAAGAGTCTCAGACTTGGACTTTTTCTCAGAAAATGAAGAAAAAGAACTTTAGGGTCTGTATTCCTACCTTGCCCCTCCCTCATCCCAGTGCTAATGAACTGAATAAGCAAATGAAATCAGCTGAACCACTCTGGACTCTCTGTCTGGCTAGTGGGTTTATTAAAGAAGCAAAAGGTAAAAAGAATGGAAAAGTCTAAATTTCTAACTAACTTCTAACTAACTAGCTTGTTACATGAAATTAGTCATTATTAGGATAATTTACGCTATAGAGAAGAAACACCATAAAACTGTAGGCTTTTCTCTCAAATGACTGCAAACCTCACTCACTTTTGTTTGTTGTGTGTTTGTCTAGTCTAACGTGACCTTTCACCTCTCTCCATCCCACCTCTTGGGCTTGATTTCTTGGGATGAATCAATTCAATACAGCTTCAGTCTCTGCCACCCTAGACACATGCACCATGGATCCAAGTTCTAGATGCTTTCTTCTGTGTTCCTTAGGTAGTGATGCTCAGCCTGGCTGTACATTGGA
Source organism: Xerus rutilus (assembly GCA_028644305.1). Lineage (NCBI taxonomy): Eukaryota > Metazoa > Chordata > Mammalia > Rodentia > Sciuridae > Xerus > Xerus rutilus. The sequence continues at coordinate 16,548,786 of CM053410.1, forward strand.
ATCAACTGGAGAACTTCTAGAACCACTCCCAGCTCCATCCAAAAGCCATTACGTTAGATTCTCAGGGTAAAATCTGGTCATCCTGTGTTTGTAAATCTTTTGGATGATTCTAACATATAACCAGGGTTAGAAACCACTACTCTAATTAGGAGGCTAAAGACCTCAGTGGTATGTGTTTCTTCCTCATGAGGAGTTTGATCCTGGGTCCCTTAAGGACAGGTGTTATAAGCTTTTAAGAGGGCCTGTAGACTTATACAAAGTCCCATTCTTTTCTTTACACAGAAACAAAATGTGCTGAAAGGTCATTGAGGCGGCACAGCTCCTTAGACTGTGGGAAAGGAGGCCTGTCCAGTTCCTTGAAGTAACTGGAGGAGGGTCCTTCTAAAAGAAGAACCTCCCAAACCAACAGACCCTCTGAGATCAAAATACAGATGACCATCTCTACTTGGTATTCCTACTGTGCTATAGGAGATGGGTCCTGCATCCATCTCCTCTGGTGCACACTGGAAACCATGTTTGACCTATGTGTAAATGCTGGGGAAAGGTATTTAAAAAGGATTAAAGATAAAAGGTAGCTTACTGCCCAGAGTAGAATTTGAAAAGTTCAAGTCCTTAGGCTCTAGAGTCAGACTGTCTTTATGATTTTGGGAAAGTGACTTCCCCTCCGTTCTTCAGCTTCTCCATCAGCAACATGGGTGACAGCAATTCTTTTTCACATCAACCCACACCAGTCTGCTATGAGACTTTAAGTGACCTAATGCCCAAATCAAGTTTGCCTGGGACGAATACACACTCTGAATAGTGGCTGTTATTTTATTGTTCATTTCTAAGGAAGCCTTAACCTTGGCATCTTCAGAGGATCAGCAGCAGCTCTGTTTTTTAAAGATTCTGGCACCTGAAGTCTCTTTTGTGCTTATAACTGAGTACCAGTTTTGCTTGGAAAATCAGTGACAACAAAGGTTCTTGCTGCTTTATGAATGCCAGTAAATGTTATCACCTAGTTCCTTAGTTTAAGACATCATAAATCTCAAAAAAACAAGAAACAGATTTGTGAAAAGTCTGGATATATTGGCTCTGTGGGAGCCCACAGAATGTGGGGTCTTGCACTAAGGTGGGATTTCTCATAAAGACACACATATGTCATAAATTCCATAGGCATGTGACAGGGCCAATATGCACACATATCAAAGCAACTCAGCACTTACCTTTGAGAGGCGACTCATTCTCTCTTCATTGTCTTCCAGATTACGCAAACTGGGAGGTATATACCAGAAGCAAACATTTGTGTGCTGAGGCTACAAAGAAGAAAGTAAAATTTACATGTGGCCTAAACTGGCAGTTTTGAAAATTCCCCAGGCATTTCAAATTTACTTACTTGTCAGGTTCAGAGTACAATTCCTACTTTTAAATCAGTGGTTGTCTTTGGAGTGCCTCACTTTCACATTACATCAAGTTATTTGTGAGTTTGGTCTTTATACCAGCTCAGAAGAACTACCCTGTCTTCCCCTTTATAATGATCCCACTTAGCTGGACAGCACATTATGTATGTCACAAAGTATCAGTGATAAGGACTGGAGTCCACTAAACTTTGGGGGATTGTGGAACTCTGAATACCTACCTTTCCATCAAACACCATTTCATATCCTTCTCGGTTTTTTATGATATTGTATAAATACTCTGCCAGCTCCAAACACTTGTCAATGTGTGCTTCAAATCCAGTAGTCCCCTAAGGATGAGGAGAACAAAGCCATTAGGCAGGCTGAGGATGTCAGTAGAGTTTTTTTTTTTTTTTTTTTTTAATTTAAATGCAGTAGAGTTTTTAAACAGAGATGTGGGACAAAAGTGAGCCCTCTGGAGACTGATGGTGATTTTCCGTGCTGCTCTGGCACTTCGTTTATACTAGACTATTTCTAGAGGCTTTTTTTTTTCTTTATTTGCAATTATTTCCCCTTTATACTGTTTCCATCAGGTGCTTTTGTTCCCTTTCATTACTGTTCTCCACAGCTGACTCCTTTTCTTCCTGAGCCTCCATTCCCCAGGCAATTATTTTGATTACTCGAGGGGAAAATTTGCCTTGCAGTTCATAGAAGTAATCATGAAAGCCATTAATAACAGAAGGACTGGGCTGGTCCCTTCCTGAAGATAAGAAGCATCATTAGAGATCCCCCCTCTACCCACCCTGCAGGATGCCTGCTGAGGCCCCAGCACCACTATGTGCATTTTCCATTCCCAGACCCCATCTTTGTTCACTAATATACCCTCATTATAGAACAAATAGGGTAGGCGCTCACCAAATGTAAGTTGAACAAATGAATGAATGAATCTTAGGGAGCATGCAGATGATTTGTGAGCCTGTCATTCTGCCAAGCTCTTTAGAGTTCTCCTTTGTTGGTGGATAAATGACTTGCATGTCTGTGGTGGGTGAATAGTGATGGATACAGAGGTCTTTTAGTTTTCAGCTCTGGGAGTCTTGGATCTGGACTTATGTAAAACACCACAAGAGCCTTGGATTATGGTGGTTTGATGTCAGGACACACTAGGGAATTACTTTTCAAAATAGTTTTCATCTGATTTCCTTCAGCATTTCCTAAGGGCTAAGGGAAAACTTAGAAAAACAAGTAATGCTCATCCTGGGAGCCCTTAGAACTGGCCTGCCGAGAACTAATCCAACATGGAAACTCGAGGGAGCAATTGTAATGGAGGTAAGATGGACTGACTTTCCTGTTCACACGTGGTCTCATCACCTCACTCAAAGGGGGACCCAGCATAGCCCTGGGATGTGCAATATCCAAAGCATGTTTAAGAACAACCTGCACTGAAGGAATCTAATGGTTTCAGTAATTTCTTTGGAGATTGCTCTCTCAGCTGATTGGCTCAATATGTCTGTCTGTTCTGATGATCCCTAAGAAGGACTTGGACTGATACCAAATGCTCAGGTCAGCACATGTACCATGAGCTCCATTAGCCTGTGGGCGCTAATGAGATTAGAATTGGTTTAGCCTGACCTGACAGCTTGGGTCCACTTGGAATGAACTTTGACTCTGTAGGAACTTACAGAAAGAGTGGCCCATGTACCAAGGTCCGATTTCTCCTAAAGATATATGCATGTCATTAAATGACACTTCTGAAATAGCTACAAAATCTCTCTTGCTGCCATTTCCACTTTTACTTCCACCACCCTAGTCAGGCCCTCTTTTCGCCATAGCTCCCTAATCACCTTTCAGTCAATTTAGACTTTCCACTACTCTCAGAATGTGCACTTGAATCTCCTACTTGCCCTTTTTGGAATATTCCTCTCAGCTCTTTTGCTTGAAATCCTATTTATTCTATCTATTCTGTTCAAATCCCAACTCAAAGGTTGTCTCTTGATAGAGCTTTCGTGGTTCTCAAACTAGGAAGGAGCTCTCCATTCTCTAAATCCTTTATTTGTGTTTCTTTTATGATCAGTTGTATTCTGTTTTATATGAAGATATCTCTGTATTAATCAGATCCTGCCTAGAAAATGATAAACTCCTTATCTCATCCCATTTAGCACCAGGCATGAAAACAGATACTCAATAGCTACTTATTAAAATTAACTCATATTTTAGAGATAAAGTGAACTTTCAGTTACTTGGCAAAGAACGCCAGACATCAATCTCCCTTTATTAATTTTCCCTCAGCCATTTTCCAGTCCCTTTGCTATTCACGTTTTCAATTAGAGAGTCTGATCATGAGAAACCACAAGGAAACCTGCCAATTTGCATAATCACATAAAAACATGGAGATTTACTGTGAAACCTCTGCAGTTACATATTAAATCATCCTTGCATACATAAAAAATAGATCAACAAATATATGAAAAAGTGTTCAACATCTCTAGCAACTAGAGAAATGCAAATCAAAACTATTCTAGGATTTCATCTCACTCCAGTCAGAATGGCAATTATCAAGAATGCAAGTAACATTAGTAAGTGTTGGCGAGGGTGGGGAAAAAAGGTACTCTCATACATTGCTGGTGGGACTGCAAATTGGTGCAACCACTCTGGAAACAGTATGGAGATTTCTTAGAAAACTTGAAATGGAACCACCATTTGACCCAGTTATCCCACCCCTCAGTATATACCCAAAGGACTTAAAATCAGCTACTATTATGACACATCCACATCAATGTTCATAGCAGCTCAATTCACAATAGCTAACTGCGGAACCAACCTAGATGCCCTTCAACAGATGAATGGATAAAGAAACTGTGGCATATATACACAATGGAATATTACTCAGCATTAAAAGAGAATAAAATCATGGCATTTGCAGGTAAATGGATGGAGTTAGAGAATATCATGCTAAGCAAAGGAAGCCAATCCCCAAAAAACAATGGCCAAATGTTCTCTCAGATAAGTGGATACTGATCCATAATGGGAGGAAGGGGCATGAAAGAATAGAGAAACTTTGGATTGGGCAAAGGGGAAGGTGGGGAGAGGAGGGAACATGGGGGTAGGTAAGATGGTGGAATGAGACAGACATCATTACCCTAGGTACATGTATGATTGCACAAATGGTGCCACTCTGCATCATGTACAACCAGAGAAATGAAAAGCTATGCTCCATTTGTGTATAATGAATTGAAATGCATTCTGCTGTCATGTATAACTGATTAGGAAACAAAATGGGGAGTAATTTTAAGGTAGGTTTATTTATTTATTTATCTATTTATTTATTTATTTATGCCTACCACCAAGTTTTAACCACTGAAGAAAATAATCATCAGGCTTAGGATTCTGTAAAACTGCAGATGAAATGAAAGATCTACTCAACAGAATAGGTTTACATGAATTGTTATCATGGAGAACACGTCCTTAGCATGCCACATCAAGAGACTCATTTTTTTGCATAAATTTACTAATGAAGTTATCCTGGACTTAATGTTACAGTTGTCATCAGTGCATTTAGTTTCCTTGATCATTAACACATTAGCTTGAAGAAAGGTAGTTTTTTACTTGGGTTACTATTTTTTAATGTGGTTTATCTCATTAAAGAGAAGATGCAGATTAACTTGACCATCAACGTCTCCAGGCACATCTGATAACAGAGGACTTACTGAATTAATGCCCCACTCTTTCTCCTCTATATTCTTTTTTTTAAAATATTTTTTTTAGTTGTAGATGGATACAATATCTTTATTTTATTTATTTTTATGTGGTGCTGAGGATCAAACTCAGTGACTCACACATGCGAGGCAGGCACTTTACCACTGAGCCCCAGCCCCAGCTCATCTCCTCTGTATTCTTTTTCAGATCATTTCCTCATTTCTGTGGGGATACAAAATAGGCCCTTGGCTGTCAACTCTTCTGTGGTTTTTCTTTTAGGGAGAAAATGACTCCTTCCAGGATGACATGATAGGGAGCTTTTGATGGGATAATTATTCTGACTTCTGATTTAGGTTGTAGGACTGAGCCTATTACTTTAATAATTATTGTCATCTCATTGTGCAAAAAAAATACATCTTTTAGGTTGAAAATGAAATGGAAGTTTTTGCCATTTAGATGTCCAGATTTTTGAAGTTCTGTGTAAGCAATTAAAAGCATCTGTACTCCTAAGAAATGCGGCTTCTGTGATTTTTCTCTTTTGCCCCCTCTGGGGGCCTTTATTTCAGCACTTTAAAAATTGACTCCCTGCCTTTATTTCAGGCATCACTTCCTCCTACTATCTGATACACATCTGATGTCCTCCACGTTATTTCTCTGAGAAACAACCAGCTGCCCCATGCTGGAGAGGAGGCTGCAGATGGAAAAGGAGCAGCAGGAACTGATGAACCATGAGAGGAACAATTTTGTGTAAGTATAGCTCATGATCATCATCTTAGTAAAAACACCACCGGAAAAACAGACAAAAAGGATGATACTCAAAGTAAGAGGGATCTTGCTGTTTAGAGATCAAGTTTTTCCTCAGCTTGCTACCTGATGTTTATACCCATCACTCTGGAATTCTTTTTGATGAAATAAAACCTACTCATTTTAAAGCAGATCGGGAATACACCAACAATCTATACCCTTGATTTTTTTCCCTCCCAAATGAAAGCATTATGCACAACAGAATGAGTCTCACATTGGGTGGTAGGGACCAATTACACAGCCTTATTGGGTTCTCAACTTTTCAAAAGAGGAAAGGAATCCCTGCCCAGTGCAAGGGATTGGAACCCATGACATTACTGGTATCTGGCATCATGGAAAAGTGACTTCATGTGACTGCCTGATAATTTAGGAATACTTGGAGAAAATTTGTCTGGGGTGAATACTATTATGAAAATTTGCCTGAAGGATATGTAGTCCAGCTATACCTGGAAACTATCTAGAGTTATTTCTGTGTTAAGAAAGACTGTGCTGGGCACGGTGGTGCACGCCTGTCATCCCAGCAGCTCAGGAGGCTGGGGTAGGAGGATCGTGAGTTCAAAGCCATCCTCAGCAACTTAGCAAGGCCCTAAGCAACTCAGTGAGACTCTAGCTCTAATAAAATAAAATATAAAAAAGAGCTTGGGATGTGGCTCAGTGATTAAGCATCCTTTGGTTCAATCCCTGGTGCCAAAAAAAAAAAAAAAAAAAAAAAAGACTGTCTTTCTATTTAAACTGCCTCTTTTGCCAGAAGAGATTTAAAGAAGATTCTGTTAAGTACTTGGGTTTTGTACTGTTTCTCTTCCAAGTCCCCTCCTTCTCTTGTTAGCCATCCCACTCCTCTCTGAATTGCTCTAAAGTAACTATGTTTACTAGGAAAATTTTCACAAGCAACAGTATATGGAATTCATCCCTGTGGACATGGCTCCTATCTCCTTAACACTTTCCAGAAGAAGTCATTCCCTGGTTTTATCTTTGCACACCTTATTCCTGCTGACCAAGTTGTTTGCTGGTTCCTAAGGGACTGAGTGGGTTACCTCTGTGTGCAGGCTACCGACAAAGCACAGGGCCAGATATGTGGCCTCTCTACCAAACAAGCAGGACCTCAGGACACACCAGCTTCCTTTCATTTTCCCCTTTCTCCTTTCCTTCATCAGATTTTCCTGCAATACTCTTTTTGAAGTTGAGTGTTTATACTATATAGACGGCTTTGGCCATTGCCTGGAGATAAAAGAAATCTGGTGGAAATCACTGATTTGTGACCTGTTGAGAATCTGGTCAAAATTAAAAGCAAAATCTTTGACCTTTCTGGTCTGCTTTCATTTAATACAAATATATTCTCTTGGAAAGCCACAGTGAGGTCCAGCCTGTTCTGCACACCATTAGCTACAGAGTTTACCTTGCAGGGAAAGGAGAGATTATGTACAGCTGAACTCTGAACTGAACAGAACTCATACAGAAAGAGGTGGTTAGGTAATTCTAGAGCTTTATAAAGAGCTCTATCATGGGAGGTTATCCTTTGAAATGTCAAAAACAAGTTATCATGGTGGAACAACCTTTTTTTATTTTTTAAACATATATTTTCAGAGTGCATTGAATTACCCAGATGATCCGCCATGGGGATCATCTACCAAGAGTCCCCAAAACAATGATAATTACAACAAGAAGAAACATCTCTCAAAAATCAAGATGTTCTGCCATGTATATCAAAATTGACTTGTTTTCTATAGGAGTGTGGGTATTAAAATAATCGGGGGCTGGGATTGTGGCTCAGTGGTAGAGCGCTTGCCTTGCATGCGAGAGGCCCTGGGTTCGATCCTCAGCACCACATAAACAATAAATAAATAAAATAAAGATATTTAAAAGAAATAATAATCGAGCTGAAAAGGAAACAAACGATGGTTTGATTATACTCTTGCGCACACAGAATGCAGGTGTTGCAAATATAGGATTAAAGAAACTCTATCTTGAAGGAGTGATTTTCAGTTTGATAATCAGTTCCTTAACCCAGATAAAGTCTCCCTCTCGCTCTTTTTGGTTGACATTGAATGGTCTGCACACACTCACCTTTGCCCTCCACATTAACCATAATTTAAAAACATCAACGTGGCGTCCGCACTGCAAGGCCTTGTCTCCAGTGTCGTAGGACAGGTCGTAGTGTTTATCTTGCTGGAAGAGGTAGGAGGCATGCATCTGGTTGCAACTCTGCATCAATCCCTACAAGAAAAAAGAGGAAGTTTAGGAAACTCTACAGACTATCCATTAGCTTTACATTCTGGTAGAAATTATTAAGAAAATAAACAAATAAAAGGGAAAAGAAAACAGTAGGAATGAAAAAGAAAGAGATAAGAAAAGATGGAGCCAACTTCTGGACAGGACTGTCCAGCCTAGCTACTGCAATAGGTTAGCTCTGGGATAAATAGCTCGGGGTTGAATGTTACCAGAATTAAGAAGGATATACTTGCCGGGCGAGGTGGCTCAAGCCTGTAATCCCAGCACTTTGGGAGGCTGAGACAGGAGAATCGCGAGTTCAAAGCCAGCCTCAGCAATGGCAAGGCGTTAAGCAACTCAGTGAGACCCTGTCTCAACATAAAACACAAAATAGGGCTGGGGATGTGTCTCAGTGGTCGAGTGCCCTGAGTTCAATCCCCGGTACCAAAAAAAAAAAAAAAAAAAAAAACCAAAAAAAAAAAAAAAAAAGAAGGATATACTTATATTTCTACTCTTCCTTTTAAGAGAAGGCATTTTTATAACAATAAATAAATGAATGAATCATAATCAGTGCAATGCTCATTCTTTGGGAAAACGTTCTGATGTTCTGAATAATTAATTCTAACTAGAATATTTTGGAAACTTTCTTGTTCTATAAAATACTATTAGTGTGGTTCTTCTGGCATTTCCATCCATATCTAATCAAGAACTTTATCACGCAGCTCAAGTTGTCTTTGAAAACTGTAAGGTTTCAGACAGTTCATGGCTATTATTTTATGTGCTAAAATCTCAAAAAGCAAAGACATTGCAATTCTGAGATGAATTTAAATAACCCATCTTTCCCATGCCATGTTCTATCTCAGTGGTCAGGCGTCAGGATGTATTTTTCCACTCAGTTGCTTGTGGAAGTTGCAAAGGAAAATTTCATTGTCCATGACCATGAATTTGCCTGGGCACCATGGCCCTGCCATGGAAATGAGTGGCAAAGTGATCCAACTATTCCCAAGAACAGTACATGAATCATGCTTTCTGACTAAAATAGCATTGCCAGTCTCCTCCCTAGAAACCCCCACCACGTTTCAATTTGTCACGATCTACTGGAAGCCTTTGACTCTTGTTTTCTACCCTGTAATTGTGATTTTATAAAAGCTTTGGCATTTGGATTTTGCTTCTCGTGTGACTCATGACAAGAGAAGAAAAGACTACAATGTGATCACTGAGTTGAAGTTAAAAGTGGGAACTCTTTTTAAAAAATATCCTAACTAAAACACTGAAATGCAACCAAAAGTTTAAGCAGGTCTTGAAAGACAGAGTGCCCCAGTGGTGGAAAATAGAACTAAACTTTACCTTGTACTTCAGGCTTCCAATTCATTGGAATCCATAAAGTTACTTTTGTGAATAAGAGAAATGAAGTATAACATATTTGTATTGGATCAGTAGAAAGACATTGAATTCGAAAAAGAAAATTTGCTCAAAGACCAATAAGATGTGAAAATTACGACATGTGCTTCTATCTTGATTCATGGTCACAGAAATTTTGTGTGGTTCTTTCCCTGGCCAAGCAAACGCACAGATGCCACTGATACTAAGGAGGACCACCTCAGAGAGTGTAAAAGGGTGGATGGGTCAGACCAGCTCCTCCCAAGATAAGAAAAATGACCCAAAGCACACGACTCTAAACCCTGGACGGCCCCAGTCTCACTGCTGTGCAAAAGGACGAGGAAAAGTGATGGCGATTTCCATGCATAAAGACTCTGGTGAGAAAACTACCTGGTTCTGGGCCACAGAAAAGCTATCAACCATTGAGCCTCAAACTCTTTTTTTTTTTTTTTGTACAGGGGATTGAACTCAGGGGCTCTTGACCACTGAGCCACATCCCCAGCCCTCAAGTCTTATTTTTATTTTTATTTTTATTTTTTTTGGTACTGGAGATTGAATCAGGGGTACTTGACCACTGAGCCACATCCCCAGCACTAGTTTGTGTTTTATGTAGAGACAGGGTCTCACTGAGTTGCTTAGCGCCTCGCTGTTGCCAAGGCTGGCTTTGAACTCATGATTCTCCTGTCTCAGCCTCCCTAAGTGCTGGGATTACAGGTGTGCGCCACTGCGCCTGGCTAAACCTCAAACTCTTTTAAAGCTGCTGTACAAAATGGAATTCTCATACTCAAATAAATATAGGAAACTCTGCATCATAAACCCCTTCTTTTCCAGATACTGTAATACGTATCAGCATATTAAAGGCTTCAATAACTCCAGGAATACTAAAACTTGTTTTAAATTCTCATTCAAAATATCTCCATTTTTTTAAAGCAGAGATCTCTATAACTACAGAAAAATTATTGCCATCTTATGGGATGCCATTATTTCTTGGATCCAGGGGGTAAAAATAAAGCCCCATTTATGATAGCATCATGAACTCCTGGATTTGGAAGGGAGTTTAGAGCTCATTTAATCTATTTCTACTCAGTTAAGGAATCCTATCTATTCTGTTACTCACATGTGGTTGTCCAATCTGTATTCATTCATCTTTCCTAATGATTAATTCATTCCTACTATTGAAAAGCTTACTTTTAAAAAAAAGTATTCCTTTTATCAACCCCAAGTCAAACTTAAAATCCACTGTGTATTCTGATTTTTGCCCCCAAATTTGTGCCACCCAGTGTTATTAACCCAACCCCCTCCCCAAGTCCTTGGGAAAACAAAATGAATCTCTTTCACTTGAGAGTCCTTCAAAGTGCGAAAGTGCCTCTCTCCTTCTCAGCCCTTTACATTTGTTTTCTTTTTCTTCTCTCTAGTTCAAATCTTTGAACCATTCCCCTTGACATGTTTATCAATGGTTCCTCTGTGTTGGAATTCTCGCTTGATGGGGTCCTGTATATGATTTGGCACCAAGCTAAGCAAAGCATTGCAAGCCATGGTTTAACCAGAGGACATGGGAACCTACCACATTTCTCCTGCTGAAACTTGACTTCTTTGATCTCATTCATGTTTTTTTGAATAGTTTTTTTTTTTTTTAATTCCTGGTTGACCCGGCAGAGTACAACCTAAAGTCCTACATCTTTTATTTACACAAGTCCAATAATTCAGCCATGTGTGAGACAAGCCATGTTCAGTCAAAATAACCACCCCATCCCTGGACCTACGGTCAGAGGTTTGCAATGATTCCCATGAGCAACTTTCCTTTCTTGTATGTGGCTTGCAGGACGGGCCTGTAAAACTCATCCTGTGTTCTCATGTATCACTACATATATCTCCTTTGTCTTCCAGCTGCTTCTCATCCAAAACTAAAATAAGCTCCTGTATTTGACTCAAATGATCAATGACTATTTTGAATGGAAGAGGGTTAGATGCCAAGCCACACGGCTCTCCCCTAGGGGACAAACATCAATTTACCAACCAGTAGGTCCTTCCGAGGCAGTCATCTAATCACTTACAAATCTGCCTATTTTCAGTTGGCTCACATTGCACTTTGGGTCTGTAGTGACATGATGGGAGCCACTATCAAACATCTGGCTGAAGTCTAAGCGACAACAACTTATTTTTCCCTTCTGGTAATATAGCTGAAGTTTGCATGAGCTAGAATAGAAGAGAATATATCAAACTGGATGCCTATTTGATGGAAAACCAGTCTGAAAAGTTTTTTTTTCAATGCATTCATCTCACTTTTGGAGGGCAGTCAGTCTTCAATCCTGTGTCAACATTTTATTGTATTTGTTGCAGACAGAAGGCATGTTGCAGAAATTTGCAGTTGCCAAGAGGAGGTATTCAGAACCATAGAAACAATACGCTTTGATCCAGCAATTCCATATGAGGAATCTACTTTAAGAGAATAATCAGGAATGAGCCTGGTACAGTGACACACACCTGTAATCCCAGCAGCTCAGAGGCTGAGGCAGGAGGATCATGAGTTCAAAGCTAGCCTCAGCAACTTAGTGAGGCCCTAAAAAACTCAGTGAGACCCTGTCTCTAAATAAAATACAAAAAAGAGCTGGAGATGTGGCTCAGTGGTCAAGTGCCCCTGAGTTCAATCCTTGGTACAAAAAAAAAAAAAAAGAAAGCAAGAAAATGAAAGAATCAGGAACATGATCAAACATACACATTTAAGGATTTTATCAAATCATTATGTCTTATGAAATAGGATATTATGAAGCCATGAAAAGTCACATTATGGAATATTGCATTTGTAATATGATATTAAGTACAAAAAAGAAAAATGTGCATATGACATAGATGATAGCAATGTTATTTAAAATATATATTTATTTATAAATAAATATGTAAACATATATGATAGATATATTCCTAGAAAATTGTAGGAGAAAACATTTTAAAACTGTAATAATTTTTATCTCCAAATGACAGAATTTGGGGCAACTATAAATTTATCTATATGTCTGTCCTGCCCAAATTTTCTATAATAATTATACATTGAGTTTATAACAGAAAAACATAAGATATTTTAAAGCAAGTAAATACTTAAAAGTATCTTTAATGTGAGGTTGCCTCATTGATTCTAACAAGATAAAATTTAATAGGAATAAACGGAAACTCTTTATTTGATCAACAAAATAAATACAGAAGTGAGATGTGGCCCCTCCCTCCTCCTCCCTCATAGGAGGAAGACACAGAGGCACAGTAAGCATCTACACAGTGACCTTAGACCTTGTTCACTGAAGAAACTTGAATAAAAGTGGCCATTGCTCATTCTCTTCTTTGGTGATTAATACATATACAGATGCCTTATATTCTGGATGTGGCATCAAATATTAAATAGAACAAAATAGAATTATGAGCTATAGAATGCATATACACATAGACATACTTGCATATGTATCTGAATCTTCACACTAACTTTAATCCTATATCATGCATATTTTTCCTTACAGTAAAAACAATAATTTTTCTTATGGTAAGAAATTTCTCCTTCTCATATTCCAGAAGAAAACTGGAAATTTAATTTTTTTGAGAGAGTAGCATGCAGGGTCTCTGGATCAGGGACACCAAGTATAGTTGAGGAAAGGAGTCTTACACTGAAAGCATGGAGATTAGGCTGAAGTTTCTATTCTGAAAGCTCAGGTTTCCTGAGTCTTTTGGACTTCCTAACACCTGCTGCTCACCCTCCAGACAGTTTGGGTGAGTGCTTTCTGGAGAGTGTGAGCAATCCAGCAGGGAAGATCTCAATATCCTGATGTTTCCAGAGAAAGTCGTTTCTGCAAAGATCATCAAACCCCACCCAAGGGCTGGGACGCAGAATCAGGGAAGACATACCTCTTCTCTAACCAGGAAGGCGGAGCACTGCAAAGGCACACCCATCATCTTGTGTGGATTCCATGTCACAGAGTTGGCCCTAAGATAAACACATCACGTGAGAGGGTGGCAGCTGTGTCAGGCGCAGATTGCTGAGGCTCTGCACAGGGGCCGCGGAGCTTTAGTGCACTGGCACTGCCTCTCCACTCTGAGATGACACCATAGTTACAAAACAAAGGTGCACTCTCAACTGCACAACTGTTCTGTCCAAGGACATGGCAGGTGAGGGCACATGTCTCCATGTGGTGTCTCCTCTCCCAAGCTCCAGGGTGAACCTGTGTTGTGTCTCCATGGTGGTTTCAGCCTCACAGAGATCAGGGCCATTAGAGCTCAGGGTCCTGCCTTTGGTCACTGGTGATCGGAACGCCTGGGCAGGTGAGAGGAGCACCTTATGTATCTCCACTGCTCCTGTTCTGACACTATGGTCGTGGCCTGGAGCTCAGAGGGGACGCTCCTTCCATTATGCAATTTCCTTCTTTCCTGAACCCAGTTTCTCTTTCCTATTTGGTGACCAGATTTCTCTACTGTGTCCTTTTGTAGGAGCTTCTGCTTCGTCCCCTGCACCCACGTCTTCTCTAACCCAGACCTCTCTTTCCAGTCCTTGGCTGAGCTGTGCTGTGGCTTGTAATCTTTTCTGTTCTCCCTGAGAGGCATGGTGCTTCTCACACAATGACAGCTCAGGGGCCCAGCTCAGGGCTTTATGCTATTTGAAAAGTCTGAACCATAGTCCTGATTCAGATTTATTTTTTCTTCCTTTTTTTTTTTTTGGCACTGGAGATTGAACTCAGGGGCACTCGACCACTGAGCTACATCCCCAGCCCTATTTTGTGTTTTATGTAGAGACAGGGTCTCACTGAGTTGCTTAGCACCTTGCCGTTGCTGAGGCTGGCTTTGAACTCGCGATTCTCCTGTCTCAGCCTCCCAAAGTGCTGGGATTACAGGCGTGCACCACTGCGCCCGGCTCTGATTCAGATTTCTTTAATAAGAATTATTATTATTTTAATATGGACATAGAAATTGTGTCTTAGCTGCCTCTTTCCTCCACCTGGCATCAGAATTATCTTCTAGCTATTTATTGCCCTCTTTTCTTTTTCTTCTTTTATTATTGTTATTGTTGTTGCTGTTGTTGTTGTTGTTATTATTACAGTGCTGGGGGGTTGAACTCAGAGCCTTGCACATGCTAGGCAGATGCTGCACAACCAACCTACATCTCAAGTCCCTGCCCTTTCTTCTTAATTGTTTCCCTCTTGCCTTCAGCCCAAATGCCAAACTGTAAGACATGGTTCATGATGCCTCCAGGGTGAGCTCCTGTAATGTGTTCAACCTTGTGTCCCTTCACTTTATCTATTTTCATCATGCCAGATTATTTTTTTTTTTGTTCCTGGAAAATTCTATTCTTGTGCTCCCAGGAATGCTATTTCCTCATCCTAGAATATTGTCTTCCTTGGATTTACTTGGTTAACTCTTACTTGTTCTTCAAGGTCTCAGACTTTTTAAGTATTATCTCTGCACCCATATTCAACTTCCTTCAAGGAATTAAGGTTCCATTACTTCCTAGCGATGTGAACTTGGACAAGTTACTTAATCTCTCTGTGCCTAGATGGGCTCACCTGTAATAGAACAGTAGTACTTAGTATGGGTAAGGGACTTGTGACTGAGCATTAAATATGGTTGGATCTTGCTATGGACTCCAGACCTGTAATTTATAACCTTTGTGACAATGGGCACATGCATTCTATACATTCTGTAACAATTTATAGCTATCTGTCTAGTCCTGATGAACTTAGCTTTATCAATAAAGACACCTGCTAGCAGAATGAAACAGCAATCTTCCATTCCTGTGACGGTGAGTATTTATTTGCCTGTTTGTCTTTTGGGGACAGAAGCTTCCAAGGCCCACGTCCACCTGTCTTTCAATTCTCTGTCTTGCCTTTCTCGCAGAGGCATAAAGATGTCTCACAAAGATGATAAAAAGCTGCACGGCATGATTTGATGACATGGCCTTAGTTTATTTGAGAAATTTTGGCAATTTATGTAAAACAGCCTCAGGTTCATTTCAAAACGCTCTGTGGTGGGATTCAGTTATGTGGCTTCTGTAGTTCCATAGGAACTGAATCCTCCAGGGCTTTTTTAAGACATATATATCCCTGCACCCCAATTTATACCTCAAATCAGCAGCCCCCAAATGAACCCATTAGCTTCCCACCACTCATTCTTGCAGACCTATTCTCTCTTCTCTAGATCCTGGTTCCTAATACCACTTTCCTCCTGGGCTTTCAGCCCCCAAACTTCAGCACTGTGTTTGGCTTCATTCTCTCCTCCTCTCCTGGTGTCACCCTTGGCCGTTTCATTTTCCTTTCCTGGGCCATTCACTCACCCAGTCTCCAGTTGCTACTGCAGCCAGTGCCAGCTGCTCTCACCTCCTGCACCTGGATGGGCAGGTGCTGTCTCATCTCTCTAGATTCCGCTTCCATCTGTTCCCTATTGCACAGCTGTTTTTCCAAACACAAGTGAGGTATCACTCCTCTGCTCAAAACCTACCTATGGCTCCTACAGCTCAGGGTTTCCATCATTTTGTCCCTCCTGGAGGAATACAATGTTCTGATTTTAATTGTGGCTCATGCAATCTTGATTTCTAGCTGAGGGGTCTAGTCACGTGGATAGCACCCCCTGGTGCTGGCTATCAGTCTCCTACCCAAAACCATGAATCCACATCTTCTTCTTCCAACCAAACTCATCTTAAATTTCTCCAAGGACCCTATGCACTTTCAAATTCTGATGTCTCTGCTCTTCAGCCTGAAGACCATGTTTTCATTTCTACCCCTCATCGCATGCTGCTAAGCTCCAAGGCTGATGCTTGATGCTTGATGGACACTCCCTGGAAATATACTGCCTAGGGGCAATCTCTCCTTCCCCCATGCTCTCCAATCAGCTTGTCTGCCCATTTCTTGAGATTCTTGAGACTTTACTGCCACTGCCTTGAATTTTTTTTTTTTTTTTTTTTTTTTTTTGGTACTGGAGATTGAACTCAGGGGCTCTCTACCACTGAGCCTCATCCCCAGCTCTATTTTGTGTTTTATGTAGAGACAGGGTCCCACTGAGTTGCTTAGCGCCTCGCTGTGGCTGAGGCTGGCTTTGAACTCGTAAGTCTCCTGTCTCAGCCTCCCAAAGTGCTGGGATTACAGGCTTGCCTTGAATTTTCATCCATTATTGTCAGTCTTTCCCACTAGATTCTAAACTCCTTCAAGATAGGCTTCCTATCACATTCATCTTTGTGGCTGTTGGTGCCTAGTGTGTACAACAGAGGATCAGCAACTTTTGAATGAATGTTCAGGCCCCTGGTTCTCAGCTGAGAACGAGGGCAGCTGGTCATGCAGCCGCTGCAGCCCTGGATCCTTCAGTTGGGTCTTAAAGTCCTGAGAGTGGACTTGAGAATGACGAAGGACTCTTACAGGCAAAGGGCTGCCTGGAGGAGGGAGACTAAAGGAGTGTTGGTTAACCATGCAGCATGCTCTGGAGAGTCAGGGCTTTTGGCATGCCCCTCAGCTATACCAGCTCTAGCAATTTTGACAGAACTAGGAAAGATGAGAGGCATCTTCTGAGAATTTGGTTGGTTCTCAAAGTGGGTACCAGGCAGGATTCCAGTGCTTTGCCATCTTAGAGGATGCCATTTGGAGATCCCTGTGACCACTGAGGAAAAGCTGGATTTGGGGACAAAAATTAACCATAGATTTCCCTCCACTTTCAAAATAAGTCATTTAGCTTGGTTTGTGATGATTGGAAAATAGTAATTTCCCCAAGTGAGGCACGTTCTAAACTTCAGCCCCTGCACATGAGGCCCCAGTAGATCATACAGCTTCAGTTCACCAAAGAAGAGTGTGCCTCATGCTAAGAAGCCAGCAAAATGTACACTCTCAGGTAAATGTAGCTAAGGGAGTTCTGCTTGAAGCAGAACACTGGCAGTTCCTTTACTTGAGGGCTCCATATTTGGTTATTCCATTGGTATATTAAATTACAGCAAGTTTCAGGAATTGTGGCAATAGGAACATATAGGACTCTGTGTTCCATGATGAACATTCTGAGTTTTGCTCTCAAATAATAGTCTTCAGTACAAAAGTGTGTGGGTGTTTATTTTTCTGAGGTTCAGGATAGGTAATTTAGAGAGCTTTCAAGTGGAGGATGCTCTGTGATTTCCAGATTTGCAGCCACGGGTGGCATTAAAGGTAAAATAACAAGTACTCACCTTTTGTTCCAGTCAGAAAGAAACTCACAGAAAAGAAAGTACTGTGCACAGCCTACCTCTATTGAAAGTACTTGGATTTAGTTTGTGTGTGTGAATGTGCGTGCGTGTCAGGATTGGTGATTTGAATCATGGTCTCTGATTGTCCAGTGACAAGAGTGCACCTGAGCTGGGAACTCTTGGTGCAAAGGCACAAGTTGAGACTGCCCAGTTGCTATGGTGACACCCTGGGGGTTCCTTGCTTGCCACAAGACTGTCAGTCTGGACCTGAGTTCAAACAGCAGCTGCTGGGGGTAAAGAATTATGTGTGCAAAGTTGATAATTATAATTGGGCTGCCCTGAAGTTCATTCTTTGTTCTGCAGGCTTTGAATAAATTTTCTTACAAAAAAAACCCTTTTGATGTTAAAACCTATGTAATAAATGTGCTGAATTAGCTCTGGGTTATTATATTTCTATCAGGGTGTAAAGATCCACTGGACCCCAGCTTTTTTCTCTCTATCTGTGTGTGTCTGTCTTTTCTACATCCCCCATCACCCTTTGCTGGTTTCTGCATGAATTAACAGCCATGCAGGTCTAGGTGTGTGTGTGTGTGTGTGTTGCTGAGGATTGAACCCAGGGCCTCAAGCATGCTAGGCAAATACTCTACCACTGAGTCATGCCCATATCCCTGAATTTAATTGTTCTGATCACCTGGGTAGCACCTTCCAAGCTGTTCCCCCTGCCCCTTTATTGTCTCTCTCTGTGTAGTTCATTCACAAGAAGCTTCCTTAAGCTTCTAGTTTAATTTGTATCTTCATGTTGGAAAGAGATTATGCTTGGGAGAAGCCCAAAGGACAAGAAGCAGAGCCCGAAACTGGTGGACTCTGGGAGGATGATTCCTGCCCTTATTCCTCCTCATCTAAATGTGTCCTCCCTTCCAAGCATGTGCAACTCTAGTGCCTTAACTCAGCGGTGCCTAGGCCAGACTTCACTTTGTCAGCAGACTCAGGGACAGTCACCCTGTGGCATGGGTTTTGGTTGGTCTGTCCCAACCATTCCTAGTTTTCTTTTTACTAATTCATCAGAGAATCCAACTCCTCTCTCCACTTGTAGGTTCTCTGCACATGATAGGTCTGCATGCCACAGAGCACACTCTGCATAATTCCTCTGGCCTGGGTATCCTGTATGACTAGTGCTGACAGATGCTCTAAAACTTCATTAGCCTCTCTCCTTGTCCTGGAATAGAAATTGTGCCAAGATGTCTGGGTGCTAAGCCAGTGTGAAGCTTTTCCTGGGTAGCATCTGGTTACTTGGCAGGGCATGGTGGGCATTTGGCAGCCTCTAATGAATTCAGGCTTTCTCAGTGGCCTGGAGTGTCAGAGCTCACAATTGTAGTTGACCTGGTTGACTGGCCATGCTGTGATGGGAAACCAGTACTCACTTTGCACATGGTCCAGAACCAGAGCCCAAGGCTGTATTTTACATTCTGTATTCCCCCAACCCTTGGACCTGAATATGCTTTATGCTAATCAAATATTATTTCCTTTGTGTTTTGCAGCTTTTCTCAATGCTCTACTGCTTAGGCTCTAAATAACAGATACTTTCCAGCATCAATCAGAGCAATGTGAGAAAAAGGTTACTATGGGAATGAAACCATGACATGAGGTTATCCAGAGCATGCCTCACTTTAAGTTAACTGACTATATTTAATTCCAAATCTAGACTTCCAGCATTGATAAGTTCCAAGGTGCTTATTTGCTTTGAAAACATTATTTATACCCTTCTTGAAAGCAATGGATATTATCTGTTTAAGGAACATGAAAGCTATAGAACTTCTTCCTAGAAAAATATGGACTGCCTGAAGATTTTACATGATACTGGTAGTGGTTCAGAGATCTTAGGAATGAAGCCCAGATAAGAATTTCTATGTCTGAGAAATGTTCTACTGAGGTCACTTGATGTGGGATTTTATTTTATTTATTTTTGTAGCTTACACGTAGCATTCCTGAGTATAATTCACACAAGATGACACACACAAAAATGGTGCAGAGTGGCCTCATCTACCTCCTAAGAGTTCTTGCAAATGCAGTGCATTTGCTTTTCACATTTACCTTTCAAAGCTTTATGTTGTTAACAAGAGAAAATGCATGTACCTCTCCACGCCGCTCAGCTTCCACTTGTGTTTCCGGGACATCAGTAATCCCCCACCCCAAGCTGCCTGAAAAAGATCACACAAAGGAAAAAGGAGGAAATTTTAATGACCTACATGTCTGTGATTTAGTGTCTTACAGATGAAGAGTCTCATGTTTGAAAATGATCTGCTTGACCCCAGGCAACTTAAGAGGGTAGGAGTGGCCATTTCTTCTGGTACCAGACTTTTAAAGTTTGAGTTAGAGAAACATTCTAAGGTCTCAGACTCTTTCCTACATTTATGTGGGTATAAGAAGCCAAACTGGGGGCATGGTTCCTCAGTTTGCATGAGATGGAGAAAGATCTTTCTCCCAACCTTATTACTTTCACTGAGAAACCCTAAGGTCACTGGTCACTACGGTTAAAGTAGAGAAGGTGGACTGGAGAACCATTAGGTGGCTTCAAGTGGCAAGCCAAAATCATCCCAGCCAGTGCTACTCAAAGTGCTGGCTCAAAGCAGCATAAGGATATTGCACCAGAATGTATATCAACTTTTGACTTCCTTTATTGAGAAAGTCTTATAATCAAAACAAAACAAAACAATGGAATCAAACATTGGGATTAGTTTGTGATGGTTTGTGATTAGTGATGGTTTGGCACAAACTCTTTACCTCATCATGGATCATTAGCAAACATCTGCAGATAGCAGCTGATCTTCAAGCCTGCCTTTGAGTAAAAAGGATCTAAACTTAAATCCCTTCAATTTATCCTTCTAAAAATTCACTTTTTTTTCATTTGAAAAAGGTGATACGCTTCCATTATTTTTTAGTGTGACTAAACCTGGATCAAAGTATCCCAAATATAATTTAAGCGTCTTAGTTGACCAAATTGAGAAATTAGAAATTTGATAGTCCATATTTCTTAGTAAGTTGTTAAACTTGCTTTCCTCCCCAAATATATAAATATTTAACTTGAGTTCAAGACATTTAGTCTCTGAATTTCCTATATAAATGAAATTTTTTTTACTCTTTTATTCTTTTAAAGAAGGAAGATCTGCTTGTGTGTGACTGTGAAGGCTATGTTCCTCTGAGGGCATTCTGGCCCAAAGAATTGAGAACCCTGATTACTTGAATACTGACCCTAGAACTAAGAATATCTTCATGTTAGGAAATTTAAGACAGAATCAGCCTCAGGCTGCTTTCAGCAAATTCTGTGTAACATGTCAGTTGTGTGTTAATTTGCCTGCGAAATTGTGTAAAGCTTAAATACCACTATTCTGAAAATAAACTGCTTAAGTTAAAAAAAAACAAATTATATTCCACGAGACCCAGATGAAAAATGTGCAGGGACATTTTAGTGGCCAATCCCTAAGGGATACTTACATCCACATGCATCCAGATCTTATACTTTTTGCAAATGTCAGCAACCGCCAAGAGGGGGTCAAATGCTCCATACACAGTGGTTCCAGCTGTGGCACTCACAAGGAAAGGAACATACCCCTATGCAAAGGAGAAAGCCCCAAATAATGTAAATAGGGGTTCAAGGTTTCTTCCAAAAGCTGATTAAAAACAATGGAAACCTGTCCACTATCATACTCATTTGTAGTTTTGAAACCACCAAAAGGGCCATCACCTCCCTGAAGCTTAGTACAAATCAATGTCCACTCCATAGAATCTGACCTCCACAGGCCATTCTGCTGGTCCTGATAGTTGTCTTGTGAGAACAGATTCAGTTCCCCAAAGAGGCTAAATGGAACCAGAGGTGGTCAGTGATGTCCACAAGCCATTTGTGTACTCCAGGTAGACTTTCTGTCCTCCTTTACTCTCTTTGCTAGTTTTCTAGGCTTCTTTTTTTTTGCCACGGGGTCTTTGAATTTAATACATGTCCTAGCATGAGCAGGCAGAAGGAAGACAAGGGACCCTGGCTAGCCTGTTTGGAAAAATGCTATTTGGAAAATGCTCAGATAATTTATTTGGAATCTTTCAGAGGGGATGGTTCACATGCAGCTAAACAAGAAGCCAGGGCTTTCATCCATCTAAGTAGGCCTCAGTCTGTGGCTAAAGGAAAATTGATAGAAATAATAGGCTGTGGCTGAAGGCAGCGGAAGAATGCCACAAATAGGATCCGTCTAGTCATTCTATAATGACTGTCCCGTTGATTTATAGAACATGATATTACAGAATCCGTCTTTAGGTGGCAGCAAAGGCTTAATTTTGTAGTTTATGTGACGAAGTTCTGGTGCAAAAATCAGGTTGCAGGAGGAGAAGGCATAGGAAAATGATTATTTCTGAGTTCTTAATAATAAAATTCATATATACTGTACTAAACCAAGAACCACAGATTATATTGATTAAAAATTTAAACAGAATTCTAAAAACAAACTCGGATTTGCGAACCAGAGCTTTGTGGTGATTCTTCAGAACTTGTTACTTCTAAAAAGAGTTCTAAATGCTGCCTGTAAAATAAGATACATGGAGTGCCAATCATATAAGCATGCATTTAGGGCAGGAAAACTTGGTCCCTTTAAAGTAACCATACGACAGCCACTCATACACTGTATGAGCATTCTGCTGCTTCCTACTTATGAAGATGATCTTTCAAAAGTGTGTCTGCTTAATGCCAACCCTCAGCACAGAGGGAGACTAAGCTTTGGGAACTTTTACAATATTTCTGTGCAAATATTTTATTCAGGAACTTAAGCTTCTCTAAAGCACAGCCTATACATAACTCAGAGAAATAGACTGGATGCAGAATTCCATATTCTCATTAAAGCCAGGAGATTAGAGCCAGGGGTGGTGGCACATGCCTGTAACCCCAGTGGCTCAGGAGGCTGAGGCAGGAGAATTGTGAGTTCAAAGCCAGCCTCAGCAATTTAGCGAGGCCCTAAGCAACTCAGCGAGACCCTGTGTCTCAATGAAATATAAAAAAGGGCTGAGGATGTGGCTCAGTGGTTAAGCACTCCTGGGTTCAATCCTCAGTACGAAAAAGAAACCCTGGAAAATTGGGTTTTTAAAAGTAAAAACCCAATTTTAAAAGTAAAAGATAAATAAGCTCCCTTCTTGTTTGAAATAGAAACATGGATCCTCAATTTTTTATGGGCTAGATAAATTTCTCTGCAAAAACTTACTTTCTGTTTAGCTTCAAGGATTCTTCTTTCAAGATCAGATGGGATCATTTTCCCTCTGAAAGAAAAAATACATATATATTTTAGGTTTGCTTGGAATAATTTACTTTCTTGTCTTTATGATATAAGTGGCCACATGAGGGTAAAGTACAGCCGTATTTTGTTGATTACAATCTTCAGTTAAAACAACTTCTTGGCTGTTTCTAAGAAACACATACACACACACACATACACACACACACACACACACACACACAAACATTTACTTCCCTAAGTGACACCAGACTACAATTTCTTGGCACATTTGGGAGACTCCTGACCACATTGTGTTGTCTTGATAGAATAGCCATGGTATCCCTCTACTCTGCTTTTTAAGTTATGCTCTTAATTCAGTTGAGACAAGCCTAGTTTGGAGAAAGATATTTGGTAATGAAAGGAGAGTGCAGGGAGAACATTTTTATTCCAAAATTTCTAGTAATGGATCTGCAATTTCACACAAATATAAAATGCCAAGAAGAATTCATTCTGAAAAATTCAAATAAAAATATCAAGTCCAAAGAGTATATTCCAAGTACTCAAAGCAAAAAGCAGGCCAAGGATTCCTGGGATCAAGTTTCAAACAGTTAAATAAAAAGGCATTGGAAGAAGGAACATCATTTCGTTCCCCAGGTATTTCTTGCCTAAGACAAAAACACAGATAGTGCTTTGCTGATTTTTATAATTGGAGATGATTTCTAGAAAGCTAGAAATGGCTGGCCGTGTAAACTTACTAAAACTCCTTAATTTTGTGTGTCAAATGTCCCTGGAAAATAATAGTGAGTTATAAGAATTAAATAAGTTAACAAATGCAAAATGATTTAAAAGGACTTGGCATATGGTAAGCATTCAATAAATGTTAGCTTGAATTGGCCAGATTGTATGCAGTGTGCCATTCCTACTTCAAGACTTCAAGGGGAAAAAAACAACAAACAAAAACCAGAGTAGTTATAAGGTACTGTAGGAAGTAAAATAGTCACTAAGGTTACTAAACTTTTTGTATCAAGATCATAAAGACTTTGGAAAGATAAGTTGCACTCGGCAACTTCATCATATGTTATGATGTTGACTTGCCTAAGCTTTTACATACTGAAATATGTTATTTTATTACAAATTACTTCTCCAACTTTTTTTTTCTTTTAGTATTAGGGATTAAACCCAGGGGTGCTTAACCACTAAACCACATTCCCAGCCCTTTTCTATATTTCATTTAGAGACAGGGCTTGTTAAGTTGCTTGGGGCCTCACTAAATTGTTGAGGCTGGCTTTGAACTCATGATCCTCGTGCCTCCAGAGCCACTGGGATTACAGGTGTGCGCCACTGTGCCCAGCTACTTTTCTTCATTTTAAAAAATAATTTGGTCATTATATAGTGAGTATTGAGTACGTATGTTTTGTACCATTTTTATTTCAGGCTAATAAAGGAGTTGTGACAAAATAATTAGAATATAAAGTAGACAATAAACCTCAAAGCACTGAGAATCACTGATTGAGGTGAAAATGTTTTCCAAAGCAAAGCAATTCTCATGTAATTACCTGGGCAGTGGTAATGGACAAGTCAGTAGTGATTAGTTTGTTGGGCTGAAACCAAACAAAGGACATTACAGATACATTTGGTGCAAAGGGTATGGGCTCAGATTCAGAGCAGCCCACCTTTGGAGAATTCCCATGAGACTGGGGAGAAGAGGGAGGGTGTCTTGCTCCCTATGTTTCTGCTGTCCTTCACAGCTGCAGGGGGCAACCTGCATAAAGCAGTGGCTTCAACCTCTCCAAGAGCAGGTGGTGCTCCAGTCCTGCTAATCAACACAGCGTTTACATTTCAGAGGAAATTTGGGCATTATATTAATCTTTTACAAACAGTTTTGAGCACATGAGTATTGTCATAGTAATTTTATAGGTAAATTCTTAGAAATCGTTTTACAAGTCTTAAAATTTACCTAGTTTGCCAGAAGCTTGAGTAGACTAGCTTGACAATCACTGTTTTCTCATCAAATCCCATCAGGGCATTTTGTTAACTATAAGGCCATAAAGTATCACTGAGAAGTCAGAGGTTAGGGTACATTTGAATTGGAAGAGGCTCAAGACCTGATACTAGTCGCACCACATTTTTTCAAAAACAGGGAACAGGTTGAGGGGTACAGTGACCATCAAAGTCAAGTAACTTGACCAAGACAAGTTACTGATGGTTAAAGGTGGATTGGAACCAGAAATAAAATGCCAAGCTTCCATAATAAACATAAAGGGCCAAATGTATAGGAAATCCATCTGGAAAGGTTGGATTCCTTCAGGATAAGGTAATGTCTGATTTTTGTGAATGAGAGGTGTCATCCAAGCCTGCCTGGAAACAGTAATGAACATACAGTCTGTTTCATTTCCTATCAGCGAGCTTTGGGCAGGAGGAAGGAGGCTTATTCAATAATCAACTCTGAGCATTTGTATCTGGCTTACTGGAAAGAGATGGGGGTGGCCCTAGTTTTTCCTAGACATTCTATCTTCCAAGCCCATTTGTGTCTTGTCCCTGAGAAACCCAGAGATTGGCATAAGGCAGATAGACATTTGCCTCAAGTATAGCCTAGAAGGAAAAGTTTAACCCAAGGATATTAATATGCTTACTATACCTTAATATCTGACTGTACAGTGAATATGGGGGCCTTTGAAAATAATGCCTTTCATCTTTTGATTTTAGAACTAACTGAATTACTTTGGAATGCTGGTTCCTGCAACTTAGTATATACAACAATCAAATAAGTACTTGTCTAAGGTGCAGATTTCTTAACTCCATTCCTGTGATTTTAATTCAGCAGGTCAGTATAGGTTTGAGGAGTTAATTTGTTTACTGAATTCTTGCTATGAGCCAATAATTTTTAGGATCTGGTGTATCAGGGTAAACAGACCAGTAGGTCTTATATACTAAAAAGGGAGATAATAAATTGATAAATAGACAAATATGCTTAGGAATCTGCATTTCTGACAAGTTCTCAGGTGATTCTGATGCTGGTAGATCCACGTCTGCATGTTGAGAAATACTATTTAGAAATGGAAATTTTAGTCCAGGACATATTTACATAATTGTGTAATACACTAGTTAAGTACTTTCCATATGACCCATGGTTTGGAGCCATTATGGCTGAAGGGCAGCAAGCAGAAGGAGCTCCAGATGTAGCGCTGCCTGCCCTCTGCCTGCCCGTATGTTGTGGGGTGAGAGAACACTGGGTGAGAACCAACAGGCTCCTGTAGGGATTAGAAGCTACTGTCCATTCCTGGCTTTTCCCTTGGTAGGCCTGGAGGGCAGTGCTGCACCTATTCTGTCTGGTCTGAAAGCATTTCTGTAGCATAAATATGTAACTTTAACATTCACACATCCAGCCTTTAAGCTCTGCAGGTAAGGAGTCACTGGTGTTTTCTAACACTGGTCTCCGTTGGTTGTGCTTAGGAAGGGACTGCCCCCAAAGTGACGGCTGTTGCTTTGGATGTGGCCACGGACTCCTATTTGCACTGGGATTCTTGGTTAGCAGTACCTTTTGAAAAATCATTTGATGCTCTCCGGTCAGATAACTTTAAAATGTTGCCTGGCAAAATCTCAGGCAGCATGAGAGAAAGATCTTCTCTTTGAGGGAAGAAAAAGATTACACTGTGGACTGTGGGTTCAGACTCATGGTTGTGTTCTTGTGGCTCCAAAGGAAAGAAGTGACTGTCTTATCTATGGGCACATTACTGGAGCATGATACCTCTAGGCAGGCTTCCATTGGCTGACCTGCCCAAACTGTTGAAATTCTACCAGCCTTTCCTATGTTACTGGGGTCTGGCTCAGCTCATAGCATATGTGTGCAAAGAAGAAAGGCTAGCAAATGCTTCGTACTAGACACTGGCTAAGGTTTCAATCACCACCAACAGGGTTGATGAATAACCCAGTCTTAGAAACAGTTACCACACTATCCCTTACTGTTTGATTCCTACTCTTCCTGACGAACTTACAAGATTTTTTATTGTACTTAGCTTGGAGATAAGGACATAGAGGTTCAGAAAGGCAGCTGAATGTGGTTAAAAGTTTGGAATATGGAGTTGGAATAACTGAATACCTGCCCCAGACTCAATGCCAACTGAAAGTACTAGAAGAATTAGCTTCTTCCTTTTACTCAGTTATAAAATGATAACAGTACTTTCTTCATGAGGTTTGCATGAAGGTTAAATGAAAGTAAGTTTAAACACTCTAAAGCCCTGACCGAGTCTAACACTCTGCCTCGCATATGGTAACCACTCAATACATGTTAGATATGCTCATAATTATCAGAAGTGGTAGTACAAGAATTATGTGGATGCTAGGATATCATAAAGCTAGTAGGAGGCAGGCTTGAAATCTAGAGTTGTCTGATATCAAAACTCAGGTTCCTAGCACCATATAACAGCCTTGACTTAACAAGAAACTTTTCAAGTTCTAGAACTGAGATGATGTATGCAAATTTCCCATTTGGTTTTCTGAAAGTCCCCTGAATTGAGTAGTTCCTTGATCCTAATTCTTACTGCTATCAACTCTGGCTAGTAAGTAAGAAAAACATGTAACTTCACTCCAAAACATATTGTTTTATCATCCTTTGATATTGTTCTTCCAGTGAAGCACCTAAATGCCATAGAAATAAAAAAAAATCTAACTTTTTGTTTTGTTTTTGAACTAGTCGATACTAAGCAAAACTATGACCCTAACATGTTGCATTATGTGGATGGCAAGGGGAATTCATAGACCCAAGTGAATTTTCGAATTGCTCAGACTGCCTGGTTACTAGAGAAATTGCACAGACTGATTTAGGGGAAGATTGTTGAAGATGAATTGCAGAACAGTAGAAAAAATGACCAGAGTGTTTCCCTGGGGAAAAGAGCTGCTTGTGTGCTCACATAACTGTCACTAACATGGGAAAGGTCCCTAAGAGAAATGAACAAACAGAAATCAAAATAGATCATTTAAGAAGTACTAGAATTACAAAAATCAACCTCTTTGTCAAGAATTTTACCACACTTATAAAGTGTGGAATTTCTTTGTCCCTTTGAGATATATACTTTGATTTGGGAAAAACATGAACTATAATGGGATGAAGTACATCTTTCCCTTTGAGATTTTTTTTTTCCAATGTGGACAATGGATTCATTTCCCATTATGGTCAGATTATGGGAGTAGGATTTTTTAAAATTATTGTGTATAATTCAGTAAAATGTATCCTTTTGGTTGACTTTCTTCAAAAGCATTTGCTTAATACACACTAGTCTCACTACACAAGGATTCAAATAATGTGTACCTAGGGACTCCAGCCATGATGTGGTAAGGAGCTATTTTCCTTTTCACAGAGAACTTCCCTTTTGCTGCCACTGAGGGCTAGTGTGACAGCTGACAAGGAAGTCAATGGTGAGGGAAAATGTCTGTGTGGGCAAGAAGGAGTGCTGGCTATCTCATACCACTTCCCAAACTGCCACCCCTCTTCCCTGAAAGTGTCTATAGAGAGAAGAAAAGGGTTATGACAAAATTTTCAATTTGCCATGCAAGAAACCATTTTGGCTATTATAAATAAATTTTGAGATCAGGAGAAAATAGAAACAGCAATTACAGAACATTAAAACGCAATGGCATGAGAATACTATATAAAAATATGGGAAACATATTAAATCATTCTCAGAGAACAATGTATTGCCCTAAATATTTTTTAAAAATTAAACAGAAACAAACAATGAAATATTTAATCCAAGAAGCTTGAGAAATAATACCAAATAATGTAGACAGAAGTGAAAGGGGGAATGCTGGGGAATGATATGGGCCAGACTGTATTGTTTATTGTGTGCATGTATGCATGTATAACAGTGAATCCTTCCATTATATACAACTGCTTAAAGTTGACTTAACTAAAAACTTAAAAACTGTGACATTGAGGAAAGATGGTAGAATGAATCTGACATAATTTTCCTTTGTACATATATGAATACACCATGGTAAATCTCACCATCATGTACATCCACAAGAATGGGGTCCTAATTAGAATACAATATATTCCAATATATCTTATTTAATAATAATAATAATTGAAATCTACTGTTATGTATAACTAAAATGAACCAATAAAAATAAAATAAAAATAAAAATAAAACTGTGACATTGAAAAGATCAGTAGATACATAAACATCTGAGTATTCTAATAAAAAAGAAAGAAAATGCACTATTTGAAATGAGAAAGGTTATTGAAAAATGTATTTCTCATATTTTTATTGGTGCATTATATTTGTACATAATGATGGGATTTGTTGTTATATATTCCTACATGCACAAAATATAACTATATCATTTGGCCAATATCACTGCTCAGTACTTTCCTTCTCCCTCCCCTCTCTCACCTCTTGTCCCTTTCTTTACTCCATTGATCTCCCTTTGATTTTCATGAGATCTACTCCCTCCACCTTTATTTTCCTT
Organism: Xerus rutilus; assembly: GCA_028644305.1. Classification (NCBI taxonomy): domain Eukaryota; kingdom Metazoa; phylum Chordata; class Mammalia; order Rodentia; family Sciuridae; genus Xerus; species Xerus rutilus. The sequence goes on from CM053410.1 coordinate 16,578,131, forward strand.
TTTCCTCTTTAGCTTCTGCATATGAGAGAAAACATACCACCCTTGACCTTCTGAGTTTGGCTTATTTCACTTAACACCATAGTCTCTAGTTCTATCCATTTTCCTGCAAATGACATAATTTTATTTTTCTTTATGGCTGAATAAAACTCTATTGTATATATAGACCATATTTTCTTTATCCACTTATCCAATAAACATATTTGAATACTCTAAAAGAAATCTGTGTAAAGATTTATGCCAAACTTAATTTTTTTGAGGAAATATATAATTTTTCCCCAGGAAAAAGTAAATTATAAGAATTGATTAAACAATATAGAAAATTTGAAAAAAAATAATTTCCAAGAAATAACTAGAAAGAAAGTTCCCTGAATTCTACCCCTCTCCCCAACAAAAATGCCAGGCTCATACGTTTTGGTGGAGAATTTTAATCAGTATACTCTTGGCAAATAATGTTTTAAACTCATAGAGAAGACAAAAGGAAGCTGATGAATTCATTTTCTGAAACAAAATGGGTTAAATATATCCCAGAAAAGCATACAGGTGCATTTTACAAATACAGCTACAAAAGATCCTGAATTTATATTAGAAAATAATTCAGAAGGAAATTAAATATTAGCATAGACCAACTGGGATTTGTTGCAAGAATGCACAGGTGTAAACTGTTAAGAAATCTTTTTAGCACAAGTCATCCAATTGACAGACCAAGTAAGAAAATCACAATGTCCTTTCAATTGATGTGTAAAAGGCATTTTAAGAAAGTAACCATCTATTTCAGAAGAGGAGAAAGAAAAAGGAGAAGAACAGGAGAGAGAAGAGGGTGAAAAGAGAAAAAGAAGAAACAATATTTGGCGAATTAAGAAAAAAGGGCATTCTTTGACACAATGAGAAACATCCATTTCAAATCAAGAGTTAACATCATATCTAATGCAAAATACTAGATACATTTCCATTAAATTTAGGAATAAGAACATTCTTCTTAAAAGGAATTGAAAATTCAAACATTAACTGGTAAGGAAATTAAATCAGCTGCCAAAAATCACCCATCAAAAAAAAGCCTAGGACCTAATGGCTTCTCTGGCGAATTTTAACAAACATACAAATACTTAAAGAAGGACAAATAACAATGCTTCCCAAATACTTTCATGTAATTGAAGAGGAAGAACACTTTCAAACTTATTCCACAAGACCAGAATTACTCTGATACCAAAGCCAGACAAGAGCATTACAAGAGAAGAAAATTATAGGCTGATATCTCCTAAGGATACCAACAGATTACCAGCAAGATAAGTTCAATAACACTTTTAGAAGGATCATAAACAATGACAAAGTGTGATCTATCCTTGGGATACAAAGATAATTCAATATGTGTAAATCAGTAAATGTGATACACTATATTAACAAAACGTAAGATAAAAACCATATGATCAGCTGGATGCCACGTTGCATGCCTATAATCCAGCTACCTGGGAGGCTCAGGCAGGAGGATCAATGGTTTAAGGCCAATATTGGCAATTTAGCAGAACCCTGTCTTAAAATAATAATTTTAAAAGGCTTGAGGATATAACTCAGTGGCAGATTGTCCCTGGGTTCAATCCCTAGTATTGAAAAAAGAAAAGAATTAAAAAAAATATGATTATTTCAAGAGATGTAGAAAAGCACTTGAGATTCAATGGCCCTTCATGTTAAAAACTTTCAACAAATTAGGTGTGGAAGAAATGTACCTTCATGCAACTAAGGCCATCTATGACAAGCTCATAGCTAACACATCATACTCAATGGTGAAAAATTAAAAGCTGTTCCTCTAAGATCAGGAGCAAGACAAAGATGCCATCTCTTGGCATGTCTACCAGGCATATTACAGAAAGTCTTAGCCAGATAGATTAGACAAGATAAATAAACAAAAAGTATCTAAATTAGACTGGAAGAAATTAAGTTATCTCTGTTTTCAGATGCTGTGATGTTATACATAGAAAACCCTAAAGACTCCACCAAAAAGTCATTTTGAACTAATAAACAAATTACATAAAATTTTCAAGATACAAAAATCAGCACATAAAAATCAGCTGCATTACCATATTCTAAAATAAACTATCTAAAAAATTAAGAAAACAATTCCATTTATAATAGCATTAAAAAGAATAAAATGCTTAGGGGTAAATTTAACCAAGGGGGTGAAAGATATGTGCAGTGAAAACTATAAAACATGATGAAAGAAATTGAAGAAGAAGAAAAAAAAGAAATTAACACAAATAATAGAAAGATATCCTGTGTTTATGAATTGGAAAAATCAATATTGTCAAAATTGCCATACTCCTCAAAGCATTCTATAGATTCAATGAAGTCCCTGTTAAAATTCCAATTTTTTCCACAGAAATAGAGAAAATGATTCAAAATTCCATAAAACACAAAAATTGAGAAGAAAACAAAAATTGAGAAGAGCTATAGCAAATCAGAGCGAGAAGAACAAAGCTAGGTATATCATATTCCCTCATTTCAAATAAAATTACAAAGCTATAGTAATAAAAAAAATGTGGAACTGTTGTAAAAAACACAAAGCAATGAAAGAAAATGGAAGGTCCAGAGATAAATCCATGCATATGCAGTAAACTAATTGTCTCCAAAGGTAGGAACAATGCACAATGGGATAAGGACAGTCTCTTCAATAAATAATGCTTGGAAAACTGGATATCAGCACACAAAACAATGACATTGGGTCCTTATTTTGCACTGCACACAAAAATCAACTTGAAATGGATTGAGGACACATAAATATAAGACCTGAAACTATCAAACTCTTGGAAGAAAACAGGCATTGGTCTTGGCAATGATTTTTTTTAATGTGATACCAAAAGTACAGGCAATAAAAGCAAAACTAAACAAGACTATGTCAAACTAAAAAATCCTGCACAGCAAAGGAAACAGTTAACCAAAGGAAAAAGCAATCTATGAAACAAGTGAATATATTTGCAAACAAATGTTAGATAAGGAGTTAATATCCAAAATATAAAAAGAATTCTAACAACCATAGAGCAAAAAACCCCCAAGTAACTTGCTTGAAAAATGGGCAAAGAATTTGAATTGACATTTTGCAAAGACATGGAAATGGCCATCAGGTATATGAAAAGATGTTCAACATCACTTAATCATTAGGAAAATGCAAATGAAAACCACAGTAAGGCAGAGCTTCACAGTGTTAGGATGGCTATTATCAAGAAGTTCAAAGATGAAAGTGTCGATAAGGATATGGGGAAAAGGGGACTCTCGCATACTGTTAGTAGTAACATAAATTTGTATAGTCATTATGGAAATCATTATGGAGGTTCCTCAAAAAATAAAAAAAATAGACCTACCATATGATCTGGAAATCCAACTTCTGTGTAGATATCCAAAGGAAATAAAATCACTATCCTAAAAAGATATCTGCACTCCCATGTTCACTGAAGCATATTAATAGCCAAGATATGGAAACAACCTAAATGTCTGTTGACATAACAGTGAATAAAGAAAATGTGGTAAATATATTAATGAAATATTATTTTGCCTTGAAAAAGAGGGCAATGCTATCATTTGTGACAAGGATGGACCTGGAGGACATTATGCTAAGTGAAATAAGCCAGGTGCAGTAAAACTCTTCATGGTCAAACTCATAGAAAGAGTTGAAGGGTGATTCTCAGGGGTTGGGGGAGGGGAGAATAGGTAGCTGTCAGTCAAATGGTATGCTCTTTAAGTTGTATGATAAATAAGTTGTGGAAACTGAACGTGCAGAATGTGATTATAGCTAATGCATTGGGTTCTTGAAATTTGCTGACAGGAGCTTGTAGGTGTTCTCACCTTGCCCAGAAAAGCAGGTAATTAAGTGAGGTGATGTGTATGTTAATTAGCTTTATTGTGGTAATCATTTTTCAATGTATACATATATGGAAACGTTATGTTATTGACCTATTAAGTACATACAATTTTATCAATTATGCCTCAAAAAAGCCAGATTAAAAAACAGAACATTCTTAAAAATTTAACCAATAAACTAAGAAAAAGATAGCCATTATGAGGACAATAAAATAATAATGAATATTTGAAGCTATAAATGAGTGAAGCGTAAGTATCACAAATTTAGAACAATTCAAAAGTCAGGAGGCTGCTTATATCCCAATAATCATCAGTAGGAGATACAATGAAAAGGATAAGTTTAGCAATGACAACAAACACTTTTAAACATCTGGAAATAAAGCTAATAGGACACTATGGAATATAGAAGAAGAGAAAAATATCTTTACCAATGGATACAAAAAAAGATGTGGCTAAATGGAGAGATGCCTTACGTTGTTTGATGAGAAAACTCAACATGGCAAATATATGCAATTGATATCATGAGGGCGATTCCAATAGAATGCCAAGTGGGATTTTTAGAGGAGTCAGAACTTGGGGAAGTAATTCTAAAAGTAATTTCTAAAGGAAGTAATATTAAAAGGAGTAATTTCTAGAAGAAAATATAGGGGGAAAACTTTCATGATACTGGATTTGGCAATGATTTCTTAATTATGACACCAGGGAAAGAAAGGAAGGAAGGAAGGAAGGAAGGAAAGGGGAGGAAGAGAGGAGGGAAGGAGGGAGGGAGGGAGGAAGAAAAGAAAAGCCAAATTGAACTTCATGAAAATTAAAAACTGTGCACCAAATGACACTATCAACAAGGTAAGAAGGCAACCCACAAACTGGGAGAAAACATTTACAAAAAATCATTATCTGATAAAAAAATTAATACCAAGAATATACACAGACAATTCCCCAAACTCAACAACAAAATAGCCCAATCCAAAAATAAAAAAGAACTTAAATATATGTTTTTCCGATGAAGATGCACAGATGGAGAATAGGCTCATGAAAAGATGCTCATTATCACTAGTTGTTAGGTCAGTAGGATCTCACCTACTAGGATGGCTACTTACAAACAAAAAGCACTGGTGAGGATGTGCAGAAACTGGACCCTTTGTGCTCTGCTGATGGGAATGTAAAATGGTACAGCAGTTGTGGAAAGCAATATGAAGTTTCCTTTAAAATTTAAAATAGAATTATCATATTACCCAACAATCTACCCAAAAAAAGTGAAGTCAAGTCTTGAAGAGGTCATTGTACACCCATATTCTTAGCAGCATTCTTCACAATAGCCAATAAGTGGAAGCCACCCAAGTGTTCATGGATGGATAGATGAATCAATGAATGTGGCATGAACATATCCAAGGGAATGTTGTTCAGTTTTAAAAAGGAAGAAATTCTGACACATATTACAATGTGCTAAACTATTATGTTAAGCATAATATACCAGTCACAAAAAAGCAAATATTTTGATTATATGAGTGAGGTACTAGAGTAGCCAAATTCATAAAGATAGAAAGTATAATGGCAGTTGCCAGGGGCTGGGGAGAGGGAGTGATGGGGAGTTATTATTTAATGGGCAGAGAGTTTCAGGTATGCAAGATGAAAAGAGTGATTCAACTGTCATGGTGATGGTTGCACAATATGCAAGAGTACTTAACACCCCTGAAATGTACACTTAAAGATAGTGAAGATGATGCATTCTGTGCTATGTGTATTTTGCCACAATTTTTTAAAATTGTAAAGGGCGGAAGCATGTTTAGCTGGTGAATGCTGGAAGTTCTCTTCTGAGTCAAAGCCCTCTCAGTCAACCAGCTGTGTGATCTTGGACCTGGCCCCTGTGAGGTGATGAGTCAAATGGAGAAAGGAAAACTTTCCATGCTGTTTAAAATTGTTGTGTATATGAAAACTCTTTATAAACTGACTTCATAAACTATGTTAGCACCAGGTCAATTAATGTAAGGGAACTCATGGTGTCTCTAATGAAATGCATTAGTTCATTTGTATAAGGTGCCCGGCACACGGTACACACTCAATCAGTATCAACTATTGTTATTTTAAATCTGTTCTCCCAGAGGATTTAATGAAGCACACACCACTGGTGCTCGAGTTCTCTGCATCTAAACTTATAGGAAATCTGACACTCAGAGAGCTTCCCACAGCCTCACTTGGTAATAATTGATTCAGTGCCTTTTACAGGGCTCTGCACAGCTCCCCATGGACCTGAAAGAGTGAATTAGCATCTCTAACCATCTTCAGGCACTGGCTACAATTCAGCTAATGTAATAAAAAGAGTATAATGACCCCAGATTACTTATATTTTGAATAGTCTAAATCAATTGTATGATAAAATGTGGTAATTATCAAATACAGAGACATGTAATCTAATTGTGATTTATAAAGCTAGTGATATTTTTTTAAAAAAAGGGCTAAATGTACACAAAAGCACTAGTAGTTAATTTGAAGTATAAGAGCACTAATTAAAACAACAGAATTCTTACTAGCAGGAGGTAGGACAGCCAGTGACTTTTCTAGTCCTATGACAACCAGGTTTCATGTGTTTTGGTCATATTTGTTTTCTGTAAGGTTTCAGCAAATTACTAGCATTTTGGATAATATAAAGGAATCCTGAAGAGAGGATAAAGAAATGGAGAAATGGAAGAGAGAGCAGAGGGTGGGAGACAGTGCTAGATAGAATTAATTTCTAAAAGTACCATGAGTCCCCTAAGAGTCCACATTGATAATCAGTGAGAGAGAACAAGCCACATACATGAAAAAAGATAGGTCTTCCCCACAAAAGCATGCAGGAACTAACACATAGGAAGAAATGATGGAGTTAGAAAATCACTATTTGCAATCATCATTACAATAATTTGGGCAAGAATCATGAATAGATGCTAAACTATGGGTGAATGTTTCAGGAGAACAGGATATTTACACAGTCTCAAGGCCTCTACTACAAGATGCTTCTTAACTGGAGAGGAAATAATAGACATTTTATAGTGGGGAAACCTGGCAGCCAGCACCTTAACCAAATAGTCAAAGTTAAGGTTACTGATAAAGGGACAAATTTCCTAATTAGATACACAGGAGAAATACAAGCATCACCTCCCTGGAAGTCCTGCCCAGGTGCATCATGGGATGAGGCAATATCCATGAGGAAATATGAGACAATCCAAACTCACTACAACATAAATGATCTACACTCTCCAAAAATATCAATGTCATGAAAGACAAAGAAAGGTGAGAAAATGCCCTAGACTAAAGAGAACTAACGCGACAGCTAAAGGACACGTGGTGGGGGGGTGGTCAGGGAACTATGAAGAATATTATTGGAACAATTGATGAAATTTGAATAGGTATATGGATTTAATGTTAGCAGTGTTGGTGTCAAACTTCCTGATTTTGATAATTACCTGTGATTGTGTAAGTGAACATCCTTGTTCTTAGTAAATACACACTAAGGTATTAAGGGGTAATGGGACATAATGCCTATAAGGAATTCTCAGAAGGCTCAGAAAAATCTAGGTATGTGTGTATGTATAATGCAATTAATGCATGTAGTATTTATTATATTCGATTTGGAATACTAAATCACATACATATATGGTAAGGAAGAGAGAGATAAAGCAAATATGCCTGAATGTTCACAATTGCTGGATGTAGGTGTAGGTAATATAGGAATTCTTGATACTATTCTTGCAATCTTTCCTTATTTTTGAAATTATTTTAAAAATTCAGAATTAAAACAAAAAGTTGGATGAGTTAACATCTAAGAACCTTTCTAACTTTAGGGGGGATCTGGTTGGAAATCTGTTAGCGAATGTGTCTGCAGGCTCGGCCAGGGCTGTCCTCCCCCTCTCCAGTCCTGCCCATGCTGCTGCTCCATCATACTCTCGTTGCCTCCTCCCTGTTTCCTTTCCAGTTTTATGATGGGAGATAATTTCAGAATAAGCTCCTCAGAGGAAAATCCTACACCATATTAGCCCAAAGAATAAGAAACTCCACTGTGCTGTAGAACACTAGATCTAATTTCTGCCATTCAATTATATGGGGAATAGATAGTCCCCGTAAACATGTACAAATATGTGTCAAGATTTTTAAAAAGAATAAATTACTCAATAAGATACCTGTGCTATTTCACCCTCTTTTTTCGCATATTTGCATTTCCTCTCTATCATGTCCCTCACTTCACAGTGAAACAAGCCTTAACCTTCTGCTTAAGACAATAAAACCACTGCACACTGTATACATGTATCAAAGTATAACACCGTACCCCCATAAATCTGTACAAGTGAAATATGAAAATTGTAAAAATAAGTTATTGATACTATGGTCTATTATTGAGCAATTTATCAACTTTTATATGGTTACATATCATTTCTAACTCATATTTACAACATCTTCGAGAAAAAAGACTGAGTTTCTTTAACGTTTGTATTTTTCATGGGGCCTATCACTTTACACACACTAAATGTTCAATAAATACTCACATATTGATTAAATGAAAACAAATAAACAAAACCACAACAAAACCCAAAACCCCTTTGGATTGAACACTCCTTTTCAGCTTCTGTGCCATCCATGAAAATGAACAACCAGGAATCAGCAAAACCCCAAACCACTCTAGATCCAATGTTCACCTCTAGCTCCTGCCCTATCTCCTTCCCTTCACAGCTTCATTTCCAGAAGACCTACCCTGTATTTTCTCCCCCTTTCCTCATCTACCTCTCATCCATCTCTAACCCACATGCCGCTTTGCATTTAAAAACGCTCTAACAGAAAACTCTGATGTTGCCCTCCTACCGAAAACACTTCAGTGATGTCCCATGTCTTCAACCAAAAGTCAAACAGCTTAATATGGCTCAGAAGGCCTTTCATGACAAGGACATTCTGACCACACCTTCCCAGCACTTGTTCCTGTCCTTTGAACAAGCCAAGTGCTTTGGCTCTTGAGTGTACACACACACACACTCTCTCTCTCTCTGTCTCTCTATCTCTTTCTCTCTCTCAGTTTACAATGTGTTGCGACCTCTTCCTGGAACATTCTTTCCTTTACTTTTCATCTGGCTAACTCCCATCATCTTCTAGATGTAGAATTAATGAATATCAGTAACTTCCCCTTCCACAATGATTATTTTCCTCAAGGGTTATTGCTTGTTTCACAGTAGACTAAGTTTCATTGTCTCAGTGACTATGTCCATCTTGACTGTCTGGGCTTCATCCAAGGCCACTGCCTAGAGCCAAAATAGCCCCGCTGCCATCATTCAGGAACTTCGTATTCTTCCAAATTATCATCCATGTGATAGACATTTCCTTTCTTCTTCTCTGACTAAACCTTTGGGAAACATCTTTTTCCTCAGTGGCCTACTTCAGTTCTCAAAATACGGCTCAGTTTTCTTTTCACTAAACATTAATTCACTCTTCTTTTCTATCCCTATACACAGCAATACATCATTGATTTGGATACTACTAATTGAAATTCTACAAATATTGGACCTAATGACATTAGAGTAAAAATACATTAATCCCATCACTGTAAATATTCAATATTTTTGCTACCAGGAAAAGAGAACTCCTCAACCAGGATTTATGAAATCAAGGATTCACCTTACACATTTCCTCTTTTGGATTTAATAGGTAATTTTTAGAAAATAATACTTCCTATTAAAATGTAAACCACGTTGAACTGAAGTGTTTTATGACCATATCTTATTCTGCTTATTAGAATATATATAATAAAATTAAAGTGCTTTTTGATTTTCAGCTCTGGGAGAACCTTGGCCAAACATTTGAGGATTTAATACACATTTTTCTTTTTTCATTTTAACTGAAAATTGTGTTTCTCTTTGAACAGGTCACCGAGGTAAGCTGCTAATTAAGGGAGATTTCTCCCAGTTATCTTCTATCACATGTGGCTTTGTGTTTGCCACTAGAAAGGCACAGACTGTTCCCTGTCAATTGTGAACCTTCTACTAAATAACAATGTGAAACTCATCTCCCCACTGTCAGACTACTGTGCAGAGTCGGAAAGAGTAAATTCAAGAAATGAAAGCCTTAGCAGGTCCAAGTTTGTGTTTGAAGAGAACCTAGAAGAACTTCATAAGGCACATTAGGGGAAAGAAGCACACAGGGACATCTTACTAGCCTTGCGTGATCCAAACTGCATGTCAAGGGTAAAAAAAGAAAATGGCTGCCTGGTGTTTTAACTGATTCCACTGGAGTGGTGACTACAGATGACTGTCTAAGGACTTCTCCTTCACTGCCAACCACAAACACTTCAATTTTAAGTACGCCACTGGGGCCAGGATCTTTGTCTTAAACTCATACAAAACAGAGCATGTGAATTAATAATGTAGAATTAAAGACTGCATGTAGATACTAGCTCAGCTCATTTTTCTCCCCAATATACTCAGGTACAATACTCTTAGAGAGATAAATGGATGATGGCTTTTGAAAAGCAATTTGGTCTGATATATCCCTTTCCTTAAAAAGAAAATCCATATAATTTAAGCTAGTATTTATAATGAAATAATCACAAAAGGAGAAATCTTGGACAAAGGATGCTCACTGATGGATAGAAAGGTGATTTATAATAGTAATATCAGTAATAAGGAAATGTATAGTAGCAGACTCATACTTTGTGCTTACCCCAGTCTTGGTGTACTTTTCTGCATTTTATGTTTGTCATCATGACAATCCTATGAAGCAGATGCTGTTACCTTTTTCTTTTATTCAAATAAAGAAACTGATGCACATAGAAGCATTTGCCCAAGCTGGAGGTGACACTTGAAAATCAAACGGTCCAGGTGCAGAATCAGCTCTGTAAAGTCCCATGATACTTTCCGATATTAGTTAGTAAGTGTGTTTGTGTTTGTGATAATGTGGGAAAATATTTATGTTATTCCATGCAGTTAGAAAAACATAATCACAAATATATAAAGAGAAAAGAAAGAATGGGCCTGTATGCTTGCAAAAGGAGATTCAAAGGTTTAGATACCACGATGGCATTAGTAATAATCTCGGGGTAGCAAAACTGTATTTTTCCCTATTATTTTCCATTTTTAAAAAGTAAACAAGTACTGCTTTGGGGATGATAACAATTGTAATTTGTTTCTTTTAAAGCACTCAATGCATTTCTTGCTTCCACCCACACCTCCCTTCTTTTTTTTCCTTCTATGATCTTATTTTCCCCTTATTCTTTTCCCCCTATTTCATTTCATTGCTCCTCCCGCCTTCCTACATTGCCTCTTCCTCCTTCTCCACGCCTACAAGACTCATGAGCAGTATGAGAAGAAGCCCCAGCCCTGGCTGCCTGGAGACCACTTTCCCTCTGTATCCTCCCAAGATGCGGCAATAGTAGGACATTTTCTGAAAAAAAAATTTTTTTTAGCGTTCTATTTTAGTCTTTCTGATGACTTCTAAAACTGTCAAAAGAAATGATTTACTTGAAAATTTGAGGCTACTTGGCCAGTCACTGATTGCAGACCCCACCAGCTTCCCAGTATTCCTGCTTCCTGCTCCTTCCTCTGCCTCCTGTGGGTGAATGACACCCCCTGTGCCTCTGTGCTGGCCGCCTTGTCTGTGGGCCCTCGCCTGGCGACTCTTCTGCTTTCCCTCTTGCTCTTTCTTCCAGACCAACACCTTTCTTTTGAGCAAGATGCTGTCTTCAGATAAACTGTTGTCAGGAGCCTCCCACGAGCACCTGGCTGGTTGGTTTGTGGATGCATCCAAGATCACTCCCGTGGTCACACCTGATTTCTACAGGGGTAGAAGCAGCAATACTGATGCTTTAAAGAATAGTGTGAAGAGCCCCTCTGGTCTGCCAGGGAAACTATCAGCTCCCTGGAATTCAACTCAAATTCACCCACTAACTAGGCTAAAAAGGAAAGCCAGACCAGGGCAGGCCAGAGACTGTCTAGGTAATTTTTTCCCCCTGAATTCCAGGCTCCTAACAGATATATTAAGAAAAATGTTAAAGTTATCTAAACCTTTTTTTCCTGTGTATCCTTTTACTTTTTCTTTACAAATAGATTTTTATTTAGCAATTTATTCCAGCAATAACATAAAGAGAATAAATATAAATTGAGCAATTTTGTGTGAGCTTTTCCTCAAATCTCAGTTTGTAAATACCTCATAGGGAGGAACACTAGTAGTCTTAAAACATGACCCCCAGCAACTCGGAGGCTGAGGCAGGAGGATTGCAAGTCCAAGAGCAGCCTCAGAAACTTGGTGAGACCTTGTCTCAAAATAAAAATAAGAAAGCAAACAAATTTTTCAAAATCCACACAAATGTAGGGATGTAGCTCAGTGGTAGAGCACTCCTAGGTTCAATTCCTAGTACCACAAACAAAATGAAAGACAGGAATTATTTTTTCAAGATGTGTTTGCTTCACACAAATCCTTTGTAACTTCATGTCTCTCTTACTGCTTAAGTCTTTTACTGGTCAAATGATTGGAGATCCTTCCCTTTCCTTGCTCTTGCAGTGTGGTTTCATTCACATTCTACTTGGATAAAAATGCTTTCAAGTTACCTTGTCTATAAAGGTCAAATGATAAATTTAGCTCCTCCTCCTCTAAAGGAAAAATACATCTTTTTTTTTTTTCTGATTGTAAAAACAATGTGTTCAGAGCTAACGAGCAAACAAAATCAGCTAATACATAAAGGTGTAAACAAGTAAGTGCCAATCCTCTTTAATCTCACCACCAAGAGGTAGATGTGGTTATTAATCTGCTGGGTTTTTAGAACTTTTAAAGTCCCACATTGCTAACCCCATCTGCCATGACTGTCCTCTTCCACCTTCAGAGAACTGGGATGTGCCCTGTACTTTTCCAGAACCTAGTGTCACGGTGGGAAATTTGCACACAGCTGTCTGATACATATATATGAATAAATAAATGGTTAACGAGTAGCTTTCTTTTCATTTAGTGAAAGATCTTACTGAATCCTTTAGAAACTGGATCTAATTTTTGTAAGTTTCAAGTCTATTGGTTGGTGATATTTTACAGATATTCTGAAAATGCCTTTTAATCTATCCTGCAAAGCACCACACCCAATTCCCATGTATCTGGAATTTGGGTGACGATTAAGACAGGGATTTCCTGCGAGAGAGCTCTTTGATTTCAGCACAAAGTTGCTGAGTCAGCAACAACCAACTTTACTTACTTCCTGCTCACTAAACTGTCAGTCTGTAATCAGTTTACACAAGCCATAGTGCCTCAAGTAATGATCCCTCATACATCAGTGCTCCAATTGCCTGTTGTCGCTTAAGCACCCAGGTAATAAATGTCCTTTTGCACCATCTTGGTGAAGAATATTTTGACCAAAGCTTCTGATTCAGTTGAGAGCTGTGAAAGATTCCATGATGTGGAGGCACAGCATCTGTGGACTCCCAGCAGGAGCCCGTGTGAAAAGAAACAGTGAAGGTCAGTGGCTGGGTGACAGCAGTTTCCTGCCTGGTAGTCATCACCCATGGGCACATCAAGGGGTATTTGTGTGGATTTGCAAATTGCCAACCTACAAGGGTTGTAGATTCATGCTCACCTCTCATCACATTTAATCAGAATCACGCTGTCTGTTCCGATTCCTAAGGCTGCAGCTCCCTTCTTGAGAGAAAAATGACTCTGTAAAAAAGTATATTTGTAATCAGTTCCATACAAAGACAAGATCCATTCCCTCTGCTGGTTTTTAAAATCTTTTTCTTGTGTCCTTTCATTTCTCCAAAGCCTGAGCTGCTAAGGGAAGGTGGCATCCTTCACTTGCCCCCTTTTAAAATATGGTGGTGAAATATGCATGACTTAAATACCATCTTAGACACTTTTTAAAAAATTTACAATTAGCTTTAATTAGTTATATATGAAAATAGAATACATTTTGTCACATCATATATAATGGAGTATGATTCACCTTAGCCACTTTCTAATTATGCCATTCCAGTGGCTTAAGTCTATTCACATTGTCATACAACCACTATCACCATCTATCACCAGAATTCTTTGCATCTTGCAAAACTAAAACTGTACTCACCAACCACTTCTCTTTCTCCCGCCCCAAACCCTGGCAACCATCATTCTATATTTTGTCTTTGTGAATTTGACTACTCTAGATACCTCATATAAGTGAAATCAATCATACAGTAGTTGACTTTTTATGATGGGTTTATTTCATGTAGCATAATGTTGTAAAGGTTCATCCATGTAGTAGCATGTGCCAGAATGCCTTTTTTAAGGCTGAATAGTATTCCACATGTGTATATACCATATTTTCTTTAAGCATTCATCCATTTCTAGGCAGTTCAGTTACTTCCACATTTTGGCTATCGTGAATAATGCTGTTAGAAACGGGCATACAGACTCTGCTTTCAATTGTTTTGAGTGGAGACCTAGAAGTTGAACTGCTGGGCCTTGTGGTAATTCTGTTTTTAAGTTTTTGAAGACCTACCATACTCCTTTTCACAACTGCTACACCATTTTACATTTCCACCAGCAGCACACAAAGGTTCCCAGTTTCCCACATCCTCACCAACATTTGTAATTTCTTTTTGTTTTATTTTGTTGAGACAGGGTCTTGGCTGTGTTGCCCAGGCTGATCTCAAACTCCTTGGGCTCTGCCTCAGACTCCAGAGTAACTGAACTATAGGAATGTGCCACTGTGTCTGGTGATTTTCTATTTTTTAAAAAAATATTTTTAGTTATAGATGAACACAATATCTTTATTTTGTTTTATTTATTTTTATGTGGTGCTGAGGATCAAACCCAGTGCCTCACATGTGCAAGGCAAGTGCTCTGCCACTGAGCCACAACCTCATCCCTGATTTTCTATTTTTTGATAATAGTCATCCTACTGGATGTGAGGTGGTCACTCATTGTGCCTTTGATTTGCATTTCCTAATGAGTGGTGTTGAACATCTTTTCAATGTGCCTATTGGCTCTTGGTACATTTCCTTTGGAGAAATGTCTATTCAAGTCCTCTGCCCACTTTTGAATGGTATTGTTTGTTGTTGAATTCATTTGTTTTTTTGTTGTTTTGTTTCTTCCTTTTTTTTTTTAAGGAAAGATGAAAAGATGCTGGCAATGGTAACTGGATCTGATACCCCAGGGCACACACACTGCAAGCCAATTTTACACAAAAGGCATAAGCACACACCACACCAGCTGCCTCTAGCAGATATGCATTCTATGTATTGCAAAGCTCTCAGACTTTTTTTGGCTACCAAGAGATTACACTCAGTTTTTCCCAAGTTCAGTGAAACTGTGTGCAAGAGGAGAAGTTGGCTCTAACTCCAGCACTCTTCATCCCAGAGTTCTCAGAGGGGCTATTTGTTCAGGCAACTACTAGTCTGGGACAGATTCAGGAAGGGGACATGAGTAACTGGCTGGAGCAGGAAAACTTGTCTGTGTGAACAGGACACACTGACACCCAACTGCCCAATCTTTGCACTCTGGATTAGGCTTCCGGGTCTCAATGGCTGTAATCACTGTGCCGTTTGGATAGCTGGAAAGGCTAACCTAAGCCCAGCTGCGCCGCATCTGCCCATCAGCCTCTTGCCATTAACTACAGATCATTAAGCTGTCCAAAAGGAGAGCAGGGAGCTGCTTCCGCAATTTACATTTCGAAAGGGTTGCTGACTGGAATTTTAAGTTCCCGTCCTGAAGAGTGTACATTCGTTCTCTTCTTCAAATGCCCACTTTTGACTCATTGGAATTCTTAAATATGCAGCACAAGAGTCCTTAACACACGCATTTTTAGGGGGTATTTTCAATAAGCAAGAAGGCAACATATTTATAACAGCAACAAATAACATCAACCCATATAGGCCACCGTCTGAAAGGAGGAGTTTTAAAAGCCCAGTGTAGCTAGAAATAATGAGAATGGGCCATTAGACTCATTTTACAACCTCAGAGTGACAGAGTGTATCATTGTTACCAAGATACCTAGGAAACAGGAAAAAGAAAAAAGCTTAATTGGGTCAGTGTTTGTAAAAATGGATGACTCCTCCATCCAAAAACAATGCTTTCTCTTTTGTATCTAGCAGAGGTTGGGTGACCCCAAAGAGAAGGGGTTCAGAGAAAAACAGTGCTAGACGGGCCCAGAACAGAGAAGCCTTCCCCCCACCCCCAGCAAGCACAAGCTCCTCAAATTATTCACTGAATGAGCGCTTGAGCACCAAATTGCAAAATGTCACATTGGGGCTAAGTAAGAGATCTGGCGCACCTGGTCAATGAGAGGATGAATTTCTTTCTGGTCTTTAATGAGAAAGAATAGGGATTCTTAAATGAGGAGCAATTACCCAGCATAATTGATCACTGTACCAAATGCCACAGATTTACAGAAAAGCCCATGCCCAAATAGAAAGCTTAAAGATGGGGAACAAAGGGGAGATGAGGCATGAAAAAGAAAATTAGGTACTAAACGTCGAGTCTGTTTATGTTTTCAGGAAAAGGCAGCAGAGAAATAGCTAAATGGTGTCCAGGAATAGCAGGGGACGCATGGAGAGGAAGGAGTTTGATGGGGTTGGGGGAAACACTACTTGATGAAGAAGAAACTGTGAAGACAGCTTAAATGTCATGTCTCTCCATGCTGGTTGAACAACACACAGGGAATCTTTTTAAATTCTTGGCACCAAATTTAATGGAACCATTTTTGGATGAACCAGAGAAGAAAATCATGCAAAACAACAACCTCCTGAATGCTGAGGAGCCTGGGAAACAGGATCTAAAGACAACTGAGAAGATACTTGGTCAACAGCAGAGGCATTAGGGACATGTGGTACGGGTGACTTTCATATCTGAAGAGGTGTGCCAATGTGGGACTGGGAAACAGACTTCTTTAAGTCGCTTCTGAACCAAACTTGGAAGATGCAAGAATCCAAATTTGTCCGTAACTGATCAACGATCAAGACTCTTGTATCTGGGTGTAATGGTGCATGCTGTAATCCCGGAAACTCAGGAGGCTGCGGCAGGAGGATCACAAGTTTGAAAACAGCCTCAGCAACTTAGCAAGCCTCTGTTTGAAAATAAAAAAGGGCTGGGGATATAGCTCAGTGGTAAAGCACCCTGAGTTCCATCTTCAGTACTAGAGTGAGGGCGAGAAGAGAAAGAGAATGAGAGAGAACAAAAGCGTATTGGGCTGGAGGAGGGGCCCAGCTCAGCCATTCCATTCAGCCCTATGACCAGTAGGTGCAGCATGAGCTCCTTTACTCTTAATGGGGACAGTATATCTTACCTCCCTTTGGGGATGATGGGAGAGTAAGCTGAATGATGGAAAACTCTGAGACAAACCAGTTCAGAGTGTCTGCATGCCAGTTTCTCTTCCTCTATTAGAATTCAGATAAGAAGATGAAAAGTTTCATTAATCCTTTCAAGCCATTATTAGCCCTCCAAGTATTCAACTGAGACTCAGATTCCACTGCCTAGCAGATCACAAGGCTTCAGGGACAGCTTCTGCTAGGCTTGGAGACATGAAGATGGTCAAGACAGTATTCAATATCCACCTACCCCCATCTTCAAGCACCTCCTGTCCGTTTGCTCTGTCTACGTGGTGGTTCTGGCCATCCTGGTCTTCTATGAGCTTGCAACACTTGTTCTTGCCTTTGGACTTGCTATTCAATTTTCTGGAAAACTCTTCCATTGGATATTTACCTGACTGTTGCCCTCATTTGATGTAGGTCTCTGCACAGAGAGACCCTTTATGGCCACCCTATAAAATAGCCACCCCACCCTACTCTTTTGTCAGCATGTGGTGTTATAGTGTTTATTAGTTTACTGTCATCTCCCTACAGGAGACTGCACAAAGGCAGATTTTGTTTTATTGTATAACTGATAAATATTGGTTGAACTTAGCCTAAATAGAACAAATAAATAAAATATGAAAAAAAAATATTGGTTGAATTTGTTTATTGTATGCTCAGAGAACAAGTCCTAGGAACCTGCCATAAATCTCTAGCTACAAATCCCAAGGTGTGGATTTGGTGATTGAAGCCAGACAATGGCAAACTGAATGGACCCCAATGCCTCTAACCCAAGGCCATTCCTAAAAGCAAGTCTAGAGGTCTTCTTGGTACCCACTCAAGAAAACTTAAGATGTGGTCCTTCCTAAGCAGGAGGCTGCTACAGGTCTTTCTACCCAGACCAGCTGAAATAGGAATCATCCCAGAGACTTCAAATAATGTTAGAGAAAGGACCCACTAGTCTGGAAATCAGCTCTTAACTCTCACAGTATCCCATCAAATGTTCTACCTTCACTCTATCTATCCATTGTCCTTGGGCTTGATCCTTTTGTACCAGAGACCCGTCCCCTGGAGTGTACAGGGTGAGTGAGATCATTATACATTGAAGATCCTCAACCAGTAGATCTTGAAGCTCAACCTATGAATGAGCTGAATCTGCTTCTCTGACCCTTCCCAAAGCTTTGAAGTCCCTTATCCACTCACTGACTGCAGTACCAAGAGTATTCCCCCTGTCCTCCTCCTTCTTCATGTCCCTCCCATGTATCCATTGGTTTGCCTCCTGAGATTGGAGGGAAATGGAATCTTCATCTCTTAGACTGACAGTCTTTATTCTTACTCCTGATCATCAACTGGCCTAAAAGAGATGCTGATTTCCAAGGCATCCTATTTACAAAGAAGCTTGGACTCTCTGAGAACACCTTATTGATTTCTAATTATTGTTATTTGGGGAGGAGGAGATCAATCAGCTATGTGTTTGGAGATTCTGTGTGACTCAGAGGCAATGGTGGATTTGTACATGGGACATTTCTGTGAAGCTGCTCCCTTATTATTTATACCCCGTTCTAATTATTCATTTAAAGTCAGTCCATTGTGAGATTGTACCCCAAATATGTATTAAAAGAAAGAAATGGTGTGTACTTTTCACACTGGTTTGGAAACATCTTTAACAAGGAAAGAGATCCAAGGATGATGGCATTTGGTCGCAAATGCGAACATTGGTACTGAGCATGCATCCAGGCATTTGAGGCACTCAATGAACAATTTATTTCCTCAATGTGGGGATTCTGAGAGGAGTGAATGAAAATGTGTAATGGAAAGAAGTACATGTGGCAAAATGACCTGATTTTGGCACCTGGTTCTATTTAGGCAAATTAATTTCTCCTTCTGAGCTATCGTTAGCTGAGCAGCAATGATGAATTCTTCTCCCAGCAGAATTGTTATGGGAGATGCAGATATCATGTGTGAGGTGCCTACGGATCACCCGGCACACAATGGGTGCTCACAAAGGTGTTTCCCTTCTTATTCTCCCATCCTCCTAGCTAATGTGATAAAATCCTCAGGTTTTCCTAGCTAGCCCGGATGGAATTTTGAAAACTTCAAACAAAATTAATGACACTTCACTTTATTTTTTTAAAATATATTGTGTAGTGGGGAGTGAGGGACGGGGAGGAGGAAAGATAGTGGAATGAGTCGGACATTATTACCCTATATACATGTATGATTACACTGTGGGTGTGACTCTGCACTATATTTAGCCAGAGGAAGAAATTGTGCTCCATTTGTGTACAATGTGTCAAAACGCATTCTACTGTTAAGTACAACTAATTAGAACAAATTAAAAAACAAAAAAAATAAAATAAATATATGTCATATAGAGTACATAGGAAATCTCAAAATTCTACAAGTAACAATAGAGAACCTAGGGCTGGGATTGTGGCTCAGTGGTAGAGCGCTTGCCTCGCGTGTGGGAAGCACTGGGTTCGATCCTCAGCACCACATATAAATAAACAAATAAATAAAGGTCAATCAACAACTAAAAAAAAAATTAAGAAAAAAAAAAGAAAATAAGAGTTTTAAAAAAAAAACAATAGAGGACCTAAACTCTCTCAATCTTGAGTACTGCTCTGATATTTTGGGACAAACTTTTAGGAGATAATTTGCCCCTAGACATGTCCCTGACTCACTGCATTCTCTGTTGCCTCCATTTTGGCTCTTGGATGGGCTCAGTTCTTTCTCCTTGTGGGACACCAGTAGGTGGCTGGTTATAACAATAATGTTGGCTACCGGGTTGGGGTTATGGCGCAGTGGTAGCGTGCTCGCCTAGCATGCGGGAGGCACTGGGTTCGATCCTCAGCACCACATAAAAATAAAATAAAGTTATTAAAAATAATAATAATAATGTTGGCTACCATCTATGGAGTGCTCACTGAGGGCCAGGCACTGTGCATATATGTATCATCTCATTTCACCCTCCCAACGACGACGTAGCTAGGTATCATCACCTTCATCTTACAAACAAGGAGGAAATTAAGTCACTATTCATGTCTTGAGAGGGGGCAGAGCAGGGCTTGTCACCATTTCTGGTCAATTCTGAAGCTCATGGGCTTTAATCTACTAATCTAAAGAAAAATAAGTCCATCTGTTGCTTCTAACCTGATCTTAGAGCAAGGAGGAGTCAGCACTTGGGGTGATCTTGGGGGCACTGGGAAAGGTGACTGTCCCCTCCACACGCTCTCTCCTTCCTCTTTTCTCCAGGACAACACACGTTCCCTGAGGGCAGGCACTGGGTCTGTACTGTTCATTGATGTCTCTGCAATGCCTGACTCAGAGCAGCACTGAAGGAGTAAAGAAAGGAACCAGGAAAACCTCTCACTGCACAGTGGGTGGATCTGTGCCTTCCTGCTTCAGTCCTTTGTCATCCATTCCAAGGGAGACGCCTGCCTCCAGGAGAGGCAGTACTTGGGTCCTGATCCCTTTCACCTCAGCATGGCTTATCAGGTTCTTTCCTGAGAGTGTGTTTTGATGGGACTGGAGGGAGGAGAGAATAACATGGGAGCAATGAGCTTTCTGAAATAAAGGGAGTAGAAATGCCGAGGCAGAGCGGGTGTGTTGAACTGAGCTCACATTTTCACTTGTCGTCAGTTCCGCAGGCTGTTTTTGCCTAAGAGGGAGAATTACATTTTGTGGGAGTTGGTTTTTGCAAAGCTTCCTGGGTCACTGTTTTTAAATTTTAAAAAAATGTGTTTTTTTGTATTTTGTTGTTGCTTTTGAGATCTATCTTTGGAATTGAAACCCCCTCAGTCTTATGTAAAAACCATCTCTCAGGAGATGGTTTTTACATAACCTGTGAGAATTCTCCATGGAAGATGGCCAAGGCCATGAGGGACCTGGGTAGAATATTGATGACCAGTTCTGGGAGATGTAGACATGAGCAGGTCTTGGTGTGTGAAGAGTGGAGTGAGCGAGTTGTGGGTATTTGCTTCAAAAATCCCATTGTCCATTATGATTGTGAAGAACATTTTTCCTAGATGATAATATGCTGTTTCATGGAAGCTGACTCTGGAAGAGATTATATCACATGAGCAAATAGAGGAATGTAGAATTGAGCTCATGGTTGAGGCTTTCAAAGCATTCAGAACTACAGGTGTAAATTGTTGAGCTATGATCTTAGCTTCCCTCTAGACCTACTTTCAAGGAAGGACCTAGAACTCATCAGCTTAATTTTTGAGAAGCCTTTATATCAAGGAAGAATTAGGGAAATTCTAGCACAGGATGAGTGTGCAATCAAATGACCTCTAAACTCTCTTCCAGGTCTGAGATTTTGTGGTTCTATACTTTGGAGGAAAGTAGTCTTAGGACTTTTTAGTCTTGGGCTAAATACTATCTCTTATTTCAACTTAATTATTTATTTACTTCTTCTAATAGTCTTATTGGCTATATTATTTAAGTTCATTCTATTCAAGTTTTATAAGAAAACAGTGGATCTTAACAAATAGAAAAATTTAACATCTTGCCCTCTTTATCAGCTAGGTGAAATTCTAGTCAGAGTTGATGGCCAGAAAAAAAAACAAAGGTAGCCCTGGTGTGGTGAGACTAAAACACAATAAACTGTCACTTATTAAAGAGATGACTCTTTCTTCCTGAAGTTTCTGGTTGGGTGCAATAGACTACAGAGTCTCTCAACATCATTTCTATCTCTATGCTCGACACAGGCCAAGTTATAAATTCAGTGCTCAGAATAGGAAAAAGAACAGTAACTTGACCTGCTTCAATAGATCAAGAAACTGTATTAGCACTAGAATAACCAACATGGAGAAAATGGAATTTGGGACAAGATGCTCCAAGTGAATATAGAGCAGCCAGCTACAGGGGACGTTCGGTCATCCAACCTAGTAGTTGTGTTGGTTGAGTGGGAAATTGAGGCTGTAGGTTTGGTTCTACCATTGACTGACTGTGAAACCTGGAGCAAAGCTTTCCACATCACTGAGGCTTAGTTACTTCAATCTATAAAACAAGGTATTTTTAGAGGTACCAAATATTTATGTAGAGTTTTTTATGTTCTTGGCACTGAAGCAAGGACAGGTTTTCTAAGGCTCTTCTATGGTTTTCCAAAAGTCTTGGGTTCTGGAAGCCTGTCAGAGAACAGGAAGAAAGACACCTACAGCAACCCTTCCTCATCCACTGGCCTCCCTTGTCCTCACTGGATTAACACAGCAGCCTCTCCAGTACCCTTTCTCCTAGGAGAAAGAACCTCCCCCTGCCATGTAAGAACTGACATCATGTATCTAAAGAAAAGGCATTTGAGAAAGGACTTGGTAATATTCTTTTGTTAGCCTATGGGGAGCTATTTCTGGAACAGATGGAAATAAAATTATTGTAAAATTGGAAAAGACCAAAGAAATATGTGTCTTTGGCCTTAAGCCAGAAAGAGCTATGCTAAATAATTCGTTGAACATAAAAATTGAGGTACAGAGCCCAAAGGAACTAGAGCTTGGAATCATATAACTTCCTAATCTGGAGTGTTAAGGAAAAGATTGACTGGTTA
Organism: Xerus rutilus; assembly: GCA_028644305.1. NCBI lineage: Eukaryota > Metazoa > Chordata > Mammalia > Rodentia > Sciuridae > Xerus > Xerus rutilus. The sequence continues at coordinate 16,600,775 of CM053410.1, forward strand.
GTGCTCATCTGTGCACAAGGTATGGGTCAAGTGTGCAAGAAGACACGAAAGTGCTTCAGATGTGCTCTGAAAGTGCCCCCCACCCCCACAGTCCAGGCCTAGGAAATAATAAGGATGATTTTTTTTTGGTAGGGAGAGGGAATAATAATAGTAATCTTCACATTTAGAGGAGGAGATCTGATTAAGGATCAAGGTCAGTTGATGAGATTGGAAATAAAACTCTGATCTTTGAGTTTAGTTTTTACAGCTAGTAGTTAGGGCAAGGACTTCACTGCTCTGAAAACTGGGAAATCCCATTTAATTCTAGATCTACCTATCTAGCTAACTTCAGCTTCTTCAGTTTTAAAATGCTGATAACAATACCTGTCCCACAAGGTTGAGAGAATCAAACAAGTTTATATATATATTGGAAGTGTTTAGAGACTGTCAAATAGTAATTTGATATATGGTATTTTACATTAGAAAAACAGGTCATCTGTCAAAAATGATAAGCCTAGGGGACTGTAGCTCAATGACAGAGAGCTTGCTTAGCATGCACAAGGACCTGAGTTTGAACCTCAGCAATATAAATGAAAAAATAAGATAAGCCTATATTGGATTTTAGGAAAGGTTCATAATTCAAGCAAGCATTCATAATTATGTTGTGGATAGAGATACAGGAAGGAGGATAAAGAATCAAAATGGTGGTCTTATACCCAAATTGCTTTTCTTTCTCTTAGAAATAAAGAAGTAGACTCCATGTTTACAATATCTAGAGAAGAAGGTATAGCAAAATTATTTTCAGACTACATGGACTGAGCTTTCTGGATCAATTTACATCAAGTCAATTCACATCAAATGTGAGGCTGCAAAAGTCACAAAGAAACCAGACACGAGGTAGACAGCCTAGGGCAGCTTATGGCTAGACCAATCTCCTCTTGGCTTGGAATAGCTTAGAAGTCAAAAGAAAAAGATGACTGATATAAGATCATCTGGGTTTTTAAAAGCTGAGAATATAATGATACTTAGCTATTTAGGGGTCCAGATCCTTTTCAAGGAAATAGTAATTGAGAAGAAAAATTATGTCATTTTTTTTTAAGTCTTGAAGAAGCTGAGAAGTGAAAGTCATCTCCTGATATAGAACTAGGTATGGTTGGCTGAGAAATGTATTCCTATACCCCCAAAGATGTTCACATCCTCATCCCTAAAACCTGTGAATATGTTTCCTTACATAACAAAAGGGACTTTGCAGATGCAGTTTAGTTGAAGATATTGGGGTGAGCGGTAATCCAAGATTGTTCAAGTGGGCCCAGTGGAATCATAAGGGTCTTTATATATGAAAGGGAGAGGCAGGAGAGGGAGGGCCAGAGAAAGAGATAATGCCCAGAGAAAGGGGTGGCAGGGAGAGGTTGAAAGTAGAGATGATACACTGCTGGACTGGAAGATGGAGGAAGGGCCATGGACCAGGAAATGTAGGCAGCCTCTGGAAACTGGACAAGGCAAAGAAATAGATTCTCCCTGAGAGCCTCCAGAAGGAACACAGCCCTCTTTTCCCGTTTTTAGATTCCTGACCTCTATAATTATAAGATAATGAATTTGTGTTGTTTTAAGCCACTAGATTTGTGATGATTTGATTCAGCAGCCATAGAAAGGAAAAATGCTAGGTGATTTCAGGCCATGGTTTTCTCTGCTAAATTGGACCCCTATGAGTTGGAGAAGGGTATTTTAAAAAATTAACAAAACTCCCAAATGAAATTGATAAAAAGATGGTCAAGAAAGTTTGTTAACAATCATTAGTTTCCTTTAATTCCATGGCTACGGAGATGGTAGTGAACTGTATCTACTGGCTCCCAGTCTGTACTTTGGTTTTGTCTCTCCGTTATGAACACACAGACACACACCTTGCTGTTTACAATAGAAAGCAGAAACAGCCTGTAGTAGATCTGAGACCTACTATGGCTCCCAGCTTCTCCCCACCAATATTTCCTGGCAGAAGCCCTTAATCTTACAGACCTCTCTCTGCCCTCCCTGTCTCCCATTTCCCCAGCTATTAGAGGGCTTTTTGGCCTTCTTTGAGGCAATTGTTTTGCAGACCTTGGGCTACTTTGAGGCAGAGGTCATTAAGGGAAAAATTGATGAAATGCATGGCAGCTGATGCTTATCTGACACCTGTCAAGGAATGAAGCTCTGGTTGACTGCAGGGTCTGTGTGGCAGGAGGGCTGGGAAACAGCTGCAGTGTGGCTAGCAACTTGCTTTCTGCTTTACCCTGGTATGGGAGAGAGAGGGAGAGACAAAGAGGGGAGGAGGAGGAAGAGGATCCAGGGGGAGGCCAGCATCCAGGTGTAAGGCAGGAGCCTGTGCTTGGCTGAGGACAAGCTGGTCTCAAGATCGGAAATGACAGACCTCTATGCTATTTTTTTTTTCATGATAATCAAACCTCTGGTCAAGTCAGCCAAAGACTACCATTAAGTGGCTCGAGGTACCGTGATGGTAGAATATCTGACCAGCTGACAGAAAGACATATCAACAGAGTTCTGTGGAGTGTGGATGGATCCACAGTATGGATGGTCCAAAGAGTTCAGTCACTCCATCTTCTCTCCTCCCCCTTCCCCAACACATAACATCATTAGAGAGAAGCGAAGGGTGGGAACCAGAGGTCAAAAAATCCTGCCGTATCTTTGCATTTTTCTTGAATTTTAGAGACAAGGAGGACACTCCATGATACCACTCAGCTCTTCTCTCCCCCTCATTCTCTCCTAAGAAGTGTCTTCCAGGAGAACCTCTGGGGTTTAAGAATATCCAGCTGTGATTCCTCCAACTGAGGTTTTTATGGAATATAACCTTCAACTTAGAAAGAACAGAAACACATACATGCTCTGAAGTGAAGGCGATGAGCCTGGGGACAGCAGCCATTCCTTTCTCCTTGACTTCTGGGAACATCTTAAAGCGAGCAATCAGCATGGCATACATGTTAGATATGGCGCCACCTACAGGGCACAGCAACACACAGTGACTTTTTCTATTCATTACCATCAACATTTCACGTGCAAGCAACATCCCTCATTCTGTCTTCCTTGGATGTAGGAGAGAACCTTATTGCTTGTCCTTTGAACTGAATCCTCAGACTCAAAGGCTCTAACAAGAGGGTTCAGAAAAGGTACATTTGGCCTGAGAATAGTTATTTCTTTTCATTTCCATTCATGCTGAGACAGACCTTCCCCAAAGGTCAGATATGATGGACCTCTATGCTATTTCTTTATAGCACTAAAATCCTTGGTCAAGTCAGTCAAAGATTAAAGTTAAACAGCTCAAAGTGCCATTATGGTACAATATTTATAAGATCAGCTGGCTAAATATTTAATCAGAAAGATTATATCAAGAGGCCACTGTGGATTTTTTTTTTATTATAGCAGTCCCAATGAGTTCATAGCCACTTGTGTTTAAATTAAGACAAATCAGCTGCTGTTAACAATGTGGACTTTAAAACACTGATTCTTAGATAATTCAGGATAAACATCCAAGTCTGTATCGTACTCATCTATTCACTTCTCAAAACAGTTTTTTACTTTTAAAGACAATGAAGAAATATAATTGTATTAGTTAACAAAGTCTTATTTCATAATTATAGGAAAATACACAACTAAGAAATGTTAAGCCCATGTGGAACCACTTTTCTTCTGTTGTTCTAAGACTGTCAGGCATTTGATAAGGCAAGGTTTGTATCTTATAAGTAGTAGTTCAATCGACAAGCAGAGAAAAGCAAGATTTCCCCAGGGTTGTTGGGAAGCTTAGAAGTTTTGCCATCCAGGAAATAGACAGATTGTTATGAATGCAAATGAATGTGCTACATGAAGCATGAGACTGTCAGGCAGAGTGAAGGTATTACCCTCCCCCAATGGAGACACCCCCAGGGCCAGTCATGACATGAATGCTTTGAGTTGCCTTTTCTCCTGGTGGCTGAGAAGCAAGAGGGCTCCATGCCAGGTTAATAGCCTATGCAGGGCTGTGGCCTTTGTCTCACCAGCCCTGGGCTCTGACCCAGACAGGCCACCTGGGACAGAGCAGTCATCACCCAGATCCTGGCTTCCTACCAGTCAGAAGGAGGGCAGGTCTGGACCCCAGAGACACAGGGCAAGCAGAATCCAGGTTAGACCTGCACTGAGCAGATAACCCTGTCTAAAAGGCTAACTGTAGGGTGCTGAACAGGTCAGCTGTTAAAGAAATTTTCCATCTGGCTCATGGTTTCTCAATCCTGGAACTTACTGATATTTTGTGCTACAAATTCTTTGTGATGAGGGTTGTCCAGGGGAATACAGGTTATCACCCCTGGCCTCTAGTGCCAGGAGCATTCCCCATCCCCAGTTATGACAATCAAATATGCCTAGAGACAATGCCAAGTGTCCCTTGAGTTGGGATTGGGGACAAAAAAGCCTCCCGGTTGAGAACGGCTGCTTTAGTCATTCTCCTCAAAGAGGCTGGGGAGGAAGAGAGGGAAAAGAGAAGGGGGAAGATGTAGATAAGGAAAGTGATTTTCACAGTACAGTTATCCAAGAAATGTCCATACTTTCCCTCCCACTCCTCCTTTTGTAGCTCAGTCATCCTCCAGCTACAGGCTTTGCGGCCCTGAGTGGATGAAGAGTCTTGTGTGCAAAACAGGCAGGAGACAGATGCACAAACTCTACATACTCTTATCTCCTATGACAAGAAAAGTTATAGCTAAGCAAAACGTTCTCTCTCCCCCTGCCTTAGCTCTTGTCCTTCACAACCTACTGAGCAGCAAGGAGTACTCCAGTTCTCTCTGGTTCACAAAGAGATCCCATAGGCACGTTTCTTCCAGGAGTCCTAAGGATTTTCCATGAAGCAAGAAGCCTCTGGGCGTTACAGACGGGGTGTAAGGTAAACTAACCTAAGTTTTGTATTCAAGTCACAGGCCTAATTTTTTGCATTTAGTCCAAAGAATGGGACTTATAGATCATAAGCATAAAGGATGTGTGATTTTCCCCATCCCTACCTCTTAAATCATAAGACTCTTTGAACCCCAGGAACAAGGCTAGATGCTACTAGGTAAAGCATCCATTAGCAAATAAAGATGCTAAGAACTGTCTCTCTTCTGTGATGCATTGTAAAAAGTAGAGGAAAAATAGGTTTCTCAATGGCTTCTCTGTTGACCCAGCCTCTTCAACTTTGGAATATCTGTGGTACACTATAATATGACCTCTATGACTTCCATCTTGGGGTGAGAGCAATGTGCATCTTTAGTTCTCAAGGAAGAAACTACATGATCAAGCTTCAGTTTTATTTCTGATGATTCCCCATTATCCACTAGGATGGAAAGGCAAGTCCCAAGTCCATACTTAGCCTAGTATAACTGTCAAAGAGAAGTCTTTCTTTGGGTGTGTTTCTGGGGGCATGTAGGTTCTATGACCAACCAAGTTAATTAGACCTGGCCCCCAGTCTAATTAGTCAAATGTTCAGGGTCAACGAGTATGGTTATTCTCTCCCTGCTACTGGGAGCTATTACAATAGAGATGAGGATGCTCTTGGAACATCTCAGGACAGCTCAGTCTTACAACCAAACACGTAAGAGAAGGAGAAATCAAGGTAGAAATGATGTTGATCTCCTAATTCTACTGAGTTTCTCATGAAAAATGCCTTCAGCATCAATTTCAGGCAATGATAGGAAAGGTAAAAACTTAGTACCAAAGGAAAATTACTAAATTTTCTATAGAACAAAAGTCAGCTTAAAATTTATCACAGCTGGTGTTCAATGACTCTTTTAAAAAAAAGGCTAATTTTCCTTCCCATTTAACTAATACTTTTTCCTTTAACACCTGAGAAAATGTGCTACCTACTTAAAAACATAAAATAGCAGGTCTGAACTTGCAGGCAAACATATTTAATTTAGGCCTGGGCCTGGAGGCCACTGTTGCTTACTCATTATTTCTTCTTTTCCCCTTTTCTTTCTTTCTTCCCCGCTCCCCTTCTCTCTCATCATCCATTTGCCTTTGCAGATTTGCTGAAGGCAGATCAGAACTTGGCCTTTGCTCTGTCTGACACCATGGCAGGTATGGCTCCAGCCTCTTCCTCTGGGCCGTCTCAGCCTACTGATGCCCTCCACCTCTGTCACTGATTAGGTGATACTCTGCACACCAGGTTTTTTTTTCCCCATGGATCAGTAACTCTCTCTTCCCATTGCCTTTCTATTTCTTCTCTGTATCCAACCAAGGTCACACTTGTGAACCAAGGGCACATGGCTTTTTGTTTCAGGTTGCTTCTCTGGGCTGGGAGAAGTGTAAACATTGGAGCTTTGAATGCAGTGGCTGGTTATAAAAAGCAAGATGGAAAAGACTGAATGGCATGATAATGAAGAAAAGGAATGAGAAATCTCTTGAAGAAATCATCATCCCCCTTTTTTTAGCTCTAAGAAATGATCTCACCAGGCACTGTCTGCCCTCCTTGAAATTAATGTAAATCAGCTTCCATGCTAGTTATTTCAAAGACTACAGCAGTACATATGCTCTACTGAATAGATCTGCCTTGTTATGCACCCTCGAACAGTGAATGTGTATTATTGAATGAGGCTACCCTTTCTCTTTTACTAATTCTGAGAAGAGCATCAGAGTGAACTCCCTTATTAGATCCTTTCTTTCTTTTTCTTTTAAAACATTTTTTCGTTGTAGATAGACATACCTTAATTTTATTTATTTATTTTTATGTGGTGCTGAGGATCGAACCCAGTGCCTCACACATGCTAGGCAAGTGCTCTACCACTGAGCCACAACCCCAGCCCCAAACCTTTATTACTTTGTTCCATATTACCCATACATCCTGAATGTAGGATTACAGGAGAAGTACCGGGTAAATACCATCTCTGTTTATGCTTCTTCTGAACATAATTAACTGCTATTAAAACAGAGTATAGTTAGCATGTAGGCATGTTCAATGGTCCTGTGCATTTAGCTACACTTCTTCTTTTGATCAACACACAGCCTATGCAACCTAATCAGAAATATGATCTAGATATTTAATTTCTTAGGTTTATAACAAGGCATATCAGGAGGAAAAAACACAAATAAAAGGTGGAATATCATATACCAGGAGAAAATATCCCATCGCCAGAGCCCCCTGGCCAGCCAATTATTTCTCTCATTTTCTTTAGTGTGACATATTCCAATAGCACAAATACTGGGGCAATCTCATAGGTGAACCTGAAATGTAGAAACGGCCACATTTTATGTATGTATCTCAAAGAAATAATTCACCATTACAATATCTACAGAATGATTTCCATCTCCAAATCTTATATCCACAGAATATTGATTATAACATTAAGCAGAGAGAAAATTATTTTTAAAAGTTATTCCAAAAGGCTTGCTCATTTTTCTGTATTCCTAATGTTAAAAGTTTTAATTACTGGCATAATGTACAAGGGTGGTTTATCATACTGAATGAAGAACAGTGCAGAATCATACTATGTAAAATACAACATCTGCTCTCATTTTTATTTCACACTGTATGCAGTTATAAATTCAAAACACCAAAATAAGCCCCTTTTGTATTTAAATATATACATGTGTAGTTTGCATCGAGATATATCGGGACTATTTTAATTACACAAGAGTGAAAATACTCATACATCTGAAGTTGGTATCACTACTTTAGAGGCTACCTAATAAAAAGAGATTTTCACATAAAGGGTAAAGATGATGGACTCTCACTGATAATTATTCTGGATTACACAAAACCATATTTATCTACTTACATGTTAGTGTTAGCTGTTGATGTCAGCCAGTCTGCTGCTAATCCAACTATATCCAATCCAGTGGAGAGTTGATTGAAGTATCTGGGATGCCCTGAGTAAAATAGAATAGCAGAATCAGGATGGCATCCAGTGAAAATAAAGGCCTGTCAAGTTCATGATTTTTCTAACTACAGAACCTTGAAAGATCCTCCAGTAACAGGAAATGCACATTCAGAAACCCGACATGCACACATGTATATGTGCTCACAAACACAACACATACGCATGCACACAAAGGACACTGCCTCTAACCACAGAGATCACTTTAGATTTTAGTATTTCATGAAACACTCTAAAAATTTGCCCTATAAAAAACAACAGATGTGGTTTGTCATCTGGACACTAGATATTGCACTATCATGCTTTCAACATATTTGCAAATGTAAATGTTATTGCAACCCAAAGCAATTCAAAGACACGTTATTCTTGCTCTCATTCATGCTGCTCAAAGTCCTATTTTGTTGAGTTGTTCTGAGAATTGGTCATATCATGAATACCGCCAGGCATGCCAACATTCATAATAATATCAGTGACAAATGGCTGATGATTACAAAAGACAAGGCAAAAATGAGAAAATGGAACACACTGCAGAGTGAGTTGCCCTGGATTCAAAAGGTGACGAGCATAGAAGGATGGCACGGACAAAGCTCGTTCCTGTCAATTCTTTTCTGTCTGAATATTTGATTATGAACCACAAAGCTCTCTCGTAGCTGAGATTTAAAATAAAGCTGAATGCAGTCAACATCACTGTCTTGTCAACAAGATACATGAAGATGTATTCAATGGACTGATCAGTCCATTAGCAAAAGCTTGTCTAATTAACTTCTGGATTTCTCTAAAATTTTCTAAATAGATTGACATTCACATACTCCTGAGGCTATTATTTAAAATATAATTACAAAATTTTTATTGTGTTTCCTCAATAGGTCCTATAAAAAGCCTATCAATAAGTCTGTGCTTTGCTTAGCAACAAAAATTTTTGAAGATGAACAAATATGGAAATAGCATCTGATGAAAAGGTATCTGCCACTTACTGGACACCTGTCTGATGCCTGGGGATGTGATAGTCTCTCATCACAAGCGCAGGCAAAACAAGATAAAGAAAGGCAATGGGGAAAGCAGGGAGGAAAGTCAATGCATAGCTTATCTCCTGGACAGAGTGCTTTCTTATCAGCCCGAGGCATGAGGCTAGAGAGTGGGAAACTGGGAGAAGATAGGAGCTGACACAGAGCATATTTAGAGGGACTGGGATTTGTGCATCCCTTGTTCATTCTACAATCTTGTTTTACCTCTTTTAAAGCCACATGAGGCATCCGTCTATCTTTTCTGCTCTTTTCCAGGCCCTTTGATGCTGAATCCATCAGTTTACCCATTCAGGAAAGGCAGAAAAATCTTTCTGTGCTGCTGCTGACATCTGGAACAACCCCCCACTCCTTTCTGCCTCATTGACTCCCCATTTCATTACAGCTCACAGCTGAAATCACAGCCTATTTTTCGCTCTTGATGCCCCTCCATTTCTTTGTCCCTAAGCCATTTTTTTAAAGTAAGGAAATTATTAAGGATTAGCAAATCTATCCATCAATCTACTTCCCAGCTTATACATTTCCTAGATGAGCCTGGTGACGATTATCACACAGCAATCAACTCTATGGAAGATTTGGCATGAAAACCTCTGCACAAAACTGAAAAGGATTCCAAGATGTGTGCTAATGATTGGATATCAGAAGACATATCCACTCAGATGACCACTGTGAACACAAGTTTGATGCTTCAATTGCTGGCTTTCCCTCCCTGTATATATTATTTGACCTTGGCCTGCTATTTCACCTGCATCTCTCCTGCCCCCAAATTTTCATTCACTGATAATAATGTGAAAATATGGAGGGATATAGTTTGACAGGTGAGAACAGCATGCCCTTTTGATTTCTGTCAGAAATATTCCCCTGATGACATTTGCTCACCACCTGCGGCCCCTACAGGCTGCCTCCTAGAGCTGCCTAGTGAATGCATGCAGGGCTCTCTGAAGTGTGAGAAACCTGCCTGTAAACCTGTCGGCTGTCCCAAGCAGCCCTGGGCATCCAGCTGCCCCATAGGCTTGCGATGTGAACTAGGTCTGGCTGCATAGGAGAATCCGGTGGTCACGCACAGCTTGCACAGCTAGAGAGACAGCAGCCTTTGTGACATCAGATTAGGGTTGCTCCAGGCACTGCTGGAACGCTCTCTAGAAATCAGCAAATGAGCCCAAAAGGATGTACAGGTACTCTTTCAACTACCAGCCTCTGGCAACTCCTACTTGGTGCTCACAGTCAGTTGGGGAGGGATCAAAGACGTCCAAACTGCTCTTTGTGTAGTAGTGACACATAAAAGGACAGCCTCATTTACCGATATTTCAGTTCCCTTTGTCTGATGGCTCGATTAAAGAGTCAAGGCTACATTAGCCCCTACTACCCCCACTTACCAGCTCTATCCCCACCAAATCTAATAATTCTTGCAAATCCTATCATTCACTGAAGATTCCTATTGCAACATTTATTTTTAAAAAAATCTTAACACATGCAGACTTTAACGAATTTTTCCACTTTCCCTACCTCCTCTTTAAGCTTGGAGACCAACTGGAAGTCAGCTAAGGACTCTCAGTGGAAACCGGGTGATAACAAGCATTTTCTGAAGGAATCTCCCAAGGATCATGAAAATGCTTGATGGTAGCAGGCAAGGTAACTACTTTGATGGAGACTCTAAATAGAAAGGTTGACAAATATGCCAGAGTATAAATATCTATAAACTTGCCAGTTGAAGAGAGAAGGTGCCTGTTGTTAATTTTCTGAAATACTATTTGGGAAGAGAAGGCCATATGTAGAAGACTACATATGATATGAATATTGTTGAGATATTGGATTAGTATTGATAATGCTTTACTTAGAAATCCAACTACATCCATCAGATATTTATCTAAACTTTAAATAAAAAGTAAGAGCAATACTCGATGAAGTTTCATGTGCATTATGGCAAAATCTAGGTATTGAATTGGCCCATTTTTTTCCGGATGCTAAATGGAGCGTTGATAGACAGAAATATTACTTTCATTGACTTGCATTCCCATTATCTGAACTCTTTAAATTGCATTTCAAATCCCACCAGCTTTCAAGGATGAAGATGTAGAACATTTTATACATCCTTTTTGGTTTGGTGTCAATAGACACCAATTTACTATCAACATTTAAATACTAGGTAAGGGGTCTGGGTAAGGCAAAAATGACTTAAAAGTATTGCTCAGGTTTGCACCTACAGGTGTATTAAAAGCTGGTGGAGGGAGGAACATCTTTTAATGACTGGTGTATATACATCTTGGGTTCTACAGGAATGTTAATTGATTGATATCTAATAAACCTTCAAAAATCATACTCCACAGTTGATGGAAATCAACAAGTTAAATTTCTTTCTCTGTGTATCTTCTTCTAAATCTCTAGTTTCACAAAGGTGGAAGATAATACAATAAATCAATTTTCTAAGGCTTTGTTTGTGCAGATCTTTTTTCTCTGTTGATATAAAGATTGTGCAAAAAAATAAAGGAAAAAAAGCTGAAAATATTCCAGCAAACATTCTTCAAATAGTTGTCATTGATTAGAACAATACTGATAATCTATCAAGAAAATTGCTATATAAAATATGCCATGTCTATGATAATTAATGTTTATGTAATATTTCACATTTTTATTTGCAAGCAAATCTTTTTAAAGCTATAAATCAATTTAGATTCACTAGCTCTTCTCTCTCCCCAGAAATTCATTTGTATTTATTTTTGTTGCTTTCATGAAGTGCCATGCCACCATGTATCAGGATGATAGGAGACAATGTAGGAAAAAGGAGGCTAATCAGGAACTGAGTTGATGAACAGTTGATTTTCTGTAGATAAAAAGAAAGCTTGGAATGCATCCAAATAAATGTTACACCTTGAACTATAAAATGCATAGACTATAAAGAATACTGCTCAAATCTAGACTACAAAATACATTTTAAAAAATGTGTCCATAAGGGTATCAGTTATGTCCACACACTCCCTACCCTGTCCCCTCACTTGCCTTTCTTTATCTTTTTACACAATGCCGGTGAAGGATACATCCTTATATAATCTGACTGAATTGCTAGCTTAGCTTAACAATTAGTATATATATATATATATATTTACTAGTATGTGTGTGTATATATATATATATATATATATATATATATATATATATATAGTGTGTGTGTGTGTGTGTGTGTGTGCACCTCTTTAAAAATAGGAGAAAACCTGGAATTCGAATCTGAAGTCCCGGCTACTCGAGACAATGTCACAACATTATAACTCCCGCTCAGTGATTATATAACATGGTTAGTCGCCTGTCTGACTAGTTCTATGCCTGGAAATTAGTAGCACCATACTGGAATTCAAGCTTTTGTTTGGATGCCTTTTGAGCTTTCATTCTATATTCCCTTTCTTTTTCTATTTTGGGTCACTCCTACTGTCCTCTGCTGACAAATGGTTGCTTCTACACCAGTGCTTAATCTCCATGGTCAAATGCATGCAATGTAAACTCTGACAATTTATACTAAGATGGCGTTTCTTATATTATTAACTTCAGACACATTAACAATAACAAAGGGCTTTTGATTTGAATCATTCAAATCATCACTATTTTTAAATGATGAAAATAGCTTTACAATTTTGAAAATATCAGTAACTCCATAAAACAAAACATTTTGTAGAAAAAAAATTGTAAAAGAAAAAAGAGTTTTATTATTTCTGATTGGACAATACCTGTTTTAATTGCATATTTTAGAGTTGTTTGGCAATGCATCAAAATTTCCTCCAAATTTTGTGGCTGGTCGGCCAACTCCCAATTATACTCCTGAAGAAGCTCATTAGGATAATGGAAATCAATCACTTTGGTTGATCTATCAAAACTTTTCACCACATACTGAAGCAAAATGTCCATAACATCTTGCAGAAATGTCAAAGTGGGTCTTTCTCCATCACACGCTGGCAGTAGGTCTAAAGAATGGAATTAAAACGACACCATTTTACTATGGAAATACTCAGGCGAGATCTCGAGAACAAGCAATCTAATTCTCTTCGAATCCAGAGATTTTACACTAAACAAACACACAACAACAACAGCAACAACAAAAAACTTTTGGAAACGCAGAACATTTTCTTTAAAGGAGAGCCATTTTTCAAAGACGAAGGGAATGAATGAGAGAAATTATGATTTCTCCTCTTCCCAGAACTAATTCTTGCATTTCAGTTCAGAACATTGTTTGCTTTCTTTCTTTCAGAGATTGTGCCTCCATTTATCTGATCACAAGAGTTTGTCCTAAAACATTTTAAATGTTTATGGAAATATTTCACTTCCGGAGTGTTTGCGAAATGCCTTCGGGCAAACCAGGCAAAGTAGAATATGTACAATTAGGATATCGGGCCTGTTAAAGGTCCGCTATTCCCAAAGTCAGTGTGTGTGTGTGTGTGTGTGTGTGTGTGTGTGTGTGCGCGCGCGCGCGCGTTTGCGAGACTGAGTGTAAGCGCACGGGGGTAAAATTTAGCGTGCAAGTCTCACGCGTATAAAATCTTTCCGCTGTGAAATCACTGCTACAATTACTGCCCCGATCTACTTTAAAGATCTACAATATTTCAGCAATTCTGAATTCTCTGGCTGGACTAGAAATTGAATTCCATCAGAGGACCCCAGCCACATCGCGAAGACCACAGTGAACCACAGAGCGCCAGGCCCCTCGGCCGCGCTCAGCTCCAAGGACCGCGCTGGGGAAAGGACGCTGTAGCGCAAGAGACCTCTCGGTGCGCGGAGGCCAGGGCTGGGACTCCACCAAGCTTTTCTCGCCTACAGTTGAAGATTCTTACACCGCCAGTCCCTAGGAGTCACTTCAACGCCCGCGGTCTAATTCCGAACGCGAACGCCCGGGTATTGCCAAGGCCGAGTTGGGCGGGGCTGAGAAAGGGGGCAGGGGCGCCTTGGGGCGGGGTGAGGCTCCTTTACCTGTTGAGTGTAGAAAAGCGTAGTTGACATCCGCTTTGGGGCAGTTGCAGGGTTTCTGATCACAGGTGCAGGCGACCTTCCGGGCAGCCGCCCGCGGGGGCACGTTCCCGGTACTCTCTGCTGGCTTCTCAGCGTCTCCATAGAGCAGAGCTGGACAAGGACACAGATCACGGGCCTAGGTCAGCGGCCCCACCGGCCCAGCTCTCTCACCCTTGCCCATCGCCGCCAATAAACCCCGACTCGAAGATCCCGTGCTAGGGTGAAAAGGCGGTTTTGCTCCCGCGGGCCGCGAGCGCCAGACCTTGCCAGCCCTCCTTCCCTGAGCGCCTGCACTCACCGCACAGCTTGTTTCCGATGCCGCCTGTGAACTTTTGGGCCACCTGGCACCAGGCTCTCGCTGCAAATACAGACAGGAGGACAGAGAACCATAAAGAAATCAGCTGATTGACATATACAATTTTGTTCTAGGTGAACAATGTCAGTAAGCCCGGGGTGTGGGAAGGGGCCGCCTGGGACAGTGCACAGACAGGTGCGGGGAGCAAGAGCAATCCTAACAGCCCTGACCAGCCTTCAGGTCATTGATTTGTTTCCAGTGGAGAAGACCACACCAGGGCCCTTTGCACTTGCCTTCCAGGTGAGAATGGGTTCAGAAAAACTCTCTTGCTTGCCTCACTTGAGCTAGTTTCCTACACAATGAGGCTGTCCATTTCCTCGCAAGCTCGCTTTTCAGAGTAACAATTCCATCCCCTTCCCATTTTTCCCTTCCCCACCGCCTCTCGGTCCCAGACCAGGATCCAGACACCGAGATGCAGCATCTCAGGTCCACGAATTTGTTGTTCTGGAGATGCCCCCATGTTTGAGAAGCTCTCTTAACCTTGGGAGGAAGGGGTGTGGGATTCTTTGGGCATCTTCCTAGGGGGCAAAGGGCTGTGGGGGTCTTGGGCTACAGCAGCGCAAAGCATTCAAAGAAGTTTCCTGTTGCAGGTGGCAAAACCTCCTTCGTCTTCTCAGGAGCCCTGCAAAACCTGGGCCATCTACAAAGCTCGCCAGCTGCAGATCCCCACTCTCCTACCTGTGCCGGGGTTCTCAGGATCCCCGGAGCCATCTTCAGACCCGAAGGACCAAAAGCTGGAGCCGGGAGATGCCATCGGCGCTGCGAGACTGGAGCAGGTCTTGAGTGCCGGCTGCCGGGCGAGCTGCCTTAGGCTTGGCCTGCGCGCGCGTGCTTGCGAGTGTGTGGCGGGAGGAGGGCACTGCGCCGGGACTGGTGCAGACGCTCGGCGAGGGTGGGTGTCACACAGGGACAGGAAACGTGCGTGTCTGCGTGTGCGCGCGTGTGTTAGAGTTGGGGCTTAGGGACGTCGTAACGCTCTGGAAGCCGCAGAGGTTAAATGGGGAAGGGGTCCGAAGGCTCCTCACATCCTGGAGATTGAAAAGCGCAAAGCTCCAGAGAGATTTTGAAGGAGAGGGAGCCTAGTGGGGATGGATGAGGAGGCGGAGGAGGGAAAGATGCAAGAGAGAGGGAGCTGAATCCTTACGGTGCGAGGCAGACCGTACGCTTAAGCTGGAGTCAGAGTGAGGGGGTGATGGACGTGCACGCGCGTCCCAGAGGAGCCAGCGCCCAGTGGTGGTAGCCGCCCACTCCTGCAGGCGCGCTGTCCAGGGTCCTACCGCGATCGACCGCGCGCTGGCCTTAGCTAGGGGCAGACCAGGGAGAACGTGGCGAGGCGAAAAGGTTGACCCATGTGCATCGATTGGCGTATTGTTTGAGTTCTGGCTCGGGCTGCTGGGAAAGAAACGCGGTTCCCGAGTCCTCTCCCTCCAAGTGGGTGCTGAGGTCGCTGCGACCTCAAAAGCCCAAGCCGCCAGGCCATAATCAGGCGCAGTTCAGAAGCTGAGGAGGGTGTAGTGGGGGAAGGGCGTTTAAACGCCGAAGGGCTCATTTCAGCTCCTAAGTAGAACTAATGCCTGCCTATTGAGCCATGCTGGCCCTGGAGCTTGCCATTCCTGTGCAGCCAAGCGCTGGGCCGCTGGACCCACCGTCCAGATTTTGAGTGACGGCTGGGGAGAAAGACTGCTGATTGAGGCAATTAAAATCCACGCTGGAGTCTATCACCGAGGACCTCGGGCGCGGAGAAAAATAAATAAAACTGAACGAAAACTTCTTGGAAGGGAGGGAGAGAGCAACCAGAGCCCGCTGGATTGAAGGCTAATGGGGGATGGGATTTGGTCATTTGATGACTTTGGTCCACAGAGGCCTGAAAGGGCCGGTTGCTTACCTGTGACTGGAATTTGTATATGCGTGGGAGAGGTGCACAAGGTTTCCCACTAAGCAATCTGGGCTTTCCGAATCCAAGGAGAAAAGGAGGTATCGCCTGTTGGACCCCTCGTTTTAGGGGGCCTCAAAACAATGACCCCCGCCCCCTGCCCCAAGGGAATCTTCAAGTTAGAGGGGCTTTGGGGAGGACCAGATTAACTGTCTCTGAGGCTTGGTGGGAAAGAGTCCTTTTAATAAATGTGAGGTCAGAATCTTTTCTTGTCCGATGATTTTCTTTATCTAAAAATAGTTAAACAGGGTAGATGTTCCAAGGATTTGGGGCAAGCAAATTTCCCGCTGCCTTCTTTTGGCAGTGGAGAGTGGATATCAACTTTTACAACTTGCGACACTCAGCTCCGAGGAGAGAGAGAGAGAGAGAGAGAGAGAGAGAGAGAGAGAGGGAGGGAGGGAGAACATGAATGAGAAAGAGATAATGAGAATGAATATATGACTCTGGCGGGAAAGAGATGTGTTCAGCCTCTCCTGGTATCTGCATCCCCCGAGTTGTTTGATCGCTGGTCATTTCCATTGTGTTCACAAGCATTCTTTCTCTGCCTTTAGAACCTGTCACCAAAGCTGTTGCCAAAGCAGAGACCCTTGGAGTCTCAGTCTTGGCTACCACCCCTGGACCCTTGTTTAGAAGAGGCATCTTGGGGCCCCGCGATGACCGCCTTCAGGCTCAAATCTCATTTCCCTGGGTATGCTATCTCTCCACTAAGCTTTGTCTTCTTCCCCTGTGCCGGAGTCCAGCTGATCCTGGACTCACAGGATCCACACTGTGGCTGTGGGGCCCAAGGGTGGGAGTAGGGGTAGTCATTGGGGTCCTGACCAAGGGGTGGTACTCAGCTGGCTCTATTAAGAAGCCAGGACCAAGAGCACTGTGGGCCTGAACCCAAACCTCAGCTCCATCCCTTTCAGGCCCTCAGTTTTTGATGCTCCACTTAACAAAGGCTACAACTCCAAGGAAAGCAGAGACTCCTTGGTCCAGCTATCTGGGCTGCCCGAACGTCAGCTCCGCAGTGCGCTTCTCAAATATGAATTGGTGAACCTAGTTCTTTGTTTAAATCCACAGAGTCCTGCACATATTTCTCTCCAAGCCAGCAGGCTGGGATTGCAGAACTTTTCTACTATGGATAAGTGGCTGGAAATAAAAAGGTTCATAAGGAAGGTTCATAAGGTTCATTTAACGCACGTGTTCACACACAAAAACCCAAGGAAGAAACGAATATTTAAAAAATATCCAACCCCAACACCCTAATTTAATTAATTTTTTCTAAACAATGACTTAAAATTGCTACTGTTTAAGTGCCATCAAATCCAGCCCCGGAGTATTCTGCATCTAATGGTGGTATTTAAATTTTTTTTAAATTTTACTTAAACACTCTACTTTAGATGCAGACAGGGGATCTCCTTCGTCCTTCCTTAACGCCATCCCTCCCTGGACAGCAATTTGCTTTGTAAAGACTTTCATTTTGCAAAAGAGCCCATTGGCCCATCTCTTAGGCTCAGGGTTGGCGATAACAAAAGAGTGAAGGGAGGTAATAATTACAGTCATTAGTTCACAAAGGAGGCAGCCACCAAATGGTAAGAGAAGGCAGGCCAGCGCTAGGGAAAAGCTTTGGAAAGGAAGGCGGTTCCCTGAATAAGGAGAGAGACCCAAAGCTCCAAGGGCAGCCCACCGGCCAGTATACTTACTATGACCTATTTCTTGTCCGTAGTTTACCCAGAGATTGTGTAACAGCATGAGCCAAAGAAAAACTATCTGGTACAAGTTTTCCCTTGTGTCCTTTGTGTGCTTAAATGTGGAGAAGCCGAGGAAGGAGGAGGGATGCTAAAAATGGGAGAAAGAAAAAGGAGACAAATACAAAAGAAAAAAAAACATTGTAGCCTTTCTCCTAAGCATTGGCCATTCTCTTTCCCAGTCTTACTTTAAAAACAAAACAAATGAACAAAACCTTGAACAAAATCTGTGGGGAAAAGAGAGGGGAGAAGCAGGGAATTTAGGGATAGGAGCTGCTGCTTCCCTATCCTACAAAGAGCGGATTCCAAGCTCTGTTCTGCAGGGGCCACCTGGGAAGCCTGGATTGAAGAGTGGACCTTGCGGTGAAGAGTTCAGGCCTCCAGGTCGCATCTGTTACAGGGTCTCCTGGTGGTGGATCATTAGATGGGTAGGAGTAGATGGGTTCGGGCCACCTCAAGGTACTCTTGTGCCTACCCCTAGAACCCGGTACATGCTCTGCTGCGCTGGTTTTGTTGGTGCCAGGCCCAGATCTGACAGCTTCGTGGGTCGTTTCTTGGATCGCAAGCCCTAGGGAGGTCAAGGCGCTAACCTAGGAAAGGAGCAGGACCTACATACAGCACAATTTAACTCGGGGTTTGGCTCAGTTCCAGCTGGAGGTTCCCCCCGACTGGACTTATGTAAAATGGAGAGATTGCACAAGTCCAATCTCTGGAAAGCTGTCGGAGATAACTCTCAGGTGAGGATATTACAACCCGTGGAGTGGAGAAGTGGCGCAGCAAACATTATCAGCCCGCTGCTCCCTCCTTCACTCGAAACTCCCAATATTTTCCCAGTCTTCTGGCACGGGTACTGGAGCCAAGGGCACTGGGCCTCTGGGTACTGGAGCCAAGGGCACTCAGGGAAAGGACAAACCCAGTCCCTGTCAAAACACTCCTTCCAATTCAGTAGTCCATGGAATCACTTCGCCATTCCCCCGCCTCTCCTTTACCAGGCTGAAGGATGTCTTATAGAAAGGCTTAACCCGGTTTTTAAATTAAGTTGCAGTCAACAGATGAATCTAAACCTCCGCCCATTTACTACTCTTCCCCCTCATCTTAAGTACCTTGGGAGCAGTGAAGATTGCCCCAAATCTCAGAGCAGGTGACAGTTCCCCTCAGTGGTGGGGTCGGAATTTTTCTAGGCAAGACCAAAGGAAACCACATTGATTAGGAATGCTGCACGTTTGTGTACGGTGTGTTGAGGGTCTGGAGATTTGTCTGCAGGCCGCGTATGCATGACAAATTCGGGAGTTTAATTTAGATTGTGTATGTGCGGTGGCTGGGTAGGGCGTTTGCTAATGGAGACTTGGAGCACCTCAGCTCTCCTCTCTGGGCGCTGCCACCAGCACATCCGTTCAGCAGAAGCTGAGCCCCAAAGGGAACTTGATGAGCCTGCCCTGCAAACCACGGATTTTTCAAGGCGCTTTCTTTATTTAGCAGTCTTAATGACTATTAGAAAGGAAAGCTCAAGTTTGAGATGAAGTTCATCTTCCTCGCTCCCACTCGGGCTTTGTTCTTGAAGACTCATCCCATCTGAAATTGTCCGGTAGGCCTGGGAGAGCTGTTTGCAATAAAGAAAAAAATCTTTGATGTCACCCAAAATGAGAGAGGAGCTGGAGACATCTCAGACGCAGTTGGATTCATAGTGTCTCAAACAACTGAATAGAGATACATTAGGGAATTAGGGACTGGGCTGCTCCAACTGAAGGACTGTTGAGAGAGAGGAGTGCGGGGCGGAGAGGTCTCAGGGCGCAACGCCCGGGGCTCCCCAAGTGCTCCTCCTCCTGAGCACCGAAGGAGGGCCTTAGCATTTGAAGGGCGCACGCAGCAGGCAGCCACTGCGGAGGTCAAGGACTGGGCTTCAGTCCCTGGAGATGCCAGTGCCCCAGACTTCCCCGCTTCGGTCCCTGTAGTCCCTCAGGCTTGAGCACTTTCGGACGGGGTGGCCTCTCAATAGCTGTGCTATAACTGCTGTACTAGGCGCCGGCGCTGGGAGGTTTTGCGCAGAAGCCTCCTGTAGTCGTACGGGTTGGCTGCTGGCCGGTTCTCTTCCTCCGCCTTCTCCTCCTCAGGGCTCTCTGCTGCCCCGCACCTGAGAGGAAAATTCAGGAGTGTCAGGCACCACCCAGCGAAGTGCATCCCCGCCCATCCCTGATTAGGAGGTTCCTTTTCCTAACACTTCCCGCCAGTCAAGAGCATTTAAGAAAGACACCATCAAAACCTCAGGCTAATGGCCAAATGAGTCTGCCATAATTCTCCCAGCAGATTTTCAAAATGCAATCTGGCTACTTTGTGTTTGGATGAGACCTAATCAAAGCATCAGAAAGCATAGATAAGAAAGGCAAACTTCTTTCTGTGTAAAAATAATTCACAACCAATAAACCACATATTTATTTTAGTGCTTTGGTTTTTAGCACTTTGGTCAAACAGGAAACCTCGAGATGCTTAAACACATACTCACATTTTGAGTTGCAAAACTACCTTAATCTGACCATTCTGTTAGTTACACAGGATCTCTCTGTCCTGTTAGCTTTTCAATGTTTTAATATTTTCAATGGGGTTGCCCAGCCAGCTTTCCTGGATCACTGCTGGGAAACTGCAGTTCCAGATATATATAAAATGATTATATAAAATATAATGTTCCAGATATATATAATGTTATATCTATATATCATAGATATAACATTCTAAACTGTTTCCCTTTAGATTCTGCAGTTTGCCTGGGGAAGTGGAGTCCTCCCCAAAATGCAACTACACAAATTCATTCATTCAGCACTTATTAAGTGCTAGGCAACACTGTAGGTGATGAGTGAACAAAAGTCCCCATTTTCATGGAGTTTTAAATTTAGAGTAGTAGAGAAGCATGGACAATTTTAAAATACCAGGTGATGAGAGGTGCTATACAGAAAATCAAAGTAGTGTAACTGGAAGAGTGTTGGTGTGTGTTATAATGTCATTTATGTCATAGATGATGGTCAGGAAGGGCCTCTCTACTAAAGTGCTATTTGAAGAGAGGCCTGAAGTTAAAGAGTAACTGAATCTTGCAGATCTCTTGCAGGAGGGCAGTTATTCTGGGAGGCTAGAGCAACCAGTGGAAAAGTCCCAAGACTACAGTGTACATTTTGTGTTCAAGCTCCTCAACAGTGAGGAGCTCGTCATGGCTTGAATGGGAAGAATAGCCAAGGAAGAATAGCAAGAGATGAGCACAGGAATGAAGATAAAATATGGCAGATAACTTAGTGCTTTGAGACCATGACAAGGACTTGGATCTAACTTAAGAGTGAAGAGAAATATTAAGGGGTTCTGAGTAGAGGAATGATTTGTAGAAGAATCTGGCTGCCAGAATGGAAGTAGGTAGGCTTGTTAAAAGATACTGCAGTAGTTCAAGCAAAACTGACCAATAGCTTGGACTAGGCTTATAGAGGAAGAAGTGAGAATGGGCTGGGTCCTGTCGTACTTCCAAGGTGGAACTGAGAGTTTGCTGATGGTCTGGAATGTGAAAGATAGAAATCAAGAATGTCCCCAATGTTTCTGGCTTTAACAAATAGGAGGATGGAGTTATTTGATGAGATGGGTAAGGATGCAGAGGGCATTTGGAGCAGAGGATAAAGATTTTAGTTTTGGTTATTCTAAGTTTGAGATACTTATTAGACATCCAAGAGGAAAGACTGACTAGGCAATTGGATGTATGAGTCCTGGTGTAGGCCAGGGACTCCAGTTTGAGAATTTGAAGTACACAGATGATGTTACATCATGAGAGTGTGTGTTGATATATATATTCCACTATTTCAAGATGAGGACTGGTCAGCAAAGGAGAATAAAGACAAACAGCCAGTGAGGCAAGAGACAAACCAAGAAAAGTACTGTCTTGGAGGCCAATGAAAAAAGTGTTTAAAGACAGACTGAGTAATCATAGTATTAAATGCTGCTAATAAGGAAGGAGAAGGATTTGGAATAGAGCACTGTTTATGGCAAAATGGAGGTCATTGATGACTTTGGCAGGAGCAGTTTCAGTGGAGGGGTGGCAATGGAAACCCAAATCAGGAGGCTCAGGAGAGAATGGGAAGAGAGGATATGGAGGAGGCAATATCTTTTGCATACCACTCTTTTGCTATAATAAAGAACAGAAAAATGGGTAGTCTTGGAGGAAGATTGTTACGGTTTGGATCTGAGGTGTTCCCCAGAAGCTCACATGTGAAAGAATGCAAGAAGGTTCAGAGGAGAAATGATTGGATTGTAAAAGTCTTAATCCGATCAATGATTTAATCCCCCCCATATGGATTAACTGAATGGTAACTGAGGTGGTAGGATGTGGCTGAAGAAGGTGGGGATTGGGGCATGGCTTTGGCTATATATTTGTATCTGGAGAGTGGCGTCTCTCTGCTTCTTGACACGATGTGAGCTGCTTCCCTCCACCACATTCTCCCACCATGATGCTCTGTGCCATCTCAAGCCCTGAGGAATGGAGCTGGCCTTCTATGGACTAAGACCTCTGAAACTATGAGCCCTCAAACTTATTTGTGGTCAGATCCTTTAAGCACAGCAGTTAAAAAACTGAGTAAAACAAATATTAAGGGTGTTTTTTAAGGTTCTGTTTGCATCATGTGCACCAATGGCCAGAAATGATTTGATCAAAAGAACAAATATCCAAGATGCAGAAGAGAAGGGGACAACAGCAGCATAATATTCTTGAGTGGGTAGAAGAACTTGGATTAAATGCACAATGGGCAAGTGTGGCTTTAGCTAGTAGGCTGATCAGGTCATTCACAGAATGTTGAGGGAAGTATGTGCGTGAAGTGGCAAGAAGGCTGATAGATGTGGTGTGGAAGCTTGTGTCTCTACTCTGCTATTGCTTTCTAGATAAAAAAGGAAAGACGTTGTCAGCTGAGAGTGTGAAAATTTTGAGAGTTGAGGAAAGAGAAGCAAGTCTAATCAAGTGGACTGGGAAGGTGGGATAACAGAGTGTGGCCATATGTTTTAAGTAAGATTAGATTTATCTTATCTCTAACCATGTTCAGCTACATGAGCTCAGGTACAGATTGGTAGAAAGTGGGTTTACTCAGCATGAACCAAGAATTAGTGTTTGCCAATTGAATATAATTGAGGTAGAGTGAAGCAGGGTCACTGAAGGTACATACAAATGGATGAAAAGAATATTAAAAGGAGAGGGCTAGAACATGGCCTGCTGATGGAATATGCCATGTCTTTTCTGAAGAAGGAATTATAAGAAAAACAAACTTTTGGCAAGGTCTTTCAGGACATCTTGAGCTCAACAGATACTTGAAAGGGAAAGTCTTCTGTCTTATAATGGGTATTGTGGTCTTACAATAGGTATCATGGAACATTCTTCTTTGAGTTTTTGGGTGGAAAAAAAAAGCTCAGCATTATTAATTATCAAACCCCAGTGAGATATGTCCTTACACTTGTAAAGATGGCTATCATCAAAAATTAGAAGATAGAAGGTATTAGGAGAATTCAAGAATATTGAGTAGTAACAATTTGCCAGATACATTATATACATTATCTCTAATTATAAGAATGGCAGTGCAAGGTCTTAAGATTCTTCCTATCCTCAATCTGCAGATGACAAAATAGTTCTAGATGACAAAGCTAGTAAGGAGTGAGGATTCCAGTCCAGGTCTATAGGGTCCAAATATGCTTCTACCACCGTCTCCCTCTACCTCTTTTCTCCCATGCTTCTTTCATGATTCTCTTAGCCTCAACTGACATACTATTGTTCCATCTTCCTTTTTCCTCCTTCCATTTTCTCCATACCTCCTTGCCATAATTAAAATCTGGATATATTCTTAATACCCCACATCTCTCAACACAGCTCAACAGAAACCCCACTGGATTCCATGTTAGGAGGACATAAGAAATAGTCACCTCATGTTGTCATCTAACCACTAATTACTTGCTATCAGATTTTATTTAGAATTCATGAAAACTTACTGAAATAGAAATCATGAAAACAGGTTCAATTATAATAGCTGCAAAAAAAAAAAAATAAAACCCTTGAATTTAACCAAGGAGGTGAAAGATTTGTATAATGAAAAGTATAAGACATTGATGAAGGAAATTGAAGAAGATGCAAATAAATGGGAATCCCATTTTCATGGATTATGAGGATTCATAATGTTAAAAATATCCAAGCTGGGCGCTGTGGCACACACCTGTAATCCCAGCACTTTGGGAGGCTGAGACAGTAGAATCTCCAGTTCAAAGCCAGCTTCAGCAACAGCAAGGTGCTAAGCAACTCAGTGAGACCCTGTCTCTACATATGAAAACACAAAATAGGGCTGAGAATGTGGCTCAGTGGTTGAGTACCCCTGAGTTCAATTCATGGTACTCCTCCCCCACAAAAATGTCCATAACACTCCATGTGAGCTACAAATCAATGCAATCCCTATCTAAATTCCAACACTTTTTTTTTTTTTTACAGAATAGGAAAAAGAAATCCAAGTGATTTATATGGAACCACAAAAGACATTGCACAGTCAAAGCAATCATGAGCAAAAAGAACAAAGCTGGAGGCATCATACCACCAAATTTCAAGACCTACTACAAAGCTACCGTAGTAAATAACAGATAATGGCATGAAAAAAGACACACAGAACAAGGTGTAGGAATAGAGGGCTCAGAAATAAACCCACACATTTGATTTTTGAAAAAAGATGCCAAGAACACAGTAGGGAAAGGAGAGCTTCTTCAATAAACAGTAATGGGAAAATTGTATATTTACAGGCAGAAGAATGATATTACAGCCTTATCTCATACTATATACAAAATTGAATTAAAAACTTAAACATTAATACCTGAAACTGTAAATCTACTAGAAGAAACATAGGAGGAAAGCTCTATGACATGGTCTGGGCAATGATACTTCAGATCTGACACCAAATAGACCACAGGAGCGAAACTAGACAAATGAGATTATTTCTAATTTAAAAAATTTTGTAGCACAAAGGAAGCAATTAAAATAGCGAAGTTATAACCCATGGGAGTAAATATTTGTACATACATACACACAACATTAATACATTAATACATACAACAAGGGGTTGGCATTTAAAATATATGTGGAATTTAAACAACTCCATAGCAAGCAAATAAACAACCCCATTAAAAAATGGGTAAAGGGCTTGAATAGACATTTCTCAAAAGAAGACATACAAATGGTCAACAGGTATGTGAAAAAAAAGCTCAACATTGTTAATTATCAAACCCCACTGAGATATGCCCTTACACTTGTAAAGATGGCTATGATCAAAACGTCAAAAGATAGAAAGTATTAAGCTGGATGCTGTGGCACATGCCTATAATCCCAGCAGCTTGGGAAACTAAGGCAGAAGGATGCATGCACAAGGCCAGCCTGAGCAACTTAATGGGACCCTATCTCAAAAAAGAAAAAGAAAGATAGCAATTGTTAGTGAAGATATGGGAAAAAAGGAAACCCTAGCACACTGTCGGTGGGAATGTCAATTAGTACACCTTCATGGAAAGCAGTCTGGAGGGTCCTCAAATAATAAAAAAGGTACCTATCAAATTATCCCCAAATCCCACTATATATACCAATACTACTAGGTATATATGCAAAGGGAACGAAGTGGGTATCTTGAAGACCGATCTGCATCTTCATGCTCACGGCAACACTACTCACAATAACCAAGACACTGCATCAGCCTAAGGGTTACCAGTGGACAAATGGATTAAAAAATGGATTTGATATACTCAATGGAATACTACTCAGTCATAAAAAGAAGGAAATTCTGTTATTTGTGACAATATAGATAAATTTGGAGGACATTATGCTAAGTCAAATAAGCCAAGAACAGAAAAACAAATAACATGTGATCTTGCTTGTATGTGAAATCTAAAACAATGGTGCTTACAGGGGCAGGGCAGAGGACTGGGGACATGCTGATCACCACATACAAAATCTTAACATGAATTAGTTCAGTAGATCAGTAGATCTATTTTATAACATGGTGACTATAAATTAATAACAATATAGGATATATTTGAAAACTTCCAAAAAAGTAGATTTTACGTGTTCTCATCATCACAAAAGATAAGCATGTGAAGTGGTGTGTATGTTAATTAGCTCCATTTAGCCACCCATAATGTATATATATTTCAAAACATCATGTTCTACACCACAAATGTATATAATTTTTATTCATCAATTTAAAAAAACCCGCGAGGCATTCCATACATCATTGCTAAGGTCCCATACTCCTGGGCTTACTCACACCTTCCTGGGTAATGTCAGAACTTGGTGTGTGTGTGGGGGTGGGGGTGGCTGTATTCACACGCACATCAAGACATTCTTTCTGCAATAACATCATCCAACATATAGTTTAGACTCAAGTCTCTCCACTTGCCCCCAAGGTCTTTTAGAGTCATTTTAAAAAATGGTTTTTTAAAAATATTTCCTATTTTAAAACTAGAATCTTATCAAGGTTCACTCACTGCATTTGGCTGAGTTGTGTCTAGAATGTGTTTATAAATTACCTTGTTCAGCTTTGCTTATTTTTATTTTTTTGCAGTACTGGGATTGAAACCAAGGCTTTACATGTGCTAGGGAAGTGCTCCAGCAATGCACCATATCCCTACCCTCAGCTTTGTTACATCAGTATACTTTCCCTCATCCACCAAGTGCCTTGGATGTATATCCCTATCTTATGCACCTTGTATCCATCCCTGCCTTAAATGCCCAGCACAGTGCTTAGCATAAAGTGGCAATATTGAATGACGGTTAAAGTTATTGAATCTAAAACTGGAGAGTCCCACATTCAAAAGTTCAGGCTCCATCATTTACTATATAGGTGACTATTTGCAGTTTCTAACTTTGTAGACTTAGCCTCTTTATCTATAAAATGGGGCAATAATAGTTACTGTCTCCCCAGCTTGCTGTGAGGATTAAATGAGATAACAGCATAATGCTAGAACAAATGAAGCATTCAACAAATGCTAGCTGCTGGCATTCTTATTGTAGTGGCTACTAACTACACATCCATAAACATCATTCGACAACAGGCAGCCTTTCAGGGACATAATGCTTTTACAGCAGATGTGTTTCTGTCATTGAGGGAAGAGGAAGAATATTCTGGAGAGGAGGCAGTGTTGGCTGTTAAAATGTGAAGCAAGTAGTCAGTGAAAAGCTCTGGAGCACAGTGTAAAACCTTGGGCTTTAGTTCACTCACTGCCTGTGACCTGGGACAAGTCATTTAATCTTTTTGGCACTTGAACTCTGTGGTTAGACTAGCACATCTATAAGCTCCAACATGTTAGAGTTCTTTACTTCACAGTGGAGGAACACGTCTTGTTTTTGGAGACAAGGGGTAAAAATGATAGCTCAGGTAATTCTGGAAAGGCAAATAAGGAAGATAATAGCCACCATGTATGGAACACCTCTCCTATGCTGCATTTAGTGTTAAGTGCTTTATCATTTCATTTAATCTATGAAACAATGTAGTGAGGCAGTTATTAGCAAATCCTTTTGCAGGTGTAGAAACTGGGGCTTAAAGAGGTGCATAACATGAGCAAGATCACTCAACCACCAAGTGGCCTTATCAAGTTCCAAATATAAGATGTTCTGACTCTAAAACCTCAGCTCTTAACCATCACATCACACTGTAATGAGATGAGTGAGGGAGTCTGAATGCTCTAGGCTGATAGGATGTTGCTCAGGACTTTTGGATAAACAGCTCCCCATGGCCTGTCGTTGCTCCCATCTCTCTTACATCATGTTTCTGTCTTCCTGCCCTCAATCTCAAAACTTCACAAAGAATTTTTAGAAACAGGAAAGAAACTCCCCAAAGCTGCAAAAGAAGTTACCTCATGTCACAAAGTTGTTGGTAAGGAGAAAAACTCAAATCCCAAATAAATATTTTTCTATGAATCTTACTCCAAAATATTTCTGATTTAATATCCTGATTCTGAGAAATTATAAAGCATGATTAAGAAACCAATAAGGGATTAAATTACTGTTTAGAATTTAACATAGATTTTATATATAATATATTGCTTATTAGGACGGCCATTTAGTTTATCATCCAAACTGACATACTTTTAAAAGAGGTGCTATTAATAATTACATCAAGAAAACAGGTATACAAACAAGCATAAACTGGAATTTTGCTAAGAAAATGAAGATGTTTGATTATGCTACTGCAACATTTAGGATCTGTACCTTTAAACACTGTATCCCTTTTAAGAAGCAATATTCAGTAAAACTACTTTGACATTAGCCCATAAATAAAGTGAAGTTGCTTAAAAACAGAATTGTGAGTATAAAGTTGGACATGCTATATTTTAATATATAAAATTACCTTTCATTAGCCTTAAAGCATTGATTCTGGAGTTCCTGGTGTTGTCTTTGTTCTCTTAAATTAGGGTTATGGTACTTCGGTTCAGAACGACTGGGCAAAAATTCCTTATAATAGAAATCTTCCAAATCTAATAATTTTCCCTGACTGTAAGTGAACACATAAACATACCATGACATCAGTGTAATTCTCTATTCACTTAAATTTACAGGGTATTTGTTTTCCTTTTAAAAAGCATTTACTGTAATTTAGGAGTAACACATACATATAAATGTTGATATAAATGTCTTGAAATATGCAAAAACAGTATAAACCATAAATTAAAAAGAAAACCAGACTTGTCATTTCTTACCTGGAATAGAGCATTAGCTGATGGAGCAGCTTGTTGTGGGGTCTCTTAGTTTTAACCTGGCACAAAACTAATAAAACAGCCAGGGATAATGCTGCTCTAGTACATCAGTGTTCACAACTGACCCCAGGAATGCTGTCAGAAAAGCTGGTTTTTATGCACAAGTACAAAGCATTTTTAAAATTTACCAGCCATCAGTACATTGATATGTACAGCTTTTATGATCTTAATTTACCTCCTTCATAGGTAATCCTCTGGCCTCCTCCTACCTTTGTCTTTAGGAAATGTATTTCTGTGCTAGATTCTAATTCCTGAACACAATATGCACATAAAGATGTGTCTCAACCATTTTAATTCTTGAATCTACTCAGGCCACAGTCTTGTTCGCATGGGGCTCAGCACCTGTGGTCTGATGGGACATTACGGGATATAAACTGGTAGGAATGGAAATCCACCAGGTGTCACAGGGCTTTTGGGGAGATGTTTTTAAAGTTACGGATACCAACTTATAAATGGACTTTCAGGATACCATGGATTCATAAATAGAGAACTCTGTTCATTCATGCTTAATAGAAAACTCCTCTTTTGTTATTAGAACTGTCCAGAAAGTAGTTGGCATTGATTAAAACTCCAGGGCTGGGGTTGTAGATCAGTTGTAGAGCGCTTGCCTAGCACGTGTGAGGCACTGGGTTAGATCCTCAGCACCACATAAATATAAATAAAGGTATTGTTGTCTATCCACAACTAAAAATATTTTAAAAAAACAGTGGCGTAATGTTAAAATAGTAAAGTACTGGTTGACTGCAATACAGGAAAAGGAAAATCAAATGAAGTTAAGTGTGCCACATCGAGTAGGTAACACAAACCTTGCTATCTTAACAAACCCATGAAAATTATAAAACATGAGATTTAGCATGTGTTGAAGGAAAAAAAGAAAAAGGAATTTAGGGAAAGAAAGTCTGTGAATATGGGTATGTTCAAATTGCCCAATTAAAACTATTCAATGGACTGAGAAAAGCAAATTCTATATTGGGATAGTACAGTTCATTCAAAAGATGTTTGAGTTCTTAAAAGATGTTTCCCTTCAGTGCTGGCTCAATATATTTCCAGTAGGCAAGATCTTGTAAATGACATGTAAACAATACATTTAAAAATATGTTGAGAGCACTTCATTTCCAAATGTATCAACATAATACACAGGATTTTTAACCATACTTTGAACATGTGGATTTATATCTTTGTTTGAACAAGAGGACTTGTTGAAATCTACAAGTAATCATTACCTGTCTTTCCTTGGTCTTCGTTTCTCTTCTTGGATTGACTTCTAAAGAAAATAGAATTAAAAAGTTCTCATATTTAATAATATGTCATCATGAATCTATAATACTATGGTATTAATGGAAGATAAGAAAGAGGGAGGAGTCCAGTTAATAGATTATTAGTTTATAAAATTACTTGGTCACTCATAAAAGACCACATAGTATGTGATTTTAGTTGTATGGCATGTATGGAAGAGGCAAATTTATATAGACAGAAAGAGGGCTAGTGATGGCCTGGGGCTTGTGGGTAGGGAGTGACTGCTAATGGGTAGGGTTTCTTTTAGGGGTGGTGAAAATCTGGTAAAACTGATTGTGGTGATGGTCGTACTAAAAGCCATTTAGTTGTACATTTTATGTGGGTGACTTATATGGCATGTGACTTATATCCCAACAAAGCTGTGTGAGTGTGTACACTCATGTATGGATATATCTGTAGGCATGTCCATACAGAATATGTAAAAAAAAAATAGACAGTTTGATATTTAATTTTGGAGCTAGAGAGAAACTTAAGCTAATAACAAAGATTCAGAAGTGAGCAGTAAGTGAGATCATGACAGCTGATGAGATTGTTCAAAGGAAATAAAAGGAGAAAAGCTTATATGATTGAATTCCGAACAACGAGAGGGTGAGAAGCCTTCTGAGGAAACTCAAGAGAAATCACCAGCGTATAGAGGAAGGACTAGAAGAGCCTGACTAAGATGGAGTCAAGTGTGAGCTTCATTTTACCTTGGCAGATGGGAAACCTGTTCCCAACAAATTCTCTGGGTTCCAGCACAAAATTTTTCTGGGTTCTCTGTGGCATGAAGAAGAGATGCTCTTCTCTGTGGCAATCAGGAGGGAATGAATCAGCAACTACAGGGCCTATGGGAGACCTGGGACTATGAGAGGATGCCATTCCCTGACAGAGTTTCAAGTAGTTAACTATGGCCAGTGGACGTGGAAGGACCAGGACATGAAGCTGGAGAGGAGTCCTAGCAAAGAAAGTCGTGGAAGGGCTGGGGTTATGGCGCAGTGGTAGCGTGCTTGCCTAGCATGCGGGAGGCACTGGGTTCGATCCTCAGCACCACATAAAAATAAAATAAAGATATTGTGTCCACCTACAACTAAAAAATAAAAAATATTAAAAAAAAAAAAAAGAAAGTCGTGGAAGGAATCTGGACTGTATGCTGCTGGAGCTGCTGAGCCATTAAAGGGCCTATCAAGGGTGGAACAAAATCAAAATTATGGTTTAGAAAAATTTTCTCATGCAGCCTGTGGGGGGGGGGTGGAGTCGGGAGTGAGATTATAAGCAGGTGGGTGGGGCAGGAAATACTCCAGGTGAGAAATGATGAGGATCTGAAACAGGGTAATTGCTGTGAGGTTACAGCAGGAAGATGAATTGGAGTGAGCTTTTGTCCATAGAAGTCAGTTCAGAGCAACGGATCAGGTAAAGAAAGAGAGGAGCAAGACTTAGGATGACTTCCAGGTTCTTGGTTTAGAAAATCAAGCGGACAACAATTGGATTTATGGAGAATAGGAACATGAGAGGAAGGGCAGCCTAGCAGGGGTGATGCCAGCGAGTTCCCAGGCTGCAAACCGTGAGTGGAGTTGGAAGACCTCATAAAATTAATGGCCCACACATGACAGCTAAGACATGCTTCCCTGTGTGTTGGAATCCTGAACCATGAGATGTGGATATGATATTAAAGGCTGTTTCTGGGATGAGATACCACAATGAATGTGAGCAAGCAAATCTTTAGGCCTGGAATTTAAGATGCTCAATGAATGTCCACTTCTGCCCTTCCTTCCCTTTTACCATAACACACCCATTTGCATTCCTTAATGCATGCCCTCTGTAGACAGCTCTGGTCATGATGGATTTCCCTTTCTGGGTTGATATTTGCATAATAAACTCAGATTAATGACCAGCAAAGAAAGTTGCTGGGAGAACAAGATGGGTTCAGGACCACAGGAGATGGACCATGAGGAAGAGGGGTGAGAGGACAGGAAAGTGCCCAGACACTCAGCTGGGGGAAAGTCAATAAAGAGGCAACAGGGAGGCATCTCTGTTTTGCCAGGCCTTCCTCCGTGACAGGCCTGACGTAGCACACTGGCCTTCAGAACATAGTCTAGCTCCCGTCAGGTAAGAGTGAGCCACTTACATGTAGTAGATAATAGTATGTGGAATCTTCAGGGTTATTTAATGTTTTGGGTTTCCGAGGTCGTCTTGGGGGTCTCAATAGTTTTGGTTCTTTTCCTTTAGAGACACCTATAAAAAAGGAGATCATGAACAAATATTTAAATACAAAGACTTTCACCATGCAATGTTTTCCTTTTGGAGTAAATAAGAATTTATATCAGATAACTGAGGCGAAAACTGGGAGGAAGAGGAACTATGTCCCCCCACCAACCCTTATCAAATTCCTTGCCTTATACTTTCCTCCAACTGTCTTGAGAGCTAAGGGAAAGAAAAGAAGAGGAAGAAAAGGAACGCACAGTATTGTGGAGTAGGTACACCAGTTCATAGGAGGGATGAGGAGGACAAAGTTGGCAGAAAAATTATTCATTTTTATATTTTTTGTGATGATGAGGATTGAACACAGGACCTTGCACATAGCAGGCAAGTGCTCTACCAGTGACTATTCAGTCTCATAAAACATTTTAAAAATGGTCCTTATATTCATAGAACATCTGCTCTTCCTTCCTGTCCCTTTCCACGATACTGGTGAGGTGGCCTAACCATTCAAGCACTGGGTGATCTTCATTTTAAAGCACCATCTGCTTATGGCCTCAATGAGAAGACTGCTCATTTACAGGGTTGACATGTTTTTAGATGACTAATCTTTCACCAAAATTTAGAAAGACAAACCATTAGAATTTTTGGATTCAATTTTAAAATACTAACCAAGAAAGAACATATTGGCCATCTTTTCTTATTTTGTCAGTATAGCCAACTTATTTTAAAAAAATTTTTTGTTGTTGTTGTAGGTGGACATCATACCTTTACTTTATTTGTTGATTTTTATGTGGTGCTAAGGATCAAATCCAGTGCCTCACACATGCTAGGCAAGCGCTTTGCCACTGAGCTACAGCCCCAGCGCTATAGCCAACTTCTTAAAGCTAGAGCAACAGAGCTTCTGATGATCTACATGTTCAGTGGCTTATGTTCATAACAAATGGCTTTATATTTACAGAACTAATAGGCCTCTCACTAAATATTTCTGTTTTTCAAGACTCTTGAGCATCCCATCTACCAACTACAATTGTAAAGAATGACTGCTCGAAAACTACATCAGGATCAGAGTGAGAGGTGGGTCTGGGTGCTGTTGGAGAATGGTGCACTCAGCAAATATCTGAGCATATATTCCTTAGCAGGACTTTAAGGGCAGCAACAGATCATTATGGCAAATAATAAAGGGACAGCAATGGTTCCTAATCTCCAGATGCAGAAATACAGAAAGAAACGAAATTGTCCCCAAACATATTAATCAAATCAAGTTGATTCTACTCAAATCAAGGAATATTTAATATTTGGTAATGTAATATTTTAGTATATGTAAACAACTGTGGGTGGCAGGGTCAATCAGCTCCAAGTAGGATTGAAGACTCAGGTGTCTAACTTTCTAGTCTCATACCCAGCCCGCTAGGTGAGCATATTTATCACAATAGCATTCATAGTCTAATATTATCCAGTTCACTTATTTCAAAATGTGTGAAAAATTACTGGATAAAGAAGATCAAGTAATTAGGAGAACTTTTTAAAGGTGTACTGCATGGACCAATGCTAATCAGACACAATCACAAAAACTATACTTTACTGCCCCTTTTTGAATAAAACAAAAGAAAATGAGTTAGTTGTTTAGGAAACTATGTTAACAGAGATTAACAATAGCCTGGGCACTTTTCTAATCAATACTTGGGATTTATCTCCTATCCTCTCTCCCTTCTCCATAGGAATAGAAAAAGGAGGTGGAGGGACAAAAATATCTGCACCATTTCTAGATCCTGTTAGAGACTGTCATAGACAAAAAGATGGTAAAGCTTGAATTCTTGCTAACGCCCAAAGTAGTAGTATTTCAGGTTTTTGCTTCTTTTCATTATCCCAGTGTTAATCCTTAAACAGCTTTTATTTGCTCTTGCAAAGTTTTTAAATCATTTTTAAAGTGTCTGGGTCATATCCACTTATCTCATTTGAATCTGAATGATAAGAAAAATGAAAATATAGTATCCAGTTACTATATATATATGCTTACTATTTTAGAAACAGTTCAAAGTGACTAAATTTTTAACACGATTTTAATACTATTTCAAATTTGGATTATAATATCAGAACTTTACTATTGTAACACAGATGAAATTGAAAATGGCAAAGAATCTTATTAAATGCCATAAGGGTGAAAACCAGAAAAAAAGGATTCTGGTAATACAGGAATTTTTGATCTTGTTTCCGCTATCTCATCAAATGATCTCTATTCAATCTGATTTCTGTTACAAAGACTCTATTGAAAAATGCCTTCCTGAAGGTCAAGGGTACACTTCATTGACAAATCCAAAGGCCCTTTATCTGTCCTTATTATCTCTGACTTCCTCATCATTGAGCATTATCGACCACCTCTTGCCTTCCCCACAGAGGATGACGTTTTCAAAGGCAGATGCCTTGTTTATTTTTGTATTCCCAGCACTTAAGGAAATGTTTGACATATAATAAGTGCTTAATAAAAGTTCATCCTGACTCCCTGCAATTTCTACCAGCTACTCCATGCTGATAAACTACTAATGCACCCTTCAGATTTGACCCCCTCCCCCAAGAGCCCCTACCCTAATTTCTTGTTCCCAAATGAATACTTCCATCTTGAACTCAAGACTCAAATGAACCAGTGGTCCTCTTTTTCTCCAAAATTCTGTTCCCCATGATCTCGATGGCACCATTGTTTGTCGTCCTGGTTCAAAATAGTTTGCCCCTTTACCGTAGCCTTTTTGTTTTTCTATGATTAATAACTTCTGCCCATTTTTTGGACACATTCTTTGAAATGTCTAATATTTATCTCCCATTTCTGTTTAATTGCCATGGCTACCACTCAGGGCATATAATAATTATGTCAGTCTTAATCTGTTCTCTATGTTTTATTTCACAAACATAAACCAGAATTTTTTCTGCCTTAGATATCATTTCAATTACAAAATTTCATTTAAAAAATTATGATGGCATCTCTCTTTTTTTTTCAAGCTAGACTTCTTCTAAATCCAGGTTATGTACAATCTCAGCAGTTCTGATTTTATCTCTTATTTCTCCCCCAAATGAACTATCTCTTCTGTTAGTCCAATGACCCCATTAGAATCCAGACACACCATTTTGTAGCCATAAATTTGCTTGTTCTCATCTTCTCATAGAAGAGTGCTTCACCATCTCACTGACCCAACAAGTGTCCTTCAGTGCCCATCTGAGACCTTCGCTCTTCCTTCCATGAAGGCTACATTGACCATGCAGTGATCTCCCTCTCACTGAATGCTAATGGCACTTGCTGATTGTACAAAACATTTGAAACCTGTTATAGAATGAATTGTGTCCCCTTAAAATCTGCATCTTGGAATGTGAGCATCTTTGCACACAGGATTTTTAAAGAGGGAATCAAGTTAAGATGAAGTCATTAGAGGTAACCTAGTATCTTTATGAAGAGAAGGAGTTAAGCCAGGCACAGTGGTGCATGCCTATAATCCCAGCATTCTGGGAGGCTGAGACCAGGGGATCGTGAATTCAAAGCCAGCTTCAGCAATGAGTTGCTAAGCAACTCAGTGAGAGCCTGTCTCTAAATAAAACACAAAATAGGGCTGGGGGTGTGGCTCAGTGGTCACATACCCCTGAGTTCAATCCCTGGTAGCAAAAAACCAAAACAAACAAACAAAAAAAAAAACAGAGAGAGAAGGAGTTAAGACCTAGATACATGTACAAAACAAGGACCATGTGAGGATGCAGGGAGAAGATGGCCATCTACCAAGCAAGTGGGGGAGGCCTATAAGGAAATGGACCCTGATGACACTTGGACTTTGTTTGAGACCCTAGAATTGTGAGAAAATACATTGATGTGGTTAAGCTACTAAGTCTGTAGTACTTGTTATAGTATCCCTGGAAAACTAACATAAAACCTAATCCCACACTTTTTGCCATGTATTATTTTTATCTATGATTTTCTAACAACTGTTGGAACAGAAGTTTCTGAATGGAGTGGATGATGACTCAGGTTTTGATGTTCTCCTGCCTTCTCATGGGTGGGCCACATGCTTTAGGTGTTTGGAGATGCTAAGAGTTTTGTTTCCATTTTAGCTTAGAGGTACAATGCTAAGTGAATAGTAGGTACTGAATATAATTTTTTAAACTAGATTACCAAACTGTCACACATAGAAAAATAAATTCCTGAGGATTTAAGGACAAACAGAAATTAGAAAACCAATAAAACTCTTGGAAGGAAATCCAGGGGAATTCATGAACAATCTAGAGGTGTAAATGTCTTAAATCAAATTCAGAAGTCATAAGAAAGTTTTTATATTTGCCTATTAAAAACAGATGGAGGCGCTGGAGTGTTGCTCAGTGGTAAAGCACTTGACTAGCATGCTTGCTGCCCTGGGTTCAATACTCAGAGCCATATACAGAGAGAGAGAAGAAAAGGGAGGGGGGTGAGGGAGAAAGCCTTTCATGCAATGAAGTCAGAGGACACATGATAAACTTGGAGAAAATTATAGCACAGGTGACAGATAAAAGGGTTGGTGTTTTTAATATACAAAGAGTGCAAACAAACAACTACACTGAAAAATGGGCAAAAAATATAATAGGACATTCAAGACAAGCAAATTTAAAAAGCAAGTAAGCATGAGAAAGCACCCGAGTTAACAATCAGACAAGGAATGTACATTAAAATAATAATGAGATATCATTCTATCATAGAGACATTAGCAAAGATTAAAAAGATGGATGACACTTACGGACAGGATGTCAGGACAAGTGTATTCCTACTAGTTGTTGAAAGAAATGTTCACTGTTAGAACCTTTTAGGAAAGCAAGTTATCAAACCGAAAATACCTTTCAATTCAATAATCCTACCACTGAGGATTTATCCTAAAAAATTAAAATCCCAGTGTACAAGAACATTTTTGAAGATATTTACTGCAACATGTTTATAAAGTAGCAAAATAATGTCAGACAAAGTGACAATTTAACAATGAAGAAACTTTTATATAAATATTGTAATCCCCACTGGAATATTATGCAGCTATTAAGAAGAACAAACTATAGCTATACTAGTTGATGTGTAGGGATTCCTGCTAAGGTACTGAGTGAGAAAATCAAGCTGCTGAAGTGTTTATATTATAATTTACATAAAATAATGGTAAAACATTAATTTTGGATATATAAGTACATGAATATATATCTATGGAAAACAGGAAAGAAAACATAGTTTTATAGTAAGTGTTCCCTTGAGGGGAGGGTAATGTGAGTTGGGAAGAACAGGAAAATAAACAGGAAAAAAGAGAAAAAGGAAAAAATGCTACAGTAAAATAAACCCTGAAATGTATGGTAAGGTCACATTTATGTAAAATTACAAATATGCATGTCAGTGTGTATATGTTATAGGGATAAAAAAGTCAAAATGCACATATTTTCAGAATTTCTGATTTTTTCTTATGTCTTACAGAATCTGCAGTAGTGTTTATTATTAACTTTTTTCCCTTTACCAGGATAATCTAAAGTGGATCAATGAATATTCTTTAAGGGTGTTTCACTTAATATATTGTCATGCAAGGTAGGTGGGTGGCCAGTAAATAAAAATTAGTGATAAATGTATTCAGCATGTTCTGATTGCTCTCCTAACATTTCCTTGGACTATTTTTTTTTTAATTTTTAAGAGCAAACTTCCCATAAGTTTATCAGCATACAAATATTTCAAAGAGGCAAGAGTTTATTTTTCCCTGTAATGGCTCTCTGAAATTTTGTTCCTTTGGGAGAGTACAAACCCCATCTACTAACACCATTCTAACCCCTTAATTACAAAAGTGACATAAACATTTATAATCACAAATTATCAGTAGCATATCAATGTTGGCACTAGCAAAATTAGGTTTGTGGTTATTTTGTGTGATGTGCATGATAAATATTAGCTTGCAAAGGTTATAGCCAGAAGGTAAGACATCTATTTATATTGTAGTTCTGGTAATAATTTCCTTAAGTGTTATAATTCATCAGAAATGTGTCTTTTTAAATAATGAATTGATAAGCATCTCGAAATTTTTCATTTGAAGACAAGAGGTAGATTTAAAACTCATTGCCAAACTAAGCAAAACTCATTTGCTTTAGAAAATGAAATTTCAGTATTATTCTTTTTAATGATAATTGCACTTTACTTAAGTATATATGCAAAGTATAATTTGCATAAGTATCCCATGTCTAAATCAGATATTAACAGAAGAGCCCTTATGTTGCTGTATTTTTTCTTTAAGATATCAGCTCTTTAGTCTTTGTAAATTTCCATTTCCTCTGACAGACGTGACCTTCAAGCAATATAGTGACCTACAGGAAATCTTAGGAGGGAGGAATTTGCATTACTGTATGTTAAAGGCAGACTCAGCCAGTCAGATTATGAACTGCCTTTGAGAAGCTGCAGCTTCCACCATTCACCTCATCTGCCCTTCAGCCAGGCTAGCACTTAAGGAGGTCTATATACAGGCTCTGAGCTCATGGTGGACACTTCAATTCTAAAGTGCTCCTATCTGCCTTGCATGGCCTCATTCCTTTGGCTTCTGGAGATGTCTTCAATTCTACTGTTTAATGGATGTAACTCAGAGTTTTCTCTCACCTTCTCAATAGGCAACACCCAGGTCCCACTCCATTCTGAACTGTACTACTCATTCCTCTGGCTCTTCTTTTTCTACCAACTGAATACCAGTGCCCCAGGACCAGCTTGTTAGGAGTGGTGACTGAATTATGGGTCTTGAATTGTCCTGTGACAGAGGCGATGCCTCTCTTGGGAACTCTTGGTTTGAAGGTGTCAACTTGAGACTGCCCAGTTGCTATGGTGATGCCCTGTTCAACAAGACGGTTCTGTGCCAACCATGAAGCTATTCAGTTTTTGACCTTGAAGTTCAGATGCCAGCTGCTCGGGGATAGAAAGTTATGGGTGCAAGCTGATAATCATAATCAGGCTGCTTATACTCATGACCTTGGTTCCACTTACTTTGAAGAAACTTTCTCACAATAAATCCTTTGCATGTTTATACCTATATAATAAATGTGCTGAGCTTGTGTGTCACTACCTCCCTACCAAGGAGTAGTCAACCACTGAGACTCAGCTTTTTCTCTATTTGTGTATCTGATTGTCTTTTCTCTGTTCCCGCAACACGTGGCTCGGGAACCTGAATTAATGGCTGTGCAGGATGAGCACCAACTTACACCTGTAATGGACTTTCAGCTTTTTGCTATTTTATGATTTGAGTACGCCATACTAATATTCAGAACCTTGAAAACAGTTTTTAGTTTTGTAATTATACTCTTAGGTTTACATAAGGGGCTGCTGCCTTCTGCCTCCCCTCACCTCTCTTTGATTGTAGACACAGAAGAAAGAGGAGGAGAGAGCAGCCCTGTCTGTAGGGTGGGAATAGACACATTCTCTGGAAGATCCTTTGTCTCTTGGAGATGATCAGTACATATCAGCCATCTAATTCTGTCATCTCCATTGGGTTGAGGTCATGCATTAGAGACCTCAAAGGTTAGTCTTGTTCTAGGCCATGGGGTTAGACGACACTCTTATTCCCAGGCATCTTTCATATATGTGCAGAGTCATCAACAGAGGGCAGCACAATGGAAGCATATGAAAATGTACACCATGATGCAGATGGGGTCTTGAGAGTGCCATCTTTGCTGGGGACAGTGAGCCATCATGCTGAGCACTGTGAATGCATCTCTGACCATCCACAGGACTGAGGATATAGTCACACACACATAACTAACCACGCTTACCTGCTGGGAGAACAAAGGGAGCTCAGTGGTGGTATTTAAGACCCCTAACTACATCTTGGCTCTTTTTCAAACTAATGTTGATTTTTATTTATCTGAAAAAATATTTTGATATATAGCCTGATAAAAACACTTACATTCTTTTTCCTAAAAAGCCAAATGTTAAAAATTATTTATTGACTATTCACAATCATTTTCTTAGACTGGTCTTTTAAAAACAGAATAGAATAACATCCTTGGATTCTAAACATGTAACATTTAGTTTTTGCTTCCCTCTGCTCATACCTTGTCACACATAGGTAAGAGTTTTTGGTTCTTATCAAGGTGAGGTGAAATACACCAGTATTTTTAAAAAGCCATTATTCCTAATTACAGCACGTCTGGTCACATGCTCTAAGCTAGCTTAGAAGAGCTGGCTGGAAGAGAGGTCAAGCAAGCTTCTAGTGGTTTGAAACAGCTTGGTAGCAAAGATGGCATAATCGGAGATGACGTTCTAATCTTATCACACAGGGCTGTGGAAGCTCTGTACCAGGTTGCAATGACATTAATCAGATTCTGCATTTTACATGAAGCCAAGTCAGCAAGGGGTAGAGAGCATCCACACGGCTGCAGAGTGAGCACTTTGTTTTCACTCAGCCATTCAACTTTTCTAGAACTCTTGTTAATGAACCATCTTGCGTGTGGGCAGATTAAGCTGACTTATTTACAGTATTCCAATTCCCGTCCTGTAATATTTTATCCTGTAGTTAGATTAGCTGGCAGTGTGCTCAGGTTATTCTTTGAAAAAGTAATGTTAAGGGCCGTTAATATTCCCTATGTGAATGCGTCATTACTTATTAATCATGCTCTTATTGTCCAATTTTGTTTCTTGCCTTGTACATAAATTTGTCTTTTTCAGCTTATTTCCTTAGGCTATGTTCTCATAAGTGGGTCTCCTGGGTTAACGGTTTAAACTATTTCAGATTATTATTATTATTACATTGTCAAATCACTTTTCAAGATGTTGACTCTTTATAGTCTTACCATTATGTTTGGAAAGAACTAAACAAGCATATTCTCATCATTGTTAAAATATGTTTTTGGGCGTGCCATTTTGATAAGTAAAAAATGGCAACTTGTTTTAATTTTCTGTTCCTAGAGTATTGTCAGCTGCATTTCTTCTACAAGGAAATTAATGTCTTGTGCCCATTTCCCATTAGAACTATTAATGCTTTTGCTAATAATCTATAAGAACTCTTTTTTCTGTTATACACATTAATCTTTTGTACCTTTGTTCTAAACATTTTAAGTAGTTTGTCTTCAGTTCTTTCATCCTTTAACGCTGCTTTTCAATCTCTAGGTTGTAACCTTTGTGCAATCTAAATCTCTCAACATTTTACCTTGTAATTCCTTTTTTAACTTTCTTACATTTTGTCTTTTTCTAAGAAGAGATTGTGAAATATTCAGTTTATAGAATTGGTTTCTTTTGGTTTATGTCTTTATCTTTAAATGGTTAATGCATCTGGTAAATATTTGGGAATTCAGCATAATGTAAGAATGTATCTTATCTCTTCTCCCCAAATCAGAGAACATTTTAAACATTATCCATCCATTTCTTATAGGTTTGTGAGATATCTTTTTGTAAGTGACAGGCTGTTTATTTTTCTTTTGTAAATACTCATTTCAAATTTAGGGCTATTCTCTTTCATTAATCTGTGACTACTTTTTATAACAAAGACTCATGTTTTGAATTATTACTGAATTATTTTACAAATCAAATAAAGCAAGTCTTTATTTACACTTATTCTTGCCCTCCCTGAAATTTACAAATGATCTTTAGGGAGTTTTATTAAGTTCCAAAGAAAA
This sequence comes from Xerus rutilus, assembly GCA_028644305.1. NCBI lineage: Eukaryota > Metazoa > Chordata > Mammalia > Rodentia > Sciuridae > Xerus > Xerus rutilus. The sequence continues at coordinate 16,642,510 of CM053410.1, forward strand.
TTTCACATCAGCTGAGTGATTTGTCCTGTCTAGTCTCTGGTCACTGGCGTCAATGGCATCTTCCCTTACTCCTAGGTTTTGGGATGTCGGGTCCACCCAGGTCCTTCTGTGTCTTCTGGACACTTCAGACCCTCTCTGAGGCACTTTCTTGGCTACCTTTGGGCACTCAGGACAATTAGATGTTTGCCAATTTAGCCTTCAATGATTGTAGTAGAATACATAATCTCTCCACATATATAGGGAACAAAAAGATTCTCCCTCTAAACCTGAGGAATTAAAGAAATGTTTCTGAGTTACAATCTTCCACATGTAAGTTAATAATTGATTTTTGATATTCATCTTAAGTCCATAAATAACAATGGAAGATTGAAGGAGAAAGTGAATTGATTTTCTAGTGCCATTCTGCTGCTTTTCAGGTCTATCTAAAGTCCCTGGAAGTTCAAACATGATAGCCAGGCCACATAGCAACAGCCTCCACAACCGCCCAGGACGGTGCTTCCCACTTCCAGCTCCCCTTTCCAGCCATGGACTGGGATGAACATGGACTGTAGGCGCTGTTTTGCAGTGCGTCCCCCTGGGTTCCCTGGCATCCCCATACCTCTGCACCTTACTGCCCATGCCTACCAGCATAGCACATATGCAACCACACAGGAACCTGCAGCTGATGCCCTCCTCCTCTGCTCAGTCACCGCTCATGTGCCTTGGGGCACAGGTCATGGACAACAGCCAACCTAAGGACCTCTGGGATCTGATTTGCTAAATTCTATTCTTTACACCAAAAGGTTCTGGCCAGAACCAGAGAGCAGGAAAGCATTAGGGGAAAGCACCCGAGTGCCACGGGGTACACAATTGTTGTTGTTTGGTTATTTTCAAAGCGTCACCACAATTCTTGACTTGAAAAGCAATGTGGCAGGGTAACTGATAGAAACAGTAACCCATTTCCCCTTTCTCCAATGCCAGGAGAATAACCGAGCTCATCTTAGTATTTTCTTGCCTCACAGATTTTACAAGGAAAAAATGAGAAGCTGCATGAGGCCAGTTGCTCTTCCTGTCTTTCCTAAGAATTAAACTCATTCTAAAGATGGTGTCAAGTATCTGGCAAGAGAGCAGAAGGCCTAAAAGAAAGCGAGGGAAAATAAATGCAGATTCTTCCAGAAGAATCTCCCAGAGGTCAGCAGGGTCCACATAGATGGGAATCTTGAAGCTTTGAGTGGCAGTTGATATGGAGCTGATGGGGCCACAGAGGGGAGGCCACCTGGATCATGGTAGAGAGTGAGACTCCAGACCTCCAGTTCCCAGGTGCAGTCTGCAGGGTATGAGAATAGCAGAGATTCTCAATTTGAAGAGGTCATGGAGGCCAGCTGGGACGATGGGTATTCCAACAGTAACTTCTCAGACAAATGGCTGGTGACTGCAGACTCTATCTGATCCTTCACTGGCCTCCCTAGGCCATTGAACAGCCCTGTGGTGGGGGTGTGGATAATTAATGAGATTGAATTCTTCACCAGTTTAGTTTGGTGCAATGGGGGCAGTGTGTGACTGAGGCAGATCAGAAGAAAATTTAATAATGGTGTTTCTTGGATATCTGGGTCTGAGTTTGTATATCTGAACAGAGATTTGCACTTTCCACACCATGCTCAAGTTTGCTGATGTTGACCAAAAAAATAGAAATATTTCATGTGTTTGTTTTCTTTTATCGATCCTGAGTCCTGGCCTACTTTCTCTAAGTTATTGCTTCTTGTTCCCTTCTGGGTGTCATATGACAAATTCTAGTTAAAGTATATAAAAAAAAAAAAGAAAAAGAAAAAGAAAAAGAAAAAAGAAAGAAAAAAGAAAAACAAGAAAGCAGGAGGATAAAGAAGTATGAGAAGATAGGAGGTGGGTAGAACATTCTGGAAAAATGTGTATATGCTTACAAGGAATGGAATGGAACAAAGGTTCCCCTGGAGACAGAACACAGTCATCTCAAATCTGCCATATAATATAGGTGGGAAATTAACAAAGTATCAGTCGTTTTCTTCCCCTTAGGAAGTTGTGGCTTCATTGACTTTTACCTGAGAGGCACTGCTGAGAAGAAACCCGTCCATTAATTGGCTTACAGGGATCAACATCCAGATAAAGTGGCTTTAGTTGCTGTGACAAAATCATTTCATTCATTTTTTTCTGTAGAATGAAATATTCTTCGGATAACCTTGATATCTAAAAAGGTCATGTGTCAGAGCAAATCAAGAAAAAGAATTCTTAGAACTCCATAGGAACACAGGGGTCTTCTGAATTCTTTATTAACATTCTCTGCCACTCCCACACTCTTCTTTCTCTAGAACCCACCCTGACTCTTGTACCAAGGTCTGATAAAGTCCTCATTTAACATAACTTCCCCCTTTGTGCTACTTACTCATCTCACATTTCTCACGGAAAAAAACTGTCAAACACCTCAGGCTACAGTGCAGCACGCCATCTTGATCAAGTCCTTCCTGGGGTTGCTGAGATCTGGCGTCTGCCCTTACCATTCTGCTGGGATTGCCTTTCTGCTTCTGTCCCGAGGAAGTCCTCCTCTGCTTTTCACTGTGCTAAACCTCCTTCCTTTTCTTTCCAGTCTTCTTAGCCTGACTTCAGGGCAACTCTCTTCTGGATCTTCTTTTTCCAAGCCACCCATGTTGCTTCTGTCTCATCTGTATTCCAGCTCTGATAACCTGCCTGTCCTGCTAGGGTGAGGGTGGGCTCTGCCTCTGTGGAGTATTGAATCCACATCTATGGTGTTATTAACCAGCCTCTGGTGGATGAAACAGTAATGCTAATTCTTTTTAGTGCCTCAGTGGCACAGCAGGTTTGGGTTTTAATCCCTGATTTGATTTTTGGAGTGAGCAAATTTATGCACCAAAGAAAGGAAGGACTGCATGCATGTACATTCACTATTTGCAGGTGCCTAAAAAAATAAAATAGAGTCTGGGTAAATTAATCAATGGCAGATCTCCACTGAGATATTAGGTCATACCCATAGCATTAAGATGGGGACCAAGGGCAATTATTGCTTTTTTCATGGGCTAAGCTGCCACCAGAGACAAAAGGCAGATTTTAGGGCTCTGGAATATTGGATAACTCTTCCTTAAACTGCCCTATTATGATATTTCTTCTTATTTTGTATACCATTGACTGGGAATTCATGGATTTTAGAGGTTGTCAAGTTAAAATCTTTCACTTTCTACAGGAAAAAATAAAAAGTGCTCACACAAAGTCATTTCCTTCAGGCTAAATACCTAGAAAGAGCAGGAACTGGAATAGACATGAACAGGAACTGGTTCCCGTATCTCTCCATAGTACTAATTTGTCAGAAATACAAGTATACCTTCTAGAATCCCTAAAACCTGAGACATGCCTATGGGTGGCATGCAATAGTCTCCACGAGAGAATTTCTCGTGTTTTTTCTTTCTTTGTGATCTTAACTGTCCATGACCTGCTTATTGTCATGAGAGTTTCATCAAACACATACCTTACAATGGCTACATATCTCATTTTAACACCTAATTATGTCTTTTCAACTAAAAATTGAGACAGGGAGAAAGCATAGACTAGAGGGCTTATAAAACTTACTTTTTTAAAGCAGTAACAAAAGGTCTCACAGCAAAATGAAATTTCGCACTATCTGATGCCAGCCTTTTAAAAGCTCTATAAGCCAATCACCAGTGTCCTCACTCCATGAGGTTTCTATCACATTTTGTGCTTTTTTTTTTTATCACGGTACATTTTTAAAAAAGTTTACAGCTATTTATATAGTATAATCCTCGAGACATTTTATTGAAAAGGTCTCAGACACAGATGAAACAATGCATCAGCTATTGATTCTTTAGTTAAGCCATTGGGTCATTCCCAGAGATTTATACGAGGAAATAAATTTGTTTATTGACATACCTGTTTTGAAAATATTGCCAAATCACAGGCTGCTTTTTGTGAAGTTGCTTTTGAGTGCCTGTCATCCTTGGTCTTGGTACTGGGCGTTTCCCCATGTTTTGTGGGACAGGGATGCACACTGTAGCTGCTTCTTGCTGCTTCTGCTGGTGTTGCAAGCATCTTTTCATTCTTAAAAGAAAGAGACATCCTGCCCTCCCTTAGCTGCTGCCTTTGCTTAAATCCCCGGTATTTGCTCTGAATGAACACGGCAGCTTTGCTTTCTTCCTGGTCCTGTATCACTGGTTCAATGGGCCTCTCTTCGCCTGCCTCCTGCCTCTGAAGGCCTCTCTCCTGGCTGCACATGGATGAGTTCTGGTTAACTACAGAAGTCTTTTCTTTTCCCTTGCTATGTGCATTTTGAGAAACTGACCTTTGGTTAAGACTAGGTTGCATAATACTTTTAAAGGAATTCTCATTCTCAGCTAACCAAAATCCTGGATAGCATGGCCCTTCTGATGTGACCCCCTTTCCCAGATATGCTGCTTTTGATTCTTCAAAATTCCTTTCCTCGGTGTACCTCTGATAGTGACTCTGGATCACAGTGTTTTCCTCCTTTGTCTTGATTTTGTTTTCTTCTTGGCCTTTGATATACTTCTGTTTGGGGGTTACATCTGCCCAGGGTTCTTCCACGAGGTACAGTTCTTGATTAGCCTCTTCCCCGTACACATTATTTACTTTTTTCTGAGTTTGATATCCTCTGTTACTCTCAACAGCATCAGTGGCTTCTCCTTTGGTTTTGAAAGCAGAATTCTTCCTTACCAAGGGATTCTCTTTATTATTTGGAGCTGGAATCACCATTTCATTAGTAGATACTGAATTTTCTGTCCGTTTCTTTGCAAAAGATTCCCTGTGCAAAAAAAAAATTAGATCTGAATACATGTGATACTAAACTAGACCTTATTACTTCTTTTGGCAATAGCTACAAGCCATATAAAGATGGGAGAAAAAAGGAACAAAAAGAGTTCAAAAAAAGTTTATCAAGTCACATTAATCAAGTGCTTCCCAAAATGTTCTTCCTACTCTCTTCTGACAACTACGGTTCCTATTGGAATAACGAGAAAACCAGTTTCAGCTTAGAGGCAGATACAGGCAACCACGTGAAGAACTATATTTTCATTTTACGAGGAATCAAAATTCTAGGAATTAATTGCCCCCAAATGTATCATTTTTAGAACAAAGTGCCAAAGTGAAGAGAGGTTGTGGAAAAAAATACCTAGTTTTGAGACAAGTAAGCAGAGTATGTACATGAGGCTCATGTACTATATAGTTCAGTAACCACCAAGTATATTGATCATAGGAAATAGCTTGCAAAATTAAAGCTAGAGCAGTGTCCTTGATACAGATCACGATCACGTAGTTTCCAGCTGCTGCTTTGCCAATATCCTTTAAAGCTGATTTTACCTGAACTTGAAGATAAGAAGATAAGGTCTTTATATCTTTTTTTTTTTTTTTTTACCCCAGCCAAGGCCAAAACCCTTACAAGAATAATGCATTTAGATGGAGTTAAAAAGTCATAACTTGACATTCTAATACCCCTGTCTGCTCCTTGGAGAGTGTTTTGCCCAATATTTTAAATCAGCTCAGAAGCATTTGAGTTTTGGTCTTTTGCAATATGGTTGTAAAGAAGGACTTTTCTTTAATTCAGAGGTGGAAAAATCTCCTGGGACTCCATTTTCCTAATTCCACTGACCATTTTTTAGGCCTACCCTGGAATCCTCAGGTTTACACTGGAGGCATATCAGAATCCTGGGAGGGACAGTTAGAAAACTATGTCATGAACCACGAATCCCCATCATTTTGATGAGTGGTCATGCTAGTATATTAAATACTTCATCTTAATCAAACTTGACAGAATATTTATATTTAATCAAAATATGCAACTAATGAGGGAAAATAAGCATGCAATCTCTAAATGTCTACACTCCCCCCCCCCAAAAAAAAAATCCATTATAAGTTAGTATTGAGACTTCGAATGCATCTCACTGGTAAGACCTTGTATGTACTGCTCAAATTCTCAGGTCCATCCCATATCAGTTACATTTCTGAATTCATGCTATAGGATACTCCACTATGTACCAAAGGCTAGCACAGCACGTGGAAGACCTAAAGATGTGCAAAGATGCTTCTCGGGAGAATCTTTCAGAGCTCCAGCAGGGGAAGGACTGGTGATGGTCTCTTCTGACACCTGCTGGAGAGGTTGGGAGGACTCAACCTTTTTCCAAATCCCAACTGTGATTTACTAGGTCACAGGTCAGGGGCTTATCAATGAAGGGTAAAGGAAACCAAGGGCTTCAGGTGGCTGCAGGAAAGGAAAGCACAAAGAAGTTGTGGAGGGCTGAAGATGTAGGAGAGTAGATCTTGATAAGTGGCTGTGTGCCGAGTGCTCCTGCCTCCCCTTCCCTGACACTTCTCTTTCCTTCCTTTGGGCTTCCCTTGATTCTCTACTTGTACTTTTTCTTAGAAATTAAACTTATTTTAACTGATGCATAAAACCACAAAAGTTGTACATATTAATGGGGTATCAGATGATGTTTCAATACATGTAGTCATTGTGTAATCAGGTTAAACATATTCATTTCCTCCAACGTTATCACTTCTTTATGGCAAAAACATTCAAAATCCTTGTACTTCTTTTACGTCTGGTTTTGCAGTCTATTACCTCTGACAGTCCAATAAATGTCAAATTCCCCATGCCTGTCCATGTGGGGAAGGTTTCTCATTCACATTCATGCGCCCTAAAGTGGATCTTATATGTAGTAGATGTTTAATAAGTATCTGCTAAATTGAAAGCTAATCCTTGGTGGACTCAGAAGATGGAAGACAAATTAGTATCTAACTGAACGTCAGACTTCTTCATTAAATGTAATATCTACAAGTAGTAATTTAAATTCTACAATTAGTAATTTCCAGAAGTAGTAAAATTGGTGTTTCTTCTATCTGCAACCAGTTTAGATATCTCTAGACTCCTGAGGTACAGGTCACAGACAGCATCCATCCTCCTGTCCCTGAGGCATGCATGTGGTTACTTTGAAGTTTGCTGGACTGTTTTACAGCCAGTAACAAGGGGAAACAAATCACTTGGATGGTTATAGGCAAGGACAAAGAGCATATATGTAGGTTTTTGAATATACAAAGAACTGAAGACATCAAATGCCTTTGCATTTCAGATAAATGTTTGTGTCTGTCAAACAAGGGAACAAGGCTGACCTGCGTGACATAGGGAAAGCGTGGGTGAAGGTGAGGGGAAGAGACAGTAGGAAAACCATCTATGAGATCACTATTGGTATCACAGTGTTGGGGGAGAGAATATCAGGTGTGGGTGAGTGGAGAGAGGAGGTTACCATTTCTTCTTCTATCTCATTCTTTCACTCTCTCTGTGGCCAGTTCTGATGTTGAAGTTGGGGCTAAAATGATCTTTCCCTCCCTGGAGAATCAGTTGCTTTTGATCAATTCAAGTTTTACCACGTACGCAAAATCTAGATATTTTCCCTTTATTAATCCTGATCATGCAGGCAGGGTTCTCTCCTCCTTAACCTCTCCAAACAGCTTGCATATTTTAACCCATTTCATTAGAAATGTATTTATGGGTCATATTTATTTAGAATAATGCTGGAAGCAATTTCTTAAGGATTTTGTTTCATTTATCTATGTGTGCCTGCTGCCTAGCATAAAGCCTGCTGAATAAATGAGTGCAAGTGCATCTGCTCATATGCACTTGGAAATACACATAAGAAGTCTCAGAAGTAGAAAGGGCAGCTGGTAATTATGATTTAGTGGCCACTGGCATATTGGCTGTGAAGACCACAGAAATGAATGAACAGGTCCAGGGACACTGCTTAGATGAGGAGGGACATTTGAATGTGGGGAAAGGAAGAGTTATTATCAAAGGACACAGTCTTTGGAACAGAACTGCTTCCAGAGAGCAGTCTCGTGGAGGCCAAGGGGAAGCCATAGCACTCTGGGAAGGAAAGCGTGATCATCAGTGTGAGACACCAATGAACCCCCAGCTAACATAAGAGCACAAGGGTGGCCTCTGGGTGTTCACTGACATTTTATGGGTCAGTACCTGGTTAGTATGAGAACGACTGTGAACATTGTTTTATGACCTTAGAGGTTTGAAAAACCTTTGTTTCAAAATGGTACAAGAAAGAATATCATTATACCTCTTATTTTCAAAGTTTTTCTTGTAGTCAAGTTCTTGATCACATGTCTGGATGGTGGTTCCTGCTGTGTTTTTCATGTGAATCATTTCTTTTCTTTGTTTCCTGGCTAGGTGTCCTCTTGCAGCTGAAACATGCAAGGCCCAAAGCAGTGTTAATTATAAGAAACAAAAGAGCATCACCTTAATGAACAGAAAGAAATGGTTTTGACTATCAATGTCAAAGGAAAATGGAATTAAAGATGCCATATAGAACAGGGTTTTTTTTAAAGAAGTGGGGCTCAATAACAAGATGCAAGTTACAGCCATAGAATCACTGAAGTGTCTTTCATACCCAGGGGAGGACTAAATGAAACTAGAATTATAGAGATGAACTGAGTCAATGATAAAGTTGCTGAAAATTTGCTAATAATTCTTTCCTCTTTTTTTTGGTTATGTTCAACTCTTCATGGGAGAAAACCTTTATTATCTTATTATCTAACTGCATGTTTTGGACTTTTGGACAGTTATCCTTGGGGCCTGATATGTTTCAAAATTTGGATTAAATAATTTAGTTTTAGCTTAATGCAGTGCATGTGTATCTGTAGTCCCAGTTACTCAGGAGGCTGAAGTGACTGCTTGAGTCCAGGAGTTTGAGACCAGCCTGGGTAATGGGAGACCCCCATCTCAGACACAAACAGATTATTTTATTTTAGAAAGGTGACTGTGAGTGATTACCCATTTGTGAACAATCCTCATGTCAAGGCAGCATCCCATAATTAAACAAATGAATACTTCAGAAAAATAGAATATTTCAGCTAAATGGAATGAATACAGGACTGCAGATAACCTCACTTTATATTAGGACATGTTCCACTGCCAAAGGATTTATGAGACTTTTTCTCAAAGCTTTGTGCATTTCAGAACTGTGGATAAAAGATTAGATCCTAAATTACAGGGATTGTAGTTTGATGTTTTAGGGGGAAGTTAACAGCTTAAAATTCCAAAAGAGATAATGATGATCAGTTATTGATTGACAGAACTGGGACTGGAATGTGACTGTCTTGAATGTCAGTTATTCCCACCACAAATCAATGTTCTGCAGAATACAACTACACACCATTAGAGGATCATAAAATCGACTTAGTGGCCAAAATCTAGCATCTAAAAATGACATGAAATAGACTAGACTAGAAAATATCAGAGTGTATTGCTTGTAGTGTGTGTATGTATTGGGTTATTAAGTAAAATACATGTTTTGCTATGGGTATCCAGTCAAAAGTTTTTGAAAGACATTGTACTAAACCATACTAGGCTCTATTTAAATTTTAAATATCCAGCATTCTGTGGAAAAAGAGAAAGCAAAATACAAAGTCTATTAATACATTTTAAGAAGAATTTGTGACATATGATTATAGATATTATTTCCCTACAGCTAATAAAGAGAAATGAGTGCCCTTTAACAAAATAAAATTTAATTAAATTGTCAAAAATTATGGCAAGCATAACCTTTGGAATAGAATAGGAAAAATCTTATTGTCTCATGACTTATAATACTATAATATGAATCTTGAGATCCATAATTAATTCAATCATTTGCCATATCTCATGCAATAGGTCAATTGCATTTCACTAATCCTTGACAGAAAATTTGAAAGCTATTTTATTTCAAACACAAAATTATTCAAATATTAGAAGTGTCAGTCACTAAAACAATCTCATTTAGATATAACATAGAGAAAACATCAAGGCCATCCAGGCTGGGAGTAAACATACAAGCTACATGAGAACTGGAAGTCTGTACGTAAGAAGTGCTGGAAGATCCGATTTCATGCCCATATCACAACATAACATTATGCTTTGTTACACTGTGAAGTGTTCTGAGTAATTACCTGACTGTATTATTATAGCACTTTCTTTCCTTTTCTGTTGTATTTTTTGGTATCTTCTTGAACCCAAGAATGCTCTGACATAGGCTTGAATCAAAATGAGCTTGTCAATGGCTTCTTTCCGCATTAGATTTAACTGTTCCACATGATAATATTTAAGGAACACCTTACAAGAATTAAAATAGAATGTAAATAAAACCATGGCACAGATGTAAAGCAGTCCTGTGCTATGCTTTGAAGAACAAATAGGCTGTATACTCAATCATTTTTAGATTTTGGGAATCACTATCTTTTGCTTCTTTGGCCTGGGCGTTGCTTGGAGAGCATAGATTTTTACACTTGAAGAAAACCATTCTCCGAGAAAGAAGAAGATGGCAATGATATTGCTTATTTACAACAGGAAATTCTGGGTTCTGTCAGATGCAATAATTAGAGTGAAGCATGTTGAGCTCTGTTAGCAAAATTCTGGCATTGTATATTCTGGGTTAAGCTATTTTTTATGCTTTAAATAAAAAAAAAAAGACAATGTTACTTCCCAAAGACAATAGTTATTTATTTGTCAACTGTTTATTTAGACTTCTTACATGTACTTATCTGGAGGAGACACAAAGATGTATAAGACAGGGGCACTGTCCTTTAGGAGCTCATAGGGTTGTCAGTAGAGGGTGTAAGGCAGAAAGAGGGACCCAGGCAGGTCTAATTAACCCAGTAAATCCCAAGTTTTCAATTTGGTGAATATTTCAATGAAATTGACATGAATGCATTAAAAGAGATTAGGAATCACAATCTAGAGCTTATGTATACTTTATATATATTTTGTATATGTGGAAATATATATATATTTCTTTTTCAAATGCTCTAATCATTCACCTCTTTTCTCAAAAGAATAGAACTCTAAAAATATACTATTTATTTCAAAAGTTACCATAAATGGTATATTTGTTGCTCAACTTTTATATGTATCCCACAATTTTTTCTAGCTTCCTCATTCCCCCTAATAAAATAAAATGTTTTTTTTTTCTGATTGATAAATTTACTAATAAAGGTCACTTCAAAGAGTCTACTGAATCTATCAAGAAAGTCACTTAAATTCAAATTTTATGGCTGAGTCATGACATCTGGTAACTCTGCCTATAGGATCTCTCAGTGTTGCACTGAACTCGAAAGCTTGGTATGCACATGCAAACGGTTTAGCATTACAGATTTTGATTGAATTCAGTTTTAATTGCTACAGGATTCTACATGTTAATCTATTGATTCCACTCTGCTATTGACAATTCATTTAAAATTCAATCTGTTTGAAAAGGTCATCATTTTTTTGCATAGCATTAGGAATATCCTTATATTAAATACTTTTATCCATGTTAATGAATTGGAAAAGGTGAAGTGGAAAAATACAAATAGCTTTAAAATGCTACTTAAATATCATGCATAACTGGGATGGCAAAGGGCCTTTTTTACAAGTTAAAACTCCATTTGAAGTTAAGCATGTGTTTCAGACCATAAATGATGAGATTTCAGCCTAATGGAAATCATTTTTATGAACATCTAAAAGAAAACAGTGTGAATAAAATATGTATCTTTTCAACACCAGAATTTCCCCTGTCTAAATATTAAAGTAAATATGGATTACAGAATATGTAGAACATTGAGTCTAAGGTAGACTCTTTTTTTATAATCCCTTACATTGTTACAGGACTAACACCTCATCTGAACATTATGAAAATTCTCTCCCAACCCCCAAGAAACAATACAAATTTCTTTGCAAATATGGAAGTTTGTCTTGGTATTGCTGAGGTGTGGCTGAAAATAATCACTCTTAAATGGCCAATCTATGAATATCTCTTCACTTATGCTCAGCCCATTTTGTTATCCTCCCCAGTGATGCATTTAGCATGCCCTAAAATACATTTAATGTGCACTGGTACCCTGTGTATTTCCTTATCTTTATCTCGTGATGCTATGAGGATCTGACAATCCAAATGCATCTTTTTCTCCAAAGAGCTACCATGTTATTTCCATATTCTAGGCTGGTTATGACTTTCTACTTTATTCTCTGTGTGATAAGATCTCATAGGTTCTCAAAGCTAAAAATAAACACACTAATATCAAAACACATAGAGTGAGTCTGGTAATAATGGTGAATATTTTACTCCAGATGAATTTCAAAGTTTATAATAGAAGAAAACTTGAGAATAAAAAAAAGAAAAAGAAAAATAGAAATTCTATTTTGATCACTTTGATTTTCTACAGTTTTTTGACTTTATTTGTTGGTGATTACAGTAGGGAAATTATATCAGTCTGTTTTCAATACCATTTGAAATCAAGCATATTCATGGTAAGTTTCATCTCTTTTTGGATAAATCTTTGAGAAAAATTTTTCTTTGAGATAAATTTTTCTTGCAGTTATTAAAAGAAATCTTTATGAAGAACAAAAGTATTTAATTTTGGTGGAGGAAATTTTTATAAATTTGTAAATTTCTATCTCCTATTTTAAAACAGGGATTCATAAAACGCTGTAATATTTTCTTTTCTGTTTTTTTTTTTTTGCAGTTTTGGAGATCAAATCCAGGGCTTCAAGAATGTCAAGCATCCCAGCACTTAGGGAGGCTGAGACAGGAGAATCGCGAGTTCAAAGCCAGCCTCAGTAATGGTAAGGTGCTAAGCAACTCAGTGAGACCCTGTCTCTACATAAAACAAAAAATAGGGCTGGGGATGTGGCTCAGTGGTCGAGTGCCCCTGAGTTCAATCCCCAGTACCAAAAAAAAAAAAAAAGAATGTCAAGCAAGTGCTCTACCACTGAGCTACATCTATCCCTACAATACTTTCAGCCACTGTAAAATATTATAATTCTCAATAAATCATCGTTTCCCAAGAAGATTACATGAAATGTTACTTTTGTTTTTCCAAGAGCCCAGTTATCAAGGCCAGCTTTTTCCAAAATGGTGGCACAAGTGTCAGGGCTCACAGGGGGCTCTTCGCTGGACTTGTAGCAGAGAACATAGTACCTGAAAACAGGAAAAAGGGATGGTTAGCACCATTCAGTGGTCCAACATCAACAGCCTGGTGGCCACTCTATAGCTTGGTCCTGCAGAGGGGAAGAGAATCCCAGACTTAATACAGGGGATACTTTAGAAACTCTCGGAGAAGCTATAAACTCAAGCCAGTCTATTTGTATAAATGTGAGTGTTGGTTTTCATTTTTGTGATTGTTTTTCAATGCTGAAATCCCTCATAAAAACTCTTGTCATTCAAAACAACAAAAAAATTTTTTTAAAAGGAAGTTTTCCTGGGGACTAAAAGCAGGATTGCAGAGGAAAAGCTTCTATTCTTCAGTCACTTTCTCAACCACACTGGAAGCTGATCTTAAACTTGAGTGAAGGGTTTCTTTCATTCTACCTCACCTTCCCACCACTCAATATACATCTTCCTTCATTGTCTTCTCTTGAGTTACACTGTGTCCCTTGCTGGAGTTTTTTGCTGTTGTATAAATCCATCAACAGTCAAGGAAGGAAGGGAGGAAGGGGGTTAATACAGGAAAAAACTGAAAGAGTCTGCTAGGTCCTCAGGCTGAACCATAAAATTTATTGGGGAAGGCAGTGAGTTAAAGGAAGGAAAATTAGTTTACGCTGTCAAGGATCTTGGGCAAAAAGGAAGATATTTAGGGTTTTCAATACTCCCTTATTTTTTAAGATAAGATTAACCTGAAAGTTGAGTGGAGGTGAAGCAGCAAGTCTTGGTAGGTTTTGAATTTTAACACAGAGTAATTAGAGTGGCTCCTAATCTGTAAAGCTGGACACACCATAGGACTTCTTTAAGTAGCAACTCCATGATATTTGTTCTATCCGTACAGTTCATATATATTATCTCATTTAATGCTAATAAGCATATATAAAGTAGTTACCATTATTATCAATCCTATTTGCAGATAAGGAAACTGAAGCTTGAATTAGGCAAACCACTGGGCATAGGTGCTTAGTGGGAAGTGAGCTGACCTCAGTGCATTCCTAGTGTAAGTGTTCATTGGCAATAACTACAGTAAAATCTTAGATGTCCCCAGAGGTTCATGTGTGGAAGGCACTATTATGAGGCTGTGGAATCTCTAAGAACTGGGGCTTCTATCTTCATTAGGGGCATATCCTTGAAAGGGTATTGGGACACCAGCCCCTTCCTTTTCCTCTCTCCTTGGTTCCCTGGCTCCCAGGAGGTAAACGGTTTTACTCTAGCACATGAGCATCATGTGCTGCCAAAGGCCCAAGGCCATGGGGATGGATGATCATAGACTGAAACTTCAAAATTGTGAGCCAGAAGAAACGCTTTCTCTTTAAAAGTTGGTTAAGTCAGGTATCTGTTATCCTGATGGAAAGCTGACTCTCACACTTAGTGTCTAGTGCAAAGTAAGTTCACCTAGCTTATCTTCCCTTAAGACTGCTTTCTTATCACAAAACAGAAGAGTTTATCAGCAATGGATCAGATAAAAAGCCTGAGGAATTCTTCACCCTATAAGGAGGGTTAGTCAAAGCTGAGGCAGGACAGAGGAAAGCTATTTAAGTCCTATTTATACCCTCACAAGATCTTTGCAAATTTTTCTGCTTTCCTAACAGTGTATGCCAATTTGGATGACAGCTTTCAAATCAGTGACAAAGAGAAGGTTTAGCCTTTTATTTCTGAAACTTATTATTCAGAACAGCTATTCATGTGTTTTCTATATAATGAGTTTCTTCCCCCTCTTCCTTATTTATCATAAAGTAATTTGCTATTCTATAATAACAAAGGGATTTGGAATATTTTAAAGAATGTATTCTCATTTCTGATCTTCTAAATAAATGTTACTTTCAACAACAACATTGTCAACGCAATAGATTTAGTTCTTCTTACGGTCCACATTCTAAATCCATGGTTATTTTAGAAAGTATAAAGTTAGCCTGTCATTGAAAGCTCTCTCTTCGTAATTTTAATCCGACTGTTTTTCTCATTTTATTTTGTCATTTCCTAACACCCACTCTGCCAATCTGGTCCAGTCCAAGTCCTGTTAGCTTTTGGCACACCAGCGTGAACACCAAGAAAGCCCCTTACTGTGTTCTCCACTGCCAGATCCCAAGTCACACCCATGTCAGATCCCAGTTTGAGCCTTTCTTCTCAATAACCTGGAGATTACTCTTTTCCTCCCCTGTCTTCCAGGGTGTGTACCATTCTTTTGGACTTGGCATAGATTACCTTGTATTGCCTCATTAACTTTCCATGTCTATAGCTCTGGTAATTCTAACTGAATTGTCAATTCTTGAAGATGAAGCCAGTTTTAAAATTCTTTGTCTCTCACAGTTCTTAGCACAGTGGCTTATTTATATACACACACACAAAATCATTGAAATTTAAGGGGAATTATATTAATATTATATTACTAATATTTATGTTAATCATTAAACAAGTTACAGGTCTGTTCTCCCAAAACATGTCATGCACAAAAGTAGGGTCAAATTGCAATTTTAATTTGAAATTGGAAACTCCTTTGTATGTAGTATTTTTGGGCTAGTTGCTTTCAAGGACAGAATGGAGAATTTATCTATGGGCCAATAAGAAATTTCAGTGCATTTTATTTCTTACTTTGGATACAGAATTTGGTCTGGTCTAGAGGGAGCAGTCAATGATTAGATCTGGCTATATGTCTAATTCTAAAACTTAAAGTTTTAAAGCTCATCTTAAAATACTATAAAAATTCTTTAATATAAAAGCTACCGTATTGATATAATTTTGATATCCACCATGAAAAAATGGGATTTTCTTGATTTCAAGTCACTCCAAAGGACTACCTTTCTTTCCTTTTCCAGGTGTCTAAAGAAAAAAAAATTATCACAAACTACCATGAATTACCAAAAATATGAAAGTCAGCAGAAAGAATTAGAATTCTCAACTGGGTGTGGTGGCACATGCCCGTAATCCCAGTGGCTTGGGAAGCTGAGGCAGGAGGATCACAAGTTCAAAGCCAGCCTCAGCAACTTAGTGAGACCCTGTCTCAAAATAGAAAATAAAAAAGGGCTGGAGATATGGCTCAGTGGTTAAGCGTCCCTGGGTTCAATCCCTGGTACAAAACAAAAAAAAATCTCATTACCTTTAGTTCCTTAAAAATGCCTGTATTAAGATGACCTTTTTCTTTCTTTTTTAGCAAGGAAGAATCAGAAATCACAGCTTGTTGTATAATCACAAAACAAGGTTTTGATTTGCTCCTGATATTCATACACTTTGAAAAAGGCTGCAATGTTATAAATGGAGACTTCTTTAAACACTAGGTTATACCCCAAAATAGCAACAGAATTTACCTTTGGAAATAAAAATTTCTTTAAATTTAATAACCATGAGAAATCAAAGAATTGATAACTACCAGAAACTTAGGCATTCAAAATCTATTATTAAATAATAAGATATTTAACCTTTACATTGCCATTAGTGAATTACTAAATTAAAATGCAATTACTATGTAGCTTAATTAATTATATTGATCTCCAATTCTAAAAGGGATTCCTTTCGATAACTATTTAATTAAAAGTTTTAGTTGGCATATAAGCCTGCTAAATCACCTTCAGAGGCAGTATCTTCTTTGATAACTATGACCATCCTATCAGATAGTCTTGGCAGATTTAATAGGTGAGTAAAATGAGCTTCCAAATAGGCTGGGCTTTCTCCACTCAGTGCTGCTGACACTTGGGGTTGGGTACATCTATGTTGTGGCGGGCTGCCCTGTACATTGTAGAATGGATGTTCTGGGACTCTATCCACAAGATGCCAGTAGAACCTCCCAACTCCAGGTGCTGTTGATAAAAACGTCTCCAGATAGTGCCAAGTGTATTTTAAGGGGCAAAATTTCTCCCAGTCCAGAACTGCTCTTATAGCCCCGAGGTCACACCTGAGCTAGGGGGAAAACTTTGGATCTTCCATCTTCACAGGACAGAGCTTCAGGACTTTGGACCTTCCTGTCTCTGCCTCATCTCTTCTGCTACCACAGAGGACCTCCAAGCTGACAAAAGAATCTCCCGGCCTCAGTCAATAGCTACCCGCTCTTTTTAATGTATGATCATCTGCGTGAACACAGTGTTTCCTTCCTAGACCACCTAAATAACTCTTTCCTATCTTGTTTCCTATAATTAAGCTGGAGAATTTTTATATAAACCATTTAATGGAAACATAAAAAGAAACCCACATACCGCTTTATAAAGTTAGCAAAAAGTATCCTATGTGAGTATCCCAGTCTTCGGATTCTGGCTGTTTCCAGAATTCCTGTGTAGCGAAGTTGCAGCAGAACTTTCTCTCTGTCGTATTTTCTTGCCTGACGCTCATTATTGGGTTTGATGCAACGGACAAAATGAGGCTGGCCCACCACCATTTTTGATAACAAATCCATCAGAGAGTACTGTAATATACAACAAAAACGAAATTCCCAGTGTAGCACACAGAAACTTACGAACTTGCAGTTCTTTCTTTTTACTAAAAAGATAAAATTTGAAAAATGAAGGTTATAAATGCCATGCTCATCACAGTAAGTAGAAGAAGATCTGACTTAAGGAAAATTATAGATTTACTTATAAATATAGAGGCAATAACTATGAACTTGGTTATTAAAAGTTTGCCTGTAAACTCTTAAGGTAACTTTAATTAGTAGGTAAAATTATTTTTTTTTTTTTTAATTTTTTTTTTTTTTTTTTTAGTTGTAGATGGACACAATGTCTTTATTTTATTGCTTTGTATGTGGTGCTGAGGATCGAACCCAGGGCCTCACGCATGCGAAGCAAGCGCTCTACCACTGAGCTACAACCCCAGCCCCGGTAAAATTATTTTTGATATAGTTTATAAGAAATTATATGCTCTCAAACTTGCCAAATTACAATACTTAGACACACAATCTGGTTAGTCCAGCTAATATGCTAATTTCTTTGTACAATTCTCTCTTTAAAGAAAATATAACAATATAAAATACAAAAAAATAAAAAATATAAAAGGTAAACACTTTAATCTCTGTCAAGTTTCTTTCCTAACTTAAAGTAAGGACAGAGAAGTTAAAGTAGTTTAATGATTAGGGCACAATATAAACTGATAACTATTTAAAAATTCTAGTCTGCTCTCACTTGTCCATTTTCTTATATATTTTCTGATTTTACTAATATCAATATTAAAATTGTACTCTGCACCAATATCTCATTAAAACAGTCAATCACTGGACACCTAAGAATAACATATTATGATAGTCATGGTTTGCTAAAAGTGGAATCTCAGCAAACTAGTGTCTCAAGGACTGGGATCATAATTTATTGACAAGTTGATGTAAAGACAGGTAACTTTTGATCACCAGATCTCTTTTAGTGTTGGAAATACAAAAGTCCACAGTCACAAAGCCAGTGTAAAGTGACACTGAAATTGAACAACTGACAAGCATTGAATTTGCATGCCTTCCTCTTGGGCACTGAGACTCAGATGTGATCTTTCTAAACAGCTGGGTCTCCCTTTCATTGTATTAATCTTTGAGTCATCATTCCTTTAGTCACACAAACATCTGCCAGGCGTTCATGATCCAAAGGTGGTATATGTCGGTTGGCTTTCTGAGCAGGAGCTTTCTGCAATTTAGGCACCAGTTTTTGTTAGGGACTAAGGCATAGTGTTACACTATGTTCATTCTTGTTTGCAGAATGAAAAATAGCTTTAAAAACACATTGTATGCTGTGTGGAATTATCTTCCACAGTTTTCTACATTGGCCTGAAGATTAAAATAATTTCGTGAACTAATCTGGTTTAAACATACAATGTTTGATGCCAACAATAGGGGTAGTGATAATGGTCTGGATAACTCACTTAATGGAAAGAAAATAATCTGGCCATAAACATTTTCAGTGATTTACCTGTGCTGCCATCCTGATGTAATGAGAATGTATAAGCAGCCAGTGTAAGATGTTGAGCATATAAATGTCTTAGGTACCACTCAGAGATGATTAAGCACACACTGTCTATTATGAGCTTAGGGCTTAAAGAATATTCGAAAAAAGTATTCAGATAGTTTATAAAGTATTTCATGATTCTGTTAGAAAACAAGATGTATTCACTGAACACTTGTAGTAGATTTAATCTGATTTCCTCTCTCTCCCCGGCCACATTAAATTATATTAATAATTTCCAAGTTTGGGGGGGCATTTTTATTTTCATTGGCTGGCAAATCTGATTTTATCAAGTGCTAAAAAAAATAACCAGAACAAAAAAAAAATAAGGGCAGGTTATCTAGGGTTCTCTAAAGTATAGAGAAAATAAAAATGCTTCTTTCTTTTTCCTTCTCCCATATTGTCTAAGGAAATATATTGGTCCTGTGCCTAGCACCTCCCCTGGCAGATCACTGTGTCTCTCAGATGACTTCTCCCTGCCCTTCTGGTAGGCACCACAGCATTGGTTTGTACCTAATGCACTGGGTTTGCATTGGGTTTTCTGGGCAAATTTTAATGAAGGTATAAACTTCCCTTAAGATTGTCATGACATATATTATCTTTACAGATAAAATATTGAAGTAAATCAAGCCACAGGTTTTTGATGGTACATCCTAACATATCCTGTATGGATATGTTAGAGGGGCTGTATCCAACACAGTAAGTGGAGAACAACAGACACTCTCTTCTTGATAAAAGCACTCAGATATTTATTATGAGTTTTTGATCTGTAACTCATTTAGAATAATATACATATCATGGTTTGGCTCTGAGGTGTGGTACCCTAAAAGCTCCTATGTTAATGAAGGAAGTGAAATGGGTAGATTATAAGAGCTGTTACCTCATCAGTCCACCCTAGTTTGAATGGACTAAATGGGTGGTAACTGCAGGCAAGTGGGCAAGGCTGGAGGAAGTGAGTCACAGGAGGCATCTCTGGAAGGGTACATATTCTCTGTGATCCCTTCCTTCCTCTCCTTTCTTCCTGGCTTTCACGTCCCGAGCTGCTTTCCTCTGCTACCTTCTTCTGTCATGATGTTCGGCCTCATCTCTGGCCTAAAACAATGGAGTTGACCCACCATGGACTGAACCTCTGAAACTGTGAGCCCAAAATAAACTTTTCCTCCTCTAAGTTGTTAATTTGGTCATAGCAATGAAAAGCTGACTAACACAACCCCAAAGCACAACACATTGCAATCTAATAGCTTACTCGAAAATATGATGCAACTGTTTGTGTTTTCATGTTGGTTGTTTCACAGGCATGAGGTGTGGCTTCTCCAGTTTCACCCTAAGAAGATCAGGAAAGACAGTGTGGTCTCAGTACCATCTGGCATCTTCCCTGCAGGTTATCTTAGTCCATGTATTTAAATACATAAAACAACAAAATGCTGACATTCATAGTCTTGTTAATTACACTGGAATTTTGATTAGTCTTGTGTACAATGTGAATATTATTGACCCCAGCTGATGCAAACATTTTTAGTTGGTCTCAATATAACATTTAAAATTACCTATAAAGGAAGAGTTAGGAATGTATCAGAAATACAAGATTATTTTAGCCACTAGTTGTAAAAAGAAAAACTAAGGAAAAGCTGTTTATTTTTAGGAGCACCCAAATATTGCCAAAGATTAGATTCTAGAACCACTATCATTAAAAAATGCATTTCCTTACCTTTGTCAGGTTAATTGATTTCTCTGAAGTCCTCATTTTGTAGTTTATTATGTTTTTAGTTTTAGAGAGTGGCAGGTTACCTATGGTAACATAGATAAAATAAATTTACCTTTTAGAATCCTTAATGGCTAGATGGTTTTTCCCATTTAGTTAAAATACTCATGCTGATCCTGGAATATTTAGACTCAGATGCTTGGCTAACTATTTATTGAGAAAAAGACAAAATAACATTATATGAAAATCTACAACAAATCTTATATTCAGGAAAAAAACACAACAAATATTAAAAACAAACACCAAAGCCCTCCAGCTTGGAAAATAGAAGAAGTAGCGGTATTAAATTTTCTTTTCTATTGCAAGAACATACGAGAGACTCATGATGGAGGGAGCAACTTGCTTCTTGTGTGTGTGTGTGTTAAATGGCATCTGAGATTTTCTTTGGTCAAGCTGTACAAAGAGCCATAAAAATAATATGGAACATTAATTCACATGAGGTGATTATGAGTGAATCAAGTATAGTGAAAGCAATGTCCATTTTCAATCTAAAACTCTGGCTCTTTATGTGGAAGCTATACAAATGTAAACAATCCAAAGCAATGAAAATACTATGGTGTCGTGAAAAGATATGGTTTTGGGAACCAGAAAGGCTTGGGTGTGACTCCCAGCTGTAGTACATAACCTGTGTTAACATTGAGTCATTTACTCAGTCTCTGATTTGTAGTTTGAATCCATGCAATGGGGATAATGATAACTACAGAATTACTGATGAATGGTGATAATTTGGCACATGGTGGATCCCTGGGAATGCAGCTCCTTGCACAGCTCTCTCGTCCCAGCATCAAGCACAATAAACCAAACTAAGTCACTATACAAGAGTTTCTATTTCCAGCAGTAATGTTCAAAACATCTCCAGAATTCAGCATCACTTCAGAAAGATTATATCTCTTCTCACTCTTTTTAAGTGATAATAAGAGACAGTGGTTGTTTTTTTTTTTTTTTGTATTTGGAAAATCTTTCTTATTTATAGTTGCAAAGGGCTGGCCCTGAGATTATGGTGCAGGAGGAAACCCTGCCTGAGATGCACTGGCAGAGCCTCTGATCTGCTTTCTTCCTCGTTCCCTCTTTATGATAGGGAAAGAGCTGAGATAGGTATGTGATGACTTTTTCTTCAGGGCCCAAACTGCACATTGCTCTGCCCACTTTCTAGATGGGAAATATTTTTAAAATTTAATTTTACTTTTTATTTTTTTCCAGATGGGAAACTTAATTGGATTCAAGGCAGACAAAGATAGTAACATTATCTTCAGAGAATTTTGCTTGTTGCCCTTTTCTGGGGGGTGGGGTAGGTAATCAGAGAAAATTTTAGGAAAAAACTTTGTTATTGGGGGAAAAAGTTACCCATAAACTTGGAGATTTATTAGAAACATGATAAATATATAAAGTGGTAAGAATACATTAATTAGGCTAGAATAATTACTTAAAAGATACAATTACTTAATACTAACCAAATTATTTGAATTGTAAATTTATCTGAAAACTAAAAGACTAGAGGGAATTTGGTAAAGGATTAGTAATTTCCCTTTAAATTTATGCATTAGTTGTCAACTTATTTAGTAACAAAATAAATGAAAAGTCTCTTAAAAATTCATCTATACAAAAGATCAGGTGCTCCAATTAGCTTATATCTCAATTTCAGAAAATACATCTGCTTTGCTTTTATAGTTTATTTGATGATCAAAACTGTAATAAACCAAACAAGAAATGTAAGCAGCATTTCCCCCAATAGTGGATGAACTAAATTTCATACCTGAAGCCATATATATGAAGAGCCATGATTTATTTTAGCATCTTGGAGACAGCACGATGTGGAACTAAAGACCCTGGGCTTCTAAATCAACTTTTAACACCTGCCAATGGAGTAACCTAGGGAAAGCTGCTTGACATTTCTAGGTTTCAGGGTCTTCTCTGTAAAAGCAAAACCTTCTCACAGTGTTGCTCTTAGGAGTAAAAGAAAGTACTTGGCACAGTGCCTAAAATGTTGCAAATTCTAAATAAAGTTATCTATCATTGTTATATGTTTGCACATCTGGATGAATGTAAGACTGCCATGTTTGTGACATTCTGAGGTTCTGAGTTCACTGAAACATTGTTGACTATTACCTTCTTCTGTTCTTCTGGCCAACCAGTCACTGGTATTGTAACAGTGCTTAGAGCCTGATTGTATATTTTATAAGGGTGAAAAAAATCAATGTAGATTCACAGATGCTGTTGGTGGATATGGAAAGAAATGACAATGGTTAAAATCAAAACTGAAGACTTCTGCTTCTGGGAAAGATAAAGTAACACAGATTACATTAACCTTTTCCCCTTAAATGACTAAAAAGAAAGAGAACATGTATGAAAAAGAAGTTTATATACATCATGCATCCTGCAGTACAAGACATTCATCCCCAAGAAAGTGGAAACAAATGAGTGAACCCTATGATTACACAAGCTTTCTGCCTGTAGAGGTTTCAGCTTGCAACATAGGGAGGAGGAACCCAGGTGAAGCCTGGGATGAAGAAAAAATGTAACTATCAGAAAACAACCAGCAAGATGGTAAGAGTCAAACCTGAATGTATCACTCATCCCATTAAATGTAAATGGGTTGATCACCCCAATTAAAAGGCAGAGGTTTTCAGCTTAGATTTTTAACAAAGCAAGTCTAAGCTAATGCTGTTTCAAAAAAAAACCCTAATTATATATAAAGACAAAATTAAGTTTAAATTAGAAGTATGTAAACAGATGCACCATACAATCATTAATCATATGAAGGCTGTAGTTTCTATATTAATATCAGGCCAAATGGATTTTGAAGCAAAGAATACTGCCAGGGATTAAAAAAGGGTCACTTCATAAGAATATAGGGACCTATTCATCAAGAGGACATAACAATTCTACATATCTGTGCACCCAATAATAGTGCTTAGAAATACATGAACAAAAACTGACTCAAATGAAATAAAAAATAGACAAAATGACAAGTATAGTCAGATATTCAAAATCTCTTTTTTAGTACTTGCTGGAACAAGAAGAGAGTCAGTAAAGATACAGAAAACTTAACAAGTCTTCTCAACAAGTTGACCTAATTGACATTTCATATAATAGTTGACCCAACCACAATGGAATAAATATTCTCACATTCAAATTAAGCATAAAATAAGTGACCAAATTATGGGTCATAAAACACGGTTTATAAATTAAAATGGGTTAAATCATATAAAGCATGTTCACTTAGTACTATGGAATTAAAATCACAAAAAGATATCTGGAAAATCCCAATACATTTGAAAACTGAATGCAAGTTTTATATATAACCAATACAACTAACTGCCTATGTTAGAAAAGGAGAAATGTCTTTTTAAATCAGTGATCTAAGTTTTCACTTTAGAAAAAGAAGATGAAATAAACAAGAAAGGGAAACAAACAGAAGAAAGGAAACAGGTGGAAGAAAAAACAATCAGCAAAAGAAGAAATAAAACCAAGAGAGAAAATCAATGAAATCATAAGTTGGTTCTTTAGGTAGATCAATAAAATTGATATATCTCTAGAAAATCTATTAAGAATAAAATGAGAGAAGACATGTTACCAATATCACAAATGAGAGAGCTGACACAACTTTAGGATTTACAGGATCTATAATAAGGGAATATTATAATCAATGTTATGTCAATAAATTTGACTATGTAGATGAAAGAGGCAAATTTCTTAAAACACAATCTACTATTTAGATAATTTAAACAGCCTCATATTCATTAAAGAAATTAAATTAGTAGTTAGAAATCAACTCACAAAAAATATCTTTAGGCCCAGATGGTTTCAATGGTGAATTCTACAAAGCAATTTCAGAAGAAATAATACTCATTCTACTTTTTCTGAAAATTGAAAAAGAGGCAATACTTTTCAATTTATTCTATGAGATCAGCATTACTCCAGTTTCAAAATCAGAAAAAAAAAGTGTAAGAAGAGAAAACGACAGTCCAATATGTATCATGAACACGGATGCAAAAATTCCTAACAGAATGTTAGCAAATGGAACCTAATAATACAAAATGTACAGTCCATAGTGAGCATGTGAGGTTTTCCCAGGAATGGCTCAAAGTCAGTGTCATTCACCTTATTAACATATTAAAAGAAAATAACAACATCTTTAGTAGATGCAGAAAAAGCATTTTGATAAAATCCAACATACACGCCTGATAAAAACTCAGCAAATTAAGAATAGAAAGTAACTTTCTTCCTCTGATAAAGAGCATCCACAAAAAAATCCATAGCTAACATCATACTTGATGGTGAAAGACTAAGATCAGGAAAAAGGCAGGTATGCCCCTCTTACCACTTGTGATTAAGATCAGTGCAACCAAGGAAGAAGGGATAAGAAGGAAACAGACAAAAGAAAGGGTGATGGTCTTTGTAGATGATATGATTGTCTATGTAGAAAATTGGATGGATTATTTGTTTTTTTGGTGTTACGTTTTT
The DNA here is from genome assembly GCA_028644305.1 of Xerus rutilus. Classification (NCBI taxonomy): domain Eukaryota; kingdom Metazoa; phylum Chordata; class Mammalia; order Rodentia; family Sciuridae; genus Xerus; species Xerus rutilus. The sequence continues at coordinate 16,667,628 of CM053410.1, forward strand.
TGAGTTCTTTGTATATCCTGGAGATTATTGTCTGAGGTGCAGATGGTAAAGATTTTCTCCCATTCTGTAGGCTCTCTGTTCGTGTTCTTGATTATTTCCTTTGCTGTGAAGAAGCTTTTCAGTGTGATACCATTCCATTCACTGATTCCTTATTTTACTTATCCATTCCTGAGCCAACATGATGGAGAATTAGGCTTACTTTTTCTTCTAGTGGGCTCAGGGTCTCTGGTCTAATGCCAAGGTCCTTGATCCACTTTGAGTTGAATATTGTGCAGGGTGAGATATAGGGGTTCAATTTCAATCTACTACATATGGATTTCCAGTGTTTTCAGTACTATTTGTTGAAGAGGCTATCTTTTCTTCAATGAATGTTTATGGCACCTTTGTCTAGTATTGATATGAGTATGTCTCTGTGACATCTATTCTTTTCCATTGGTCTTCAATTCTTTTTTTGTGCTAATACAATGCTGTTTTGTTTTTTTTTAAACTATAGCTCTGTAGTATAATTTAAGATCTGGTATTGTGATGCCTGCCTCCTGCATTACTTATCTCAATAAGGCTTACTTTAGCTATTCTGCTCCTCTTATTTTTCCAAATTAAATTTGATGCAGCTACATTAATGTTTATAGCAGCTCAATTCACAATAGCCAAGCTATGGAACCAACCTAGGTGCCCTTCAACAGATGAATGGATAAAGAAAATGTGATACATGTACACAATGGAATATTACTCAGCCATAAAGAAGAACAAAATTATGGCAATTGCTGGCAAATGGATGGAAGTGGAGAATATCATGCTAAGTGAAATAAGCCAGTCCCCAAACACCAAGGGCAGAATGTCCTCTCTGATATGTGGATGCTAACCCACAACAAAGGAGGGTACAGAGGGGAAGTTCATTGGATTAGACAAAGGGCAATGAAGGAATGTTGGGAGATGGGAATAGGAAAGATAGTAGAATTGATCGGGCATAACTTTCCTATGTTCACATATGAATAAATAACCAGTGTTAACTCCACATCATGTTCAACCCCAAGAATGGGATCAAGGGGCTGGGGTCATGGCTCAGTGGTAGAGTGCTTGCCTAGCACACGTGAGGCACTGGGTTCGATTCTCAGCACCATATAAAAATAAAATAAAGATATTCTGTCCACCTACAAGTAAAAAAATAAATATTTTTTAAAAAAGAATGGGATCAAAATTGTAATGAGTTGCACTCCATGTATGTGTAGTATGTCAAAATACACACCGGTATCATGTATATCTAAAAACAACAACAAAATTTTAAAAAAGAAAATAAAAAGTAATTTAAAGCAAGCACACATGAAAGAAAGAAAGAAAAGAAAAAAAGAAAATCAGATAGAATTCACATGCACACATACACATTCAAAATCCAAAACCAAAACCAGAAATGCTTTTCCAATAAATGAAGTTTACAGGTGGCAGGGCAAAAAGATCAGTATATAAAAATCAACTGGATTTTTATAAAAAGGAACAAACAATATGAATTAAAAATATATTTATAATAGCACAAGAAATGTGATGCATCAGCAGATAATTTGATGAAAGGTGTGAGATTGTACATGGACAAGTACAAAACGATGTTGAGAAATTAAGAAAAACTTAAATAGAGAGTTATACAGTGCTCACTGAGTGGAAGATTTAATACTGTGAAGATATCAACTCTCCTAAAATTGATCTATAGCTTCAGTGCATCAAAATCAAAATCTCACCAGAATTTTTGGTTGAGATTGTCAAAATCGTTCTAACATTTGTATGGAAAATCAAACAAATCATCAACTTAAGCAACTCTGAAAATGAACAAAGCCAGATAACTGAATTGCTCTATTTCAAGACTTTTTATAAAGCTACAGTCATCAAGAAGTGTGGTATTGGCATAAAGACAAATATCAATGACACTCAAACAAGAAAGAGCCCAGAAACAGACTGTTACATATACTTTTTTGAAAGGTGTCAAAGTAATTCAAGAGGGCAAGAAATAATTTTTTCAAGAAACGATGCTACAACACTTGGAGAGAGGCAGGGAGGAGCGGAGGGAAGGATCATAAAGGTCTATGCGGAAACATCATTTGTGACGATGAATATGTTCACTGTTTTGTCCTATTGTTCCAGATGTAGAGCACCTGTAAAAACTTAAACACAGTACATAATATACAATATAATTACTATATATATATATGTATGAGCTCTAGATTACGACTTCCAACCTATTTAATATACTAGAATCAATGCTGAAATATTTGCAAAATTGAAAACTTGGAACTTAATGGTTTAATCATGGTGATACTCGCATAGGTGTTTAAATATGTAAAAACTCATCCTATTTTACTGGTTAAGCATTTCTGTTTTACCTCAATTAAACTATAAAAAATGTAGAGAATAATTTTAAACTCCAGGAAAAAAAAAGCAACCCAAACTATATTTTTTCTTGTGTAAACAGAAATGTAAGGATGTGTGTGGTTGGGTGAAAGAAAGTCATTACAGTGTTCATCAGTAAGAGAGTTCATTTGACTTGAAGAATCTCCAAGAACCATCTGAAAGTCGCCCTCTCCTGAAAATGGTAGGTAAATCTGAACTAATTTGAGGACAGTGAACTTTTCTTGTGAGCAGATAGAACTCCACTGGTAAGTGCCTCAAACTTTTCTTTACTAAAAACCTAGGTTCTTTATATTCATACATATATTTTCCACAGAGGATTTGGGGCAGAAGATTTTAATAGATGAATATTTAGTGAGTTGAAAACAAACTACTGTATTTTACCACAGAATCATTGCCACTGCATTAACATATAATTCACAAGTTTTCCGTGTATCTTAATCTTGCACCAATGACAGTTTAGTAGTAAATGATGTTTAAGGAATACCAGCATGATTTTTTTTTTAAAAAAAAGCTTCACAGAATGGTTGCACCCCATTTTTTTTGCAAAAAAAGGCATAAAATTTGTGATAATTATGAGGTAAAATATGGTAACAAGCAAAATTGAGGATTAAAGTCTCAAAAATCACAGAGACAAAAACTTCTTGGTGGGTCCTTGAGGAGCCCTCTCAGTTAAATGAAATTGCCTTACCTGTTTTTGTGAGAGGATGGTGAACCAGTTGCCGAATTACACTGTTTTCTGATGACCTCAAAAGTAGCACGATATCAGTTGGCAGAGTGTCTCTATTTTTAGCTAAGAACCCACTTGCACTATAGAGGACCTGTGGACAAAGGATGTTCTTGCAATTATCACCATCAGTGTCACCGTCACATTATCACCATCAGTAAATATTTAAGAAGCTTACTCTGCACTGAGCAGCAGGGATGCAAAGATTATAAAGGTAATCCCTAACGATTTGGTTGAAAAACGGCCCTCACCAGGTTTACAGTGTACCTAAGAGAAAAACTTGGCCTCACTGATTTTATGTGAATTGAAATGACCAAAGAGGTTTGGTTCTTCCCATTCTACTGAGATTCTGGTGTGTTTCTTTTCTGTTTGGAGGGATGAGCAGCATAAAGGAAGCACCTGGGGGCTAGCAAGGCATTCTTATTTCTATGACAATTGATCCACCTGTATTGAATTGGTGGCCATGATAGATTTTTTATCTGAGCAGCAGTGGAATCTGAACACATTGTGGGTGTTTGTGTTCCTGGCACTTCTAAATAATGTTCATCTCTTCAAAGGGGAATGTTTTGCAAAGATTTCTGAAGGATAATTCACTGTGGTGGTTGTTATGAATTGAATTATGTCCCTCCATAATTCACACCGAAATTCTCTGCATGTGTACAGAGAAAAGGTCCTGTGAGGACACGGTGAGATGGCATCTGTCTGCAGGCCGTGTGAGAGGCCTCATCAGATGCTAACCTGCTAGGAGCACCCTGATCTTGAACTTGCAGTCTCCAGGACAGTAAGACAATAAATTTCTGTTGTTTCAGCCTCCCAGCCTGTGGTATTCTTGTATGCAGCCTGAACAGAACAATAGAATTGTTAAAAAAATACTGGACAAAATGGTCATAGGCAATTCTTGATGGACATTCATTCTTAAAAAGAGGTTTTATTTAGAAAATCATGTGCTAAAAATCATAAGAGAGGTTATAATTGTGATGGTTTAAAGTTAAACGTTTTTAACAACAAACATCTGTGGAACGTTGACTAACATGGAAATTGCTAAGTAGACTAGAATGGTAGCACTTTTATGTTATTTAAGTTTTAAAATGCATTTCTCACTTTATACATTCTTTCTTCATTTGAATATCATCTCAGTTCCCACAATATGTATGACATCATTGTGAGGGAATGGCCCATTATTCTTCACAAAGAGCAGGGACATCTCTAGGTGTAGGACCACACGTGCAAGCCTTGCTCTGGTGTGTGAACAAGTCTCTATGAATACATGAATGTCTCTTCCTCCAACAGCAGAACAGTCCATTAACCAACCCTGGGCTATCTCAGCTATCTAACATTTCTCCACCCTGGCACCTTCTCTTAGTGAGAGGGAGGAAAGAGAATGGCTGTAGTAGGGAGAGAAACATCTAAAGTCTTAAAAGGGCAGTTTAAATATGTAAAAACTATATATACTAAAAACTATATATATATATATACATAAAAGGTCCTCAACTTCTATTAAAAATATAATAATAAATAAAAAAGAGGGAGAAGGTAACTATTACCAGCTAATCACCCACAGCAGATATTAAGACTGGGAAGAGAGACTGAAAGTATTGGCTCTTTCTTTTTTTTCCTCTTTTCTCTTAGCTTCCTAATAAAAATTCCTCTACTAAAACTATAACAACAGAGAAGGTTTCTTTTTTGTTTGTTTGTTTTTTGGCCCTTCAGTGGTAGTGGCCATGAATGGCCCACGAAGTGGCAAAGATAAGAACAGATATTGCAGGAAGCTGAAGAGCAGAATTAAAGCCAGACAAGAGCAGAAACAGATAGTCACTTCATCATAACCACATGCCAATATTTTTGGGGCCATAATTTTCATGTCTATTCTTATTTGATAAAAGGCTAAAGATAAACTCAGTCATAACTCTTAAGAGTCCTTACCTTTCCTGCATAATGGTGAATTCCAAAAGTAAGTTCCATTCTTTTCGGTCTCCAGAAGTACTGTGATTTCAGGTTACCCTCAAATTTTTCTGTAGGAAAAGAATTGAACTCCAATGTCAAGCGTGTAGGAAATCTTCAAAGAATACAGAGAGTCAAAATCATTTATTTCACCACAATGTGCAGTGAACAAAGACAGAAGATTTTATATAGCTAATTTATGCAGATGCAGAATATAATTATAAGTAGTAAAGCAAAACTTATGATAATAAATTTTTACCACTACATTATGATTTAGAGCAGTTCTTAAACTTGAGCACACATCAGAGTCACCTTGAAGGTCTGCTGAAATGCAGGCTGCTGGGCTCCATCCTCAGAGTTTCTGACTCAGTAGGTCTGGGGAGGGAGCCAAGAATTCACATTTCTAATATGCTCCCAGGTGCTGCTGATGTTCCCAGTTTGGGGACTACATTTTGAGAACCACTGATTCAAAAGAAGGGAACTACTTGAGACTAGCCAGAGAGGTTTGTGAGAAAGAATTCATGCCAAGCCATGAACTTCAAACACTGGTGTTTTGACATCCTTTCTATTTAAGAAACACAATAGGATCATAAAGGCAGTTAAATTTCTATAACTTTTTTAATGCAGAGAACTTTTCATTCCATGTTCTAGGAGTAATTTTAAAAAAAATTTTAGTGCACCATAGATATACTCATTTTGACATATTCACAAATTCATATACCATAGTTTTCTCTATTGCAATCCCCAGTACTATCCTCTTCCTTCTCTCCTCCCTCCCTGATCCCCTTCCTGTATCCTATTAGTCTTCCTTCTATTTATTTATTTACTTATTTATGTTTTAATTGGTGTGTTATATTTAAAATTGGAATCTGTTGTGATGTATTTATTAATGCACATAACACAATTGGGTCAACTTTATTCCCCAGTTCCCCTTTGCCTCCTCCCACCCTCTCCCCACAACTTCTACTCTACTGCTCTTCCTTGATTCTCATGAGACTTCTTTTTTTATTCATTTTTTTCTCTCTAGCTTCTGCCTATGAGAGAATATATTTAACCCTTAACTTTCTGAGTTGGATTTATTTCACTTAGCAAGGTGTTCTCCAGTTCCATCCATTTACCAGCAAATGACATAATTTCATTCTTCTTTATGGCTGAGTAGAGAAGAACTCCTCCGAGTATATACACCACATTTTCTTAATCCATTTGTTTGTTGATAGGCACCTAGGCTTGTTCCGTTAACTTGGCGATTGTGAATTGTGCTTCTATAAACATTGATATGAAGGTATCACAATGGTATGCTGATTTTAGTTCTTTTAGATAAATACCAAGTAGTGGGAATACTGGGTCATATGGTGCTTCCATTCCTAGTTTTTCCAAGGTGGTTGTACTAATTTGTGTCCCTCCACATCTTTGTTAGTAATTACCACTATTTGTATTCTTGATGATTGGCATGAGATGAAACTTCAATGTAGTTTTTTTAAATATATATTTTTTAGTTGTAGATGGACACAATAATTTTATTTTATTTATTTTTATGTGGTGCTGAGAATCGAACCCAGTGCCTCACACATGTGAGGCAAGCGCTCTACCACTAAGCCACAATACCAGCCCTTCATTGTAGTTTTGATTTGTATTTCCCTGATTGCTATGGATATTAACATTGTTTCATATATTTGTTGTGCCATCTGCATTTTTTGTTTGTTTGTTTCTTTGGATATTTCACCCATTTATTGAGTGGGTGATTAGCTTTTTTTTTTTTTTTTTTTTGGTGTTTTTTGAGTTCTTTATATATTTTGGTTATCAATTCCCTGTTGGAAGAGGAGTTGGCAAAGCTATTCTCTTACTCTGTAGGTTCTCTCTTCCTGCTCTTGTTTTTTTTGCTGTGCATGCAGCAGCTTTTGATTTTAATTCCATTCTACTTATTGAGTCTTGGTTTTATTTCTTGAGCTTTAGGAATCTTATTAAGAAAGTCAGTGCTTGCACTAATGTGTTGGAGTGTTGCCTTGCTACTTTCTACTAGCAGTTTCACTGTTTCTGGTCCAATTCCCAAGTTTTTGATCCACTTTGAACAGATTTTTTGTACAAGGTGAGAAGCAGGGATCTAGTTTCGTTCTCATACACATGGTTATCCAGTTTTCCTAGCACTATTTGTTAAGGAGGGTATTTTTTTTTCCAAACTATGCTTTGGACATCTTTGTCAAGGATCAGATGACTGCATTTATGTGTATTTGTCTCTGTGTCTTCTAGTCTATTCCACTGGTCTTCATGTCTGTTTATATGCCAGTACCATGTTGTTTTGTTACCATAGCTCTATTGTATAATCTGAGATCAGGTATTGGGATGCCTGCAGCCTCACTCCTGTTGCTCAGAACTGCTTTGGCCATTTTGGGTTTTTTATTCTTTCATATAAATCTTAGAACTATTTTTTCTAGTTCTATGAAGACTATCATGGGTGTTCTGATGGGGACTGCATCAAATTTGTAGATTGCTTTTGGAAATATAGCCATCTTGATGATACTAATAGAAGAAACATTTTCATATCAAGTGACTGCTATGAATTCATTTCCCCACAACCTTGCAGAAATTTTATTTCCATCTAGTATTGTCCAATTAGAGGAGAGAAGATAGCAATCAGGGGGTCAAGACGAAGCAATATCATGGACTTAATTGTAAGAAACAGGCTCTGCATATCACCAGAAGTAAATAAGAAAAAATGTGAATCTTTTTTTTTTCCAAGTAGTTGTTACACATAATAAAGGGAATATCATCATAGGGAATATGGTGTTCCACATTTTAAAAATGAATTTTCAGTTACTTGAAAATTCTGAAGTATTTTCTTTTTTAAACTTAAGTGAGACCTTTCCATTTCAACTATTTTGGATGATCATCTTAAGCACATTATACTCATTTCTGCCTTCTCAAACAGAAAAAGTGAATACATTAAATCTTCCTTTGATGACTCAGGATTATTATCATGAGCATTTATTAATGTACTGTAACATAGAGGTTATTAAGGAATTTGAGACTATTTGTCTCTATTAAATAAATGGCTGGAACATCACAGATACATTTGTTTCCTGCCTGCTAGCTATCTTTTCAAATTTTAGATTCTTTCTGCTCTGTCCACCAATTTCTAATTTGGGGATAGATAATTTCTAATTTCATTTCTAACCTTAGATTATGTGTTTGAGACTCTATAGCAAAGTAAAGAGAAATCCAGTATCTATCACTGTGTTATAAACATTCACTGGCCCAGGTATTAGATTCAAATTCTCTTCTTTAAAGTCAGCTATGCAGGCTTTGTGACAGCTATTTTCTCCCAGATAATTTAAAATCATTTAAAAAAAATCATTCAGGATTACACAACTGTATTCATAAAATCAAAGTCATACTGGGTTTGAAACTCACCTATAAGAGTCTGATCAGTGGCCTTGGGAAATCTACTTTCTTCATCAAGTAGGGAAAGTAAACCCATTGGCTTCTGCAGAAACATATCTAAGAGGGGCCGGTTATCTTCATACTCAATAACTCTAGCATCAACATCTTCATTTAGGTATTCATTCTATTACAGATGATGACACAAACAGAAAAATTCACTTAAAACTGTGTGAACAGTATGTAGTGTTAATAGTAGTAACCTAAAATGCTGCTTTACATACATTAGAATTAAGTGGCTGTCTATGACATTACCCTTAAACTGAGGGTATCATTCTGATTTTCTCTCCACATAATTGCTTGTTCATTAAAATCAGCTCTGATTATACTTGGGATAATAATAAAAGGATTTCTAGTCTCTATCCTAGTATTACAGACATCTCTAGTTTTCATGTAGGATAATATATTGTTAATGAAAAGTGGTAAGAATATTTTCAAAAATTTATAGAATATGAATAAGGTATATGCTGGAGTTAAATTTTCCCAAGTGGATCTCTCAAGAACATTTACATAACTTTTCAGTCGTGACTTGGATATTTACATTGTTAAATATGGTGGACATCAGTCAGTCATAGGATCAGCCAAGGGGGTTAGAACTAAGGACATACACATGAACACCTGGGCTCTGCCACTTAATTGTCTGACTAATCCTTTCAAATGTCCTTATTCTATATAGGCTTACTTCCTCTCCTCTATTAAATGGAGGTAATAATCCCTATCTCACAAAGCGAAAATATATGGTACATTAGTAGCAGGTAAGTGCAAGATGTGTGACCATTGTCTGTGTGACCACAGACAATGACTATAGGACTGTGATGCAGGTGCTCATGATCTAATTTAGGAAAGGGACACAAGCTATAGAAACACCAGTGTGTTTCTATGACTGCCTTCACACCACACCCCTGTCCCAGTGTTGAAGTCTGTAAAAGAGAAGAGACTTCTCGCTTGCTAGTGAGATGCGTGTGTGTAGGAGAATCACCCATTTTCAGGGATAAAGGCAAACATTACTGCTGGGTAAGTATGGAATAACTGCTGACTTGGGCAGGATGTCTTGCATATGCTTAACATACAGGCTACTTTCATGATTATCTTAAGATATTTTTAAATTCATGAAATGTATTCATCAAACACCTTATAACAATGCACTGTTACAAATGATAAGGAGATGTTTAAAACAAGCTCCCTGATTCAGCATTATTTGGGCCAGGCATGGTGGTGCACGCCTGTGATGCCAGGGGCTCGGGAGGCTGAGGCAGGAGGATTGTGAGTTCAAAGCCAGCCTCAGCAATGGCGAGCAACTCAGTGAGACTCTGTCTCTAAATACAATACAAAAATAGGGTTGGGGATGTGGCTTAGTGGTTGAATGCCCCTGAGTTCAATCCCTGGCACCCCTCCTCCAAATATTATTTGGGTAATAATTTAAGGTAACATATGGTAGGTGGGTGCTAGGACAAGAGATTAGAAAAAGAAAATTATTTCTGACAACTTTGGAATTAAGTCAATGGCAGCTGAGGCATTTGATATGCTGGAACTTTTAAAGATCATGATATGAGACTTACGAAGCTTAAATCTTATTTTAAGGGTGCCACACAAAAATGTATTTTTGTTTTAAATTTTAACTTTTCATGGTGCTGGGAGGATTAAACCCAGGGCCTTGTACATGCTGAGTTATACCCACATATATACCAATGTACATATTTTTTAAAAAAAACAAAATAAATTTTAAATAGAATTTTTTATTTAAAAAACAAAGTAAGTTTGTTTTTTAAAATAAAACAAAATACAATACACATAAAGGAGGTGAACCCATGGCCTCAAAGGTGGAGAACTGGAAAGACGTTTAGTTTATTCAGCACAAGAAAATGAAAACAATGTCTTGAAGTGTCATGCCTTTCCAGTTGAAGGTAACTTTGGGAGAAGTCTGTAGACCTAGAATTATTTTACTGTTAGACACATTATGTTGACAGCATATAATAGCTTAAATCACAACTGCAAAATTCAAGAGAATTTTTGTGTGTTTTATACAGAAAGCACACAAGGTTAAGGTCTAAACTGATCCATCTGTCATTTCTATTTTCCTGTGTCAAAATCTATGGGATGTTTTTATGGCAGGTGCTACAGAACAGAGATGAGTAACTTGGCAAACAGTGGACTCCCCTTAATGACACTTGTTTGTATTATGGATTCCAGGCAACCAGTGGAGAAAAAAAATACTGTACTCAGGATTTACAGTACTTTACAGAGTAAAGTACTTCTAATAAAATAATCATGCCTAAAATAATGTTACATATTTTATAGCAGTTTTGATAGCAAAAGGCCTAATTATTTTCAAATGCATATAGAAAAGCAAAACTCATGTCTCCCCAGAAAGTCCTAATTCTGTCCTGCAGATTAAAATTACACTTAAAAGCCGGGCGCGGTGGCGCAAGCCTGTAATCCCAGCACTTAGGGAGGCTGAGACAGGAGAATCGCGAGTTCAAAGCCAGCCTCAGCAATGGCGAGGTGCTAAGCAACTCAGTGAGACGCTGTCTCTACATAAAACACAAAATAGGGCTGGGGATGTGGCTCAGTGGTCAGGGGCCTCTGAGTTCAATCTCCAGTACCAAAAAAAAAATACACTTCAAGCAGAAAATGAACAGTTACTATCTGCATTAATGCTGAAGTATTTAGTCTATATAATTTCCACTCTGTTCAGATTGCCTGAATTCCCTTTTGAAAATGGGTGGGTGAATAATCATTTTAATTGCGTATCAAGGAAGCAAGGGAAGTCAGAAGACCTGGAGGTTAACCAATTCCATACCTTAGTCAAGTCCTTGCGTTTTTCACTGAATTTTGATTATGTGCAATGAAAGGATACCATTACAAGAAAGTGTAAACAGTACAAGGCAAACCTCCCAACGTGCTGCATCCTCAGCAGCAATAACTGTTCTCATTAATAATTTATCTGATATTTTGATAGGCAAAATGATAATCTATTATTGTATTTGCATTTCTTTGATTATCATTTTATCTAAAATGAGAGTTTTGGGAAAAATAGATATACGCTTAGCACATATTATCTAGTTACAGCCTGCCAGTTATTATTAGATCCTTGATTCTTTTCTACTTTGCTTATTTTTTCATGAGAACAACCCTGGAGAGCTCTCAGAAGACCTGGATTCTGTTACTGGCTTTGCTTCACCAGCTTGTAACCTTGGGCAAACCATGGGGCAATTTTCACTTGTGAAATACAGATAGTCCACTTAAAGTCCCCAACTGTGAACATTTTACATTTGTTTTTCATTTTCTTCCTCTCTTTTTCTCTCTCTCTCACACACACACATTATTTTTAATAATGACACTTGAATGAAATAACCAAGCATTTAAAAATAAAAATGAAGAAAACGAAGTGGTAATAATCCATGTGTTATAAAAATCCAAACTCTTGAAGTAAAATAATATTTATGATTTAAAATCTCTTTCTTCCTGTATTGTTAGTTATTATGTTAATGTTGATGGTGAGTCACAGAGAATGATGTTCATCATTAACTTGAGATGACAACAGTCATTAACTTAGGATTTGACAAATAATCTAATATGAACATATTTTAGGTTATTCCTAATAAAAATGTCCATGTTTTATATTATGCATATTTTGTTGAACTTTTGGAGGATGGAGTTTTAGAATGGTGCTTTCTAGAATAACCTCCTTTACTCAGAAAAAGATGTGTGTGACACATGTTGAGATAAAAATGCCAACTTTCTACTGATGACATTCTTGAAAATGCCTTAAAACTCATAAAGGATTCTACAAATCTATATTTTGTTGACAAGTATCAGCTTACAATAAGGAGACGTTTGGATGAGAAATTCAGAAATGTAGTTTTCTATAAGCCAGGATCTCTTTTACCTTTAATCATTTCTTCCTTACTGTTCTGGTTACATCTTTAGCAAAAATTTCAGTCTCTCATCAGCGTGCTATAACCTCACATGCAGAAAATGAGAGGAATTATATGGATCTCTGTTCCCAACTGTATATTTCATTAAAATGATTTTTTATCAAAAATATTTAAAATATGAGTAAATGATCAAAATAAGTACCACGAATCTCCATATCACATTGAGGTTGTTGGCCCAGCTTCATCATTGAAAAAGAAAGAGTCCGACTCAATGTGGCTGTTAAGAAATGTGGGACACAGGAGCCTGAGGAAGGCAGGGACATGTTCCCACCAGGAGCTGCTGCAGGGGGCCCAGACATAACTCATTATTAGGACATCGGCTTTCATATTCAGTGTGTGAGAAGCATAAGGAATATTTGGTTGTGATCCAAACAATAGCCCAAAACTTGGCCGAACATATAAAAAGGGAGATTTACTGTATCACGGGCTTCTAAAATGCATTGACTATCATGATGTTTAAAGAAAATGCCTATAAAGTGGGCTTTATTACTTGGAGAGCTGAAATAAGACAACTGTTCCCAACAGCCCACACCAATGGCTTAATAGGGAAGAAGTTAAAACATGAAATAAAAAAGTCACACTTTAAAGCAAAACAATGTGAAGACATTTATAAGAGGTTTGCTTTTAATTGCCTAGGCAGTTTTTATCAGATGACTGATTCTTTTTATTTTGTAATGTTAAAAAGTTGAAAATCTAGGTATTATGTATTGGATGAATTTTTACTCTTTGTAATTGCTTCAAATTATGTGTTATGAATCCATGTCCAAAATCTCAAAAGCTTTAAACTCTAGGACGTGAACAGCTGGAGATGAAAGCCATACACATCACTTTCCGCAGGAGCAGGCAGAGTCATAATTGCAGTTATTGTTTCCATTATGTGCTGTAAATAGTTTCCTGCTTATCAAATTACTTCTGGCTTTCAGTTCCAAACCCATGGGTGCATATATAAATGATATATGTAAAAGGCATATCTTTGTACAGAAACAAACATTAATAGCACACTTCAAAAACAAATGTTAGTCCAGCTAAGAACTAGTCAAATGTGCTGCTTTAATGTATGAAGAAAACTTATTCAAAGTAAAAATGGGTATTTAAGGTAATAGAGTGAATCTAGAAGATTCTAAAACAATAGTTTGCACCACCATATACAGGTTCTGAGTACCCAAGTGCCCTAAAGGACAATTGGCATTTGTTCCAGTTTGAATTCATGCCCAAAGTTGACCAATCTATGGTTGGCATGTGCTCCCCTTATTTTTAAATAAAAACTATTAGGGAGCATGGTTCACTTCTTTTGTTCATTCCTTCTATTTTTTTAAAAAAAATATTTATTTTTTAGTTGTAGGTGGACAGAATATCTTTATTTTTATGTGGTGCTGAGGATCGAACCCAGTGCCTCACGCATAGCTAGGCGAGCACACTACCACTGAGCCATAACCCCAGCCCCCTTCTATTTTACAATGGTGCAAAATTAAAGGGTAAAATCCATGCTACAGACCAACATAAGAGTGCCTTTGAGAAAGGATGTACATTTCTACCATGGGATTTTAATATGGGACATGTAACTCACAGAACATCAAATTTTCTATCACATTTTGTTACTGTTGTGCTCTCTTTCACACAGAAGAAAATCAGAAAACACACAAACAAGAAAAAACACAGCTCAAACCTTGGCTACCTTTTTACTCCTTTTTACTGTAGAAATGTAGAATGAAGGATGTGGCCAAAAAAAAAAGTCTCCCTTGTCAGAAATGGGATAACTTGCTTGCTGCCCTTTGAGCTAACATAAAAGTCAACAGTAATGCTAGACAAATGTTATATGAAAGCTAAAATATGAGTGCTATGTTAGGGGAGTTAATACAATTGAGAGAAAATGATACACTTTTCGGGTGTAGTTCATTCTGAAAAGTTTGAGTCTCAAATTTTAAAAAGGATATAAATATTCTCTTCATCTTTCATTTGCAGGAGTGGGTACCCAGATTCTCATCCAATTTGCACACTATTGTTTTCAGATATAAGTTGATTTAAATGTTATTAAAATCAATACACAGAATATTGTTCTTCTAGGACTAGCAGTGTATGGAAACTTCAAATGCTGTGAAATATCATGCACCAGGAAATTTTCAGGGCCTATATATTATACACTCTAAAAGGATAATGCTAATAAAGATCATTTCTCTTCTAGATAATGAGAAAGGTATACAAGTTCTGGATGCGCTAGGTTGGTTGTTAAGAGATTCTGAGGCATTTGACTAATGTCCACAGAAAAGGAGACTGTGAAGAGAGGAGGCATAGCTGCATAACAGAGATTCCCAGGCTTAGAAAATGTTTAAGGAAGTGTTGTGAAAGTGACACAAATGGTTAGTTGGAGGCAACCATCCCAAGAAATATAAAACTATTTACTTGGCAAGCTAGAGATTAGGTTACGAACATAAATTCTTTCACTAAAAATATTTTCTTACAGTCTTCTGATTATTTTTTTTAATAACAGAAGGCAAAGGGAAAATGACATTCACAATACCTTCATGATGAACTGTGCTGGAGCGTCCCACTGTATATTATAACTAAATTAAAATTGGGATAAATAAAGAAACGTTTTCAGCAGATGTTCCAATGTGGCAAAACAACAGGAGCACAGTGTTTCACCTGCAAAGGTGCTGTCCAAGGCATGTGTCCCGCCAGGTATTTCGCCAGATCATTTGTATGTCACATGAAGTAGGGAACACAATACCCTACAGATGCCAAGTAATGGCTCTGTTAAACTAAGGCACTCTCAGATCAAACTTGTAATTCTATTTGACCAAGGCAAGTGTGATCATGACTTAAACTAATACTTTGTTATAATATCTGTTTCTCATTTATGAAATTAGTATCAGCATTCTTTTTAACTGTGATGACTACTAAATACAGTGATAGTGTTTCTTAGTTACATGCTTTGCTTTCAGAAGAAAGGTGACAGGGTGAAAGAAAAGTGCATGCCCACATGTTAACATCCAGAGAGTCACTGACTAATCCTGCATCCTTCAGATCACAGGTTCATCAACTTTGATCATACCCATCCACCTACGTCTGGTCTATGGCATGAGAAAGTAGGGATTCCTAGGGTGTCATCCTAGAGAGGCACTGAGAAAAACTAGGAATGGCTTTAATTCCTCAAGGTGCTTTGAGTAATTCTGGATTCTAGTTGAATATTTAGTTTTATTTGGGGAAAAATTTGAGTCATTTTGTTTTGAAGCCCTTTCAAGGATATAGATAGATAGATAGATAGATAGGTAGATAGATAGATAGATATATCTATATATATATAGATAGATTTTTTTTTTTTTTGGTACCAGGGATTGAACTCAGGGGCACTCGACCACTGAGCCACATCCCCAGCCCTATTTTGTGTTTTATTTAGAGACAGGGTCTCACTGGGTTGCTTAGCACCTCGCCATTGCTGAGGCTGGCTTTGAACTCGCGATTCTCCTGTCTCAGCCTCCCAAAGTGCTGGGATTACAGGCATGTGCCACCATGCCCGTCTCTCTCAAAGATATTTTTAAAATGTTTTTTATCAGTGGATTGTAGTTTTACGTAATAGTGGGGTTCATTTTGATATAATAATATATACATGGACTATAACTTGCTCCATTTCAGTCCCCAGTGCTTCCTGTTACCCTCCTCCCCCGCTCCTTACTGTCCTTTCTGTACTCTACTGGTCTTCCTTCTATTTATTTACCCCAAGGATATTTTAAAGGGCCTTATAGAATAGTTTTTGTAGCAAGTCAAAAGACAAATGAAGTACATTAGAATCATGGATAAAACTCAAGGCTACCAATCCAAGTGATTTGTAAACTGTTACATTCTATAAAATGTAAATAGTAATGATTATTGAAGTATCTGTATATAAGTTTAGGACTAGTTCCAATAAAACCCACTTCTAACCGCAACCCCCCAAGAAATAAAACCATCAGAGGTATAACAAATGGAAGTCATTAATTAATTAGATGGAGGATGCATGAGGATGCCCCTGGTTCTGAAAAGTAGGTGATCCTAATAGATTCATATTAAAAAGACCAAGCTAAAAGCAATTTACATGTTTCAGTTTCCAGTTTGAATGGATTCTGTGAGTTTTGTGAGGCATGAAAGCAAGATATTAACTTAATTAACATTTATTGAGAACTTGCTAAATGTCAGCAAGTACAGACAAAACAAATACCAGCAGAATTAATTTTGGACATGATCTTAAGACCTAAAGGAGTTTATGTCCTACTAAAAGAGGCAAAAATGTACTAATGACTGATGAGACTGGGGCCATTCCAGGTTAGAGTCAGATGCTGCATATTAAAGTGTTCCCAGGTGGGAAAGAAGTTAGTGCCATGCCATGAGTTGGATATGCTGTCAAGGAACTCAGCCCTGGGGGAAGGAGGCCAGGCCTAGACAGATAAGCAGAGTGGAGAAGGGTTTGTGGATTGTTTTTTCTGTGTGTGTGTGTGTGTGTTTAAGATTTCCAAGCAATTTCATCATGTATCTATGCTACGGGAGAGGGCTGGAGGAGGCAAGAAGGGGGATAGGAAGAGAGAAGGATTGAATATTTGGTGCAACCAGATCCTGGTGTAGATGAGAGTGTGCCTAAGAGAGAGAGGGGGCGGGGGCGGGGGAGAGAACTGAAAGACACAGATACAGTCTTACATTTCTGTTCCATATTGGATTAAGACATGTCAGGATCTACAGGCTCAGTGGTACAGTGCATGCAGCAAGCACAAGACTCTTCATTCAAACTCCAGAACACCCCAAAATAAAACAGAGCAAAATTTAAGAATTGTTTTCAAAATGTACCTTTAAAATAAATTCTCAATAAACCTAAATATTTTAAATAAAAGTAACTCATGCACCTGTAATTTATCTTGAATTTAAGTTAAAACATCAGTTCCAATCAGTAATCATACAACAAAATAATGAAATTGGACTGAGTCAAATGCCATACTGAAGAATATTAAATAGGATGCTTTTTGACTTAATAAAATAGTCTTAAAATCTTAATATGACAGTTTTGCTAAATGCAATTCGAGTAAGTCACTGCTTTTTCTCTAAGGAAGAATATTTTTGAAGCTGAATCATAAATTACACATTGTACCCTGACAAAATTACCGTTTCATGGCATTTGCATCAAATCCATTATCTTGTGTGCTGTTGCCTAGCTACTGAAATTCTGAAGTTTAATGCATTTTAGATGGATATTAAAATTTCAGACAGAATTTCAACTATGCATTCTCCAAAAAGAGAAAGTGTTAGACACATCTGTTTACTTAAATTTTCAAAGGAAATTTCTTTGTTTGCAAGGGTCAAACTTCCCAAGTTACAGAGGAGGGTCATGACTTTCCGCGAAGGACTTTGAACATCGCATATCAAGTCACACTAAACTCATAGTAGTTTTTGTTGTCGTTTTTATGATGGGCATGGAGAAAAGAAAATCTTTCCTTTGTCTTTTTAAGGGCAAATTTTAAATCCATGGTTCAAGTCCTGCTTCATCTGTACAATTACACACATAACACATGTGCATGCATCTTTAGTGTAAGTACCTGAACTTACCTGTTCCCATGCGAACACATGTTGATTAAAATAATACTGAATTTGTTCATTTGCAATGTTAATGCAGAGCTGCTCAAAGGAATTTTTTCTGAAATTTTCAAAGCCAAATATATCAAGAATGCCGATGCTCAGCTCATCACCATTCACACTGGAAAATTAAAGTGGTATTATTTTGACATTATTTGTTTCCTTAGGAAGTAATGCAAAGCAGAGTTGAATTCCCATTTGTGATGGAGCTAAGAACTACTGTCAAGACATACACTTAAAATTTCTTAACTGAAAAAAATTCCCTCCATAGAACATACAGATAATGGAGGCAACATTAATTTTAATATGTAAATAGAACAATATTTTCCTTGTATTACTGAAACCATTCCTATACTCTTACATATTTGAAAAACAAGAGAAAAAGCCTGTTTTATTTATGGGTTGTAAGTACAAAGTCACAGCCCTGAGTGAATCAGAAATCATAGGTACAACTTGGCAGGCAGTCCGAACACAGCAAACATATTCTATCAAAACTATACCAGAAAAGCAAAAATCGTGCTAAGGACTATATCTAGTTTTTTGATTTTAGGAGAACAATTTTTAAAATCTTACTAAAATGATCTTAGTTATGTTAATGAATTGTTATTTAGTTTTGGATTATTTTTAAAAATATTTTTAATACAGAACAAATGGTAACCTGGAGAAAGATGAAAATATATAGGTATTCCATTGTGTATATACACCACATTTTCTTTATCCATTCATCTGTTGAAGGGCATAGTTTGGCTCCATAGTTGAGCTATTGTGAATTGAGATATTATATATACAAAATGAAATATTACTCAGCCTTAAAGAAGAATGAAATTATGGCATTTGCAGGTAAATGGATGGAGCTGGAGAATATCATGCTAAGTGAAATAAGTCAATCCCCAAAAAACCAAAGGCCAAATGTTTTCTCTGATATGCAGATGCTAATTCACAACTGGGGCGTGGTGCTAGAGAAGAATAGAGTTACTTTAGATTAGGTAGAGGGGAGTGAAGGGAGGGGAGCAGTTATGGAGGTAGGATGGATAGTAGAATGAATCAGACATTATTACCGTATGTATGTACATGATTACATGACCAGTGTGGTTCTACATCATACACAGCCAGAAGAATGAGAAGTTATATTCCATTTATGTATATGTCAAAATGCATTCTACTGTCATGTATAGCTAATTAGAAAAAATAAAAATATAAGTATTCATCTTATAATGCTTTACAATCCTATTTTACCATTAAATAGTTCAAATGCATTCTTTCTACTATCCCATGTGTTTATTTCTGTTCACTAGAGATGAACTTCTTGGTCACAAAGTTTGCTCCTCTACCAAGAAATATATGCACTGAAATTTATTTTCATGTGCATTTAAAAAGGCAAGTACAAAAGCTCCCCTTCATGTTCACCATTGATACAGTGTGACACTCAGTGCTGTGTAAGGACATGACTTGGAAATGACAGCTAGCAACTGAAGAGTGCTTCTACATTTGGAGAAAGGGACTGCACTGAGTGAAGGACACTTTAAAGATGGGATGAATTGGACAGAAGGAAAGCCACATATTTCTGGAAGTTTCTTTTTTGAATAGTATTATTCTATGTGATTATATGTCAACGTAAGATAGACAATATTAAGATTTATGCTGGTTTAATAAAAAATTATTATTTTACAACCTCTGTGCCAGATTGGGCCCAATTGAGGTAAGTATTTAGCTCCCTGCATAGTAATATGTTAAAGCCAAGTTGGACTTTAGAGATAATCCAGTTCAGGGATTCTTACATCTTTTATTTTGGAATGAAAGACAGAGACAATTTTCAGGAGATTCTTAAAAGGCTCCAAGATGCCCACCAACCATTAAAACATAGCTAGGGTTGGGGCGGTGGTGCACACCTGTCATTCCAACTACATGTGAGGCTGAGGCAAGGTAGATCACAAGTTCAAGGTCAGTTTGGGCAATTTAATGAGACTCCCTCTCAGACAACAACAACAGCAAAATATTAAAATGGCTGGGAATATAGCCCAGTGTTGTAAAGCATCCCTGGGTTCAATCATCAGTACTATAAAAAAACAACAAAAAACTCCACTGACTTGTTATTCAGTGTCCTTAAATAACAGCAAATGAAGAGACCCCAGAAAAAAAATGTAGTCATGTGCCCAGTATCACACAAGTTAGTGGCAAAGCCTTGCATAGAACATGGTTTCTCCAAAATTTCAGTGTAAATCTTGACAGAACTGAACTAAACTATTTCAATTAGATTTATTTTAGTTTATTAAACATTCTGTAAAAAATTTAAGCCTTGAATAGTTTTCATTAGCATATGGAAAGAAAAGTTACCAGTTAGCAGATTGCTATAGTCATATTTTTGGTGGAGCAACCTAATGGGTACCATCTAGTACTAAATATGCAGATAGGTGGTAATAATAAAGTGAGGTCAAGTCTCTAAATATTTCAATTACATTATGTAGACTATATCTATATTTAAAAAATTCCTGAACTTTTACACTGTTATGTGAATGCCTAACATCATAGAGATGTCTGGCTACATATGCACCTATAAACCATTGTGACCATTAAATCACGGGCAAGCCGGGTTGTGCTTTGTGAACTCAGCTGTGGTAAGGTAGATTTCAGTAGACAGTTACAGAAGCAATTTTGAGGGATTAAAAACATGGAGGAAATAATAGATTATCTTTTAGAGAATTTGGATAGTATAGTATGGGATATATTTTAGTGGAAAAATAATAAGCTGCATATATGCAAAGTGTGTAAAATGATCTTTTATGCTTAACCAGTAGGTGTGAATGAGGTCACCTAGAGGCAGGCAACCATTTGGCTTTCCTGCACACAAAATTTCCAAAATCTGTATAATTTGTGGCAGAACAAAGCTTTAGATATAAATGTGAGGGACTTATATCTATGTATGATCCAGTCAATGGTGGCTACAATTACCTTTATTTTGTATTTTATTTTGAGATAGGGTCTTGCTGAGTTGCTAAGGCTGGCTTCAAACTTGGGCTCCTCTTGCCTCAGCCTCCAGGGTAGCTGGGATTACAGGCATGCTCCACAGATTACCTTTATTTTTAAGATGAGGTACCAGGAAAGTTGTAGACTTAGGGTCAGAGATCATTAGTTATATCATATTCTCACTCTGCCATTCTCTCGTGAATTTCTAAAAAAAATTTCATGGGAGCTCATAACACCTATTCTTACAGGTTTATAGTGAGAATTAAAATATGAAAAAAGTTTTCCTTTATCTTTAATATTTAATTTAAATCTCAAAAACAGAACTGCTGAACTGGCATTTTATATAAGTATAACATGGTATATTCTTCATGGTGTACCTTCTAATTAAAGGAACATATTAATAGTAATGACACATTTAAAAAGTCACTTTCTATTGGTGATCATTCATGTTGCTATAGTTTTTATGTTGTAGCAGCTAAAAACTTTTACAGTCATGGCAAAATAAGGAAATGAAGCATATCTTAAAATATAACTTTGATAATTAAATTGTATCAATTGGAAACATCTTCAAAGGGACTTACACAAGTCAAAAAATTACAAAATAGATGCATCACCTGACATCTGGGGAAAAAGTTTGCACAGAAAGTTTTACCTTGGCAATGTGTCAGGCTTCAACAAACTGTTAATGCGATTGACTATCCAACTGAAGAGACGTCCATATAAAGTTTTAGCCATGGCATCTCTGACATCAGAAGCTTTTTCTACAGTGTTGGGTCGGATAATTGTTTCTCCTCTTGTGATCACACAGTGGGAAGTGAGAGCTTCCTGTAGCTCATCTGCCTGAATGCAAAGCAAAGAGGCAGCTGTAAGATAAATAGATGTAGAAATCATGTCAATGAGATCACTTTCAGAAAAATAAAAAAGTTTTAATTTATCTTCTTCAGATGATATGAAATAAATATGTGGATAGTTTATAGCACATAAAATAAGTTATTATTCAACACTAGTCTTGTGTCTCTTAAGGATCATTTTTCTCTCCTCATCTCTACTAATCCGACTGTGGCTGCCGCGTACCATGACATACCGTAAAACAAACAGGCTGACAAAGTGAAACACTACACTAGTAAGTGGTTACTGATGTGCTGTCAAACATAACTTCATGACTTATGCTAACTAATCTTAAAGCACAGTAAGTAGCTTTGGTGTAATTTTGATACCATTATTATATACTTATTTTTGAAATGTAGAAATTAATTGGAAGGTTATGTAGACTTTGAGGGGTATACCCAAACAAGTGAATAAGAACTATTTTCTGCAGTATACAACTGCAAGAGCACACATTTAAATCTTGACATTAATGAATCTCTTCCCAAGATTCTTCTTAGCTTCATATTTCAAAATTACTAAATTTTGTTAAAACTTGATGCCTGGGTTGGGGACACAGTTTAGTGGTGGAGTGTTTGCCTAGTGTGCACAAGGTACCCGGTTCAATCCCCAGTACCGACAACAGAACAAAACAGAAAACTTTTTGCCTGAACTAACATTTTTTTAAACATTTAATGACAAATAAATATTATTTGAAATTAGTTATGCTTAAAACTCAGTGATTGAATGCAATTTTAATCCAAATTAGTACATTACAGGATAATTTTTCAAGTCAGTTGTTTTCTTTATAAATACTTGGAGCATTTTGAATTTATTTTAGCAATCTTGACAAGATATTTCTTCTTTATGTGGCTAAGATTATTAAACTCTATCTTAAACAAACTTTTTTTACATTGTAAAAGTAATAGAGGATCACTGCAGAAATTTCACCATCGAAGTTAACATTCTTCATTTCTTTCCTTTGTGACATGTTTATTGCCATGATTCTGCACACTTTATCTTAATAAGACATCTTAAACATTGCTAATTTTGATAAATATTGTTAACAAATATGATTTTAATGTGCTGTGTAACATTCTTACATGTATTATAATATATAAGTTATTTTTAAATTGTTCGATGTTTAGGTTGTTTTCATATGTTCATAATGATAAAAATACTGGGATAAATATTTGGCCATGGACAATTGCAATTTATTCAAACTATCTAGACATATCTAAGCTTTTTGGCATATATTACTTAAGTGCTTTTCAAAAACTGGATCAATTATACTCCTGTCACTCAAATGAAAGACCAAGAATTTCAACACAATTTCCTGGATACCGTGGATTACCATTTTTAAAAACAGACAATTTGAGAGGAAAAAATCATCTTATTAATATTTGGTTTTAATTGATTCCTAGTGAAGCTGAACACTTTTTCTTACATTTTTATTCATTATTTGTGGTTTTTATTTTGTAAACTGCTTTCTTACATTGACATGTTCAGCTTTTCCCAATTTATGAGTTCTTTATAATTTAAATTATTGCTTTGACATATTTGTTGCAAATATTTTCTTTCATTTTCATTTGCATGGCAATTTCCTTTACGCTTTATTTACTATTAAAGAGCTTTAATTTTTAGGTAGTGACATACCATTTTTTAAGACAATCATTTCTGCTTTTGCTGTCCTGAACATAAACTTCTTCTTGTGGTTTTTCACATCAGGATTATACGAATGCAATTCATTTTGCAGGTTGATGATTTTTTGTTTTTAAATTTATGTACATTTAGAATTCATTTTGTTATATCATATTTGAGAAGGATTCAAATACTCCCTTTCCCGAATGGTAAGTCAGTTAGTTGTTCCTACAATACTGATTCTCTACTGATTTGGAATGCATTTTTTGGTACTTTTAGTTGGGTCTTTTTCTGAACATGGTTTCCCACTGATCTATCTACTTTTACTTCTCTATTGCCTATTTATCTGACACATTTATCGAGTGTCTGCTACTGGCCAGGCATTTCACCTGGGGACACATTGCTAAGCACAATATTTTGGAAAACAAAGTTCCAATCTTGATATTCTTTATCCAGAAGAAATTGGGAGGCTAATCAAGCATTTAAGTGGGAAGAAAGAGGGAGGAGAAGGAAGAGAAAGAAAGGAAAGGGGAGGGGAAGAGAGAGGTGGAGAGGGAAAGGGAGACAGGGAAAGGAGGTAGGAGGAAGGAGGAGAAGAGAGAGTGAGAACCCATTGACCCATTAGTTAAGTGGTTTTTTAGTGAACTGTGGCAAATGACCTGGAAAAGAACAGTTTCTGATGTAGAGCAAAACTGGGAGGTCACTTAGTTCAGGTAAGAGGTAACAGTTGAAGCTTGGATGTTGTCTTGGAGGAGAATGGTGAAGATAAAGAGAAGTAATCAAATTTGATAGTTATTTATAGGACAGTACAGGCAGAACCACTGCTTGATTGAAACAGTGCATTTGTGAAGCCATTTGGGAATGTGGCTTTCTTTGGAGATAATTCTTTTGACATTTAATTATAAAGAATTTTAATGTAGATTAGCAAAATTTCTTCATTCCACAAGTGGCTATTCAGAAAGTGGCTTGATTAATTTTAATTCTATTCATATTAATATTAACCTTTTTTGATCTATGACTCTCCTGCTATATAGAAATAGATTCTCAATCATCAAAATCATTTTTTAGCTTGGTTACTTATAAATGTATTCTTATCTACAACTGTTTTGATTTAGATCTTAAATGTCCTCAAAGGCCCATGTGCTAAAGAATTAGTGGCCAGTCTATTGTGCTATTAGGAGGAGGAGGAGGAACCTTCAGAGGGGGGCCTAGTGGGAGGAAGTTAGATCATGGGGTATGCCACTGAAGGGTCTCTTCCTCTGTCTCTTTTTTCTTTCTGGTCACCATGAGATGAGCAGATTTGCTTCACCACATGCTCCCTACCATGATGTCCTACCCTGTCACAGTCACACAAGCAATGGGTCAATCAATCATGGATTGAAACCTCTGAAACCATAAGCCAAAATCCAACATTCTTCTCTTTAAGCTGATTTTTCTCAGATATTTGTCACAGCAGCAGAAAACTAACACAATCATGTAACATTATTGCATCTCATTCTTTTGGGTGCTGATAATGCTTTCAATTATGAGCAGATGGTGATAATTTAATTTTGTCAGTGAGTTGTCTGGTTATTTTTTTCACTTCTGATAACATTATCTCATGCTCCAATTAAATTAGTTTATGTATGAAAGATAAAAACCAGTTTTCTCAAGGTTTCCAGGTACATGCCAATCACTGCATACAAACCTTAAACCCTTGATCTACTCTATTATCAAGTTTATTTCAAATGTAGGACACAAATGACAATCTTAAGGACAGGTTTAGATCAGGAGGGTTTTGCATTTGGCACTCTGAAATTACCTTGAAACATCTGATTCTGTTCCACAATAGGTATAATTCAGGAAAAAAATATACATGAAAATATGTATCATGATATTTCAGGCTCTGACTGGAACTTATAACAAATAAGGAATTATGGAGATATATGCCAATATTATAAATAAAAGAATAGGGTATCTTCTAAGTAGAAAAAAGATATGCCATTGGGGATATCAGTGGGATACCTTAAATTATCAGGAATAATTCATCAACCTCTGCTATTAAGAGAAAACTTGATTTGAAGCAAGTACCATGATGTGCTTTTGTGTGCTAAATAAATGAAAAATTAATTAACCCAGTATAAATGGGTATGTAAAATTCATCGAGGAAGAAAACAAATATTTTATTACTTTTAAAATGATA
Source organism: Xerus rutilus (assembly GCA_028644305.1). Classification (NCBI taxonomy): domain Eukaryota; kingdom Metazoa; phylum Chordata; class Mammalia; order Rodentia; family Sciuridae; genus Xerus; species Xerus rutilus. Next base: position 16,693,309 of record CM053410.1, read on the forward strand.
TGTTTTAACCTATAATATGATAAGTTTCTTTTTCATATCAATTAACTAAATTTTATCTATATTTTTGGATTAAAATATAAACAGCTCCTAACTTAGTCAATAAAAGCTTTATGTTCAGAAATGTTTTCTACAGTAATCAGTTCACATGCATGAAGATCTGTTTTAAATAATGGACTTTTAAAATTTCATTGTACACCAATTGAATCTGAGTATTCTCTTAAGGATTCCATATAAGCACAATTGCTTGAAATTATCCTTATGTGACACTGTATAAGAATTGAGAAAGTTCAGTTTTTTTTTTTTTTTTTTGGTATTGGGGATTGAACTCAGAGGCACTTGACCACTGAGCCACATCCCCAGCCCTATTTTGTGTTTTATGTAGAGACAGGGTCTCACTGAGTTGCTTAGCGCCTTGCCATTGCTGAGGCCGGCTTTGAACTTGCGATTCTCCTGTCTCAGCCTCCCTAAGTGCTGGAATTACAGGCTTGAGCCACCGCGCCTGGCTGAGAAAGTTCAGTTTTTAATAGAAGACAATAAGACTCACAATTCTCCAGGGCTGCATGATTGCAAATGTAGCTTTTGTCAATCTGGTGTTCAGTTGCCACAGAAGAAAATTCAATGTTTCCAACATTCAAGATGGCAGCGAGTATACTGTATACACTTCCGAGTTGCTGAAACACACCACAGAAATGTAAGTTAGCATCATTCTCCTTTTAACCACAGCAAAGCAGTGACTATGGCTGAGGGCAGCTGGAGAAAAAAGCCTCAGGTTCCAACATGAGAGGTCCTCCCACAGACTGTGGTGTCAGACTGAGAGGTACAAGTAGGCAAGATCCATGCAGGCTTGACCTCATTTGCTATTCTGAATTTAGAGATGAGAACAGTGTCTGTTACCCAGTAAGTACCTAAAATACCTTATGAATGAAAATATGAATAAAAAATAGAAATGAGCTCTTAGAGGAAACAGAAATATTTATTAGGTTATAGATAAATCTATCCTTCTGAATCCTCAGAACTTAGTGTGGTTGTTACCATATGTACATTTTCATGACATCATTTAACAGAGGCTATGTGCCTTGATAAAGAAGAGTAGGAAAAGAAAAATACAAAGATCTTGTCCCCTGAGTCAATGGATATATTATGGCTTCAGGACAGGCATGAAAACTTTGGACCATAGCTTAGAGTTTATAGTTGTTAACACTTCTTTAACATAAATTCATAAATAATGCATATTGAAAACATTCAGAAACACATATACACACATATATGACTCTTTTTGAAGGTACCGGAGGAATTTTGCCAAGGAATCTATGATAATTCTAGATGTTATTCCAACTGTGTTTATGGTGAAGTCAAGTAAAGAGACAAAATCCTTTATTGTTTTTTCAGGTTGATGCATTTATTCTAGCCTAATTCCCACACTTAAATAAAAATGATTGTTTCATCCACTCTGACATACCAAGTCAAGATGAAAGTTGGCTATGAAAAAATTCCTTCAGGGATATTTATTCATTCATAAATAGTATTACATAAATATATATTTAATGAATATATAAATTTTTAAACAAATATATTTGTTGAATATACTCTGTCGATCTCTATTCACTTGTTCAATAAGACTATATTTTATGCCAGGCATTGTTCCAGTCACAGAGGATTCAGCAGTAAGAAGACTAAGGATTTTTATTTCCCTCTCTCTGATATTCTGTAATAAAACACCGATTTGGATTGAAGCCGGACGTTCAAAAGACAGAGAAATTGTACAGGCTGCAAGGAGAGAGACATTAAGAAAATAAGCAAACAGATAAACATGACACTTTCAGAAACGCATAAAAGAGCCTGTAAAGAAAATAAGGCAGAAAAGCGCAGTGAAGAGTGACTGGGAAGGGCAGGGAGGGCCTTTCCAGTTTGGAGGTCAGGGAAGGCTGCCCTGGGTGGAGGTGACAGGAGCCCAGGCCTGAATGATGGGAAGGAGCCTGTGAAAGGAACTGGAATCAGACGACTCCAAGCAGAGGGAACAAGAGCTTAGCCCTTCCTTGAGAAAAGATGGAAGATCAGCGTGGGACTGGAGGAGGGAAAGGGAAGGGGAAGAATGGTATGATAAGGATTTGGAGAGGTGAGCACAGGCCAGATCACCTGGGCTCTCTGGGGTTTGGATTTTATTCTAATTACCGCAGCACCAAAGCTGCTAGAGATTTCAAAGCAGGGAGCAACATCATCTGTTCTGTTTTACACTGATGAGCCTGGCCACTGTTTGGAGTTAATGACAGGCAGGATGGAGAGTCAGGAGGCTACTGCAGTAGTCTGGGTGAGAGATGATGGTGGCTTGGACTAGAAAGAAAACATGGAGAGAAGTAAATGCTCTGGGGGTATATTTTGGAAGCAGAACAATAATATGCCAAGAGATAGGATATGGATCACTTTTTCAAGAAAATTCTCTTGGTAAGAAAACACCATCTCTAATATGCATATCTTCCAATGAAGTGACCAGCATGGGCTTCCACGGCCTTTAGGTAGAGAAATTAATACCGATTTGACATTCTGTTGTATTTTTATTTTTTTTACTCAAGGAAACTTTGGGCCTCAGAGAGAATCCATAAAAGGAATATTCCTTTCAACAGTTTGTTGAAAACTGTTCTTTCAAAACTTTGTGTGTGTTTGTCTATTACAGATCAGAAGTCAAGGTGTGTAAACTCCTAAACTTGTATTTTTGATAGCATCTAGAGATTCAGTATAGAGAATTGCATGCTGAATCAACAGACATTTAATTCCTATTCAATTGTGAGTATGACTGCAAGATTTTTCTGAACTGCAGGGCTCTCCCTGATGTTCTGTAATAAAAACACTGATTTGGATTGAAGCTGTAGGTTCAAAAGACAGAAAAACAAGGCCGTGGCTCAGAGTGACTTGTAGGTAGATGGATGGGCCTCAAAGGAGCCTGGCCTCAGCTGCAGGCATGGTCTTTACCCAAGGAGCAGTTGAGTCATCTGTGACCCAACAACTCATCATCTCTGTGGCTGACCATCACCAAAGAAACTCAAGCCATTATTTTTTATTAGAGAATTATACTGTTATGCACAGTAGTTGGGGTCATTTTGATAAACTCATACATGCATGGAATTCGATTTGCTCCATTTCAGTCCTGGTGCCTCTGCTTTCCTTTCCCTCTCGCCTCCTCCCGATTGTCCTACCTCTACTCTATCGATCTTCCTTTTGCTCATTCATTTATTTATTTTCGATTGATGCTTTACACATTTACATACAAGCGAAATTCACTGTGGTATATGTATATACACACGTAGTGTGATTTTTAAAAATTCATTCTGCATTTCCTCCCCTTTCCAGCCCCTCTTCCCTTCCTCTCAAACTCCTCTACTTCACTGAACTTCTTTATATCTTTATGATATCTGTTCCTCCACCCTATTCTCCCTTATTCTGCTCTGGTTTCTTCATATGAGAGAAAACATTTGCCTTTTTGTTTCCTGAGTCTGACTTATTTCACTCAGCCTTATGCTCTCCATTTCTGTCCATTTACCAGTAAATGCTATACTTCCATTCTTTATGACCGAGTAAAGTTCCATTGTGTATATATACCACTTTTCTTAATCCATTCATCTATGGAAGGGCATCTGGTCTGGTTCCATAATTTGGCTATTGTGAATTGTGCTGTTATAAACATTGATGGGGCTGTATGACTATAGCATGCTGATTTTAGTTCTTTTGGGTAACTATCAAGTGGTAGGATAGCTGAGTCATATGGTGTCTCCATTCCTAGTTTTTTGAGGAATCTCCATACTGTTTTCCAGAGTGGTTGTTCTAATTTGTAGTTCCACCAAAAATATAGAGATGTACCTTTTCTCTACATCCTCACCAGCATTTATTATTATTTTTATTCTTTTTTTTTTTTGGTACTGGGGATTGAACTCAAGGGCACTCGACCACTGAGCCACATTCCCAGCCCTATTTTGTGTTTTATGTAGAGACAGGGTCTCACTGAGTTGCTTAGCACCTCGCCACTGCTGAGGCTGGCTTTGAACTCACGATTCTCCTGTCTCAGCCTCCCTGAGTGCTGGGATTACAGGCTTGAGCCACCGCGCCCGGCTTATTATTTTTATTCTTGATAATTTCCATTCTGACTGGCGTGAAATGAAACCTTAAAGTGTAGTTTTGATTTGCATTTCCTTGATTGCTAGAGATGCTGAACATTTTTTCACATATTTGTTGGTTATTTGTGTTTCTCTTTTGAGAAGTATTTGTTTAGTTCTTTTGCCCTTTTATTTATAGGGCTTTTTGTTTTTCTTGGTGTTAAGGATTTGGAATTCTTTATGTATTCTGGTTATTAATCTCTCTTCTGGGGAGTAGCTGGCAAAGATTTTCTCCCATTCTGTAGGCTCTTTTCATGCTCTTGCTCCATTTGCTGTGTAGAAGCTTTTTAATTTGATAGCATCCCATTTATAGATTCTTGATTTTATTTCTTGAGCTTTAGGGGTCTTTTTGAGGAAGTTGGTGCCTGTACCATTATGATGGAGTGTTGGCCCTGTTTTCTTCTAGCAATCAAAAAGTTTCTGGTCTAATTCCTAAGTCTTGGTTCCTCTGTGATTTGGCTTTTGTGCAGGATGAAAGGGATCTAGTTTCATTCTTCTACATATGGATATCCAGTGTTTCTAGCACCAAAGGCTAACTTTTCTCCAACATGTTTTTGGATCCTTTGTCAAATATCAGCTGATTGTGAGTATGTACATGGGTTTGTCTCTGTGTCTTCTATTCTACTCCCTTGGTCTTTATGTCTATTTTTATGCCAATACCATCCTGTTTTGTTACTATAGCTGAATTGAATAGTTTGAATTTAGGTATTGTGATGCTTCATGCATTGTTTTTATTGCTCAACATAGCTTTGGCTCTTCTGGGTCTTTTATTCTTCCAAATGAATTTAAGGGCTGCTTTTGTTTTCTATTTCTGTGAAGAATGCCATTGATATTTTTATGGGGATTATATTGAATTTGTACATTGTCTTTGGTAGTATGGGCATTTCAATAATATTAATTCTGCCTATCCAAGAACATGGGCGGTCTTTCCATCTTCTAAGGTCTTCTTCAATTTCTTTCTACAGTTTTCTATAGTTTTGATTGTAGAGATCTTTTACCTCCTTGGTCATTATCTACCAAGGTTTTGTTTTTGTTTTTTGAGGTTATTGTCGATGGAGTAGTTTCTTTCTCAGATGAATTGCCATTGGAACATAGGAGAGCTATTGATTTATGAATGTTGATCTTGTATCCTGCTACTTCAGTGAATTCATTTATCATATCTAGAAGTCTTCTAGTGGAGTTTTTTGGGTCTTCTGGATATAGGGTCTTGTCATCAGCAAACAAAGATAGTTTGACTTCTTTTCCTGTTTGTATTTCTTTACATTTTTTCTTTTGCCTGATTGCTCTAGAGTTTGGAGAACTATATTGAACACCAGTGGTGAGAATGGATAGCCTTGTCTTGTTCCTGCTTTTAGAGAAAATGATTTTAATTTTTCTTCATTCAGTATAATGTTGGCTTTGGATTTGTCATATATAGCATTTGTAATGTTGAGATAAATTCCTTCTCTCCCTAGTTTCTCCAGTGTTTTTAACATAAATGAGTGCTGGATTTTATCAAATGCTTTTTCTGTGTTTATTGAGATTATTGTGTGATTCTTATTTTTTTTAGTTTAAAGAATTTTTTAGTTAATACATGATAGTAGAATGCACTTTGATACATCATATATAATGGAGTATAATTTCCCATTCTTCTGATTGTACATGATGTGTGATTCTTGTTCTGAATTCTATTTATGTGGGGAATTCCATTTATTGACTTGCAAATGTGGAACCAACCTTGCATCTGTGGGATAAAAGCCACTTGATCATGTGGTACTGTTTTTGTAATGTGTTTTTAATGCAGTTTACTAATACTTTATTAAGAATTTTTGCATCTATGTTTATCAGGGATATTGGTCTATAGTTTTCTTTCCTTGGTGCGTCTTTGTCTGATGTTGGTATCAGGGTTATACTGGCTTCATAGAATATATTCCAGAATGTTTCTTCCCTTTCAACTTCATGAAATAATTTGAGAAAGACTGGTATTAGTTCTTCTTTAAGAGTCTGATGGAACTCAGCTGAGAATCCATCTGTTCCTGAGCTTTTCTTTGTTGGAAGACTTTTAATTACTATTTCAATTACATTACTTGATATTGGTCTATTTAGGTTTTCTATATCTTCCTGGTTCAATTTGGTCAGGTCCTATGTATCCAGAAAACCATCAATGTCTTCTAGATTTTCCAGTTTATTGGAGCATAAATTTTCAAAATAGTTTCTAGTGATCCTCTGGATTTCAAAAGTGTCTCTGGTGATCTCCTTTTTTCACTTCTAATTTTGTTTATTTGCGTTATTTTTCTTGCTCTTGACTTGTAGTTTCATTATATTATGATCTGGTTCTATTTCATGTCTAATTTAATTTCAAAATATGTTTTTTTCTGATAAAGGTGTGATAAATATAATGAATATAATACTATTGTCTATAAACCTGAGTGTAGAAAACAATATGGCGTTTCATCAAAAAGTGTAAGAGATGGCTGAATACAAATAGTGGAGAGGTTTGTTTGTATGTGGAATTTCAAATCCTACCTACCCAAATTTTCATAAAAATTGTTCAAAGAGGCTCTCATGAAAATTGGGTAGGAATGACACCTGAAAGATGCCCAATGGAGCGTGTGATACACTGGGTCACACAGCTAACTGCCAGCTAAAATGCAGAGCTTGGAAATCCCCGCAACAGACAGGCCAGAGCTCAGCTCTGAGAAATGATCACGACCTGTGACTTAGATTCAGTTCTTCTACAACAGTGGTTTTAAACTGGAGGTTGGGGGAAGGGAGAAATGACTCTACGCCCAGGGAATATTGAGAATGTCTGGAGATGGTTGAAATTTTAGGCTATTGCGAGCTGTTGACCTTTAGCAGGTAGAGGTCAAGGATGCTGCTGAATGACCTATATTGCACAAGAGAGACCTCACAACAAAGAATTATCTGGCCCTACATGTGCTGAGGTTGGGACACTGTCATATGAATAAGCAGGATCTAGACCCTGGACAAAGTCTCAAATTCCATTTCCTAAAGAATGATTCTGAACTTTCAGCCTTAGCTCCCAACCGTAGGAAGATATAAGAGTAAGAAAAGAGGTGTTAAAGTTATTCAAATTAATAGTGTCCATTCTGAGTTAACCTGTGTCCTAAGATACAGTACCTTAGAATGTGACCTTATTTGGAAACAGGGTCACTGAAGATGCAATTAGTTAAGATGAGATCATATTGGAGTAGGCTGGGTCCCCATTCCAACAGGACTGCTTTCTTTCTAAAATAATACCCCTTGAAGAGACAGACACACAGGGAGAATAACATGTGAAGATGGCTGAAGGCAGAGCTGGGTGTGCATATGCAAGATGAAGAATGCCAAGAGTCATCAGAGAACTAGTGGGAGAAGCAAAGAACAGATTATCCCTTACAGTCCTCAGAAGCCACCCTGCTGACATCTTGATCTCAGACTTCTAATCTCCTGTGCTACCAACAATAAATTCCTGTTGTGAAAGCCACTTAGTGTGTTGTACTTTGTTATGGCATCCCTAGAAAACAAATACAGGAGTTCCTGTGGACCGGCAGGAGAAAAAGAGGGCCCAAATCCGCCCTCAGGAATCTCCACGGGTGTCCAACCAAGGGTTGATCAGAGACTGATAGCTACCAGCCACAGGAGAATGCACACCCAGGGTAAGAGTCACCTGCAGAGATCTCAGTGTGAAGAGGCCCCACCCAAGTGCGCTCTGGGCCTGCCCCAGTTCTGCTCCAGAGTTCCTGTGGACAGGCGAGACAGAAGGCCCAAGACCACCCTCAGAGAATGCCAGGGGTGCCCAGCTGAAGGCAGACCAGGGCTTGCTAGCCTCCAGCCCCAGGGGAGCTTACATCCACTGTAAGGGTCACACACAGACTCTCCTGCTTGTGACCCTGCCTAAGTGAGACCTGGGCCCACCTCCAGTTCCACTCCAGAGTTCCTGCTCACCAGCAGGAGTGCAAGAAAGGGGCAAAACAACCCTCAGGGACCGCCACAGGAGCCCAGCCAAGGCCACTCCCACTGCCCTCTAGAGTTACATCCACTACTTCCGCCACTAACTTTAGTGCTCATCTGGGGACACTGGGGGAACAGAAGTAGCTCCAAGATGAGACACAGGTAATCTGGAGTGTCAATACAAGATTATAGGATAGAAGCCACAATACTTCAGATTGGTATTTCAAGAAAGGAAGATGCACAATCAACATGAAAAAACAAGGGAAGGAAGTGCCCCAAATAAACCTTGCTACCACTGTAACAGAATCCATTGTCAATACAGTTGATAAAATGTAAGAGAAAGAATTCAGAATGTACATAATTAAAATGATCAACGAATTAAAGAATGACATAAGTGAGCAATTACAGGCAAAAATTGATCAATCCAACAAAGAAATAGGAGAGCAAATAAAGGCAACCATTGATCAATCTAACAAAGAGATAAGAGAGCAATTACAAGTAGCAAAAGATTACTTTAAGAAAGAGCTAGAGATTGTGAAAAAAAAAAATCAATCAGAAATTCTTGAAATGAAGAAAAATATAAACCAATAAAAAACTCAATAGAAAGCGTCACCAGTAGACTAGATCACCTGGATGACAGAACCTTGGATAATGAAGACAAGATATACAATTGTGAAAATAAACTTGACCGTACAGTGAAGATGGTAAAAAATCATGAACAGAACATGCAAGAAATATGGGACAGCATCAAAAGACCAAATCTAAGATTTATTGGGATAGGAGAAGGCACAGAATTTCAAACCAAAGGAATGCACAATCTCTTCAATGAAATAATATCAGAAAATTTCCCAAATGTAAAAAATGAATTGGAAAATCAAATACAAGAGGCTTACAGGACACCAAATATACAAGATTTCAACAGATCTACACCAAGGCACGTTATAATGAAAATGCCCAATATTCAGAATAAAATTTTAAAGGCTGCAAGAGAGAGGAACCAGATTACATATAAGGGGAGACCAATTTGTATCTCAGCAGATTTTTCAACCCAGACCCTAAAAGCCAGGAGATCATGGAACAACATATTCCAAGCTCTGAAAGAAAATGGATGCCAACCAAGAATCCTATATCCAGCAAAACTGAGCTTCACATTTGATGATGAAATAAAAACTTTCCATGATAAACAAAAGTTACAAGAATTTACAGCAAGAAAGCCTGCACTACACAGCATTCTTGGCAAAATATTCCATGAGGAGGAAATGATAACCAACAATGAAAATTTACAAAGAGAGAAACGACACTAAAGGAAAGACCATTCAAAAGAGAAAACAAGCCAAGATAAAAACCAAAAACAACCAAAATGACCAGAATTACAAATCATATCTCAATAATAACCCTGAATGTAAATGGCCTAAATGCACCAGTTAAAAGACATAGACTGACAGACTGGATTAAAAAAAAGACCCAACAATATGCTGTCTTCAAGAGACTCATCTCACAGGAAAAGACATCCACAGACTGAAAGTGAAAGGGTGGGAAAAAACATCACTCACATGAACCCTGCAAACAAGCAGGAGTTTCCATCCTCATATCAAATAAAGTAGATGGTAAAACCCCAAGATGGTAAAAAGAGATAAAGAAGGTCATTTCATACTTCTTAAGGGAATCATACATCAACAAGACATAACAATCATAAATATCTATGTCCCAAATAATGGGGCTTCTACGTATATCAAACAAATCCTTCTCAAATACAAGAATCAAATAGACCACAACACAATAATACTTGGAGACTTTAACACAGCTCTCTCACCATTAGATAGATCTTCCAAACAAAAACTTAATAAAGAAACCATAGACCTCAATGAAACTATCAACAATTGAGACTTAACAGACATATATAGAGTGTTCCATCTAGCAACGAGCAAATACACTTTTTTCTCAGCTGCACATGGATCTTTTTCCACAATAGATCATATATTATGTCACAAAGCCAGTCTTAGCAAATACAAAAAAATAGAGATTCTACCATGAATCCTATCTGACCACAATGGAATAAAATTACAAATCAATGACAGATTAAAAAACAGAAACTACTCCATCACCTGGAAACTAAATAATATGCTATTGACTGATGCATGGATAACAGAAGACATAAGGGAAGAGATAAAAAAAATTCTTAGAGGCAAATGAAAACTCTGATACAAAATATCAAAATCTCTGGGATGCCATAAAGGCAGTGCTTAGAGGAAAGTTCATTGCACTAAACTCATTCATTAGAAGAAGTAAAAGTCAACAAATAAATGAATTTACTCTTTGCCTCAAAGCCTTAGAAAAGGAAGAATAAATCAACACCAAAAGAAGCAGAAGACAGGAAATAACTGAAATCAATGAAACTGAAACAAAAGAAACAATTCAAAAAATTGACAAAACAAAAAGCTGGTTCTTTGAAAAAATAAACAGAATTGACAAACGCTTAGCCACCCTAATGAAAAGAAGGAGGGAGAAAACTCAAATTACTAAAATTCGTGACGAAAAAGGAAATACCATGACAGACACTACTGAAATACAGAGGATAATTAGAAACTGTTTTGAAAATTTATACTCCAGTAAAAGAGAAAACCCTGAAGACACCGACAAATTTCTAGAGCCATATGACCTACCCAAATTGAACCAAGAGTACATAAACAACTTAAGCAGATCAATTTCAAGCAAGGAAATAGAAGATGCCATCAAGAGCATTCCAACCAAGAAAAGCCCAGGTCCAGATGGATTCTCAGCTGAGATCTACAAGACCTTCAAAGAAGAACTAATACCAATTCTCCTCAAACTATTTCATGAAATAGAAAAGGAGGAAACCCTTCCAAATTCATTCCATGAGGCAAGTATCACCCTGATTCCAAAACCAGACAGAGACACATCAAAGAAAGAAAACTTCAGACCAATATTCCTAATGAACATAGATGCAAAAATTATCAATAAAATTCTGGCAAATATCATAAAAAACATATCAAAAAAATAGTGCATCATGATCAAGTATGGTTCATTCCAGGGAAGCAAGGTTGGTTCAACATACAGAAATCAATAAATGTAATACATCACATCAATAGACTTAAAGATAAGAGTCATATGATTTTATCAATCGATGCAGAGAAGACATATGACAAAATACAGCATGCTTTTATGCTCAAAACACTAGAAAAACTTGGGATAGTAGGAACATTCCTCAACTTTGTAAAAGCTATCTATGCTAAACCCAAGGCCAACATCATCCTAAATGGAGAAAAATTGGAATCATTCCCTCTGAAAATGAGAACTAGACAGGGATGCCCTCTCTCACCACTGCTATTCAACATAGTCCTTGAAACACTAGCCAGAGCAATTAGACAGACAAAATAAATTAAAGGGATACAAATCAGAAAAGAAGAACTCAAACTATCATTATTTGTGAATGACATGATTCTATACTTAGAGGATCCAAAAAATTATACCAGAAAACTTCTAGAATTAATAAACAATTTCAGCAAAGTAGTGGGATATAAAATCAACACCCACAAATCAATTACATTTCTATACATCAGTGATAAACCCTCTGAAATAGAAATTAGAAAATCTATCCCATTCACAATAGCCTCAAAAAAAAAATACTTGGGAATCAATTTAACAAAAGATGTGAAAGACCTCTACAATGCAAACTACAAGACACTGAAGAAAGAAACTGAAGAAGACCTTAGAAGATGGAAAAATCTCCCATGCTCCTGGATAGGCAGAATCAATACTGTCAAAATGACCATACTTCCCCAAGCGCTATATAGATTCAATGCAATCCCAATTAAAATACCAACATCATTCCTTATAGAAATAGAAAGGGCAATCATGAAATTCATTTGGAAGAATAAGAGACCCAGAATAGCCAAAGCAATCCTTAGCAAGAAGAGTGAAGCAGGAGGCATCACAATACCAGACCTCAGATTATACTACAAAGCTATAGTAACAAAACGGCATGGTACTGGCATCAAAATAGACATGTAGACCAATAGTATAGAATAGAAGACACAGAGACGAACCCACTTACATATAGTTACCTTATACTAGATAAAGGAGCCAAACACGTACACTGGAGAAAAGATAGCCTGTTCAACAAATGGTGCTGGGAAAACTGTTAATACATATACAGCAAAATGAAACTAAACCCCTATCTCACACCATGCACAAAATTCAACTCAAAGTGTATCAAGGACCTGGTAATCAGACCAGAGACCCAACGCCTAATAGAAGAAAAAATAGGCCAAAATCTTCATCATGTTGGATTAGGACCACACTTCCTCAACAAGACTCCTATAGTACAAGAAGTGAAATCAAGAATCAATAAATGGGATGGATTCAAACTAAAAAGCTTCTTCTCAGCAAAAGAAACAATCAATGAAGTGAACAGACAGCCGACATTCTGGGAACAAATCTTTGCCACACACGCATCCGATAGAGCACTAATCTCCAGGATATATAAAGAACTTAAGAAACCTATCACCAAAAAACCCCCCAATCAATAAATGGGCCAAAGAGCTGAACAGAAACTTCACAGAAGAAGATACACAATCCATCAATAGACATATGAAAAAATGTTCAACATCTCTAGCAATCAGAGAAATGCAAATCAAAACTACCCTAAGATTTCATCTCACGCTAGTCAGAATGGCAATTATCAAGAATACAAACAACAATAAGTGTTGGCGAGGTTGTGGGGAAAAAGACATGCTCATACATTGCTGGTGGAACTGCAAATTGGTACAACCAATCTGGAAAGCAGTATGGAGATTCCTTAGAAAACTTGGATTGGAACCACCATTTGAGCCTGCTATCCTACTCCTCGGTCTATACCCAGAAGAGTTAAAAACAGAATACTACAGTGATGCAGCCTCTTCAATGTTTATAGCAGCTCAATTCACAATAGCTAAACTGTGGAACCAACCTAGATGCCCTTCTATAGATGAATGGATAAAGAAGCTGTGGTATATATACACAATGGAATATTACTCAGCAATAAAAGAGAATAAAATCATGGCATTTGCAGGTAAATGGATGGAGTTGGAGAATATCATGCTAAGCAAAGGAAGCCAATCTCAGAAAACCAAATGCCGATTGTACTCGTTGATAAGTGGATGCTGATCCATAATGTGGGGAAGGACATGGGAACAATGGAGGAACTCTGTTCGCAGGGGTGTAAGGGGGGAGGAGGCATGGGGACAGTAAAGGTGGTGGAATATGATGGTCATCATAGCCTGAGCTTTATGTATGACTGCATGTATGTTGTGATTCTATATCACTTACAACCAGAGAAATGAAATGTTATCCTCTATCTGTGTACAATGAATCAAATTGCATTCTGTTAACATGTAAGCCTAAATAGAACAAATAAATAAATCAAATACGAAAAAACAAAACAAAACAAAAAAACAACAAAAAAGAAAGAAAACAAATACAGTATCGATGCTTTTTTGTCAAACATATGAAGAAGATATATCATTGTGAATAACTTTTTTTATTTTAAAATGTTTGAGACCTTTAAAAATATCAAAGACAGTAAGTAATCTGACAATTTTTGTGACTTAAAATTAAATGCTTATTTGATATGACATGGTTTTAATTTTAAAAATATAACATAACTTGAGTTATGGAAATTGGAAATTGCCTTCGAATGTGTAAGGTGACTTGATTTACTACTTAAAAATTTTTAATTATTAGATTTTCAGGGTTGATAAGTGTAAGTGCTTTCTGAGATTTAGTGAAATGATTAGGAAGTTTAGGAAGTGTTTATCCATCTTGTAAGCCAGCTCAGAGTGAATAAAAAGGTAGCTAAGCAGAACTTTCAAGCTTAAGGAAGAAAGTAGGTACTTGGTTTAAAAGTCATTAATATATTGAATTAAGTAAATACAAGTGACTGTAAATAGTCCTTCTTGAGTACAAACATGACTTCTTTGAACATCCAAAAACAACTATCACTGTACAAGTATAATGAATTAATAGAAACATTTTTAAAAATTACCAGGAGAACAGCCTACACTTTGCTTCATGCTTATCCATGAGGATCAATGTCATGTTTAGACTCACAAACATGATCAGTACACACACTCGCCTCTGGAATTATGTTCCTAACCCATTTCTTTGCCTCCAGCCTTGCCTTATCAATCCATCTTCCACATGGCTCTCAGAGAGATTTCTTTTCTAGCAGGCAAATCAGGTCATCTTAGGTCCCCAATTAAAATCCTTCAATGGGGGCTGGGATTGTAGCTCAGCGGTAGAGCGCTTGCCTCGCATGCGTGAGGCCCTGGGTTCGATCCTCAGCACCACATACAAAGCAATAAAATAAAGACATTGTGTCCATCTACAACTAAAAAAATAAAAAATATTTTAAAAAAATATTAAAAAAAAAAAAACAAAAGAACCCACAAAAATCCTTCAATGGGCCCTCTTCCCTTAGGGATAAAATTCCAGCTCCTCACAAAGGCATGCAGAGGAGAATTCGGAATCTTCTTGTGTCTGTTTCTCTGTTCTCATTTCCAGCTACTGTTATCTCACGTTTTCAGCCAGCCAAACTCCACAGAGGTTCCCAAGAATTCCACACACTTTCCATACCTGTTTCTAGTTATGCCATTCTTTATATCATTCCCTTCACACTATGTTTTTGAAATTTTTACTGCCTAACCCCAGCCTTTATGTTTCTGTAAAATTCTTTTTGAAATCATAGAATTGCTTACACTTTACTGAAATTGTGCAATGATGCCGCATGTATTTATCTTCTATCAGACTATAAACGTATTGAGAATAGAGACTGACCAATTCATCTCCCATCTCTAACCCCAGGGTCTGGTAGACGGCTGGCATTCAATAATAATAGTTTGCTTGTCAAACTATTTTGTTTTGTGTCAGTCTAGTGAGAGTACAACTTTCTCCACTTTTCAAACAGTCTTTGTCTCATTTAACATAAAACTAGTTTATAAATATCTTAATCTGTGCCTCAGAGTTTATATTATCTTCCTCAGAATTTTTTCATCAACTGTCCCCTTCTTTTGGCCTCAGGCTTTGCTCCCTGAGTTCATAGATTTTATGGGAATACAAAAACTCTGAGAACCTTATAAACTGGACAAGCTGTTTGCTTCTCAAAGTTAATTCATTCTCTAAATGGCAGCACTCAATGGTTGGAGAAGGCCTGAGGCCCCTTTCTCGTGGGTGCTACAGCTTGTGCTGGGTAGATCGAGGCTGGTACACACAGTCCTTTCGGTGAAATCCACTAATCCTTTCTTGGAGCCTGAACCCACACTTGATGCCTCATTAAAAGGCACATGAGGGACTGGCAGGAGAGGGTACCATGCCTGGACCTGAGAGCAGGGGAGTTCACCATGGACCAGGACAAGGTGGTCCCCTTCCTGGGGAACATGGTCCCACCCAGTCTAGTCCTGGGACAGAGGAGGTACTGATGATCCCAGTGAGAAAAGACAGAGGAAGCAGGCAGGCTGGGGAGGAGGAGGCTGGTGTCTGGATGTTATCAGAGCTCACATATCAGACAAATAGGAACTGATGGAGAAAAGGCGAAACTCTGCGAATAGCATTTGCAGCTGTTAGTACATACGGGATATTATGTTCTCTATTCTTAGGTTGAATTCTGCAGACACTTAAAGCAATAAGATGACATGAGCAATCTGCAAAGACTAGAATGAAATTAAATGGCCTTCAATTTCAGTCATAAGATTATAGTTAATGAGAGTTAGAAATGACTCAGAAATTAACCATCCCTCTTCTCTCCTTTTACAGATAAAGATACTTAGGTCAAAGAGGTTTAGTTATTGGTCTAAAGATACACAGTCAGAAACAAACAGTACCAATGATTTTAACCCAGGGATCTTGAACATCTAGCACACAAATATTTTTATTACACCAACTGCTTCGTTGGGCTTATTATTCAGTTCAAGTTGTCAATGTTGTTTGAATCATGGACATTCTAGAATTGTAACTTGTATGCTTTTTGACTGAAAAAAACTATGTATCAAATTATTATTTTAAAATTATTAAATGACCAACTAAAAGGGAACTACCTATCCCACCCATCCTAGCCAAAAACAATTTTTTAAAAATGAAGTGTTTATCTTTCATGGAAATTCAATGCTTTGTATGATGCTTAAAATATTTAATTTTGATCCCAGCTCTTTCACAAATATTGTTTGATCCCAACTAAAATCTCAACTGACTAACCTGAAGAAAATGATGCCAGTTTGTGATTTTTAGACTACCATAAGAAACATTAGTAAAATTAAAGCAGAAACGAAGGGCATTCTCATAGATGTGTGACTCTGTGCAAAGAAAAACAAAAATTCCTATTATGATATGGTAAAAATGGTCTCCAAATGAGTTGAGTCATTGAACTACTAATCACTTATTTTAAAACTCTGGCAGGATAATGGTGTAAGAAATCATGTGGTTTAAAGATTTTCAAGTTTTCCCATTCGTGTTATTTTTAGAGAACACCTAATTTTGATTACTCTGTCATTCCTTTGGATCATGCTGAATCCTGAAACCCTGGGAATGTTTAAAGAGACATGTACACTGTGGGTGCTGTCAACACCCCTGGGAGAAATGGGGAGAGAAAGAGAGTGAGAGAGAGACAGACTCTGTCCTGGAGAGTCGCCGAAATTGTGCAGCCGCGAGCAGAGACAGCAGCGTGCTGTGCCTGGAGCAGGCTGCTCTCTCACTCCATGTTCAAAGCTGCCTCTTTCCAAAATGGATCTGAAGCAGCTATTGACAAAGAACAGTTCCAAGGAACCAGAAAGATAGTATTTAAAAAAAATCAGGACTGGAACAAAAGGGAAACAAACACCCACTCAGTTTAATTCTAGGGTTTCTGAACCAGTCCAGTCTGCCCCGCTAACTCTCCGAGTCTCTGCTTGAGATAGGAGACCACTGCATCCTAGGAGGGTCTCTTTGAATCCTGAACCGGATTCAAAGTCTTCATGTATTATCTAGCAGTGATGCTGCTTCCAAACCAGGAGCAGATGTTACAGTATCCTTTATCCTAAAAGACAGGTTTGGATGTTCAATAAACCCTGAGTATGTTTAAATCTGGAACATACAGACTGAAATGAATTATATTTGTCAGTAGATGCTAACAGCAAAACTGGTTTAATTTTAATGTTACTAAACATTGCTCTACTAAGCAAGAGAAAGTTGTTGAACCAAATATAAGTGAAACATTGCCTCTAATGAGTGGAACTTAGAAGTAAACAAACCAATTAAAAATGATTCCTTGCTTCTAAGATAGCAACCTCTGGGGGAGTGAATTGGTAAGAAGCAGATCAGCTCTTCTGATACCAACAGGCCCATCCTCTGGTCGCAAGCAGGGGCTAGCTGCCATGATTGATGTGCACATCTTCCAATTTGGAGGATGCTCTGAGATCCAATTTGCTTTTCCCACTTTCTGCTAACCAGGCACCCAACAGAGCCAAGCCACCAATGAAAAGGAGCATCTATTCTAAGCAACACTGATCTTATAAGCAAGAAGTACAGAAGAGGACATATGCTTCCTTTATTCCTTATTCAATGCACCCCAAATAAATTGACTCTGCTTTAAGAGCCAGGGTACTCTGGGTGCTAAAATTAGTTTGTCTTCACAGCTATAAGCTGTGGGGGAGGGGGTAAGGTGCAAGGACCAGTTTAGGGAGAGGCTAGGGTGGGGGAAGCGTAAAGGAAAAGGGAAAGCAGATTGGATTTGTTTTTGCTGGGGGAAGTGGCAAGTATGTAACCAGAAGTTGCCATGCCCAGGGAAGGGTTGAGGTAGGGGTGGAGTTAGGGTGTCAACCCTGGGATGTCTCCTGGGGTTTGTCTGCATTCTCTGGGTAGGGGTCACATAATGCTTCACATGACTGAAGTTCATGTCCTCTGTATCAGAGAGTTCTTCTTCCAGAGCCAAAGTCATTATAAACACATTTATTTCACTGGAAATACAAATATCTATTTTCCTGAAATGTAACAGAGTCATCTCTGACCCCAGCTGCTACAATCCAGACCTTGTTCCCAAAAGGCACTCAAGTGAGGTCAAGAGCACAGATTTCAGCATGACACAATGTCCACCCTCCAGACCTCCTTCCGTGTACAGGGCAGCACACCACTCTACCCTGCCCAAGATATCCACAAGATGCTTTGAGATCCTTCAGTTGTTCAACTCCTACTCAGTCCTCCTTCTTCTTATTTGAACTCTCAAGCAAAGGATGCCATTTGTCAAGCAAATTCTCCTGTCCTTGTGCATCAACCCAGTAATCCTGCACTTTTGCTGTCTCTCTTATTTGGGTAGGAAGGGGAGGGACGGCAGAATGAAGTTCACATACTGGCCACTTTAAGAAACAGGTACTCTCTCTAGGAGAAAGTTCTTCACACTAACATATTACAGCTAAGAACAGAGTCTGTAAGCCTCTTCAAAAGCCCTCAGAGGCCTTATATAAACAAGGGATTTTTGTTCTGTTTTAAAGCCTAAAAGCTATTTAATGCATCAATGGAGAGAAGGGCTCCAGACATCTCTATTCAGTTTAGTAGTTTCAGAGTGGACAGCTGTCAGCCCAAAGCTCCAGGTAGGGTCCCTCCATCGACGAACAGAATGTGTCATTTAGAAATGAAGGTGGTTCAAATGGAGCTTCTATTTTGTAATGAAAAAGTTATTCAACTTCAGCTCCTGAATCTCTATGAGTAAAGTATTGGCCTAAGGATGGGTTCAACCTTGGTTTGTCACTGGGTCTAGAGAACAATTTCCTCCTTGTACTTATGATTCACAATGTTCTGGCAAAAAATGAGAACTCCTTGGGGGAAGTTATTGTAATAATGTTCCCTTCGGTCCCAAGAGGAGTTCATTCTCCTTGACTGGTTCTAGAAACAACATTCCAGGTCTCTGCTGGATTGACCTTACCTCCCCTGGTAGGCAGGACCCTAGTTCTGAATAAAAAGAAAAAAAAATATCTTTTTCCAGCCTTAACCAGTTGGTAGAGATCACAGATCACACTTCATTTCCTGAAGGCAAAGTCTTGAGAATATTGTTTCTCAGGCTGGTATCAACAATAGCCAAGTTCGAGGCAAAAGCTTTCAAAGACAAGGCAGGACTGGGAAGCTACCTGTCACTAGAGTTGCAATGGCAAAAGTTCCATACTTGGACAAAATCCTCTTGGCAATAAACTGTTGTATGCCAAGAACAATTATGTCTTCAGAAATATTACTTTCTAACAAGCAAATGGATCATGGAACGAAATATTATTGTTGACAGTCTTCTATTTTAGAAGGTAACTGCTATAATCTGGATCTTGTATCTCTCCAAAAGGCCCTTGTGTCAAAGAGTTGGTCCCTAGGGTGGCACTCCAGGGAGGTCATAGAACCTTTGGGAGGTGGGACATAGTGGGAGGTCTTTATGTCACTGAGGATGAGTCCTTGAAGGGAATTGTGGGACTCTAGTTTCTCCCTCTCCCTGTTTTGTGGTATAAGTGGTTTTGTTCTGGCACACATTTCTGCCATGATGTGCTGTCTCACTCCAGGCCCAAAGCAATGAGGCATCTCAGTTTGATGATTCATAGACTACAATCATCAAAACTTGAGCCAAAACATACCATTTCTCTTTATAAGTTAATTATCTCAGGCATTTCATTATAGTGATGGAAAGCTGACTAACACAGGAGTCAACAGTGCCCTAAAAGCAGACTACAAAATGATGATATTCAATAACTTCACTGTACAAACTTTGAATTAATTTTGTAAAGTTTCACTTTTATCAGCATCTCCACATTTTATATCCTGCTGATAACATTTTCTAAATTTTTTGAGAAAACTGGGCTTTTTTTCTTCTTAAGCTTAAGCTCTTTAGAGATCTGATAACCCAAGGAACCTCAGTAAACTTCTCAAGCAGACACATTACTTGTTTAAAGCTGCAGGAGAGTGGAGAGTAATTTATGAAAATTCAATGAATAGCATAGTATTTTCCTGAAAGGGTTCATCTAAAAGACTGTTTCACGTTCAGAGTGAAGTTTTCTTTTATTATAGGATCTGAATCAACACAGCAAACAGGAAACTGCAAAGAGAAGAGTTTGAAAGCCACTCTAAAAGCTCTCAGGAGTCTCTATCAAACGAGATACTTTGGTGTAAAATTTAAAAAGTACAACCCAAGGGACAGAAGGAAATTTGTATTACTCAGAGGTACACTTACAGCCTTAAAGGACTTCACTATTAAATTAGAAAAATGAAGAAATAGAGGAAACAAGTCTTAAGGGAAAAAAACCAAAATGACTAAATAAAAAATATAAAAAAAATTGCTATTAACATACTGATAATGAAAGGTTGATAAGATACATAAATACATTCAACTGTTTTGGTTTTGACATTTTTAAAAATAAGGATAAAAACTCTTTGTAAGCCCAATTAAAGATAATATATCAAGGCCAAAAATTATATATGGTTAGAATGAGAAAGGAAACAAAGCTAGAGATACCAGACAAATTTATAGGATTACAAGAAAATTCACCAAGCAAATTTATGGCATCAAATTTGATTTTTATTACTTGACAAATTTCAAATAACCCCCAAAGCAAAGAAAAGGGAATGGATAATTACCACAGAAGAATCAGAAACATTATAAAAAGACTCAATATCAAAAAGGCCCCAGGAACAGATGCTATGTAAAACACTTAGCCCAGTGCCTGGCATGTAGTAATACTCAGTAAATGCCCACTCCTACCATTAGTGATGACAGAAAGATTCTTTTTTTTTTTTTTTTTTTTTAATAGATCTTTATTTTTTTTTTTTTATTTATTTGTATGTGGTGCTGAAGATCGAACCCAGTGCCTCACGCATGCTAGGCAAGCGCTCTGCCACTGAGCCATAACCTCAGCCCCAGAAAGATTCTTTAAGTTCAGATGTCTTTCATACTTACCTCCATTGTAAAGCCTATGACTTTGAAACACTGCTCAATCAATTCATACTGGGCTTTATAGAAACTATTATTCATCATGTCCTGTACTGTTCTGAGTTGGTCATTGTGTAGGTACCTGAAAAAAAAAATATAAAAGGACAAGTGAAAATCTAAGATGAAATGGATATGAGGATATTTCTTATGAAAGCACAACCTGGTAGATTACCTGGGAGGCTTATTTTCAGGCAATTTGTAAAGGGCTAGTTTCTTCTTTTCAGCTAAACCAGCATAAATGTAGTAAAAAATATGAAAATTTTTTTCTCCACTGAAAAAAAATAAAACATTTTCAGTAAGGTGGTAAGAACATTTATTACATGTAAAAATACCTGACAATGCAATTATTAGAACAGAAAGAACTGTGAGTGCCTGAACACTCCATTCTGGCTTTCTGTGGTTGTTACTTTCGCATTATTTTTGATAACCACCATCAGTAAATTCCACCCACCATGATAAACACTTGATATGAATCATTTGCTGTCTGTTTGTGAGTGACTTCTAGGCACTGTTCTAGACACTGGGAATACAGCAGAAGCAAAGCATTCAAGAATCCCTAACCTCTTAGAGTTTACGTGTCAAGGAAACAGACAGGAAAAGAAACAAATTGCATGCTAGCTTGTGTTAAGTGTTGCATTCTCTAACGTACCCATCACCTTTTTACATATCAGGAAAATCAGACTAAGAGCTACTAAATTCCTCCAAAGTCACAGAGTTGATGACTATTTTGGATTAAAACCAGGTCTATTTGACACCAAAGTTCCTGTCTTTAACCATCTTTTTACACTGTCTTTCTGAGGCTCAGTTTTCTCACCCGTGTGAGAAGCCTCTTTCTTATAAATCTCAAATTCCATGATCTTGAGGCTCTAGGTATAAAGACCATTTCCCAATGCTGGAATAATATAATGAAGGGAACAGGGATCACAGCAGTGTGAGTCTTTGGCTCAGGATGTCCCACAACTTATTTGCTGGGACTCCAGGGTCCCATCCCCTTGTCTTTTTTCCCGTGGGTCCTCCTTTCACTCTGATGGGCTCCTGGGACAGATCACACTTGCAGTTCTCGTTGAAATGGAGAAGGCCTCTCCTGCAGTTGGTGCGTCTCCACTGCCCCTTCTTTCCTCCTGCTTTACTTCTGCTCTTGAAGACCCTGATGGCCATCTGGGAGACCTCTGGGTTTGCATCTCTTGTGGAATTCTCCTCCTCATCCTCCACTGCACCCTCCTCTCATGGGTGGTCCCAAATCCTCCCTTGACCTTCCACTATCACCAGGCCCACAGCTGGGGTTGGGTCAGAGGAGGGTTCTTCTTAAAAGGGTTAAATTAATTATAATGCCTCCACTATCAAGGCTTTGTTATCCTCGCTTCTTTCTATTATTTTTCCTCTTTTAGTTAGTATTAAACTCATACCCTTCACAAAGCTCTGGATGTGACCAGGGAGGCAGGTTATAAAATCCTACACTATTGCTCCTTCTTGCCTGCCCTAGGCCATGAGGAACCTGGGCTTAGGGTGTCTGTCTCATCATGCCCTGCTATTGCCTGGATATTAGGTGTTCCCCAAGAGTTTCTATGTTAATGCAGAAATATTCAGAGGTGAGATGATTAGATTTTGAGAGCTGTGATCTAATCAGTCCATCCTAATTTGAATGGACTATCTGGGTGTTAACTATGGGCAGGGGGGGCATGGCTAGAGGAGGTAGGTCACTGGGGGTGTGTCCTGGAATGATTCATCATCCCTGCGGCCCCTCTCCTCCACCTATCCTCCCTCTCTTGCTCTCTCTCTCTCTCTCTCTGCTTTCTGGCCGCCATGAGTGGAGCAGTGTTTCTCCACCATGCTCTTCCGCCATGACGTTCTGCCTCTTCTTAAGCCCAGAACAATGGAGTTGGCCATTTATGGACTGAAATCTCTGAAACCACGAGCCAAAATGAACTCTTCCTCCTCTCAGTTGTTCTTGCCAAGTGTTCTGGTCACAGAGACAAAAAGGTGACTACTCCTGAGCAGCCTGTCTTTTCTCTTTTGAGACACTTTCCTGCTCCTTCCCCTCACCATAGCCAGTGTCAATAAACTCAGGGGCCAATGAAATATTTTCAGAAAAGGAATTACCATTATCAAATTGATACTTTCCTTGAACAAGGGAGCCTTTAAAAGCTTTTCCACTGAAGTCTGTGGAACAGGAAAACTGTACTTGATAATAGGCATAATTCTACACAAATTGTTTTATTTAAAAGATCAGAATGAATTTTAAAACTTTCCTAGGTCTTCTCCTCCTGCAAGTGATATGCAATATAATTGCAAAGTAGATGCAAATTTTATCTTTTCTCATTAGAAATTATTCTTTCCATACCCAGAAATTTTCAATGGTAACTCAAACATATACATATAGATTTCCTTTTACAAGGATGCAATAAAAGATGTTTGAAGTTTGGGAACCTCTGTGGCTTTATTTTAAAATCTCTAGCTTTGGTTCAAGATTCTGCCAAAAATCATTACAAGACTGATTTTTGTAGCAGCTCATTTGGGGCTCTAACATATAATAACATAGTTAAAGGTTTGATATCTGCATCATACTAATAACTGTTTTAGGTATTTCCTTTTGTTTTTTTCTGAAAATTAACAAATAAAAATACTTAATATCAATATATAGAACTTGACAAAGTGAATAATAGAGATCACTGTTCTTTCTTTTTAGGATCTGAAAAAGAAGGAAAGAGTTTTCAAAGAAAGAAAAGTAACAATACTATTGATTAATACACATTCTGGATTGAAATTCTGCCCCAGGTCTGGGAGGGAATAATATCACAAAGTCTTTGAAGAGAGTTTGAATTTCCAGGAAATCCAAATCTTTCAAATGTTGGGTCAGAGAAAACAAAGCTTGAGGCAAGGGCTGGGATTGTAGCTCAGTGGTAGAGCGCTTGTCTTGCATGCGTAAAGCACTGGGTTCAATTCTCAGCACCATATAAAAATAAATAAGTAAAATAAAGATATTGTGTCCATCTACAAGTAAAAAATTATTTAAAAAAAAGCAGAAGAAAGGTGAAAAAATAATTACCGTGATCATAGAGATGAATTCAATGCACCTCCACAAGTACTTAGACAGGAAAATGAAGGGAGAATCAGATTTCCATAGCCAGTGATGACAGTTCCAAAAGAGAGGGATTTACAGGAAAAGACACAGGTTTGGGGTATGAATTCAGCTGCATTTGAAATGGCAGCAGGACCTATAACAGGCAATGGATAAGGTAAACTTGAAGAGACAAGGAAGTATACACGTGGGTGTTCATTATGCAGAGGTATCTGTTGAGACCATAATGTCAGAAGAATTAAAAATGAGGGAGAAAAGAGAGAGAACAGAGATAAAGGCCTCAAGGACAAATCTTGCAAACACCCATTTGAAGACTGGATGGATGAACTGAAGTCGGAGAAGAAAAATTATAAGAGGTAGAAGAAAAATCAGAAGAAGCCCATTGCAGAACAAGGAAGTGAGGGTTTCTAGCAGGTGTGGTTCACTGATGCTTATAGGAGGACAGGCAGAGCTTTAATTTGCACCTTCCAAGCCCCTATCTGTTGCTTGCTGCAGTCACAGTAAGAACTCAACAAACACGAACATTGCACATGAGCGAGGTTAGAACGAAACTTAAAGTTTAGTTTAGTTCTCGTCCTTTCTCACCACAAGATAATGAAAATTCTCTAAGCCTAACACAGCATATAATTTAGTTTGTTTTGTTCCAATGAAATCCCATGGATGGCTCTGTGTGTCACATCTTTAACATGCAAGTGATGCAATGTACAATTAGTGAAGTGACTCATAAACGTAGACACAAATTTAGTGGATTTCTCTTTAATTATCAGTTTACATTTGCCAAGGATTGTAATTTGACAAGACCTGGAGATACTGCAGGAAATATACTGACCTTCAGTGGATAAACAACCAGAGAGTTAAAACAATGAGAAAAGAATCCACTTGCAAAGATCATCCATCTCAGGTCCTCCCCCAGTCCCCATGAAAACCGCACAGCATCTCACACATGCCAGTGTGACCAGTGGGTCCCAGGTCTGGACTGCTGGGGGCAAAAGCAGGGTCTCAGCAAACTACCAAATATCATTTCTCTGACTCTGGTCCCACTCGCTTTGTGGATTCTCTATTATTATTTTGGAGTTCCACTCAGTCACTTGCAGGAATACCCTCAGAGATGACTCAGGTGTGTTCACCTGCCTTGGACCCTGAAGATCATCTTTTCATTCCAGGCCTCTGCTACCCTTGAAGCAGCGGGTATAGCTTAACTCATCTGAGAAACCTTCTGACTTCTGAAAGAATGGCCAGCAACAAGGTTTGAAAAGCTAATGATGAAGTTTTGCATTCTTAAGTCCCCGTAGATATTCATGTAACAGTGCTTTCAGTTTTCATTTCTAATTATAAAGCTCCCTCCTCCTAGACATCCCGTCTCCTCAATCCCCCTCCTTGCCACCTACCTACTCATTCCTAGCAGCCAAACTCCATTTCCTACTTTCCTGCGAGAGTAGAGACCAATGAATGATCAGTGAGCTTTGCACAGGGTTCCTCGGAGACTGTGAGCTGTGAGCTGCTTTATTCCAGGAATCATCTTTTTTTTTTTTGTACCAGGGATTGAACTCAGGGGTACTCAACCACTGAGCTGCATCCCCAGCCCTATTTTGTGTTTTATGTAGAGACAGGGCCTCACTGAGTTGCTTAGCGCCTCGCCATTGCTGAGGCTGGCTTTGAATTCGCAATTCTCCTGTCTCAGCCTCCCAAAGTGCTGGGATTACAGGTGTGCACCACCATGCCCAGCAGGAATCATCTCTTACTTGGCTTATATCTCCTGTACTTAGCATATAGTAAGCAGCCAGTAAATATTTGTCAAATGGATGAATGAATGGATGAACGAATGGATAAATGGTGAGATCTCGAGTCAGAGAGACAAGGGTTCAAACTCCAACTCGGTTACTTACTAGCTTTTGGATATTAAGGCAACTTGTTAAAATTATCTTGGTTCCAGTTTCTTCACGTATAAAATAGACAATAACATTGTGTCATCCAGCTGTAAGAATTAAATGGCATAATGGCTGTGGGGTGCTTAGTGCAGCCTTGACAGGAGTAATTGCTCCATAAATATTTTTTCCCGTCCCTCCATAGCAGAAAGCTCCATGTCTGCCACTTCGTTTATGACTCTTAGGGAACCTAGCAAAGGGCTGGCAAGGGACAGAAATGCAATCAATGCTTGCTGAACTACACTGTCGTAACAGGAGAAAACGGCAGTAGAAACAGCCATAATTTATGTTTGTGAGAATTATGCAGCACTGCTTTCAATATGCTCATTTTCTCCTCGAAATTAAGTAGCCTCGTTTAAAAATTCCTTTAAAATCATCAACATTTAGGAAAAAATTTAAGTGATAAGTTATAAGAGTGTCATCATGATAAATATAAACCTAAAAATAAATGTGGTCAGAGAACCAGGGTGGGATAAGACAGACAGAGGTGAAAGAGAATAGAACCCAATTCTCTTAAAAGAAAAGGGTGAATTCAGTTTAAAATACATGTCTGCTCTGGATTTTCCCTGCCCTTCATTCTCCAACCTTCTCTGCCTTGCTCTGTGATCCCCAGATTCACCCTGCCACTTCAGCACTTGAGTCCTGGGATTCTGGGGCTTTGGAGCTTCCATTTGGGTTCAGTTACTGGAATGTACAAGGAGGACACTGGAGAGGTGCAGCATCTAATCTTGCCTTGCCCTTGACAGAGGCTACCTCCTTCAAGGCAAAAGACCTACAGGACAGTCTCTGCCCAGCAACTGCATTTCCCACCAGGCTCGGAGGGGTTGTTCCCTCTCTCTGCCCCAAAGGCCTGTGGGTACAAATGGTTTCTCACCCTTGTTAGTGCCTGGGCAGCTGGCCATTCCTTCTTGATTCTTTGATGTCCTTTCTGCCTTGGCAAATAGGTTTTTCAGTTGAACCTTTTGAACTTGTCTCCTTTTTGTAACCCTGATTCACATAATAATCCCTTTAAATTCATGATTTAAAAAATGTACCAATGAGTAATGCTTCTACTGTATGTCTGATATTTTCATTTTCAAAGGTCACAATGAACTTCTCTAGGATATACAAAATACAATTCACATTAAAGAAAAAAAGTAAAAATAGGAAAATGTTTTATTATCAATTATAAGGTAGCTGTGCTCAAGATATCTAAGTTGTATTTTAACTCGATTTTCAATTTGGGACTTGGAATGCTTTCCTCAATAAACAATGTAGTAAAACTAAAATAGTTCTTAGGCATCTAAGGGCCAAATTCTTAATTTATAGCATGACTTAAATATAATCTAAATTACTTACTTACTTACTTTATTTATTTATTTATTGTACCAGGGATTGAATCCAGGGGCACTTATCCACTGAGCCACATTTTTATTTTTTATTTTGAGACAGGGTCTTGCTAAGTTACTTAGGTCCTTGCTAAGTTGCTGAGGCTGGCTTTGAACTTGCGATCCTCCTGCCTCAGCTTCTTGAGTTGCTGGGATTACAGGCATGAGCCACTGCACCTAGCACACTATTTTTTAGAACCAGAAGGTACTGGGCACACAGTAGCCTGTGTGAGTGATGTTCGGGCACATAACTCCATAGAACACACTGGGAACAAAGCTGTTTGACATTGCACAGCATGGTTGATTTTGTATAGAGAAATGTATTCTTTCTTACTTGAAAACTTGTTTTCATTTACTCTCTTAGTACCTCTCTGATGGGTTTGGTTTTCTGCTTGACAGCATGATTTTCAGGTTATTTGTTAATTCCTCTACTGGATGCAACATATGTGAGACTAAGATAGTGCTGCAGGCTCTTTGCTTCAACATTGTCTTGCTCCTAGTAGATTATCAACATCAGTTTGTTGAATGAGAAAGACCTTGTACTATTCAAATAGAAGCATTGTCTTTGTTTATGTTTCCCAGAAAACAGGAGCTATCTGACATGAACTTACATGGCTTGGTGAATAACTCGGGATTTCTCCAGAAGGAATTCAGAAATCTGTGCTCCCACTACAGCTCCAGAAGTGGTAAATTTCATTTCCAAGTATTTCCCAAATCGGCTGGAATTGTCATTTATAATAGTACAGGCATTGCCAAAGGCTTCCACCAAATTGTTCACTTGTAAAATCTTCTCTTGCAGGGTTCTGTTATTAGCCTAGGGAGAAAATGTCAAGATAGAAAAACAAGTGTGAAAAATTAATTTTGCCAATAATAAGATGTCTCTTCTTTGATCCACACTTTATGTAGACATTAACATCTGGGAGCATATTCTTGGTATGTTGTCAGATGTTACAACTTGGTCTGTGTTTCCCCTCTAGGATGTGTTCACCCACTTGCTTTCTTAACAGTGGATGAAGAAATATTCTACACTTTTTTATTCAAATACAGCTCTGTGCAGTGCCTGATTGACAAACAACGTACAAGCAGTCTACTCATACTGAGGTATGTGACTTATTTTTTTATTCCTATTCTACTGTCCGGGGTCTCCATCCAAGTCTTCCCCAAAGCCAGAACCACTTCCACAAAAGCTGCTAAGTCTGAAACTAAGAGAGTAAAGTTAACTCGAGAATTCAGAAGTGGAAGAAAGGGAATTGTGAACATTAAGAGCAGTTCAGAAGCATGAACGGGAGCCAATGTGGTATTCTTCTGTTTTCACCTACCCCATCTCTTATGCTTCTTCCTTCAAGCAATTGTTAGGCTTGTTTTTCTTCTTTACCATTTTATCTGAAATTCTACCAAGTAAAAATTTATTTGGGTTAAGAGCCAATCACTTTTAGAAAGGCATGTCCACCCTCCTATCCCCCTAATTCTCCACATCTTGGCAGAAATCAGCTCAAGGATATTATTGTCAGGATTAGACCTTAATACCTGGTTGAGATCAGATGTATTTTTTAAGTTGCAGGAAGGGAGAAGTAGCTAATTCTGGAACAGAGGCTACACTAGAATTTGAGTGGACTCTAGAGGGGGCAATCACAGTGAGGTTTTGAGGCTGTATAAGGACCCTGGGAGTGTTTTAAAAGATGCAATAAGTGGGCTGGGGTTGTAGCTCAGTGGTAGAGCACTTGCCTCGCATGCATGGGACACGGTTTGATCTTCAGCACCACATAAAAATAAATAAAGTAAAGATATTGTGCCCGTCTACAACTAAAAATTAAAAAATAAATAAAATAAAAAATTTCTAAAAAGATGCAATAAGGGGTGAGAGAAGGGAGTAGGAAGTATTGGGACAAAGTTGGTTTATTTATTTATTTTTTTGATACTGGAGATTGAACTCAGGGGCACTCGACCACTGAGTCACATCCCCAGCCCCATTTTGTGTTTTATGTAGAGACAGGATCTCACTGAGTTGCTTAGTGCCTCGCCATTGCTGAGGCTGGCTTAGAACTTGTGATTCTCCTGTCTCAGCCTCCCTAAGTGCTGGGATTACAGGTGTGAGCCTCCGCACCCGGCTCAAAGTTTATTTTTTAATAATGCTTTTAGCTGACTCTGAACCCATGAAAACAGTGAGATAGTATCTCCATCCCCCTGTATCAAATAGCAGTGATCTGCTAATGAAGGACCAGAGGAATACTATTCCAA
Organism: Xerus rutilus; assembly: GCA_028644305.1. Classification (NCBI taxonomy): domain Eukaryota; kingdom Metazoa; phylum Chordata; class Mammalia; order Rodentia; family Sciuridae; genus Xerus; species Xerus rutilus. The sequence goes on from CM053410.1 coordinate 16,722,978, forward strand.
AGATAATTCTATCCACCAGACATCCCATTTTTTTGCATCTAGTAGGTCTTTATCAAAGAGATAAGTGAAAAAACAAACAAAAACCAAGATAAGACCTGATGAGGGCACATGTAACATTAAATCACATATTTAGATCTAGAACAAGATGAAGAGATTAGATGAACAACTTTGCTGATAGCTACAAAACAGCACCCACACATGATTAATCCATTATTGATGAGAAAATCTGTCCACAAATCAACATAGAAGAGCAAGGGTGGCCCTTGAGGACGTTAATTCAGGTGTTCAGCTCTTCTACGTCAGGGTACTATGCTGTGCTGTTTTCCATATCACATCTTATTTCACTGTCCTTAAAACCTTTAGAATGACGTTTATTCTAGAAGTAAGGAGATGGGAAATGCTGGCAAGGGGATTGGAAGGGCCTGAGGTGACAGACTGTAGCAGTGCCACCTTCCTGGTCTCTGGCAGCTCTTCCAGCCCCGAGGGGCCTCAGCCCTGGAGGGGCAGAGGTCACACTAAGCACTCAGCAAAGCACATTTCTATTCCACACCAACAATGCCCGATGGAAATTCTACAGTCAGCTGGTGTTTAACAGGAGCACGGAATTCTTTCTACTCATCATTTTGAAAATGAATTAGACTCAATTAAACAGCTATTTTACTCTCTGGGGCCTCAACACTTTTATGGAGAGATTAGGTCTAGGTTTGCATTCATAACACCAAATTCCTATAATCACAGTGCTGGCAATATTTTTAACATGGTTCTAGTTATAACAAGGTATAACAATGGTGTTTAATTGTGGTTTTAATTTGCATTTCCCAATAAAAAATGTTTACAAGGGTAAGTTGTATTCAATGACTTTGTTTTTTTTTTTGCTCCTAGTCTAATGAGAAAACATAATTCTTATTTTAAGGGCTCTACTAGAAAATCAAAGTTTCCATCTTTGATTTCTTTTTTTAAAAAAATCAAGGTATAATTTAGATAAAGAATCATCCTTCATGGTGTACAACTCTGAGAGGTTTTACAAACATATTCAATCACTTAAACTCCACTGCAATCTACATATAGAACAATTCCTTCACCTTTCACAATTATGTTTCCACCCTTGGTTATCCAGTCCCTCCCTCCGCTTGGAGCTCCTGTCAATCATCCATCTATTTCTGTCCCTGAAATTTCAAAATCACAAGAATGGCACATAAATTGAATCATATGGTATATTAGTCTTTGGACTCTGGTCTCTTTGACTCAGCACCATGCCTTTGAGATTCATCCCCTGAGATTCTTTGCTTCCATCAGTGTTCATTCCTTTTTATTACTGAGTAATATTCCTTTGTACAGATGCACTGGTTTATCCCTTTTCTAGTTTGGGGTTTTCTACTTTCTGGAGTTTATTAATAAAGTTTCTCTAAATATTTGTTTATAGACTTTTGTGTAAATGTGAGTTTTCATTTCTTCTGGATAAATAGGAGAATTGCTGAACTGTGTGGTAAGTATATAGCTTTATAAGAAACATCCAAACTGTTTCCAGAGTGGCTCTACTGTGTTGCATTAGCACTAGCATCACATCAGACTCCCAGCTACTCCACATCCTTGTCAGCACTTTGTCTTGTGAGATTTTTAAAAACAAATTGTAACCAGTTCAATAGGTGCTTAATGGTGTTTAATTGTGGCTTTAATTTGCATTTCCCAAATGTCTGTCAAACAACTTTTGATTTATTTGCCATCTACATATCATCTTTGCTGAGGTGAATGTTGAAATATTTCATCCATTTCTTGCCATTTGATTTGTTGATATTGAGTTTTAAAAGTTTTTTTACATATATGCTAGGGCTGAGGATATAGCTCAGTTGGCAGAGTGCTTGCCTTGCACGCACAAGGCCCTGGGTTCAATCCCCAGCACCGCAAAAACAAAACAACCAAACCATATATTCTAGACACAACTAGATACAGCTTTCCTAGTTACATGACTTGCAAATATTTTCTCTGAGAAGTGGCTGTGTTTTTATTTTATCAACAGTGCCACCAGAGATTAGAAGTTCTTAATTTTGGTAAAATCTGATTCTTCCTTTTACGGATTATATATTGCATGTTGTCCCTAAGAACTCTTTGATTAACTCAAGAGTTCTAAGAACTTTTACTATGTTTTCTTCTAGAAGTGTTATAGTTTCTGGTTTTACATTTAGGTTTATTATTCATTTTGAGTTAATTTTTAATAATCTGTGAGGTCTAGATTGAGGTTCATTTTTTGGGGGGTATGGGCATATGCGATTATTCCAATACTATTAGTTGAAAAATTAATTCTTTATTAATTGATTAATTTTTAAAAAATGTGTTCTCTATTCTCTTCCATTAATTATATGTCATCCTTCCTTTAATAACATACTTCTTGAGGATCTATTTGGGAAGAGGAGAAGAAGAGGATGAGAGAGGGTGGTAGAGAAGTTTGATACAATCAAAGAATGATATATGCATGTATAAAAATGTGGATGCTAATTCACAATAAAGTGGGGCTCTGTGGAAGAACAGAGCTACCTTAGATTAGGTAGAGGGGAGTGAAGGGAGGGGAGGGAAGGGGATCTGGGGATGGGAAGGATAGTAGAATGAAACAGACATCATTATCTTATGTATATATATATATGACTGTACGACTGATGTGATTCTACAACATGTACAATCAGAAAAATGAGAAATTATACTCCCATCTGCGTATGACACATCAGTGCTAAATGCATTCTACTGTCATGTATAACTAATTAAAACAAAAAAATTTTAAAAATGTTACAGTCAAACCCACTAATTTGTATAATTATGAGTCAATAACAATAATAAAATAGATATAAAAATAACATACTTCTTGACTACTGCAATTTTAATAAATCTGTAAAACAGGTAGGATCAATACTTCAGCTTTCTTCTTTTTAAAAATTACTTGGCTGGTCTAGGTTCTTCGCCTTTCTATATATATATTTTTGATTCAATGTGTTAATTTCCACCAAAAAATCCTTCTGGGATTTTTACTGTTACTGCATTGAATATCTAGGTCAATTTGTTGATAACTACAATCTTAATAATATTGAGTCATATAATACATCAATATGGTAGATCTCTATATTTATCTAGTTCTTCCTAGATGTATCTGTTTTTTTCTATTTTTAGCATACAAATCCTACAAATATTTTATAAAATTTAGATTTACATAGCGCATGTTTTGTTTTGTTTGGTGCTACTACAAATGGTACTTTTAAGCTTCAATTTGTAATTGATTATTCCTAATAGACACATAATATTGAAAGACTCCTAAAGCACAATAAATAAAATCAAGAATCAATAAATAGGATGGATTCAAACTAAAAAGCTTCTTCTCAGCAAAAGAAACAATCAGTGAGGTGAACAGACAGCCTACATTTTGGGAGCAAATTTTTGCCACACACATGTCAGATAGAGCACTGATCTCCAGGATACACAAAGAACTCAAAAACTTTACACCAAAAAAAACCAAACAACCTAATCAATAAATGGGTTAAGGAGCTGAACAGACACTTCTCAGAAGAAGAAATACAATTAATCAAAAAATATATGAAAAAAGGTTCAACATCTCTAGTAATCAGAGAAATGCAAATCAAACCTACTCTTACTCCAGTCAGAATGGCACTTATCAAGAATACAAACAACAATACGTGTTGGTGAGGATGTGGGAAAAAAGGCACACTCATACATTGATGGTGAGACTGCAAATTGGTGCAACCAATCTGGAAAGCAGTGTGGCAATTCCTTAAAAAACTTGGGATGGAACCACCATTTGACCCAGCCATCCCACTCCTTGGTCTATACCCAAAGGACTTAAAACCAGCGTACTACAGTGACACTGCCACTTAATGTTTATAGCAGTACAATTCACAATTGCTAAACTGTAGAAGCAACCTAGATGCCCCTCAACAGATGAATGGATAAAGAAACTGTGGTGTATATGCACAATGGGATATTACTCAGCATTGGAAGAGAATAAAATTATGGCATTTGTAAGTAAATGGATGGAGTTGGAGAATATCATGCTAAGTGAAATAAGCCAATCCCAGAAAACCAAAGGCCAAAGCTTCTCTCTGATAAGTGGATGTTAATCCAAAAGGGAGTGGAGGGTGCATGGGAAGAATGGAGGAACTTTGATTGGGCAAAGGGGAGGGAGGGGAGGAGAGAGGGCTTGGGGGCAGGAAAAACGGTAGAATGAGATGGACATCACTGCCCTAGGTACATGTATGACTGCACACATGGCGCACTGCTACATCATGTACAACCAGAGAAACAAAAAGTGGTGCTGCATTTTTGTACAGTGACTCAAAATTCATTCTGCTGTCATATATATACCTAATTAGAATACACAAATTAATTAATATTAAAAAATGCAGTTGACTTTTGTACAATACTCTATTTTAACCTGCTGGCAACACAAGCAAAGAAAGAGAGAAAGGCATTCAGCAAGTGTTTTGGGGCTAAACAGGAAAAAGGTCACATTCATAAAGGCTTGCCTAAGAAGAGTTAGAGAAGTGTATCTGCCTTTTATATTGTTTGCTCTATTTTAAACTCAAACAATAGCAGTTGTGTTTTATAATTTCCATGCATTATTAAATGTGGGAGTTAGGGAATATTAATCTAATTAATTATATGAAATTCTGAAATATAACAAATATCTCTGCTAAGGCAGAGAGGAAATTGTACCTTTCCCAGCACTGTCAGTTGCTGAACTAAAAGATGAGCACTTTCAGTCTTCCCAGCACCACTTTCTCCAGAAATAACTATGCACTGAATAGGGGGAAAAGGAAACTGTGAGACTTCATCCTCAGAATATTCAACTGGCACACAAGAAACGAAGAGGAGAATTTTACTTGCCTTACCTGGTCTGAATTATATGTGACCATAGACTGATATCCTAAGTCAGCTATTGCAAAAACGTGAGGAGGGTTGGCAGTTCTCTTTGCTCCAATATATAGTTTGGAATGCTAAAGGTTAAAAAAATATGTTTTGTAGGACTCTTTAGCTTTGCTTCTGCTTTTGTTTAAACTCTGTACTATTCATAGGTATAGTTACTAATTTTTAAAGCAAAATATAAATAAAAAACCATGACATGCCAACAAAATATTACACACACATATATACATGCATGTCTAAATTGCAAATTATGTGAAATAAAATATTCATATCACTTCTGAAGCAGAACTTAAGGCTTCAAAATACTATTACTTGTTTAAATTAAAAATACTTTATAAATAAGATAATCAGGTATCATTTTGTTGAATGCTCCTTGGATACAATAATGCCTGGCATATGACCACTATTTTATCTCCTTTCACTTCATTTAACTTAAATTGTCTTGTTTGATTTGTACAAGATCATGCAATTAATTTGCAGCAGAATTCTACTAAAGCCTAACTTCTTCTGTAACATAGGGCAAGGATCCTAAATTTTAAGTTGGTAGAGGGTAACATATATATATTTTTCACAAGCAAAATACAACTATTAGGCAAAATATTAAATAATTTCCTAGAGTACACAAATAGCTAGAAAAGAATAGGTCCAATTAAAAATGAAAACAGCCACATTTAATTCTATATTTAAACCATTAGGGGTTGAGTCACTGATAATTATATATTCATATTCATAAAACATTTCTAGTATGACAGTAAGGAAGCCAATCAATACAATGAAAGGAATTTTTAAAGTCACAATAAGTTTTGCAGTCACTGAGTATGTATTATACACATAAACAATATAGTTGCACTTTTGACTCTTCAATATTGGTTTGGAGGCAGATATTATTATTACATACTTTATTATAGACATCAGTTTAGTGAGATGCTATGTAGTACAGAGCTGTTACTAGTAACTGAATGTAATTAACATTCTGAAACATACTTTTGGAACAAGGAAAACCGCAAGCTGCCCGTAGGCTGACTTCATCTATTTTTCCTATCTTTATGTTTTAACAGTAACTACATGACTTCTTTTTTAAAGTGCTATATAAAATTTTTACTGACATCTTTTTAAATTAAGAATACAAATAATATAATTATTTGTACAAAGTAAGAGAATGCAAACACACTACATACCTTTGTAGAGTAAAGACCCAGACTCTGAAAAGGATTAAGAGCAATGAGTATATCTCCCACATAAATATAGATCTGATCTCTGGAATAACACTTTTCAAGCTGCTCTGAGACTGCATTCTGCAAGAAAATAAAAATAATTTCTCTCTCCTAAAAATCATTGGTGATGAACTGCAATTTGAAAAGCAAACAACAATAAGTAAAACACCTGGAATCTGGACCAAGAATTAGAAAGAAACATATTCATAGTAAGCAATGTGACTTCAGATGTACAAGTACTCATCTATTCAACAGGCATTTCCTTTGACTTCTGAAGAGCCAAAGAAGAATGTCATTGTAAACCACACTTTCAAAGGACATACTATATCTGTATGCTAAATATTATGTTACACACATAAAATATGGAATACACATACATATTGTTACATTCCAAAAAGCCACTGAATTAATTTAATTAGGAATAAAATCATGTTCACTAAATTTTCAATTGCTTTGCTAATGTTCTTTCTCTTTCCTTCATCTACTGCATTTACTTATTAACTTGAAAGTTACATAACAAGCATGCAACACATTAAACATATAACAGACATAACACATTAACACAATGTTTTGTATTGTTATAACCCATTCTCAAAACACAATATGTTACAAACAATATGTAACAATATGTATATATAGACATACATATGGTATATATGTATACATATACCATATATATGTATATGTGTACATATATAACAAATTTTCCAAGAAGCCCAAATGTCTAAGTGGAGTGAAAAATTCAAAAAAGTAACTTTCATAGTTGATAGATGTGAGCAAACAGATCACTTTTAATAGTGTTAGAAATCATTGATATAGTACATGAAAAAAGGAGTAAAATGTAACCTAGACAATAGAAAGAAACAAATTCAGTACTTAATACATTGATATATTGTTAGCAACATGATTAATAAAACCTTTATAATCCACTAGCCTAGGAATTTACATAATTGGATAATTTGATATATAGCAGATTACTTCTGTTCAGAACTGAACTCTTCATTTATTATATTTCTGATTAAAATGTTCAGACATATATTAGAAAGATTAAGAAATAAAAAGCTATTGATGAGGCAGGGTAGAAGTCCCAACTTTTACTGAAATGAGAACATTTATTTCTCTAATGATCTGATTATCTGGAATAAAGAGGATGAGGGGAAAGAAGGCTGACATTATAAGTTACTGGCTTGTTTTTGTACCCTTTTACATGAGATACTTGAAATATTGCTGAGATAATTGGAATGAGGAATTCCAAACAGAATTCAGTGCTCTAAAAGGTAAGCTGGGGGGGCTGGGACTGTAGCTCAGTGGTGGAGCACTTGCCTAGCATGCGTGAGGCACTGGGTTCGATTCTCAGCACCACATACAAATAATAAATGAATAAAATAAAGATCCATCAATAACTAAAAATATTTAAAAAAAAAAAAAGGTAAGCTGGGTAAGAACAGGGGCTTTCTGATTCCATGAGGGTCTGAGCAGGGTAATGGGAAGCTTCTGAGGTATCACAGAGGCTTTTGGGTGCTGTCATTGGGGTCTGGAGCAGGAGAGGATTATACTTGGTGGCTATAAGTGGCAGACTATTTTTTGCAGATAGTAAATGATACCTTTGAGATTCCCAGAAATAATTAAGGATTAGAACGATCTGTGATACAAAAACTCATGCTTGGGGAACCTCATAACCTTTTCATTTGAGCATTAAAAAAATGACATTAGGATGGAAGGATCTAGAAATTTGAGTTCTATCTATTAAAACTGAAGATGAAAGAAATAATCAGTTCCACAACTGAAGATGGAAGAGATAAGATGGAATTAGGAGACAAAGCCTGAGACTTACAGACGGTATTCAAAGAATTCCCTGTCCACATCACTCCAATAAATTTTTAAAAATCTGGAATGTCTAAGTTTAATTAACCTAAATTCTTACCTCATCTAGAACTTCTAGGGTTGCTAAATCATCTACATCCTTCAGATGGGAAATTAGAGATCTGTTTAAGTTGCCCTTCTTGGTGTGAATACGCTCATGTCTGTGGAGAAAAACCATTTTGATTTAAGAACTTATTACTTATCAGAGCAGAAATAAATTTTTGATACATATGAAACCAAAAACCTCCATGATTCTGTTTACTAAATACAGTGATAGCATACCAGAAAACACTTTAGTATATTTTCCCATATCCATGGGAAAAATGCAACATATAAAACTTTATTCATGAATGATCAAAAGGGTCCATAATTTCTGTCAAGAATTGTTCTTAGTTTGCTACAAATTTAAAGCCTCCTCTAAATTCCTATATGCGATTCAATCTGGTATGAGGTGGTGAGTTGGAAATATTATAATTTTTTCAATTCCCACCTTGTCTGATGTAGTAGTTGGTCATTGTGGGTCAAAATATGGAAATTTTGAAAATTGTCATTCAACAAAATGTAACAGAAATACAAAATAAATAACATCATAATTTGAAAAGGTTAAATGTATATTAAAAAACTGATTTCAGGTACCAGAAAATTCATTTTCAAACATTCAGTGACTTTCAAACATTTCAGTAACTTTCCAAAATAGTGCAAAGATCTTGATGTAACGTAGAGACTAAGAGAAGTTACTGAGTTAAACGCATCGGTTTTTTAGTCTTTTTTGGATAACTCCTTTATTGTGAGGGGAATCGTATTTTCAGTGTTTATTTTGGGACAAACTTTTAAGCAACTGGATTGGCCCACTGGTATAAAATGAAAAGAATAAATAAGGAGTATTAAGAATGATAACATCCCCTCAGGAAACTCTGATGCTTCCTCATTATTTAACAAATCAGATCTGCTTGGGGCTGGGGATGTAGCTCATTGGTAAAGTACTCGCCTGGCATGTGTGAGGCCCTGGGTTCAAACCTGGGTACACGAAATAAATATAAAAAGAAAGAAAGTGAGGTCTATTAATAAATGCAGCCCCCAAGGTCACCTGCACCTTTTGGGCAATAGGCATCGTTCCTTTGTGCTTCTCCCGTTCCTCCATCATTCACCCTCAGCTGTCATAGCAGCTGTCGCAAACAGCCTCCCCTGATTTCCAGTTGCCTCTATTTATGGTTCTATTTCTTTGCTTCATCACAAAAAAAAAAAAATTCAAGAAATAATCTTCACTTCTCCAGGCATTCATCTCCATACTGTGTAGACAGAGGTTTTTTTGGTTTTTTTGTTGTTAACGATGCTAATGACCTCACGTTGCTAAAGCCAGTGGTCAATTCTAAGTGCTCATGTTACTTAACCTACAAGCAGCCTCTAACCAACACCTTCTTGAACACATTTGTCTTGGGGTCCTGTACATTTTTCTTGATTCTCTTCCTTGCTTCCCTGGAATCTCCAGGTAAGTTTCCTGCCCTCCACCCTTATCTTTCTGTTACATTTTGGGTTTTCCCAAGCTTCGGTTCTTGGAGTTATTTTTTTTTCCCCACATTCATTTCCTTATATTTTTCATAGCTGTAAATGCCATTCCTGCACGGACAGCTCCATACTTAGGCATCCACTTGTTTATTCAACACTCCTTTTGGAAGTCTACGAGGCAGACTTACTGCCTCCCAAGATACACTTCTGCCTACAATGGCCCATACCTGCCCCTCCATCATGACTCCCTTGCTTGGTAAATGGTGACTCTACTCTTCTGATCATTCATGACAAATATCTCAGAGACACCCTTGGCTCTTTTTCTCACACTTCTTATGTAATGTAGATACACATCCTGTCAGCTGTATCATCACATTTCTCTAGGGCTAGATATTTCTCACCACTATCACCTCTACCACATTGCCTCCCGTTACCACAGAGATAGCCTCCAGGTAGGTTCCCTGCTGCCATCTCCACTTTCCTACACTCCTCTCATCATGTAGCCAGAGGGACTCTCTAAAAATAAGTCACATCATGCCACTGCTCTGCTCTGAACTCCTGCCTTCCCATTACAAAGCAGTATCTGAAGCCTCAACATGGGCTACAGCCCTAGAGGATGTGTGCATCAGCCTCCACTCCCATCACCCCCACTTCCTTCTCTAACATTCTCTTTTTCTAGTATCTCTTCTGCTAATTCATTCTATCCACAATGTCTTGTTAAGCATGCTTCTATCACACAAACTTGGACTTGCTGTTCCCTCTGACTGGGATGTACTTTCTACTGATATCTATAAAGCTTCCCCTCACCTCCTACAGCTCTCTTTAATACTACACTGATCAGTCCTTTCCTTAACAGTCCATATAAGTTAACACCTTCTATCCAGAAATACCCATCAGCCTCTTCCAGCTCTATTTTTATATTGCCTCTCTGTCTCTGTCTCTGTCTCTCTCTCTTGTGTGTGTATGTGTGTCTGTCTGTCTCTCTCTGTATATGTTTTTCTCTTCCCATTAGACTGTAAACTTGGTGAGATGGAGTACTAGCATAATTCACTGCTGTGCTCCCATCATCTATAAGAGCGTCAGGCATATAGTAGTCACTCATACGTATGTCGAAAGGCTAGCTGGAAGCAACTCCTCATTCTGGTATTTAAAGCCATCTACAATATCATCCAATCTGTCTTCCTGGTGTATTTGCTGGAAAACACTATTTACTTGAGCTTAATTGAGTTTGTCCCTGTTTCTTTTATATCATCTGAGCTCTCTCCATTTACCCCTTTGTTTTTACTTCCTTTTTGGCCTCATCTGTGTGATGAAATTCCATTCAGTTTTCACACTGTACCTCAAATGCCTCCCTGTTTTTAAACCTCTCCACAGAATTCTATTCATCTTTCAGGATAAACATCTTGGTTAAGTCATTTCAGTCATCCATTTGTTTAATGGTACTATCCTTTCATTTGAATGTACACTTCCTAGGACAGGAAGTTCATTTCAACATATGGTGTTGAAACACCTGGATAACCACATGAAATAAGAAAAAAGAAAGATGTGAGAAGCTGAGCTTATTGTTTCACAGATATTAACCCAAAATGGACCACATACCTACACGTAAGATATAAAACAGAAGTTTTGTATCTATATGTATCTTCTACAAAACTCATGGGAGGCAACATAGGAGAAAAGATATATATCCTTGTGTTTGGCAATAAGGTTTTAGACACAAAACCAATACTACCATACATGAAAGAAAAAGCTCGTAAGTTGGACTTCACTAAATTTCAAACTACTGTTCTATAAAAGAAACTGTTAAAATAAAATGCGGATGGAAGAAAATTTGCAAATCATATACCTGATGAAGAACTTGTACCTACTGATAAGAATAGTGTCTTACTCCTATTTTCCATCCTTAATTAAATCCCTTCATAATTTTTATAGCACATGATATATAATTATGCACTAATATTTGTATGGGTAATAGAGTTAACATTTGAATCCCTGATTAAGATGAGAGTTCCAAGACTCAAAAGACTAAGTCTTTAGTTCCCTGTTGTAGTCCATGAACAAGGGAATTATTTAAAACATAACAGGTCCTCAATAAATATTAGATAAATGGAAGGGAATGTATTCTACCACAACTGCTGGCATAGGATTTGCACAGTTGATTTCTGCATTTGCTGAATGCAGCAGGTATCATCTTATTTATTCCCCTATTTCCAAAGACATTTATGTAAGTGCAATCATTTTGATATATATCTTTTAAAAAATCAGAGAAAGAAATCCAATTATCCATATAACTGAAGTGGAAGGCCCTGAATTTTTCTTATCTGCTTTTATGGGCCCATCTGGCAACTAGAGACTGTTCCTGACAAGTAGATGGTGAAGAACATGGAGATCAATATTTGGTTGGCTGGTACCCTCTTTCCTCTTCTCCTATGAAGTCATCCTCCACAATGCTTTTGGTATTAACTGTCAAAAACTTAGAAAAGATTTGGTTACTATAATGACTAAAAACCTCAAATGGCTCTCCATTTTCTACAGCACAACTTAAAATTTTCTTGGCATGAAATTCAAAGCCTCTATAATCCTGCACAATTCTTCCAGCAGCATTGGCCATCCATCATCACTGTATAGAACATCTCCCAATAGGCCAGCTATTTTCAAGGCTCTGTATTTCATTCATTCTGTTTTCTCTACCTAGAATTATTTGCCTTCCATGCCTGGCAAAATTCTATTTGGCCTTCAAAGTCTGGCTCAAATTCAACCTCTCTGGAGTCAGTGAAGGATTTTCCAGAGAGAATACACCACTAGCAGAGAAGTTCTCACATTTAATTAGGTCTATATATGTTCATCATTTCTGCCAGACTCTGAGAAACTTGTGGACAGAAACTAAGTTTTTCATCTTTCTGTGCCTGGATGCAATGATGTAAAAGACAACTGGTGGCTTCAATCTTCATTTTTACCTTAATAGGATATACATGTTTGCTTGAAATAAACTGAATTCTTTGAGGTTTTTTTTTTTTTTTTTGTACCAGGGATTGAACTCAGGGGCACTCGACCACTGAGCCACATCCCAGCCCTATTTTGTGTTTTATGTAGAGACAGGGTCTCACTGAGTTGCTTAGCGCCTCGCTGTTGCTGAGGCTGGCTTTGAACTCGCGATTCTCCTGTCTCAGCCTCCCTAAGTGCTGGGATTACAGGCTTGAGCCACGGCGCCTGGCTAATTCTTTGAGGTTTGAGTACAAACAAACAAACAAACAAATCCAACCCTCTGAATGACTTTTTGTATATTATTACTATATTTTCAGATTCTTAGTATGATACTATTTTTAAATAAGTAAACCTCAGTTTTCATAAGAACATTGAAGTGTTTCCCTAACTTTTATACATCACTGAATCAATCATGATCGTCTCTTGTTCTAGTGAATTTTTGTGTTTTTAACATCAAATAGTTTTTAAATACATTGATTTGTCATATTTAGCTATATGTCAAGTACCACATAGTAGGATTATAAGGAAAAAAATTTTGATAGTTAAAAAAATCTGCATTTACAAAAAGTAATAGATAATAAATGGATTTGGAAGGGAATTTCGTTGAGAACTTCCTCCTATCACTGTTATATTAATACAAAACTAAGTGTAATTAGCTGAATAAGGGAGGTGGGAATGGGAAACATAAGAGAAATAGAGAAACACTAGATGCGACATGGGGGAGGTGGGGGGCAGGAAAGGGGAATGGGTATAGTAAAGATGGTTGATAAAAATATATATAAAAATATATATATATATATATATATATATATATATATATATACTGTTCATTGAAAC
>CM053410.1:16736405-16768853 GCA_028644305.1 Xerus rutilus
TGTAATCTGCTTATAATTTTGTGCAAAGTTAGAAAAATTATGATTGTAACAATTTTTTTCTATTTGCCTCAACAAATGTCTTCAGTGAATAGTGTGTACAGCTTCTGATAATTTGTTTTTTTTTCTGTTATGTTTGCCAACATGTATTAAAATGCAACTTATGGGAAAAAAATAAAATAATTTATAAAAAAAAAAAAAACTAAGTGTAATTAAACATAATCTGTGTTCACTGCCCCACTATGTTCAAGGCATTGATTTGTGTTGTGAGGTTATTGTAGGTGGAATGAGATCCTCCCTCCAATGAGTTTCAGTCTTGTGGGAGATACAAACACAAATATTTACAATACCAGGCATGTGGCAAGTGCACCAACTGAAGCAACAGATGAAGTGTCATGGAAACAGCAAGGATAATTAATTCCATCTGGTAAAATAAGTATGGTTCTAGTAGATTTCTCATTTAATCTTGGTGTATAAGTAAAAGTAGGATTCTAGTAACTTGAGGAAGAGTATTTGTGGGTGGGATGGTGACTGATGGGTGATGGAATCTGAAAGAACAGCATGTGTAAATGAACAATGGCAGGGCACAGTCTCAGGGACAGAGATGATCTGCTGGTGCCAGAAGGTAGAGGGATAGAGTGCATGAGGTTGGAGGTTGAGGGCATGGTTACTGGGAAATACAGATGTCTTAAATGCATTCAAGTTCCAAATGTCCAGAAACAAAGCACCATCTTCCCTGACAAAATCTGAAACTCCTCTGTCATTTTATGTCTTACTGACTGACTCCACTATCCACTATCCATTTAACTGTACACACCAGACATCTCCGTCTCTCTCACCTCCCATATCCACTCCAGCACCAAATGATGGGTTTCTTTGACCCACCTTCTTCCGTTCCCCAAAGGGCTAAACTAAATAGATTTAAAGGATGTTAAAAAATACACATGTAAATAAATAAAAGGAAGAGCAGAAGAGGAAATAGAACAAGGGGAGAGGAGGTGGAGAGGAAAAGGGGGAAATATTGGGGAAGAAATTGAAGTAAATTATGTGCATATATGAATGTCATAATGAATCCCAGTGTTATGTATAATTATAATGTACTAATAAAAACATAAAAGAATAAAGTTAGAGGACACGGCAAAACAGAATAGGACAAAATATTAAAAGGGAAGCTGAACAGGATAAAAAGTAGGCCATCTTATTTCAAGAGACTGATAACAACAATGTAAAATAAGAAAAGTTTCTGTAAACTCAGATATCCCTTTGAAAAGTTGACAATGAAGAACAGAATAGGTTACAGCTGGAGAAGAAAAAAAATTGAGGAACTGATAGCTTATGAGGCAGAAGACTTGATAAGCTAAAAGTATGGATCCAGTGGAGAGGAAGATTCTCATGGTAAAATGCAGCAAAGACCATAGGTAAGAGAGTCAAGAGACAAGGTGGAAAGATTGAGTATGAAAAAGTCAAGTGGTCCCTCCTCCAGGAAGTGAGAGGTGGGTAGCTGAAAAGTTAGGTGAAAATAAACTTAAATGTGGGGGCTTGGGATATAGCTCAGTTGGTAGAGTGCTTGCCTTGCATGCACGAGGCCCTGGGTTCAATCTTTAGCACCACACATCAAAACAAAACAAAACAAAACAACCCCAAACTTAAATGTTGACATAGATGGGAAGAAACCTCAATGAGTTATGCTCATTTCCATAGAATAAGAGGGAAACAGATATTGGAAGCTTTAAAAAAAAAAAACAAAAAACTTTGGACAACTGCTATAGCAAATGAGCCAGGAAGTCACCTATGGATGATGATCAAAATAATTAATGAGTAGACTTCAGGGTTCGGAGAGGGAAATCTCAAACATTCCACATCAGTCCTGTGACTAGAAATCAACAACACTAGGGCTGAAAATGCTGGTCAGATATGTTAGTCAGGGTTCTGGCGGGAAAGTTAGTATACTCCAAAGAAGTGTGATTGAAGAGGGCTTCTTTTCTTTTCTTGTCCTGTCTTTTCTTCTCTTTCTTTTTTCTTTCCTTTTTTAAATTAAAATAGGTTTTTTAAAAAGAGCAATTCACAGAAAAATTGAGGGGAAGTTACAAAGATTTCCAACATATCCTCTGCCCCGAGGTGGGCACAGCCTCCCCCACTATCAATATCCCAACCACCTCTAACACTCAACACACTCCTGTCTGAGTCGCTGCCCAGATGGAGAGCCACACTGGAGGCTGTGAAGTCTGAGCTGACCATTTTGGACATTGGAATTCCACTTTTCCAGCCATAGGACTGCCAACCGTCCTGACCTCACTCTACTTTTCTTTAAAATGCATCACTATCTACTATGTTATATAAATAATTAAAATATTTATTATTAATTTATAGGTATTGTCTGAGTCTTCCCGTGGGTATATAAGCCCCATGAGGACATGGTTTTTGTGTTTGTTTTTTTCTGTTTTCCTTTAATTTGCTGAGTAATGTATCTCATGCCCCTAGACTAAATTCCTAAAATGATGAGTGCTGAAATATATTTCTTGGCTAAAAGAGTGAATATATTGCTTTTACTAAATGATGTTCTACTATGGAACCAAAGAAAATTTCT
Source organism: Xerus rutilus (assembly GCA_028644305.1). Classification (NCBI taxonomy): domain Eukaryota; kingdom Metazoa; phylum Chordata; class Mammalia; order Rodentia; family Sciuridae; genus Xerus; species Xerus rutilus. Next base: position 16,738,990 of record CM053410.1, read on the forward strand.
TTTCTTTCTTTCTTTCTTTTTTTGCTCTGGTTATAAACAATTGAGATGCTCAAATAAAAAGTATATATAAGTTTTGAGACAATTTTACACTTTCAGTATTTTCCTTTTCCCTTCATTTTACAGAACTGGTTAACATTCTTGTTACTTTATTAAATGTTTATTTTCTGTAAGGCTTGGAGAAAGCAAAATCAGAATCCTCTCAGACTTCTGTCCTTTTGTGAAAAGTACACCTTGTTAACCAGATTGTATTTTTCATTTACTCTGTAATACTGGAGAAGCATAGCTTCAGACTATAAATATTTTCTTTCTGTGTTGACAAAGGTCACAAATACCCTCAGGGGTGGTTATTATAGCTTCACTTGTATTTCAGTTCAACACACTCAAAAAAGAAACAACTATTGCTGCCCAGTGTTAAATTCTCATCCTTACTATTTAGTTGTACTATTATAATGGAACAGCTTTATTTGCTTTTACTTTGGTTAAAAATACTCTTGTAAATATCAGCCTCTATCACATTAGGTGATTCAGAAGCCACTGGGGTAGAATAGCAATCCTTTGTTAGACATAAATCTCATCAATGTTTTTGTGTTAGTTTCCTTATCCATCTTTAAATTCTAGTAACGAAGACAACTGGTTGTACCAATGGGAATACAGGCTCTTTCGCTGGTGAGCACTGGAAGACTAGTTTTTCCCTGTCTGCATTTTGACTTCTTTGGCCCACTGTGTTGTTTCAAAATCATGGTGGAGAAGAAAACACAGGAGCCTGGTCAGCCAGATCACTGGATCACTGTGGCACCAACTGGAATGACATATATCGTAGTCATTCAGCACCCACTAAGGTTTTAATTGCCCTCTTCATTCACAGAGCCCTTCCTCTTTCACACATACATCTTTAAAGATGCTCTTCAGCATGTACAGATAAATATATATTCAAAAAATTTACAACAATGTTAGAAAGAAGCATGAGATTGGAAGCAGATAAAAATCTGCACAGGAACTCTAAGCTGATGACTATAACTCATACTCCATTGAGTAATTTTAAACAAGTAGAAACAATTTCATAATTGCTTTAACTTATTCTGCCTCCTTCCAGGTTCCAGTGGAGGAACTGTCCCTTCTTCGAGCAAGATTCTACTTGCGCACTTGCTTTCTCCAAGACTCACTGTTGTAATGATCCTCTGCCATATGTGTTATCAGCCATTTCCTTCCACCAGTATACAATGGCACCCTGTACCTTCCACCTTTAAAAAATTCTCTCCTTCCATCCTTTATCCTTTACAACTGCTGCTCCATTCTCGTTCCTCCAGAGCTGAGCTTCTCAAAGTTCATATTCCCTATCTCTTCTTCTACCTCTCTTCTCCTCTCTCCTCCATCTCTCCCAGCTGGGGCTGCCTCTACCTCACTGTGCCAAGACCACTTTTGTCAAGCTCTGTGTGGCCAAATTCAATGTTACTCCATTTTTCTTAAATATTCAGCACTATGTAGCAAAGTTGACTATTGTTTCCTGAACTACTTTGTTCATGTGGCTTGAAGCAGGCCCATATTCCCTGGGCTCCCTCTATCTCCAATTCTGGCTCCTCTGCTAGTCTCTAAATGATGGTGTCTCCCAGAGCTCTATCCTGGGGCTTTACTTCTCTTTCTCAACACTCACCTTTAGTGACCTCATCTACTGCCATGGCATTGAATAGTTCAGCAAGCAAATTACTGAAAAACTATCTCCAACACAGTCTTCTCTCCCAAAGTCCACACTAATATATCCAACTATCTACTTGATAACACTATTTTGATATTTAATTGGCATTTTTGATTTAGTATGCCCCCAACAGAATGCATAGCACTCTTCACTATGTGCATAAATATAAGGGACTAAACTATCATCCATCACACCACATTTCAGTTTAGTTCTCTCTCCACATATGTATGTGGATACTTGTATGTACACAGATACATATATATGTTATATGTATGTATTATATGTATATATATATGTCATATATATGCTTGGCTTCCTGTATTTACAGGCTTGGATTTCATGGATTCAACCAACCACACATGGAAAATACCTGGATAAAACTATTTCTGTACTGAATTTGTACATATTTTTTCTTGTCATTTATCCCTAAACATTACAGTATAACAACTTTTTACATAGCATTTATTTTGCATTAAGTATCACAGGTAATCTATAAGTGATCTAGAGATAATTAAAGTATATGGGAGAATTTGTATAGGTCATATGTAAATACTACCCATTTTATAAACAAACTTGGGCATCTGTGGATTTCTGTAGCTATGGTTGCAGTAGGTGGAATAGTCTTAGAACCAATTCCCTGAAGATGCTTAAGAATAACTGCATATATTCATATGCATGTGTATATTAAGTGTGTGTATCTATACATATATGATTTTTAAGGGAAAGATTTATAGCCAAATGTATGTAAGAATCAACCATGAAATAATGGTATTCTATTCTAAATTCTGCTTCCAAGATTGGAATTGTCATAGTTAGGTATTTAATTACTTCTCTTTCTTTCTTTTTGATACAACACAGGTGATTTGGACTTGAGATTTTTTTCATCTAAAAGAAATCCAGCTGTATTTATATAAGTATATAATCTCTAACTTCAAAGTGAATTATAATCTTTCAAAACTAAAAATTCTGTTAAACTCAGCACTTTTTCCTTCTTTTTTCTTTTGGCAGAGATGAGAAAAATAAATGGGAAAGCAAACAGGATTAGGGCATCTGAGCAGTCAGAGATAAAGCTTTATGTGCCTACAATAAGAAATGAGGGCATAATATTTCAAATTCCACTCAAAGAATAAAATATTTTGTTCTAAGTCTTGACTACTATCCTCAAAATTTTTTTCCCTCCTTCCCTGTCAAAAACAATGGTTAAAATTTTTATCTACTTTAAAGCATAAATTTTTCCAGAAAGTCACTATCAATAGATTTTTTTTTCACAACAAAGGTATCTGACATGATGGGAAAATGTATTTAGAGGATTAAAAATGTGATGAAATTTAGAGAAAACAGTTGCTCTGTACTTGATTACACCCATGCATCTTGCTTCACTACCAAAATATATAAATATATATATATTATCATCTATATTCAGTGTCCTGTCTCCTATGGGATATTGCAGAATTAGGTAGTAAATGTATTACTATGTAAATGTGTCTTATGACAACAATAGCAAAATTGGATTCAGTCAAATCCTAGGCCACTGCTGATTTGACTAAATAAAAAAAAGAAACAAAGAAGTAATATTGCGATATTTCTTGCAACCTTTAAAATGTAGGTTAAGGTTTTGATAATCTCTTGGGTTTGTGTGTGTGTGTGTGTGTGTGTGTTTCTCTACATTTTTGAAATAGGCTAATTCTTTTAAGAGAAAAGGCAAAAAAAAAAAAAAAAGAAAAGTACATACAGAATTTTTCAGGAAATTGTTCTATATATAGTAAAATGTGTTTAATTTTTCCCTATTGATTTACATATATTTGTTGGATTCATGGTATATTATGCCATGAAGTCAAATAAAGTAGTTCTTAGGAGCTTCTTTAAATAAAATAATTGAAAATTTCAAGAAAACCTACAAATATTTTAAAAACATGTAGAGAATTAAGTGAGTTTAATGTAGCTAAAAATGGCTTATGCCATCAGGAAAATTTTTTATGATTTCTAGAACATCATGGGAAACATTAACATTATAGAAATCTGGGAATCTGATATAAATTTTCAGAATTTGTAAATGTGGTCCTAATAACTGAAAATTTAAATTTTCCTATTTGTAGCTAGCATATCTTATTACTGAATACAAAAGAAAAACAATATCCATTGAATGATGCTGAAGATACCAAATAATTAACAAATCACTTGTCGTGAACTTTAGGGAAACATGTCCTTATATAGATTTGCTGAATGCATTCTTATGTGAAAGCACTTAGAAGAACAAAATCTTTCAGGCTAAGACTCAGATCATTAAACTATGAAGGAGAGATGGATTTTCAGTCTATTTAATTCTCTATTTGTGCTAAAATCATGTTTACATAGCTAGTACCAAAGATGATAGTCTATTTGAGCTGTAAAGCAAATATCTTCAAAATATTCCCAGTCTTCTGATCTACACATCCCTGCCACCCAATTCTAGGGGGTAACACTAATTTTTTATTTATGTGCTCTGGGGTGAAGGTCTTCACGTGAAATATAGAATACTGAACAGTGCCTGCTGGGCTCAGGAGTGCCTCCATGTGGTCTCTTGGCATGGTGGTCTCAAGATTAGAAATAGCAGGGCTGGGGATATAGCTCAGTAGGTAGAGTGCTTGCCTCACATGCACAAGGCCCTGGGTTCAATCCCCAGCACCACAACAGACAAATAAAAGATTGGCAGTTCAGGGCTCTCAGTGTTCCAAGAGATATGAAATGCACACTTAGTTTATTATAGTCTGGGCCTAGCTGAGAAAGAGGCAATGTAGACACCAATGGTAAGTATCCCATGGACACAATTTGACAAGAAGTGTCAAAAGTATGGCGGTCATGTGTAAGCCATCAGACCCTATCTTATTTTGTAGAGAAGCTGAGAAAGAGTTACTTGAAGTTAAATTACAGGGTTAAATAATTGTTTCTTTCCTTTGAAACTCACTAAACGAAAAGAGAATGAAGAGTAGAGAAAAGCCTCTTTCATTGATGAAAAACAAAAATGGTCACAGGCTCAAACCACATTCTATAAAGCATAACTCTTCAGCACTGTGAAGTCTGGGTTAAAATGAGAGAAGGCCCTGAGAACCAGAGAACTTACTGAAGAGTGAGAGGCACTGTGGAGGTCTCAGATACAGGGACACCGGTGGGCCATGGAAGGTGTGGGAAAAGGCCCTGATGATAGTTGAGCATGCAGGAGGGGAGGGAGTGCTAAAGAGAACCGCAGTGAGGGTGATCCACCAATTACTTCCGCAGAGGGGTGGTGGGTGGCTGAGGAGGACTGGGCAAAGGAAGGACAGGGGACAGTGACGGCTGCTACTTTATGATAAAAAAAAAAAAACTGGCACAATAATTGCCACTGTGTCTTTGTGCTTTGAGCCACAGAGACTACAGTGTGTAGGGTGCTGCCTGGGACAGCACAGCTCAGTAGCCCTGTATGCCGACTTCTTCAAGATTCGAAACTGAGGGTAGATGTACCAGGGCAAGATCAGTCTAATCCAGAGTAAAGACTTCTCTAATCCTCCTTTTACCACTGGGACAGTGTATTTTTGTTTTGTTTATGTTTGGCTAGAATATGGTTGTTCTCAGTGCCACTGGAGAAAATGTTCATCACTACGCAAACCCTTCACCCTGCTCACCCATCAAAAACAAAGACGATGAGGAGGAGGAACTAAGAACATAAGCCATGGATGGAGTTGGAGAACATCATGCTAAGTGAAGTAAGCCAATCTCAGAAAACCAAATGCTGAATGTACTCGTTGATAAGAAGATGCTGATCCATAATGTGGGGGAAGACACGGGAAGAATGGAGGAACTCTATTCACAGGGATGGGAGAGGGAGGGGGCAGGGGGACAGTAAAGATAGTGGAATATGATGAACATCATAGCCCTAGCTTTATGTACATGTATGTTGTGATTCTACATCACATACAACCAGAGAAATGAAAAGTTGTGCTCCATCTGTGTACAATAAATTGCACTCTGCTATCAGGTAAACCTAAATAGAACAAATAGATAAATAAATAAATAGATAATTAAACATTTTTAATTAAAAAAAAGCAGATGGAGAACAGGTACTACAGGAAAGAAACACAGAAAACAATTAAAGATTCCTCATCTCTCAAAAGACATCTCCAACATGATCTCTCATTTAAAAAGCAAAATCTTTAAGAGAAAGTACAAAGCTTTACTGAAGAAATATGATAACAGAAAAAGATGAAAACTGGGTCCAAGATTCAATTGGTTCTTGTGAGTCAAAGTGAGCTGCCACAGGATTTAAGCACAACTGATAAGAAAGAATCAACAGTGAGACACTGCTTGGCAAAGGTACTGAAAACCTCATGGGCTTCCTCATTAAAAAAGCCAGTCACAAAGAGGAGAATCTCACTGCCTCAACTCTCTCAAGGCCAATACACATTACCAAAAAGAGAGTGAACTATGTTTGTAATGTTTGAGGAAGGGAAATGGTAACCTGAGAAAATCTTTACCTAATGAAACTGAACTTCAAGCTCAAGGTTCAGGGTTTGAAGCACGGCACACATAAACACGAGATGACACAATGTAGGTACCCAAGAGGATATTAAAGATCTCAGGAGAGGGCGGTGGGTAATAGTAAAAAATACTATGGTGGGCACTGAATTGATTTAAATACAGAAAAAGACCATAAACCCTAGAAATTATAGAAGGACTAAGAATGTCAAATCATGACAGTACAAAAGCAGTGTGTGACAGTACCAGGGGGTAGAGATAAAGGAGCAAGGGGGTGATAGATACTGTCTAGGATTGAGTCAAAATGCATCTAACGCTAAGCAAAAGAGGTCACATTTATTTTGATTTAATTCATGCAAATTGGACTACTCTCATCATAGAAGTGGACTCTTTCCAAAAGATATGAAAATGATCATCACGTTGACAATCATTGACACCCATGCCAGCAGGTCATTTAAATCTTGTTCTAAATGATTAATATCCCAAACATGAAATGGAGGAACTTTGGACAGGGCAAAGGGGAGGGAGGGGAAGGGAGGGGACGTAGGGATAGGAAAGATGGTGGAATGACATGGTCATCATTAACCTAGGTACATGTATGAAGACATAAATGGTATGACTCTGCCTTGCTTTCAACTAGAGAAATTAAAAGTTGTGCTGCATATGTATACTGTGACTTGAAATTCATTCTGCGGTTTTAAAGATAAATAAATTTAAAAAATGATGATATCCCAAACATTTAAAGTATGCCATAAATTACATTGTCTTTTTTTTTGGTACCAGGGATTAAATCCAGGGGTGTTTAACCACTGAGTAATATCCCTAGCCCTTTCTGTATTTCATTTTGAGACTGGGTAAGTTGCTTAGGGCCTTGCTAAGTTGCTACGGCTGGCTTCGAACTTGTGATCCTTCTGCCTCAGCCTCCTGAGCCACTGGGATTACAGGCATTGCCATTTTAAATGTATTGTTTCCACATTTTGTACAATTAATTAAAAAAAAAGTCTTAGGGAAAAGAGGCAAAAATTCTTTGACCACTGAACATACTACTCAGTGATGCAAATTTCAATTACAGTATATCAAAGACAGGCTAAAATGTAAGCTTAAATGCCCATTGGAAGTAAACCATATAAAGTAGCTCAAAGAAACCAAACAAAACCCAAAATTCTCCACAGCATCAGTTTTATGACTGTTAACTTCTATTACTAGTGAAGAATACAGAAACTTGTAAAAGCACTGGTCTGAAAATGGCACTTGAGTTATGGCCCTGAGCTGGTTTTTAATTGATTACTGACTCAGAAGGCAGCATTCAATTTCTTTAGGCTTTAGTTTTTTGATCTCTAAAATAAGGAACCATGTTATGAGTTCCTTTCCAGCAACAATAATCTGTGATTGCATGATTTCTTTGGAGAAAAAAAGAGGGTGGTGCCTAAAGACAGGTTCTGACTTAGGTGTTAAGACAAGGGGGTTCTAGGCCAGCTCTTCTGCAGCATGACACGCTATTGGGTGACTGTGACTTTCCTGGTTGGTCTCAGTTCCCTCTGATTATGTGATTTAATATAGATGTTAGATTGTATGAATGTGATAGTTCTTCACTGTTTTGTTTTGGAGCATCAATGTAACTTAGTCTTGGAATTATAGTATTCACAGCCTTTTTGTATACATTAGCAATTTTCTTCCTGTTTTTTGAATTTATTTATTTAATGCAACTCAGGAACAGAGGTACTTACAATGGCCTTCTCCAGGGAGTACTTATTCAATTTCCTAATCCATATAAAATTCCTGGAGACCATGTTTAAAATCTATTTAGCTTGTATTCTGGGAACTTTTCCTTAAGGGGAAGTAATGTATACAGGCACAAAAGAATATTTCAGGGGAAAAGTAAATTATTTATTTTCTAAATTTCCTGGTGCTAGAACACCCCTTCCCATTTATCTACTGCTTCCTGGGTGTACCTTTATGAGATCTTTCCTTCTAGCACTTCAAAAGAATAACTCCTTTACCCTTGATGTTAGCCAAGACAAAACTGGAATCTTTTAAAATAAGATATCAGAATATAAGCACACATGCACAAATATATATGCAACCCAATTTAAGAAAACCCACACAAACAGAAATAAATACATATCAATAGATTCCTCTTCCCCAAATATCCAAAACTAGCCATTAACTGCATTGCCTATCACAGTTTGCCAGATATACACCAGGTCTGAAGCAAATTCATCATGCTTCCAATACTCAAGACTCATTATTGACCTCTGTTAATATTAGAATTACCTTTATGTGAACTTTTGCTCCTTTTCTCTCTCTCTCCCTCTCTTTTTTCTCTAGACTATCTACTGGATCTGATCATAGTGAGTAGTCATGTCATTTAGAGATGGAGTTATCATTATGCATTTTCTGGATTCATGATAGATTCCTATCTGAATAAAGGCAAACTTCAGGTTATCTTGCTTCCAAAACTGTGATTTCCTAATTTGAGATGCCTGAAGCTCTTATCTCATATTCAGATCCATTAGTGTTGATATACACTGAGATGGGACAAGAGAAACACTCCTGCCTGGGTCCCTAGCTTGACTAGGCTGCTGTAGAGGATGGGAGTTGCAACCCGGGTTGGTGGCTCAAGGCAGGCATTGGGTTTCAAGTGTGTGTAATTAATCAATGATGATTAATGAGAGGTGGCAGAAGAACAAATCCCAGCCAGAGACATTTAGAGATAGATGATAATTAAACACAGTGGGGACCAACTTTCTCTACCTCAAAATATTACAGGAGTTTAAAATTAGGAGACAGGCGTGGTGGCACATGCCTGTAATACCAGCAGCTCAGGAGGCTGAGGCAGGGGAGTCATGAGTTCAAAGCCAGCCTCAGCAAAATGAGGTGCTAAGCAACTCAGTAAGACCCTATCTCTAAATAAAATACAAAATAAGGGCTGGGGATGTGGCTTAATGGTCAAGGGCCTCTGAGATCAATCCCTGGTACCCCCAAAAAAGGATTAGAAAGAAAAAGTGAGACGAAGGTCATATTGGAAATAAGAAAAACACATCCAAAATAATTGCTATAGTCTGTCTTGATGTATCCATAGTTTACCTTTAGAACCAATGAAAGGCCAGTGTCCATTAGGACATAGGTGGTGTAGGAGCTGGAATATGGTACACGCTGTGAAGTATACAGGCCAAACCTCTCTGACTTCCAGCACTCTCTATGGTCTGCCCTTTGTGTAGCTCTCCAATTCTATTTCTGAGCTTTCCCCTTACAACTTTGATTGAATGTGTGTCTTTCTGGGAGCATATCTCCTTGCTATTATCATTCTGCTCAGGCTGTTCCTTCCACCTATAATGTTCAGTTCATGGTAATTCTATTTTCATGTGACTAGTTCCAGCTTATTTTTGCAGTGCTGATTCAAAGCTCTTGTGTTACGGCTAGCAAAAATATTCTAGCGGAAAAATTCTCATGTTGTATGCATCCCTTTTATGGGATTAAAACTCTCTACTTTGTATAATGGTCATTTACATGCTGGTCTTAACGCACCCTAAAAAGTAAGCCTGCAAGCACAGACTCTATAAAGGCTTCTGCTGTCATACCTCTGTGTTAGAACCTTTATCCGGAGCTTTAAACAAGGGCCTCAATAAATATTGAGACAATATGGGTGTCACCTCAATTCATGGTTTCTATGGTAGCAAAGATTATATTACAAATGGCGTTGCATTGAATGGGGACCTAAGAAATTCAGTCTTGCTTTGGACTAAAAATAGAAAGTACAAGAGAGTAGTGTGTCAAGACAATCTCTAGATTTCTAGTTGGTGATAATGGGATGAATGGTGATGTCATTATTAAGGAAGGGAACAAATTAATTTGGGGTGGAGTAGATTAAGTTCAATTTTGGAGATTTCTTTGAAACTTTCATGTGGAGATGGGAATAGAAAAGATAGGCTGTTATAAGAGCAGCCAGGAGAGCACTTTAAAAGTCTCCTATGCTGAGGAAAAGGGGTAAATGTTCCAAAGGGGGAATAATTCTCACCATGACATAGTCCACGCCATTAGAGAAAAATGAGCTTGCCTAGCAAATAGAAAGTAAAATGGAGTCATGCACTGTATTGCACCAAAAGAACCCTTTTATTATTTTCAATTGATTTTTCTCCTTTCATTGTTCTCTTTTGTAAAATCAAAATCCTACTTGAGTGAATTTACATTACATAAAGTCCCACACCTAATAAACAACTGACAGCTTGAACTCAGGCACTTTTAACACTGAATGGTTGAACAGTTTTTCAATTCATCTTTCACTTGTTAATCCTTTCAGCTATGTCTCAAAGTTGCTTTACATTCTGCCTTGAAAACTATGTATATGGGCCAGTGGGATGATTACAACAGTGCCACAGAGAGTATATTTTTGTCTAAGAGACCACTATGTTTGAGTAACTAAATCTTTTAAGTATTCCTTATTGCTTCTGTGAAATTATATGCAAAATACAACAATTTATACATATAAACGTTAATAATTACTAGCATATGGAGGGTATCAAGTAAAATATTAAAGATATTTTGCTTTCTGTATAAATATGAAAAAGATTAAAATAATAACATCCTTATGATATAACTACTACAAAAAGCAAATTTAGTTTACAATTTCTTATTCAAATACATGCTAAGTTTTTCCTTTATAAGGAATGCAAATCATATGGCTTAAATGTTTTAGATAGATGTTCAACATACATTAAAGAAAGAATTTCAGGAGCCTTAAACAGGCTCCTGATACTATATAGAATATAGAAAATATTCTATATAGTGTGTATTTATCCACTGCTTCAGCAGATCAAAACACCTTCCAATATGGGGAGAAATTCCCAAATAGTTGGGAGATAGGACTCTGCCTCTTATTAGAAGCTAGACATCCCAGTGACCATATCTACAATATCCTTCCAATCATGAGGAGCAGGAAGGCTATGGACTAGAAAATCTTGAAGTCATATCATGGCACAAGCTAAATCTCCAAAATGAAGAAAATGAAGAAAGAAAATAAAAAAAACACAAAAAACTCCCACTCAAGATGGGGGAGTAAAGTCAAATTCAAAAGCACAAAAGAAAGTGAAATATTAAGTAGAAACTGAATTCAATAATCAGAACAACTCACACCCACTGAAATCTGAAAGTGACTGTTGAAAAGTATGTTTAAAATCAAAGATAAAAAGAAAAAATATATATATATATTCACACACACAAAAGAAAAAAATAGCCACATATGAATAGCCAGATACAAATAGCCAGATATAAAATATCAGATATGAATAAGGCATAAATGATTTTAAAAAAATGTGAGAAATTCTAGAAATGAAAAATCTAAGTGTTGATACATACATCAGCATGCAAAATTAATATATAGGATGGCTTCTAGTCTAGGCCTAGTTCTAAGAGAGAATTAGCGAGTTGGAAAACAATTCCAAATAACACATCCAAAATGTAGAAGAAATTGATAAGTGGATGACAAATATAAATAAAAAACTTCAAGATAGGGGCTGGGATTATGGTGCAGTGGTAGCGTGCTCACCTAGCACGCATAAGGCACTGGGTTCGATCCTCAGCACCACATAAAAATAAAATAAAGATATTCTGTCATCTACAACTAAAAAATAAACATTTAAAAAAAAAACTTCAAGATATGTGGTAAAGTAAATCTGGAAATTCTACTATTCATTTCTTAGGAGAAAAATAATAAGAATGAGAGGAGATCAATATTTAAAAGAATGATGGCTAAAAAATTTCTATAAGTAAGACATGAGTTCTCATATTGAAAGCATGTTCTATTCTTAACAGTATAAACAAGAACACATCTTGTGATTCAGAATCAGAAGTACGAGCTAAACATAATGTCCAATATATAGTAGTTTTTCAAGTGTTGATAAGTAGAACCTAGAACACCAGGCTTAAAATCCAAATATTGTATAGTCAATTTAACCTTTTTTATATTTGAATACTGCAAGAAACTTCTTCCTGGGTCTCTCACACCAATGCATGTCTTGTATTAGCTTTTGTTCCAGACTTTATTTTCAGTGATGTTTGAATAGCAAAGAACTTGGAAATTAAAAAAAAAAAACCAACAAAAAAACATGGTCTCTCTCCAGGACAGATGGAAGGTATTTGTTTGTTTGTTTGTCTTGTATTTTCTCGGCTATCCAGGAAGGTAAAGATAATGTCTCTTTCATGGCAAAAATTAGGCTGGATGCTAGTAATGCTTTTAAAAGATTAGAGTTCCCTAAACACAGAGTTTTTCCCACTATAAGGCAAGTCTACTCTGTACATAGTATTTACCTCAAGAGTTCCTCTTTACTCCTAGGACTTAAGGGGCAGGAACAACCAATGTGAACAGAAAACTCATGCTTCCAGCTTTGCTGTGAGTAATCAAGCTTGTCTTTGATCTCAGACTCCTGAGTCTTCCATTAGCATTCATGAAGCTAGCAGGCCAACTTGTTAGCTGGCAAAGAGAGTAAAATCTTAGATGCTTCATAGTTCTTAACATTGAACATCCTACACAATGTTGGTGCACCTCAATTTCTGTTTATTTGGTTTGCTTGTTGCTTATTTTGAAAAGGATGGGGTTGTGGAAGACTATGGAACTCCATTCACACAAAGATGTAAGGGCAAGCCCAGAGGAGCTGATGGCCACCTCCTCACTATATTATTGCCTGCCTCTTACTTTTAGTCACTTAATTCCAATCACAACCTTAATATTTACTTATTAAAGGCATATTCATTCTGTCTCTGCACCAAGATCATAAACTCATGAAGGCAAGGATCAGTATCCCCTGAGGTTATCCACAATTGTTAGACCTTTTGCTCATGGAGAAAGCTTGGGCTTTGGGATCAAATCATTCATTATCCATATAGCCTACAAGATAATTAACCTCTACAAACTTCCATTTCTTTTCAGCTGTGAAAAAGGGATATCATAAATTATTTTCCTCAGGTTCATTGTAAAATCATATGAGATAGTATAATAAAATTCTACAACAATATCTAACACCTAGTAGGCATTAAACAATAGTAATTACTACGTAAACTCCCAACAGGAATCTAAATAAGTCATGTCTGGTTTTCTACTCCCTTCTACCGTCTCCCTAAATTGTGTTATGCTTCTGAGATGAAACCAAGAGGATTCTCAAGAATAAATTTAAATTACAAAAGACTATCTTTTGACTTAACAGTACCTTCCATAGCACTGGGTTTGATCTTCAGCACCACATAAAAATAAATAAATAAAATAAAGGTATTATGTCCATCTACAACAAAAAAATATTTTTTTTAAAAAAAGAAACAATAAGAGATTCTTGTACAACTTTTTTTTGTAACTTGTTAAGGTAAAAACAATTAGTAACAACTTACATATCTCCTAAGAGAGGATAATTTAATGCAAATATTGAATAATCAGACAAGGAATGCTGTGCAGCCATTAAAAAATTTGTGGTAGGAGGATATTTAATGACATGAATATTCACTATTCATTGAAAGAAGATAGGCTCCATAGCACAAGTAAACATTATTCTAATTTTTGCCTTAAAGATGTATACTCATCCATAAAAGATACTAAAAGTTTATAGATTAGAATTTTGTACTTGAGTCGTTTTGATGTTGTGTAGTTCTATGTATCTTCTAAATTCCCTAGAACAAAAATACTATTAAAATCCAAATAGGAAGTATGAAGAAAGATATTAAAATGATTTCAAATATAATTTAACCAGAGAAAATTATGCCAACAAATAATAGTATTAAAACATCTTTAAGATTTAATAAATTTTCTTTTTTAAATCCCAAATCTGAGATATTTTACTTTGTAAAAGACCAGCAAACAAAAGAAATATATACCAATACTAATTATCATGAAGTCATTAAAATATGCTGGCAACTGGTCGAGGTAGCACACGCCGGTAATCCCAGCAGCTTGGGAGGCTGAGATAGGAGGATCACGAGTTCAAAGCCAGCCTCAGCAACTTAGTGAGGCCCTAAGTAACTCAGTGAGACCCTGTCTCTAACTAAAAATATAAAAAAGGCTGAGGGTGTGGCTCAGTGGTTAAGCACCCTTGGGTTCAATCCCCAGTACTAAAAAAGAAAACAAAATGCTTCCAGTAACTTTACCTATATCAGGATGCAAGTCAACACGTGACATTCGCTTTCCATATAAGTAATTCATTACCTTCAAATCACAATCACAGAGAGAACTTCAATGAGTTCTTTTCCCGCCTTAGCAACTTATTGACTTGTAAAACCATCCAGGGTGTTCAGGTAATTTGGACTTTGGGACTCCAGTATTATTTGATTACCTGGCCTTTTCTGTGCCTCCCATGCAATTATGAATGTCAATGAATTCCATTAGTTGTTTCTGTAATATCACATCTTTGCCTTCAATTTGAGTAATGAATTGATGCTGTAAAAGATCTGATACTGTTGGACGCTTTTCATAATCTTTAGTCAAGCACCTGCACTGGCACAAAGAACACAAAATCATTCAATAGGGTAGAATTTTGAGAATATTATTTATATTCCTAAAAAAACTACTCTACAAAGAAAGTGATACTTCTCACAAATGCTCAATCCAAGTGCATCTCAAAAAATATTAAACTTCAAAATGATGGATGAACATTTGTGAATGTGCACATATCTGAGAGTTAGGATGCTGTAGTGATACCAATTTTCCACTTAATACCATTTCCTTAGTCTCCCTGTTAGGCATTACTGTATAGTAATAAGTAAACTCTGTCTCTGCTGCAAAGTCTCCTTTTCAAGTCAGTAGCTAAAGATAAATGACAATGAAGTCATTACAGTCTTAATGCTTACCTAACATCAGCACAAACTTCTCCATTGATTTCTTCTATTTATTTTTAGTGATAAAACTGCTAATCCATTTGAGAAGACTAATCTGCTGAGGACGTTTACATCCATGTCAGCAGGTGTTTTCTAAGGTCATACAGTAGTGTAGCACTGCATATTACACCTGTTGATATATTCCACCAGAGCATGCACATGAGAAAGGACAAGGCCAGTAAGAATACCCGTAAGGGAACCACAGGAGGAGCATCTGAACAGACTTTAGTTGCTTTTTCAGCCATGGCATCTGTCTTCACATATTTGGAAGAGGCATTTGGTAGCTCTCAGTGGTTATGAGGGGGAAAATAATCTAGGATTAATTGGTGGAATCAAGTGAGAAACAGCTTTCAAGTCAATGTAAAGAAGAACTTGGTAAGTGAGGTTTATCAGGGTGGAATAGGCAATGGAAAACATCATTATTTTTATTATGGTTAGTTCAATACTGATCAAGTGATCATTTTATGCACATGTTCAAGAAGGATTTAAGCTCTGGATGTGTTTGAGTTCTTCCAACCCTGAGATACAGAGACTCTATAATTATGATAAAACTGGATACTAAAAAAATTAGGAAAAGAAGAAGAAAAAGGAGAAGGAGAAGCAGCAGAAGTCACTGCTTCCCAGTCCTTGGCTTAAGTGACAATCAGCATTGTTCCTCCTTCTGGGATAATAATTTGGCAATTTATTTCATCAGGCTTAACCAAAAAGATAAAAATGCTAAGAAATAAAGGTGATAATGTCTAAAAAGTAAGAACAAATGCTCTTGATTTTTATTTAAACAGGATACTCACAGCAGTTTCTACAATCTGTAGCGCTCATATCTCAGAACTCAGAATTCTGAGTCACACATAAAAGTATTTTATTCAAGGAAAACTTTTCCAATAACCAGTGTGTACCAGGTACGAGACACAGTGGCACTGGAGTGACAGTAGCAAAGAAAGACACATTCAGTGCTCTGGAGTCGCTTTACTGCCTAGTTAGGGAGAAAGTCATCAAAAACAGCTAAGCTGCATAAAATTGGCAAAGTTACTAGTAGAAAAGGAACAAAATAATTCAATACGATGCAAGACAGAATTCTAACTCCCTGGAGGAAACCAGGAACATTTCTCAGATGGGACCCAGTGAGAAATATGTCAAAGAACCCAAGTTCCACTGAGGATCTGTATGGAAGGATCTTGAAGACATGAGAGCAGACACTATGAGTCATAGGTATTGCTTTAAAACTCACAGTGATTCTCCTAAGAGAATTGAGAAATGCTATTTTAGTTCACTAAATATAATGTGCTTAACACATGCTTAGTAATATCTGATCAGTGAAATCTTGGAAGTAAAAAGATTGTCAATCCATCTTGAGTTCTTACAAACTCTCAAATCTAAGTCTCTCAGCTTTAGAAGAATAAGCAGATAGTTTTTGGTAAGAAAATCAATGATAGCAGTGTATATAAAAATGCCTGATTTCTCTCCTTTCTTTATCCTTTCTACATTTTCTGAGTAGAGTTTAGCACACCAAATCATAGTGCCCCCTCTTCTCAGTCCCATTTACAATTAGGGTCATCCTTTACCTTATGTTTTTAAGGCGAAGACATAATAAAAATTGTGAAAAAGGGTTATGGGGTAGATTCTTATAAATGACTAACTCCTAGTTCCTAGGCAATTGTATGGAGACAGTGTGCTTGAGCTATTTGTCAAGTTAAAAATGTATAGCTAAAAAGAACAACATCAACAAAACAATTGCCATAGACATTTACATATTAATAAGCTTATTCTAATTAAAATGCACTTAAGATAAAAAATGTTTCCTGATTTTCATACACATAAGCTTTTTATAAATACAATTTTCTGACTCACTGATTGCAGTGAAAATTGACTGTAGTGAGAACTCGTGATGCACCTAAGTGAATGGTTAAACGATTGGCTAAATGGATGGTGGTTCAGCAGGTGGGAGATGCTGAGGGTATTCCTGCAAAAGGCAGGTGAAAGGAGGAACAAGTCTATGAATAATAAGGTGTCCACAGGAGCACAGCTAGACATATATGAATAAATTTAACCCTGAGAGCATTATTTGAGCATCCATGAACTCACTGAATATTCAGAAGACACTACAGATGCTTCTTTTGAAGAAAATAATGGAAACCTCTGGAGTTATGTAACAGATGAAGAGCAACAGGAGGAGATTAGGAAGCCCGGTGACATTGGCCAAAAGGCACAATTCAAAGTCAAGGCAGGGATGTTATCTCTTTAAAAACAAACAAACAAACAAACAAACAAACCTCTATTGTTACTCACTTGCTTATGAAATCATTGAATTCTGCTGACCACAGCTCAGGCTGCCTTAGTTTTGGGGGTGGATTCCTAGAAAAACAAGAATCAAGGTTGGATTGTTCCACTGGCCAGTCAGTCAGATAGACCAGCGCATTACTGCACTCGCACGCTGTAACCCAAGAATGCCATCATTTTCCAATTCAAAGAGAGATAATTAGTTTTAATCATTCTTGACATAAAATGACAGGCTCCTTTATTTTTCCTCTGAAAGCATTTAATATATGACCCAATTTTTCTAACTGCTGATTTTTTCTTTTAAAGAATTTTCTTCCTTTTTCTGACAGCCTTAGGGGAAAACATCAATACTTAGCAGAAGAGAAACAATGAATTCTGGAGTGAAGTCCTGTGCCCGACACCACCCCGCCAATGAGTACTGCAGTCTCTAAGGGTGCACAGAGGTGCTCAGAGGTGACCTGAAAGGAAGACTGTTTGGAATAGGAAGGACAGTGCTGCACAGAGGCTCACGGCAGAATGTGAGTTGTTCCTTTGTTACTGCATACATTTCAGGAAACAAGTGTGACCAAGTGTTACAAGAGCAAGGAACGAGAAAATATTATTAGCTATAAAGTTCTGAATGCCAATTAAAAGATTTTGTTATTAATTCTTTTTATTGTTTTAAGCTGAACAAATCCTTCCTTTTTTGGTACATCCCTGAATATAAAGGAACTCACTCAAAAATGAGGCTGATGTAACTCCATAATCAAGCAACATTGATCAACCATGATGGCTGAATTGCTGAAGTGCTGCTTCATGTTAATTCCTACAGCTCTTTGTTTTCATTAGTGGAATGGAAATACTTTGTCTTCAGCTCTGCATTATTCCTTAAATAGCTTATAATAAAATTAATGTACAGTTTGTACAGGCTCATTAAAGAAAAGTGCGGCTACTCATCTGCCCCAGATCACGCTTGGGCTCATTTCACAATCCTTAGGACAATTGGAGGATTGCTGATTTGCACATTAAAAGTAGTTCTTTTCCCCAGCAATCTTGTTTTGTTTCTTGTCCCCTGAAATTTCCTTTTATGAGATTTCTTGGCTTGCTTTGAGAATAATAAAGTCAGGGTGAGTTGGTCACACTCAGAACTGGGTTAAGTTTTTGGATCCCTTTTCTTACATATGTCTACAGTCAATATTCTCAGACTTTCATTTTGGAGAGATACTGGTGGTAGAAATGATAAGAAATAACTAACATGATGCAGTTTCCAGAATCACCTGGCAAACCGCATAGTACTGAGCTATCAACAATTGTGTAACTGTACATCTGTATCAACAGCTGTCACCCTTCCTCCAAGGTGGCGTTATCATCAAGAGTAATAACAGTAGGATAAATATGGTGTTTTAAGCCACAATCAAAATGGCTCAGGAATTAGCTTCGTTTTATGCAAAGAATGATAATAGAGTATAAGCAATATAGATTTTTTCTCCTGTTTTCCTTAAATTCAACAAAATATCTTGAAGTTGGTATACAGATAGCTTTCTTCTCTTTTCTTTAATCTTGTCTCTCTACTTCTCAAATACGTAATACATTTTTACAAATAATTAAAACTCAAATAACATTGAGATTGTTATGTAAAGGTTGCAGTATACCTCAAGTATTATAATTCAGAACCTATAGACAGACAGGAAATCCAAGGGCAATAAAAAAGAAATTTAAATGCTTTGGTGCTATAAGAATTAAATTGCATGTGAAATATTTAAAATGAATTATTTGGGAAGTGAATAGAACACATTAACATTATTCTTTTAGGACTAAACCTTCCTCCTCAAGACTTTGTACATATGATTCTGTGTCTTCAGGTGTGGAGACACAGATAGTGTAATAACAGACTGTAATACATTATCATCCCACTCTGCCCTGGTCCCTATCACCACAGGCTATATTTATGCATTCGATTAGAATTAAGGTTTAAGGCAAAAGACTTAACATCTTCAAAAATGACACAGTCGTAATTAAGATAAGCAATATTTTCATTCATTTTCTGAAACATCTAGAACTAACCAACAGACATATAAAGCAGTGTTTAAAGAAACGAGTAATAGGGGGCTGGGGTTGTGGCTCAGTGGCAGAGCACTTGCCTTGCATGTGCGAGGCCCTGGGTTCGATCCTCAGCACCACATACACATAAATAAATAAAATAAAGATCTATCAACAACTAAAAAATATTTAAAAAAAAAAAAAAAAAAAAAAAAAAAAAAAAAAAAAAAAAAAAAAAAAAAAAAAAAAAAAAAAAAAAAAAAAAAAAAAGAAACGAGTAATAGGATAAGCAGTGGAAGATCTGTTGATACACACACTGGAGGAGAGGAGTCTACACAGTAAAGTATTTTCATGGCTCTAAAGAGGGTATTCTTCTATATTATATTATATTATTATTTTATAAATATATTTTATTTATCATTTCTTTTTTTTTGGTATTGGGGGTTGAACTCAGGGTCACTCGACCACTGAGCCACATCCCCATCCCTATTTTCTGTTTTAGTAGAGACAGGGTCTCACTGGGTTGCTAAGCACCTTGCCATTGCTGAGGCTGGCTTTGAACTAGTGATTCTCCTGTCTCAGCCTCCCAAAGTGCTGGGATTACAGGTGTGAGCCACTGTGCCCGGCTTATTTATCATTTTTTAACAATCTCATCTTAAAGTTCTGAAGAAAGAGAAGTCTTAGCAAGTAGTAAAACATTTCTAGATTAGTAGGTGAAGCCGATTATTGTCACACCAACCAGCCCCAGGGCACCCTCACTGACTCCCCCGGGAAAGAGTAAGAAATGGGAATGTTATTTTCTGAGTTCAAATTCTAGCGAAAGGAAGACACGCTGATTTTCAAGAAAAACTATTTTACTTCGATCAGGGTAATGCAGCTACTTTACAAAGACAGTCTTGGAAGAAGCAGAAAATATTCCAGGTCACTCTGCTCCCAATTTGCTGAACAGGTCTGAATATTTCCATAATGAGCATAGTGAGAAGCCAGTGGCTCGAAGAAGACTAAAGGGCTGCAGATACCGGACCTAATGCTGACTATCTGACCTTGGTATTTTGAAGAGTGCTCTCATGGGATGCAGCTCAGCTAGTGGAGGATCTCCATCACCCAGCTCAATGGCAGTTATACCCAGGGACCAAGTGTCACATCTGGCATCGTAAGTGGTATCTAATTGCTGTTCACATGCAATCACCTAGGAGAAAACAACAGAAAGGTGAAGTATGTGACTCTAACAAGCATGTACCCAAACATTTAGAACCAAGTTTAAGTGTTTAAAGTGATAAAGATTGATAGCTACAAGTAAAGGAAGTAATTTAATAGAAGAATAAGCAATCAACTTATTATGTAATAGTATTTTTATTCTGAGAACAGAGAATACCTTAGGAGGTTTGCAAATATAAGAGAAGAAACCTATTAAAAGGAATATTGTTGAAAATATGAAACATGAGTGGGAAGAAACCGTGTCCCAAAGGAATGTAATGGGATCAATTAAAGATTGTGCAGTGGCTGTCATTCAATTAACATTTGATGACGGAAAGGAGACACGCACCTGGGCAGAGATGAAGTACACATCTTCAAATAATTAAAAGTGAAAGAAGTAAAGAAAAATAAACTTGAGGATAGTCTAGTTAGATCACCCTGATCTTTACTGGCAAGTAGAAGGCAAGAGTATCCAAGGGAGGAATGAGTTTGAAGGACTGCAGAAAGGTTTAATCCATTAATTTAAAATAAAGCATACTGAATAAAAAATAAACATGGGTAAAGATTTACCCGCATCTTATCTGGGCTACACTAAATCATAGAACTGCAACCATGCCACTATCAAAGGATACAATTGAGAGAGAAGAAAAACGGGATTTGGGAGCAATATCCTAAGTATTATTTTATACAAAAATCATTGCATTAAATACATCACAGTTCATGTGTAACTACAAATACAGATGGTCTATAAATGGCAACTGTTAGCACTAGTGATCACAAAAAGGAAATCGTCTTTACATTTTTAAAAACTATTTTTTACATTTAAAAGTTCTTCTACATTTTGTAAATGCAAATCCACCAGAAAAATAAAAAGTGGTTTTGGATAACGGCAGATAAGAATTGCATCACTTAACTTCAGTACTATAAAATGATATGTAAAGTGAAAGAAATCAAAGGCCCTGTCTGGAACATCTCTCATCTTTCTGGCTCCATTGAATGTCAGGTGCAACACATCTAAAACCCCCCTGTGCTGGTACACTGGAGTTTAGTTGCTGACCTTTGCACACTTCACTCAGGAAAGGTGATTCCCTTATTAATAAGTTTTTCTTCATACCTGACACTAAAATCAGTTAGCAGGAAATCACCTAAATATATCCTCATGATTTAAAAATAAAAGGAAGGTAATGATGAGTACAACGTGTAATTGACAGTTCTCTAGAGGAGACGAAAAATGGGATAAAGGAAGAGACAGGGGCAAATGTGCCAGGAATGTTCAGGCTCTGGGTTGGGCAGCAAGTTCATGGCCAAATAAATAAGAAGGCTATGAACTGATCCATTCCTAGGCACCTGAAGGCCAATAATAAATACAGACACAAATTATTTGTATAATATATATTACATATAACATAGAATATATTATATGTAAATATATATTTATGTAATTAGATATGTCTTATGAAATATAGACATAAAATGTATAATAAAATATATACATAAATACTATATGTAATATGTTTAAAATATATTTAGAGAGAGAAAGAAAGAGAGGCAATATTGTTTCCCAACCTAGTATGCTAGGGACATCATCTTCCACAGGGCTTCTCAATCTTTCCTACAAAAATATTTTTAATATTGCACAAGGGTGAACTGCTAAAAATCATAGAGGATAGCCTGAAGAACCAGGAGAAAGCATAATGGTTCCAAATTTTACATGAAAAATTCATGTGGCAAATATTCGTAGCTGTATTATTTATAAGACCCTAAATGTGGAAACAACCCAAATTTCCCTCAGCTGATGAACAGATTCTCATAATGTGGTATATACATACCATGGAATATTATTCAGCCATAAAAAGGAGTACTAATAAATGCTATAGTATGGATGAACCTTGAAAATATTAAACCAAATAAAAGAAGCCAGACTAGGGCCACATATTATATGATTTCATTTATATGTAATGCTCATAGTAGGCAAATCTATATAGCCAAGAGTAATGTTTGTCTAAGGCAGAGGAGTTTGAAAGGGGATGAGAAATGCTCACTAACAGTATAGAGGAGGAAAAATGTTCTTAACTTATAGTGGTGATGACTGCACAATCTTGCAAATGTATACTAAAATTGTAACACTGTACGTTAAGTGGATGAATTGTATAGTCTGTGCATTATAGCTTTTTAAGACCACTACAAATTTAAAAATATATTCACAAGAAATTTCTGTTACATATCTTTGCCTTAGCATAAAAATAAACTTTTATATGATACCAATTTTTTTCTAGTAAAATGGTTCCTTCAGTATGATAAATTTTTCTGTGGCTTTAGAAATGTGGTCTAGGAACATGTCCTCATAGGTTATGGTGGACTTATGAGCCAGTTTGCCTAGGACATCCCTGGTTTGTACTTGTTCTAAAATCTTCACCAATACCATCCCTTGGGCTCTCCAAGGTATCCTGATTCATACAAAATATATGGTCACCTACCATAGTAGGCATTTCCCTTGACCCCTTTGTCTTGGCACATCTGTATTCCAGTTTGGAAAGGATAGCTTTAGGTTACCAACAAATACTACCTTTGAAGAAGATATTTTTAAAAATGCCAAATCAAATGATCAAGAAGACCAACAAAAATAAATGCTAGTGAGGCTGTGAGGAGAAAGGAAAACTTGCACATTATTAGTGAGATTGCAGACTAATACAAAAATTTTGGAAAGCAATATAGAGATTCCTTTAAAAAGTAGGAATGGAACTACCATATGACCCAGCTATTTCACTTCTTAGTATTTTCCCCAAAGATCTAAAATACTAGGATAATAATGCACCTCAATGTTTACAGTAGCACAATTCACAATGGTTAAATTATGGATTTCACTCAGGTAAATGAATTAAGAAATAGTGATACACACACAAACACACGCACACACACACAAACACAAAATGGAGTTCTACTCAGCCATAAAAAAGAATGAAATTATGGCATTTTTGCCAGTAAATGGATGGAAATGGAGACTACCATGGTAAGTGAAATAAGCCAAATTCAGAAACTCAAAGGTTAAATGTTTTCTCTCATATGTGGAAGCCAGAGTAAAATAAAGGAAAGGGAGAAGGAACGATAGGATGATACAAAGAACCAATCAAGTATCAATTAATAGACAAGAGAAAGGAAGTCAAGTAGAGAAGAAAGAGAATGGAAGAGGGGAGGGAGGGCAGGAAGATCATAAACTGAAATCAATTTCCATGCATGTACGAGTTTGTCAGGATGAACCTAACTACTATGTATAACTATAAAGATCTAATTTTTAAAAATTTGACATCAAGGATTATACTTTGATTTCATCAAGCTTGCCTCCAAAGCCCTAAAAACATTAAAATATTTCTGTGTCAATTAAGGTTAAAATGTTTATTATTTAATAACATAAATATTATTTATTGCATTAATAAGATAGAAGTGGTTTATATGTGGCATCTTGAAACTGGTTATTCAAAATACATTCTTCAAGATTAAAAAGTCCTTATTACAGAGAGATGAATATAATATGCACAAAATCCCGAGTATATATTTATATGACAGCTTGGAAGAACATCAGTGTGTCTTTTTCCTTCTCTATAATAATCACTAGTTTGCTAAACAAGAAAGAAAGCCTTATTTATTGTTATTGTAGGTTTAATAATAATAAATAATAACATAAAAATGACTGTTTACTAATTACATATTAAGGACTGTTTTTATTAAAAGGCAAACTCAAATATATGATAATGGCTTTGTTACTATAAAGTAACATAAAACATATAGCTAGCTAGGGTATTAATCATAATTATCATAAGCTGCATTGTTCAAATTAATTATTAATACATGCTAACAAGATGCAATATTTGGTAGATAACTACATTTTTATTGACTTCTCATTGTTTTCAATTTTTCACAAGTATTCAAAACACTAGTGAGATATCAGGGAAAAACACTAAAGAAACTCTTTGAGGGGGGTACCAGGGATTGAACTCAGGGGTACTCCACCACTGAGCCACACCCTCAGCCCTATTTTGTGTTTTATTTAGAGACAGAGGCTCACAGAGTTGCTTAGCGCCTCACCATTGCTGAGGCTGGCTTTGAACTCATGATCCTCCTGCCTCAACCTCCTAAACTGCTGGGATTACAGTCATGTGCCACTGCGCCCAGTTTATAAAACTCATTTGAGATTCTCTTTTAATTTCATTTTTGATAATGAATATACTTTCTATTTTTATTTTCAAATTTAGCCCCTGTTAAGTTTTTTAACCCACTGGATTTTCATAAAGTTTCTCAAAACAATGAGTTCTCTCTCCATATTTTATATTGTTTACATTTTAACTTTTTATAAAAAATAATTGAATTGGTATTCAAATAGAAAGATTATAACAGGATTTAATCACCAAACAAATTTAATTAGAAGCTTTTGCAATATTCATGTCGTATTTGAATTGCTTCTCTTTCCTTCATTCCCTAGAAAATCAAAGATAAATAGCAGAGCTTTTCCCAATGGTTGCAGAGAGAGTTTTTAACAGTAAGTGTTCTTTATTGGTAAACATAATGAAAAAGACTAAAGGCACTAAATAGTGACTATGGAGGGAAGATGTAACTAAACACTTTTTCCCTCAACTATTTTAGCAGTTCATCTATAATTTCCCTAATGTCATGATGAAAAGAATCTACAAAAGCTGATCTCAAGCAGGTGAACAATATGGGAACTTGATACATAGGTCGACGGACCTGAATCTGCTATAACAAAAAGTCAAGGGTTCTCACAATATTTCTTATTTAAACACAAAACATACATATCTATAACTTAGATACAGGCTAAACAAAGAAGTAAATTAATGAAAAATTAACACTGCAAGTAGTTTCTTGCTACCTCCTCAGGTTGACTTATTCATTCAACTTTTCAAATGAAATGCCCATTTACTGGGCAACTCCAGTGTTCCTCCTCACACATGCAAAAATATTGCAAAATCTTCTAATTAAATTTGTTTGGTGATTAAATCGGGTATAATCTTTCTATTTGAATATCAGATTAAAATAACACTCAGGACCCTTTCTTCTGGTGTATTCCAAAATACTTTGAAGGTAAAGTACACATGAAAAGGAAAAGTCAGAAGACTCTTTCTCAAAACTCTATCTGACCTCAGGAGCCATCCAAAATGGTGTTCCCACAGATGTGTTCCGATGGTGCCGGGTGCTGGTGAGCTGTGCGGACACACCTAGAAGAAAGAGATGACAGATTACTTCTTGCATTAGTTCACCTTGTAAAGTGTTTCCGATTGCTATACATTTTCTTACTAACGAATATTAAAATTCTGTTCCCTCAAAGCTGCCACCGGACTTGAACTCACTTTAAAGGAGACTAAATCAGGATCTCTGTATAACGAAAATACGGAATAGCTCTCTTATTTCCCATTTTCATATCTAAATCCTGTCCAAGGTCCCATCACAAGTCTTATTCCCCCATGCTGGCTTATAATCGACTTCTGATCATACTAATCTCTACTTCCTCTGATGTTCTACATTGTAAACTATTTGAACTGTAATTACATATTTTGGCATGCAATTGTTTTTCAAATGGTATTTTTCTTTCTTCCTCTCACCATTAACAAATCTGGGGAATTTGAGAATGTTTTATAAGATGTTATACACATAGCTGTTTTTATGTGCATAAAATTATTTTCCATCTATCCACCTTGGACAAATTGCATGTGATCTCAACGAAAGTTTCAAATTAACTATATCTAATATTTAAACCAACATCGTTAATAGAATCAGTCATTTTAAATTTAAATTTATTCTAAACTGATATATAAAATCATAAAATTGTACATATTTATGAGGTACCATGTGATGTTTTGATACATTTATACATTGTACAATGTTCAAATCAGATTAATCATATCTAATCATATCTACCTCTTCAAATGTTTATAATTTCTTTATGGTGAAAACATTCAAAATATTTTTTTCTAGCTTTTGAAAATATGCAGTACATTACCTTTATCTGCAGTCAATCTGCCAGGCAGTAGCACACCAGAGCTTCTTACTCCTATTTAACTAAAATTGTTTTTGTGGTTTTTGTTTCTGCCTTTGTAGAGGTCACAAACTGAAGGGCTATAATGAAGAGACAACCAAACATTATGTTGTCTTTCCATTACTGCCACCTGGTCAGAAATAATCATTACTGATCCTCATGAGAATTTGGAAAAGTTGTCTCCTCTCAATTTTCATCCTCCTGTTCCTTATGCACGGGGGACAGTATTGTGCTCCTGCCCTTGATCTTCTCTGGACTTGATGGGATAGGCCCAAATCATGACCGGTCACTGTCTGATTTCTCTGCTTTGTCAAGTACCTCACATATGTCCCATTAGTTTTAGGCTCTTGCTACTTATCCAGTAAGCCAAGTAAAGGAAGATACTAACTGAGATTTAAAACGGGAATATACTTGCTTCCCCCCCAAGATGGCGTCTAACTTTCCCCATGAAATTTAAAGGCCAGATTTGGCTAAATGGGTATTTCAATGGTGGAATACTTAGACCAGGTGGGTGGTGTGCTTTGGTTCCATATTAGATGTATTCTTTAATGACCACCTCTTTCTATGCATAAATCCTGTCCTAATTGTTGAGCTTCAAAATTCAATGAAATTTTAAATTTTTCAATAAAGATAAAACATTCTCGCTATATCATTTTTCAAATTTGAATGGAACCACCATTTGACCCAGTTATCTAACTTCTCAACATATACCCAAAGAACTTAAAATCAGCATACTACAGTGACACGGTCACATCAATTCAGCAGCTCAATTCACAATAGCTAAGCTATGGAACCAACCAAAGTGCCTTTCAACAGATGAATGGATAAAGAAAATGTGGTACATATACACAATGGAATACTACTCAGGCATAAAGAAAAATGAAATTATGGTATTTGCCAGTAAATGGATGGAACTGGAGACTATAATGCTAGGTGAAATAAGCTAATCCCTCCAAAACAAAAGCCAAATGTTCTCTCTGATATGCAGATACTAACTTATAATAAGCAAGGCGGGGGAACAGAGGAAAGAATAGAAGTTCACTGAATTAGACAAAGGGGAATGAAGGGAAGAGGGGGGCGATAGGAATAGGAAAGACAGTAGAATGAACTCGACATAATTTTCCTATGTTCATATATGAATACATGATCAGTGTATTCACCTGATGAACAACCACAAGAATAGGAAGTTATACTCCATGTATGTATAATATATCAAAATATATACTACTGTCATGTATGACTAAAAAGAACAAATAAAAAATTTTAAGTGACTATCTACATCAATGCTTGAAATTTCTCCTTTAAACATTTTATAACAGAGTATCTGAAGAAAGAATATCAGCACTTATTATCACTCTTCTCCAAAATGCCATCCGTGCATTTTATATTTCAAACAAATTAAATTTTAACCTCAATCTTTTTTCCCCATGAACTAAAGGCCAAAATGATTAAATGTGGATTTTGTTTTTTGTGTGTGAATGTGGTACTGGGGGTCAAACCCAGGGCCTTGTGCATGCCAGGCAGACTCTCTACCACTGAGACACATCCTCAGCCTAAATATGTATTTTATGATAGTATCAAAGTATAATAATTCATTGATATAGAGCAGGAAAAAATTTAATTTAAAATTGGTCCTGAACCTTCTAAAATTTATTCTAAGGGTTTCAATTATTTCTGAAAAATTTAAATTGTATTTGTCCCCTGAAGATGCAAAGAGAAAAAAACCCACAACCAACAGTTTTTTTCTTCTTCTCTTTCTCTCTCTTTGGATATGAAGATTACATCAGTAGAACTGGCATTTTTCAGCCACTAGTGATGTCTTAGTGTTGGGATTACAGACATGGATGGTTGGGAAGGATCACAGGAAATCTATAAAGAAGGATGCTAGTAAATGATTTTTAGGGTGTGGCATGTAACTGAAGGTAGACTGTCACACTGTTTCTTGGAAATGTAAATCTTGAGTGAAAACACTCAGGGAGGAAAAGTATCTAGAGCTGAGTCAACCAAAGCAAGGCCCTGGGGTATGCAGAGTGGGTCTACTCCTTGGGTCCAGCACTGCTGCAGCTCTGTTCTTAGCAGGCCAGATCACTGGCTTCTCTCTTGATTTTGTGAGTCAACCAGTGCTCTTTCAGTATCCTTGTTGGTCAGAGTTAGTTTCTGCCATTAACACCAAGCAACCCTGAATACAAAGCTTCAGTGATTTTATAACTAAGATAGTAAATTAACCAGGGCAAAAGTCATTCATGTGTTAACAAAGCCTAAGAGTCATTAGAGTTTATGTTTATATAAGAGTGTGAAGTTTGTATATCTATATTATTATGAGATTAAAAATTTTCTAAGGCTGGACATAGTGGCGTACACCTGCAATCCCAGAAACTCAGGGGGCTGATGCAGGAAGATCAAAAGTTCAAAGCCAGCCTCAGTAATTTAGCTAGGCCCTAAGTAACTTAGCAAAACTTTGACTCAAAATAAAAAATAAAAAAAGCTGGGGATGCAGCTCAGTGGTTAAGCACCCCTGAGTTCAATTCCCAGCCCCCCCAAAAAAAGAAAAGAAAAGAAAGAAAAATCTAAGAAACATTTTTCCTCCAAGATTTTGAGTCAAACATCCCAAATAATAAGACAAGTTCATGCAAGTATACTGTAAACAGATACAGAAACAGATTCTTCTCTATATGTCTACTAACATATTAATATATACATTCATAAAAGTATGAATGAGGGCTGGTGTTGTGGCTTCATGGTAACATGCTTGCCTAGCACATATGAGGCACTGGGTTCTATCCTCAGCATCACATTAAAAATAAATAAATAAAATAAAGGTATTGTGTCCATGTACAACTAAAAATATTTTTAAAAGAAGTATTAATGATAATTTTAAAGGATTCAGTTAAAATAACAATCTGATAGAAGTGTAACTATTTCTTTCTGAACTCTAATAATGTTTTACACAGCCTGGTATTGATGCCCCTTCAAAGACCACTGGTCTAAGAAGTGCTAGGATGATGAATCAAAATAATCTTTGCATTTTATACATCATTTGGCATAAAACATGATTCCTGTAGGAGTAAACAGAATAATAAAAAGAAAGATTCATGCAGGAACTCTAAACATGGTTGGGGGAGGGGGGAGGAAGGTAAGGGAAATGGGCATAGTAATGATGGTTATTTGAGATGGTCTTTACTACCCCTGACACATCTATGAAGACTCTAATGTTGAGACTTTATTTGGTTTGCAATCAGAGAAATGGGAAAACAGAGATCGGGTTATGTACTATGACTTGAAATGCATTTA
>CM053410.1:16769353-16813926 GCA_028644305.1 Xerus rutilus
TAATTTTGTGCAAAGTTAGAAAAATTATGATTGTAACAATTTTTTTCTATTTGCCTCAACAAATGTTTTCAGTGAATAGTGTGTACAGCTTCTGATAATTTGTTTTTTTCTGTTATGTTTGCCAACATGTATTAAAATGCAACTTTTGGGAAAAAAATAAAATAATAAAAAAAAAAAAAAAAAAAAAAAAAAAAAGAAAGAACAATTCAGTAAAGATAAACATAATGAAAATTATAAAAACAACTCTTGTTTTAACTTTGGTTTATAATTCATATTTTTTGTTTTCTACATGATTTAAGAGATGAATGCACAATTTAAGAATCTACTATTAAAGCTAGTATTGGTGTAATTTGGTTTGTAACTGTAATATATAGCTTTTCTATATGACTTAAGAGATTAATGTATAAAGAGTGATTATTAGTTTGTGTTTTTGGACATACAATGTATAAAAATGTAATTCTATAATATCAATAATTGAAGGTTATATACAGAGATGTATGGAAGTAGAGTTTTGGTATGTTATTGAAGTTAAGCTGGTATAAACTCAAATTAGAGTGTAACAACTATAAGACATTAAATGTAATCTTTAAGGTAATCATAAATAAAAACAAATGAGAAAGGAATTTAAATAGTTTATAACAAAACAAAATCAACTAAACAGAAAAGGAGAGAGTAATGTAAAAAATGAGGGACAAATGCAGCTCTAAGACATACAGGAAGCAGAGCAAAATGACACAAGTGAGTCTTCCTTATCAATAATTACTTAAATGCCCATGAATTAAATTCTCTAATTAAAAGACAAAAACCAGCACAATGGATTTAAAAAATCTGTGCCAACTCTATGCTATCTAAAAGAGGTTCACTTTAGATTTAAGGACATGAATAAATTGCAAGTGAAAGGAAAGGAAAAAATATTCCACGCAAATAGTGACCAAAATAAAGAAATGATCATACTAATATTGAATAAAAAGACTAAGTTTTTAAAAAGGTTACAAGACAAGGAAAACACTGTCTTAATAAAAGGTTATTATTAATTATAAATAATAATTATAAATAATAAAAGGTTATTATTGTATTTATAAAAACATTGTATTAATAAAAGGTTCAGTGTAGAATAAAATAACAATTATAAATATTTATACTCCTAATATTAGGTCCTCAAAATATCTTAAGAAAAAACTGAAAAAACTGAAAAGAGAAATATACAATTCTAAAAGAGTAGTTGAAGAATTTAATACCCTACTGTCAATAATCGATAGAACAACTAGACACAAAATAAGTAAGGAAACAGAGGACTTGAAAACCATAATAAATGAAATAGATCTAACAGACTTAGACACAACATTACCCAACAATAGAATACACATTCTTTTCAAATGCACATGAGGTCTTTGCCAGAACAGACTACATGATTGTCCACAAATAAGTCCTAATCGATTTAAGAAGACAGATATGGCAGGGTGTGGTAGCACACACTTATAATCCCAGTACTTGGGAGGCTGAGGTAGGAGGATAAGTTTGACTCCAGTCTCAGCAACTTAGCAAGACTTCATCTTAAATAAATAAATAAACAAACAAATAAATAAATAAATAGGGCTGAGGATGCAACTCAGTGGTAGAGTGTCCCTAGGTTCAATTCCCAGTACCACATGCACACACATACATAGACACACAAAAGAAGATACACAAATTATCTTCTCTAATCATAATAGAATGAAGTTACAAATCACTTTATAGGAGGAAAACTGGAAAATACAGAAATTTGTGGAAATTAAAGAAGACATTCTTAAACAACCAGTGGGTCGAGAAGAAATCAAAAGGGATATTAACAAAATACCTTGATACAAATGAAAATGAAAATAACATACCAAAACTCATGGGATGTAGCACAAGCAATAGCAATAGGGAAACTTATAAACATACATTTTTTTTAAAAAAAGAAAACTTTCAAATCAACAACCTAACTTTATAACTTAAGGAACTAGGAAAAAGAACAAACTAAACACAAAGTTACCAGAAAGTAGGCAATAAATATGAAAGCAGAGATAAATGAAATAGAGACCAGAAAAACAAAAGAAAAAAATTCACTGAACCAAGAGCTAGTTCTTCAAAAAGATGAACAAAATTTACAAACCTTTTGCACACTAAAAAAAAAGAGAAGATTCAAACTATTAAGGCCAAAATGAAAATGGAGACATTACTACTGATGCTACACAAATAAAAAGGATTATATGAGAGTACAATTAACAACTGAATGACATCAAATTGAATAACCTAGATGAAATATACATACTCCAAGAAACACACAATCAAGACTGAATTGTGAAAAAGTAGAAAATCTGAGTAGACCTATAATTAGTAAGGAGATTAAATCAGGAAACAAAGTCTTCCAAAAAAGAAAAGTTCTGGACTGTTTTTTTTTTTTTTTCAAAAGAATTAACATTGAAATATTCACTAGAAGAAGAAAAAAAATTTCCTTGTTTCATAAGACCAGCATTGCCCTCATACCAAAACCAGAAAAAGACACTACCAAAAAAGAATTCTATAACAAAGCCAGAAAAAGACGCTACCAAAAGGGGCTGGGGTTATGGCGCAGTGGTAGCGAGCTCGCCTAGCACACGTGAGACACTGGGTTCGGTCCTTAGCACCACATAAAAATAAAATAAAGATATTCTGTCCACCTACAATTAAAAAATCAATAAATATTTTTTTTAAAAAAGACACTACCAAAAAAGAATTCTATGCACCATTTTCTCATAGGAACACGGATAATAAAAGTCCTTAACAAAATACTAGGAAACCAAATTCAAATATATCTTAAAAGGATTATACACCATAACCCAGTGAAATTTATTCCTGGAATGCAAGGATAGGTTCAATAAATGAAAATAAATCCACATATTAACAAAATTAAGAGGAAAAAATACTACACAATCATCTTACTTGACACAGAAAAAATACTTGACAAAATCCAAAATCCTTTCATGATTACATGCATGCACATGCGCGCGCACACACATGCACACACAGACACACACACCAAACTAGGGATAGAAGGAAATGATCTCAATACAATAAAATCAATATTTGAAAAACTCAGTTTTTCATCCCGTTCAATGGTAAAAGACTGAAAGCTTTTCTTCTAAGATCAGGAATAAGGAAATGATCCCTTCCTTTACCACTTCTATTTAACATGGTACTAGAAGCCCTGGCCGGAGAAATTAGGCAAGAAAAATAAACAAATGCTCTCCAAATTGGAAGGAAGAAATAAAATTATCTCTGTTCACAAATAATATGATATATATATAAAAAACTTATATACTAAATACTACAAAGTATTACTGAAAGAAATTGTAAAACGATACGAACAAATGTATACACATTCTTGTTTGTAAATTGGAAGACAATGTTGTTAATATATCAATATTATCCAAAGGAATCTACAAATTGAATGCAATTGCTATCAAAATTCCAATAACATTTTTTTGCAGAAATAGAAAAATCACCCTAATGTTTGCATGAAGTTCAAGGAACACTAAACAGTCAAAAAATTCTTAAAAACCATAAAGTTAGAGGATTCACACTTCCTGATTTCAAAACTTTATTTCAAAACCATAGTAATCCAAACAATATGGTACAGGCATAATGAAAGACATATATACCAATAGGATAGAAGAATCAAGAGATAAACACTTGTACATATGATCAGTTTATTTTTTCATAAGGGTACCAAGACTATTCAATGGATAAAGCATAGTCTTTCCAAGAAATTGTACTTGGAAAACTGGATATTCACATGCAAAAGAATGAGGTTGGGCCTTTACTTAACACCATATACCAAAATGAACTCAAAATGGATAAAAGGCTCAAATATAAGAGCTAAATCTACAAACTCCTTTGAAGAAAGCATAGGAGAAAAGCTTCTTGACATTGGATTTGAGTGATTTCCTAGAAATGGCACCAAAAGCATAAGTAATAAAGGAGAAAATAGAGAGAATGGACTTCATGGAATTCAAAAGCTTTGGTCATCAAAAGACACTACTGACAGTAAAACTAACAGGGTAAAAAGGGAACCCACAGAATGGGAGAACATACTGCATATCATATATCTGATGAGGGATTAATATTCAGAATATACAGAGGACTCCTAAAACTCAGTGACAACAGAAGAAACAACCCAATTTTAAAATGGGCAAAAGATTTGGAGATATATTTTTCCAAAGAAAATATATAAATAGCCAATAATCAGAGAAAAAGATGTTCAACATCACTGATCATTAGAAAAATACAACCCAAAACCTCACACCTATTAGCATGGCTATTATAAAAAACAGAAACTAGCATTAAGGAGAATAAGAATAAAACAGAACACTTGTGCACTGCTTGTGGGAATGTAAATGGTACAGCTATTGTGGAAAACAGTACCACAATTCTTCAAAATATAAAAATAGAATTACTGTATGATCCAGAAATACCCACAATAACTGAGTGAAAGGACTCAATGAGATATTATTTGTATACTCTTGTTTTTAGAAGCATTATTCATAATAGGCAAAAGATTTACACAACCTCAATTTCCATCCACAAATTAATGAATGGATAGAATAGAATGTGTCATATAGATATGAAGGAATGTCATTCAGCCTTAAAAAGGAAGTTAACATTTGACACACATTATATTTGCCACACTACTACCAATCTTGAGGACATTATTCTAAGTAAAATAAACCAGTGACAACAAGATCAATAATATACAATTCCACCTTATGAGGTACTTAGAGTAGTAAAATTCATAGAAACAAAATACAATGATGGTTTTCATAATTTCGAAGGAGGAGAAAATGGGGAGTTATTGTTTAATGGGAACAGAGATTCAGTTTTGCAACATAAATAAGAGTTCCATGGACAGATGGTAGCAATGGAGGCACAATAATATGAGTGTGCTTAATACTACTCAGTTGCATACCTTAATTTATATTTTAAGCATACACACATACATACATACACACCCACCACAACAAAAATGTGTTATTTTTTAAAAGGCAGAAATAGTAGAATATTCTACAGCTGACCTAGGAGCAAAAAGATCTAAGACCTCCCCATCAAATATACAACTCTCTTAAATTTTTGAAAAGATGTAAAGTACATAAATAATCATCTCTGATATATAAACAATGCTATATCTGATAATCTTATTTAAATAGTATTTAGTGAACATATGCAATACTCCACAGTTAATATATTTCAGAATCATTGTACATCTCTAAGAAAAAAAATATATTGAAGTGTACCTTTTGACAAATCATTTTCTCTACCTAAGTTTTTGTTTTCTCATTAGTTCAGAAGACAGGAATAAATCGGTAATCCTTTACTGCTTCGGGGTTAAAAAATCTCATGCAGGCTTTACACTTTCTCACTAAGAAATTCATATTTAAATAATATGTTTACATATACAAGGGACCAAAAATTTTCTATTGGTCTTGTACCAGATGATATTCAAAGTTCTTCCCAGCTTTAACACTCAGTGAGTCTACAAGATGACTCCAGGTTGGAATGGCTGGCTCATTCCAAGCCCTCTCCTGGTAATGGTCCTGTGATTTCCCTTAAAAATCCATCCCCTATCCAGTCTACCTGGCTGTAGATTTACCTCTTACTTTAGGATGTAGTTCAGCTAGGGATGTGACTTAGTTGTAGAACATGAGCTCACTCACATGGCCTGGGTTCACTCCTATCATGGAGAAAGCATGGTGCTTTCTCTAAAGGCATCAAATTCTCACTGCTTGCTACCTTCTAGCTTTAGACACATGAATCATGTGTCCAGAGCTGTCTGCGCCATTCAGTTCTTTTTATTTTTCTTTCTTTCTTTTGTTTATGTATTTATTTATTTATTTGCAGTGCTAGGGGAAAACCACAGGGCCTTGCACATACTAAGCCAGGCCTCTACCAGCCAGAGCGCAGGGCTCTACCAGACTCTCCCCAGTCCAGCACCACTCAGTTCTGCAGAATTATGTACCTGTACTGGATCTCTGTTATAGAGAGCTGAGTATTGTACTTGCTATTCATGGTGCACTCTCATTACTGATATCTTGTCTTATTTTTTCATCACCTTCTGTCCAATTCACCTCTTCTATTATCTTCTCTCCTGCTCCACCGTTAGAATCTTTCATTCACTAGAGGTTTTACAACTTTAGAGTTGCAGATTAGTATTATTTACAGTTCTATTTCAAAACACGTATTTTACAACAAGAAAGAATGAGAGGCAAACAAGTGACTCTTAAAGTTATAAGGAAGTTCTCTTTGATTCATTCAGTTGTCTCATCATAAAAAGAGGCACACTTGGTATCTCTTATTAAAATCTCTACTGCTTTGTTGAAGTATTTTGTCTCTGTATTACATAAATCTCTAAATATATATATTTTTATCTATTGCTAAGCAAAACCACAACTCTTTCAAAATTCACTCTTAACTTCATATATATTATGGAATTTTTTCACATAATATAGTTATGTAACTTAATTTTAGCAACTAAAATCTAAAATTTTAAATATCTTTCAGAGCACAGGGTAACATGCATCAATAAGAAAAAAATATTCCCTAGAATATTTAAAAAATATTTGTCTCAACCTTTCAATAACTATCTTGGAGGAAAAAACTTTCTTTATTCATAGTCTCTTGCAGAATGAGAGGGCCCAGGTAGCCTTGCTGGAACCCCTCTCTGACCGTGAGTAAATGGATGCAAAGCAAGTATCTGTCCAGCTTGGAACAAAGGATCTGATTCTCCTACTCCAAATTCCTTTTGGTTGGAGGGGTTAAAAATCTGGGTTAGTTAGCTGTTGGCACTGGACCCATAAGGTCAAACAGATGGAGGAGATTGAGGCTACCATTTTTTTTTAGTAGATTTGGGCAATCTGATAACTCCAGAAGGTGATCTACACACACTCATAAAGAAGCAGAGAGGAGAGACTTTGTTTCCCCAGGGAGAGAGCAAGAGGCAGAGGGAGCAGTCCTGGCTCTTGCCTTCCCCTTTCCTGACCCAGATCCAGTCACTTTAACCCTGTTGTCATTTGTGAGAAAGCTTTTGGTATCCTTCTCGTTTGGGGAGCTAGTTTGGATTTCTGGTCCTTATAACTAAAAGAACTTTGACTAAATTATACAGCATTATTGATAATACCCAACTGAACATTGAAACATGTTCAGTTTGAAACACTTGAACCCTTGGTTCAGCAGAATCAGAATGCTATAAGAGACAGTCTACTTTTCATGGTTTAGCTTTATATAAAAAATAGTTATGAGTGTCTTTCCTTTAAAATGAGGTAGGGGGGTCACCTCCCTAAAGTTCAATAATACACCCTACCCAAAGTATTAAATTTTTATTTACGTAGGAAAATTCCAAAGCTTTGTCAACGATTAAAAATGGTTCGCCCTCTATTTTTTCAATATATAATTACATTCTATAAGGCACTAGCTCTCAGAGTCTCAAGATTCAAAATATTCAATTACTATATATGTATGTGTATTATGTGTGTGTGTGTGTGTGTGTGTGTGTGTGTGTGTGTACACATACACTAAATCTCTAACTCTACTGCATAGGATTTTTTTTTTATTTTGACATAATTTCAACCTTACAGAAAGTTGGCAAAGACACACAAAGTACATTGTTTTTGAACCATTTGGGAATACATAATCCACATAAGGTTCTTTCACCCCAGAATACTTTAGTTTGAATTGTTAATAAGGACATTCCCCCTATAAAACCATCAAGATCAGTAGGAATCAGTTTAAACTTGATACATTCCTATCATCTGATATTCAGATCTCTTTTAAAGTTCATTAACTGTACCAAAAATGTTCTTTAAGCAAAAAAGTCAATCCAAGATGAGCTGTTGTTTTTAGTTGTCATAGTCTCTTTAATATCTTTCAATCTGGAGTAATTCTTCAGTCTCTCCTTGAATTTCATGACCTTGACTTTTTGTTTTTAAGATTTCAGGCCAGTTATTTAAAAAATTGTTCCCAGTTTGGGTCTGGTGGGTATTCTCTCATGACTTTGTTTGTGGTAGAAATATCACAAACGTGATGCCGAGGTCTTTTTCCTGCATCCGATCAGGTGGTACAATTTTCATTTGTCTCATGACTAGTTATTTTCATTTGGGTCACTCACTTAATGATTGTCTGCCAGCCTTCTCCCCTACAAAGTTTACTTTTTGTAATTAATAAATATCTTGGGGAGAGTTATTTTAAAACTATGAAACTAATCCTATTTCTTTTCAAAACTTAACCCACTAATGCTAGCATCTATTGAAATTTTTGTATGAATGAATGATTATGATGATGGTTTCTTGATGGTTTTAAAATTTTCATTGTTCCTTCTGTATTTATTAGTTGGCATTCTTCAGCAAGGAAACGTTTTTGCTTCTACTTATTTATTTGTTTATTTACATATGTGTGTATATACATATATAAATGTGTGTGCATGTGTGCACACGTTTACATGGATTAACGGATTTCTATTTTCTTCAATGGACTGGCATCATGACTTTCATTTATTATCATTATTTTGATGCTCAAATTGTCCCAGATCTGGTCAGTGAGAATTGCTTCAAGTTGCCATCTATGTCCCTTTGAAGTTGTTGCCATCATTCTTTAAATTTTTTTTTAACTTTCTGTATACTCATAAATTCCAGATACCTTATAGAGCCTTAAAATCAGCCTTTCTCCAAGTATCTTTAATTCCTTGTAGTTGAGAACTGTATTTAAAAGCCAAGAGCTACATGTTTGATGTGCTCTCTATTGAAGTGTCAAATCTCCCAATACCTCTTCATAGTAACAGCTAGAACAGTAACAACTAAACTGTCTACACAGATTCATCGCATACACATATTATACTTTCATTTGTATATATTGAAAACCATGAGCTCACATTGTGTCTTCAATTCCAACCCAACACCATTGGGTTCAGGTTTTTTCCTTTTTCATATTTATAATTCTTTTCTCTTAAGAATTAACTTTTTAAGAATTTAAGTAAAAACCCCTGCTTTTATTGTCCTGGAGTATTTCTTGAGGAAGTCTGTAATTTTATGCCTTTACCCCCATCCTGTACATATATATGGTTCCCTCCCCTTGCTCTGGCTCTCACTACCCATCTGGGGTCATTGCCATCGCCCCACATGAATGTTCTCTTCCCACCTGGGGAACCCAATACTCCATCCCAGGCCATCACTACCAATGCCCTCCCAGCCTGGATGCCCTCCTTGCTCCACCAGTATCCAAATTGTGTGCTGAACTGCACCCCCTATTCCCAGACTTGCTTGTCCCAGCTAATGGCTTTTTTTTCTGAATTATTAAGCAAGAAAGGAAATAATGAAGGGTACTTCCTAGTTTTTAAGTTCAGGTGTACCTGCTTCCCTTGATGCTAAAAAGGGGTTATTAATGAATAAATCACCACCTCTCTTTGACCTACATTATGCATTGGGGATTTGATCTAAAATGGGGCATGTGGGTAATAAGAGATTTAAAGCCATAAAATATTCTGTCATAAGAACAATGTCTAAATAAATCACAAAAAGTACATTCTGTACTTCTGTATGGAAATGTTAACTATCCTATTAGAAATGAAGTTCCCCAGAGAGAAATCTATAGAAATGAGAACTGAGGACTGCCCTTTAAATTTAGCCTCTCCTTCATCTTCTATTCAACATAAGGGCTGCTTTTTCAGACATTAGTTGACTTGCCTAAAGGGGTTTATCTCCTGGGAAGTCATATTATTTATGGACTGATCAGATACTACTGACTGCTAATGCATTTCATTAATAATGTTTACAAGCTCACTTGCCTTTTTGCTCTCTAAGGTGTCTGGTGGTTTTCTGCAAAAGCATTTTCCACTTTAAAAAATATAAGGTTTTCTTAAAGGTTGTATTCATGACTAGTATTAACAAACTGAATCTTATTTTCAGTATAATTAATTTGCTTGATATTTAAAGTAATGCTGAATTTATTTTAACATAGAGCAATCGTTGGCTTTTTTTTTTTTAACATAAAGGGACACCTGGAACTAAGAATTTTATTATCTGAGAACCCTTTATCAAGTAACTACTATGGGTATAGTACTTAAAATAGGAAGCTGGGTGGGATTATTATTTCAGGGCAATGATAATAACTCAGATTTTCAGGATTATCATATGTCAGTTATTATGCCAAATAATTTACCTCTAGCATCCTATTTACTCTGCAGCACCAACCTTATGAAGTAGTAAATATCCTTTTCCACACTGTTAGATGAACAGATTGATATGCCTGGAGATTTTAAAGAGACTTTCCCATGGTTACACAATTGTATGGAAACCCTCCCTGTCATTCATTCAATAGTCAGTACTTATCAAGCACTTTCCATTTGTCAGTACCATGATAGGTTCTAGGAACAAAGCCACCCTGTCACTGTGATACTTAAAGCTTAGCAAAACAGCAGTCAAGTAAAACATATGGCTACAATAAAGTCTGACAACTGGTTGATGAATGAAGTACATTGTGTTGGGGAGGTGCACAGTCAGGGACACAGAAGTTAGTGGCGTACAAGAGTTGGGAGGTTTCTATGCAGAGAAAGTAACATACCTGTAACTGGTCAAAAATTCATATCTATTCTTTTTTTTTTGGTACTGAAGATTGAACTCAGGGGCACTTGACCACTTGAGCCACATCCCCAGCCCTATTTTGTGTTTTATGTTAGAGACAGGGTCTCACTGAGTTGCTTAGCGCCTCACCATTGCTGAGGCTGGCTTTGAACTCGCGATTCTCCTGTCTCAGCCTCCCTAAGTGCTGGGATTACAGTATTCTTGATATATAGAGAATTTTCCATTTCCTATGGCATAACCCTGGAAATTCTCTTTTCATATGCTAAAGCAATTTGGACAGACTTTTTCAGGAGACAGCCTGGACCTTACTACAAATTCCTGTTTTTGAAGGTTAAAAGCTCAATATCACTTCAGGCTTTTTCCTGCATTCCTTCTGCAATAATAAATCTTCCCCTAGAAAACTGGTGTGAGGCAGACTGGGGTTAAGACTGTGCTCTTGGTTAGGTGAAAGAGAAATGCATATTAATAAATTTGAAAATTCTTCCTCAGTAATATGTATAAGAGCTCTAACTGAGAAAGATTGTGGCACATTTAAGGTACTGAAAGAGACTGATATGGCTAATAGGTAACAGAAAGAGAGGCTCCTGATGAGCACCAAAGGATACGAAGAAGGCATTAATCATTAAGAGTTTATTCTGAAGAAATTCAAATGATAAATTTATGAAAAAAAATTTATGAAAAATACTCAACAGCATTAGCCATCAGAGAAATCCAACCCAACACCACAATGAGATATTACCCCAACCCAGTCACAACAGTTATTTTCAAAAAGGCAAAAAAATAACAAATACTGGTGAAGATGTGTAAAAAAGGGAACCCTCATACACTGTTGGTAGGAGGATAAAATACTACAACCATTAAGGAAAACCAATTTGGAGGTTCCCTGAAAAATTTAAAACAAAACTAGTCTATGATACATTAATACCACTGTTGGTAAAGATAAAGGTATACTGAAGAAATATGTTTATTGAAGCATTATTCATAATAACTGAGATACAGGAATCAACCTAGATGCCCATCAATGGATAAGTAGATAAAGAAAATGTGGTCTATCTACAATATATATAATATATGGAACACTCTACAAAAATGATATCCTATCATTTGCAGTGAAATGGAAGGCACTTGAGGTCATTATATTAAGTGAAATAAGTCAGACTCAAGAAGACAAATATCGAATGTTCTCTCTTACAGTTAATTGAAACATTTAATAAAGATTACTAGAGGCTAAGAAGAGAGGACGGGGATAGGATAGAGGGTGGATGAATAGTGATTACCAAACACAGGTAGAAATAAGTTCTAGTATTCTATTTAGCACATAGTAGAGACGATAATGTGTTGTATATCTTACAAATAACTAAGAAGAGAGGAGATCAGAGACTTCAAACACAAAGTAATGATAAGCAGATGGAAACATCAATTCCCTTGATTGAATCAGTATGTTTATATATTATGTATATATACACATATATATGTACTGAAATACTACACAGTATCACATAAATATGTACCATTATTATCATGTGCTAGTCAAAATTTTTTAAAAATGTTTAAGGAGAAGGAAATATTAACTGCTTTGACTTGGTCATTACACTGTATACATGTAATTAACACTGTACCCTCAAAATTTGTACCATTAAAATAAAATGTTTTAGAATTAATAAAGAGCTTATTCTATGTCACTAGAGGAAGCCATTGAATGAAATAGTGAAAAAAAATGTGGGAGATCCCAATATGTTTGTGGAAAAGTTCCCCTTTGTTGCAGTGTGGAGAATGGACTGGAGGGAATGGAGCAAGACTAGATGTAAGGATTTCAGAA
The DNA here is from genome assembly GCA_028644305.1 of Xerus rutilus. NCBI lineage: Eukaryota > Metazoa > Chordata > Mammalia > Rodentia > Sciuridae > Xerus > Xerus rutilus. Next base: position 16,781,798 of record CM053410.1, read on the forward strand.
AAGTTTTGCAGGGGCCCAGGCAAGATGTGACAGCCAGGACTAAGCACAAGCAGGGAGACCTAACGGAACAGAGACGAGTTCGTGACTAGCTGTATACAGTGGGAGGTGAGGACAAGTAAAAACATAAGGATGAGCCTAAGTCCTGGCTTGAGCAATGAGTAGATGCAGGTGACTTTCTCTAAGACAGGAAACTCCTGACCTATAACAGATTTATTGGGATGGATGAGGTGGTAGGGTTTCATTTTGGAAATTCTGACTACGAGGTGCCTGAGAGCCATCTAAGATCTTCAGTATCCCATAAGAGCTCATGATCTGTTTTATGACATGAGAAATTAAGACAAAATTTATTCCAAAACTCTTTATTGCCAGCAGTTGTCTTTTCTAAACATTTGATTTGAACATAAAATGAGGACATTGATTATGAGATTCGGCAGTTTATGGTTTACCACACTATGTTCCTTCTACCCTCAAATAGTTTCACAATACACATGGACATCTGCCATCCTTGGGTTTTAATTCAGACAATAATCCACTAATCATTTTTAAGGTGAACTGAACTCATATCCTCTTACCAAGGAGAACAGAAATATAAATCTTACTATATATGGAATGTTGGTATTAGATGCCAGAGATGCATTTAAGGGAGCAAATGGCCCTCTTTTCTAATTATTGCTGAAAAGACATTAACAAACCAAATAATCGAAAACCAATGCTGTCATTTTGTTAGCTATCCAACCTATGATGACTTTATTAAAATGTCATATAAAAGGTTGCCCTATTTATTATCTAGGCTTATGTTTTTAATGTAGTTTAGTTTAGAAGATATCCCAGGAAGCTAATTTCCCAAAGATACTAGTTTACCAAATTTTTCTTTAATGGATGAAAAAGTTGTTTATTTACACTGTTTGAGCAATTTTTAATCTAGTTTCCATTCATTGTAGTCATTTTTTTAAAACAAGCTAATCATGAGATTTTAAGTTAACTGTTAAGGTCTCCATTTAAATCTGTCTTAGAGTAGAGCCAAAATTATTCTCTGAGGAGAATAATGACCCTGCCTATGCAGCAGTGAGGAGTGTTTTGTTGTTGCTATTCTTTAATTTCAGACAGAAGTCCTTATTAATATCCAGCCAGATTGTTCAAGCATATGGCTCTCAACTCAACTAGCAACACAGACTGGCTGCACCCCAGTTATAAATCAGGTATTCCTTGTCAAACTCACCACTGTTCATTAGTTGGCAATAGTTCAGGTCAGAAAAACAATTTCACAATCTGATGTGTGTTTGAAGGACATGCTATCATCCAGTCTTCTCTACCTGTTCTGAAATTCATTTCTGGGCTAAGGCAAATACTAAAGTACTGAGTATTTGGATATTAAAACAATTCGAAATTAATCTAAAACTATTTAAATTCCCTGAGCTTCAGTTTCTAAAATGCAAAATAAAGGGAGGTTTGTTCATTCAATTTATAGTCAATGAACTGCTATAGCCAAAGCACTAGGTCTACAAAACAGACTAATACATGGTCCTAGTCCCATGCTTCTCAAACTCTGTCCATCCATATTTGTTTTTTTACTTATAAAGACCAAATAGATAACTATAGTTCTAAGAGAGAAATATACAGGGTATAGAAACACAAGGTGGGACACCTTACCCAGCCAAAATGCAGAGGACGAGAAAGAGAGGAAAGCCTGTAGGACACTGAGATGTCCTGGAATACTGCCACCCACTCTCAGAGGATTGTCGTATTGCAGGGGTCAAACAAGAGGAAGTATAGGAAAAGCACCTTCACAGCTGAAAAGCAGCTGCCTAGATGAAGGGTACATGCATCAGCTCTGGAGCCTTTGACTATAACACAGGAACCCAAATTGGCTTAGTAAATATGGAAATTTATCATCTTGCCTAACAACAAGTTCAGAGAAAGGGTAGGCCCCAAAGTTGATTGACTTAATGACTCAATTATGTCATCAAGGACCCTCATTCTTCACTCTCTCAGCTCTGCCTTTCTCAGGACGGAGCACTTTATAAGGTCACAAGGACACTAGACCAGTTTCAGGCATTATGGTAAGACACAGGGGGTCTAAGGGAAGACAGAGACCATCTTTCCCTGTCTCCTCCTTAGAAGACAGAAAATAACCCCAGATGACCCTTAATGATATCCCCTGACATCTCAAAAATCCTGGATTTGGACATGTGCTCATTTATAAAGCAATCAATAATCAAGGCCAGAAGATTTACCATTATGGGCTGGGAGTGATCATGTGGGACACTATCCATTTTGTAGGATAAACTATACATATTGCTATATTAGTGTTATGTGGGGCTAAGGTGGGTGACCTGAGAACTGAAAATCTCTCAATTGCCTAATTATTTAAGTATTTCTTATCCCAATGAGATACTGATATTCCCCTATTTTCAATGCATCAAAAAAGCAAGATGGTTGGGAAATGATCATATCATATCATACAGTTTACTATGCAACCCAAATTCATGCACAGAAGCAAAACTTACCAAAATCTACCAGCTTAACTCCACCTTCAGTGGTCAACAGAATGTTATTTCCTTTTACATCACGATGGATAGTTTTGTTGTTATGTAAATGCTGAAGTCCCTAGCAGGTGAGAAATAATAATGATTCTTAAAAAAATAAAAAGCATCAAACCAGAAAACATTTTTCAGATAATACATTTGGGCAAAATGAAAATGAAAATGAAAAAAATTAACATTCACTCTTCAATGTTTCACCTTCAGTTAGCCAGATCAAAGGGCATCATTTCCACTTTGGATTACATAAAAATTCACAAAACCCGAGCATGCCCCTTAGCTTTTACTAAACATATGTTGATTTCAATAGAGGAAAAATTTATATATTTATTTAAGATAATGTCAAATGAAACCTATTAGTAAAAAATACATTTTCTATTTTCATCACTATCATGGTTTAAGAAACAAAGGAGATCAGAATTCAAGATCCTGTTGCTACAAGGAAAATAGATTTCTAATGAAAAATAGGAATTAGCTATGAAAAACACTTCAGACATTGCATATACTTTTGCATCAATAAATAATAATGTAGTGGTATTTTTCTAAAAATAGGATCCACATTTTTTTTTTGGTACCGGGGATTAAACTCAGGGATACTTGACCACTGAGCCACATCCCCAGCCCTATTTCATGTTTTATGCAGAGACAGGGTCTCACTGAGTTGCTTAGTGCCTCGCCGTTGCTGAGGCTGGCTTTGAACTTGCGATTCTCCTGTCTCAGCCTCCCCAAGTGCTGGGATTACAAGCGTGTGCCACTGTGCCCAGCTCACATTTTTATTTAATTAAAATTACCTCATAATTAATGCACAAAGAATTTAAATTGCCTTACCATTAGTGCTTCATGTAAAATATAAGCAATTATAGGTTCACTCATTCTTTCACCCCTCTTCAGAAATCCTTTCACAAGATCAGTCACTGATCCTCCATTGCACAGCTAAAAAAGAGTATTTCAAGATGCATATGACATTTTAAGTTCTTGTTATAAAAAGTTTTCCTGAAATATTTTTTTAAAAATTGTCCCAATCTTCTGTTTACATAATTACTCTCATCATCTTTATGAATTCACAAATGAAATGAGCATATAAACTTGTGTTTGTATGCAACTGAATCTTAGAACAGTTTTCATATAAATTAATTTTTAGAAGAGAATATGAAGAAGCACTAGGCTTGATTTTGAAAATTAATGGTAAGAATTATAATTCTACAAATTATTCCCAGATTTTATGATTCAGAGTTTAAAAGCAGTATTGATTTCTGATAGTTTAAGTAGCAGTGCAATAGACTCCATGGCCTCAATGCACAGCTGTATGCTATTTTATATGTGCACTGATCTAAAAAAATACATCGTTTTGGCAGAATTTCAGAGTGCATTAAAGTAATGATTAAAATAATATTTTAGAAAACTATTTACCTACAATAATTCCTATATTATTTGGCATCCCTAAATACCCAACCAACCACCAAAAGCAGAAAGAACCTAAATAGAAAACAAGAAGAATAAATAAGCTAAGGGAAATTTTCCCACCTGGGCTCTACAAACTTAGGTAACATTAACTCCCACAGACAACTTTCAAATAAGTTACACTACTTGCTGAACAGATTAACACAGATATTAGCAGTGAACATGAGAGGGGAAGTAATTTGGCCAATGGTCTTAGACCCAGAGAATGTCCCAAGGATATTCTGGCCCCATAGGTCCTTGATCCTGAATGTCTGAGCCTTTAGCCTTTGTCTTTGGCCTTTTCCTGTCTGCTCAGGACTCTTGGTGTCTCCCTGCTTCCCACTCTGATCCACTGGATCTTTCCCAACTGCCTTTGGTGCCCACAGTGCTTGGGAACAAAAAGAGCAATAATTTCCCTGACCCTCTTCTAACTCAAGAGCAGGCAGGGAAAGGAGGTGAGAGCAAGAATATTTTTAGCATCTTGGTTTGAAATAACTTGAATACATTTTCTCAAAACCTTTTTCTGATATGGTAATTAAATTTTACTGGATGCCTGAACACTTCTGGTACATTATGGATTAGATAGTAACAGCTAAGATGCACTGAGCACTTAACTTGATGCCAGGCACATTTCTAATCCATTTACATGAATTATCTCTAAACCTCACCAACTCTCTGAAGTAGGTATTATCATCTTCATATTGAAGACGAAGAAACTGAAGCACATTCATAATTATTCTTCTTATACTCAAAAATAATTTCTTTCAGTTAGTATAGGAGCGTGTGCAGCCTAGCATTTCAAGACCTGCATTTTGTTCTGTATCAAAAGGAGGAATACTCTTTTAACTGGATAAGTAAGAGTGTTGTTACCCTGGAAACAGAGCATAAGGTTAGACTGCCTCCACTCTGGGCCAGTGACACTGGTTCACAAAATTACAGTTGATTGAAAAGAAATTGAGTACTTTATAATTGCAAGCCACTTATTTAAAATGACCCATGTTTTAGAACTAGTTAAAAAGTTGCCAAAAGTCACTGAGAGAAGGCTAAATTTTTTGTTCTATTTCTCCAAAGTGTAACCTCTCTTTTCACCTTTGCATTTGTTTATTGTGGCAGGAATATGAAAGCTATCAGAATTTAAAAAGGAGTCACTTATGCCAACCCTACTGAATAAAATAAACAAATACACAAAGCCTGGAGTTTATGAAGAAAGAGTTCTTACACATGAATGCCTGGTAGTAACTATCACAAAAGACTGTCAGGATCACAAACTTGCACAGAGGTCAACCTATACAAAAAGAATTTCTACAAGATCATCTACCTAGCATGTCTATTCAACCTCAGACTGGCACCACTCGTGTTATTAATCACAGTGCCAGGGATTATTGTTTCAAAATATTTGATGTAATCCTTCTCATTTTGTGTATTAAAAAAAAACCTTTCCCTTGCCTCAACCTCTGTGAATATGCACATAGTTTACTAAGGCATGTGTATTCTCAACACAATGCTCTGCTATTCCCAAATGAAGATCAGTACTCTTTTGGGGGAAAAAAAAAAAATCTCTCCCTGATTGCTGTATTTAGGTTGACACTATTATTTGGCTTCTTTGACTTGACGTAATGAACTTCAGATTCATCCACATAGTTGGACATTCTTTCTTAAATGCTGCTTTAATGTTGTGGATTCTTTTTTCAATGCTGAGTATTGCACTGAGTGGATGAGCCACATCATGCATTTACTAAATCAAAGATATCAGAACTGTTTCCAGTTTTTGGCAATTATAAGTAAAACTTCTGTGAGTATTCATGTATAGGTTTTGATGTTAGTATCAGAGTTTCATTTCTCTTGGGTAAATACCTGAGAGGGAACTACTGAAGATCGTTTGTTTAACTGTGTCTACATTGCTGAACTATAAAAGTGCTCGTACCCTTCTGCATCCCCATGAGCAGTGTATGAGATTTCTAGTTGTTCCATATTCTCACCAGCAGTTGATTTGTGAGGTGGTTTCTTAAATCCATTTTAAATGATATTAGTATTTATTTGTGATTTTAATGTGGGTTTTCCTAATAACTAAGATGTTAACCATCTTTTCATGTATTTATTTGCTGTCCATGTATTTTCTTTGGAAAATATTCAAATTTTCTGTTCCTTTTTTTATTCATTATTTGCTTTCTTATTGATTTTTGAGAATATATATTCCGGATACAAAGCCTTTATCAGAAAAGTATTTTCAAACATTTTCTTCTAGTCTGTGGCTTGCACTTTTATTTTAAGTGTCTTTTGAAGAGCATAGTAAGTTCTAAATCTATCCTTCTGAAAAATTTTATGGAATGTGTTTTTGCTGTCATATCTAAGAAATCTTTGCCTAATCCAAGGTCACAAAACTTTTCTCCTATAATTTCTTCAGGAAGTCTTACAATTCTCAGTTTCACATAAAGTAGGTCTCTAATTCGTTTTAACTTAATTTTTAAATATGGTATCGGGTGTGGGTTGTACATGGATGTTGCGATTATTAGAACACATTTCTGATGTTAGTTAAAAGTGTCCAAGAAACAGAAGATAGAAGTTTGAATTGAGTTGTCAACACCAAGAATAGGCAAATCTTAAATGCATATTGGTAAGTGAAAAAAAAGAATCCCCAAAGACAACTTTTTGTATGATTCTAAGCACATTATATTCTGGAAAAGACAAAACTGGAAACAATAACGAAATCAGTAGTTGTTAAGGGTCCTGGGGAATGAATAGGCAAAGCATAGTATTTTTAGGGCAGTGAAATGAATTTGTGTGATATTATAATGGTGAGTACAGGTCATGACACATTTATCAGAATTCATAAGCTGTACAACACAAAGAGTAAACCCTAATGTAAACTATGAACTCTAGTTAGTTATTAATATCAGCTCATAAATGTTAACAAACCTACTGCACTAATGCAAGATGTTAATAATGCAGAGGAGTAAAGAGGGGTTTATTGGAGCTCTCTGTACTTACTGTTTAATTTTTCTGCAAACATAAACTGCTGAAAAAATTCAGTCTATTCATTTTTTAAAAATATACTCTAGGGGCTGGGGTTGTGACTCAGTGGGAGCGTGCTTGCCTAGCATGTGTGAGGCACTGGGTTTGATTCTCAGCACCACATATAAATAAATAAAGTAAAGATCTATCAACAACTATAAAAAATATTTTTAAAAAATTTAAAAAATACCCTAGTTGCTAACACCAATACTGTGTAAAAGGGACGTGAAATACTGAAGGAATGTACAAAATTAATCCAAGTTCAACACAAATAAAGCCCCCTTATAGTGTTTTGTTAGAAAATACATTGTTTATTCATGGTTGAATTTCATATTCAATACCTTTTTACAGAAGCAAGGTACTGATACAGAAAAAATTCTTGGTGAGACACACACACACATACACATACACACACACATACACACACATATATGTATATATTTATACACATAAATTTTCATCATAATAGTACCTTCATTTAGTAATATTTTTTAGGAGAATCATGATTTATTTCTTTATAGGCAACAAATATTTGTTGAACAGTTAATATATGCAAAGCATTGAACTAGGAATAAATCAAAAGTGCCAATATAGCTTTTGCTTCAAGTCTAAAAATATAGTCAGAATAGTGCTTTTTAACCAGAGGAGATTTTGCTCCCAGGGACATTTCACAATGTTTGGAGAGTTCTTTTTATCAACAGGGCTGGGGAGCTGCTTCTGGCATTCAGAGGCCAGGGATGCTGCCAAACATCCCCAAATTGCACAGGACAGCCTTCCACAAAAAATAACTAACCAACCAAACCAAAATGTCCATAGTGCCAAGGTCAAAAAAAAAAAACAAAAAAAACAAACAACAAACAAACTCTAATTAGAGGGATGATAAACAATTACCAAGATTATATGTTAGGTCTTAAATTATATTTATGTGGATAAAAGACTTATGTGCAAACTACTGTAGAATTTCAGAGACTTGATGACATTCCATTGGAAAGGAAAAAAAAGAAAAGATTTTAAAGAACAGATGGAATGTGCTATCATATAGGTTAACAAGTTTTCTCCAGGTTATTTTGGCCTAATTATTTTGTTTATTATGTCTTCTAGAGTACAGAATTATACTTTGGAGAAGAGTGAATGATTCTGTTATTATTATTATTACTTATGTTCATTGTTTGTTTTCTTAGTTCTTTTTATCATAATACTCAGAAGAAAGGCTTTTCTCCAAACAGATATTTTGTGACCCTAACAACATGGTAACTGAATCATTTTCTTATGATTTCACTTAAGCAAACAAAACTTTAAAAAATAAGTTATGGATATTAGAATCAAAACAAGAAAATTTCAGTGGTAGAAAAGAAAAGGACCTTGTAATGAAGAACACTCTACCCTAACCCTGCAGAAGCCGTTGAGCTAGTTTATAGATCAGGGGACAGAACCTCACAACTAACTGTACATTAAACTGCAGTTTTCAGTAATTCTGAGATGTGAATAGCTCTCTTCAGAAGAAAGAGCAAAGTCACACTAGAATGTGAAATGAAAGACATGAATACTAATTCTCTAAGAAGTCTATGAAAAGTCAGTGATGATGGAAAAAGAAAAAACAATAATTTCATAATTTTCTACTTCTAGGGCTAAGTAAACAACATGGAAAAAATTAAAAACATTCCCAGCCAGTCAATAAGTAAAAAAGAGACCATAAAATAGTTTGTACACATGAAAAATACTAACCACAATTACCTCCTTACCATAAGCATAAACATACCAACCTATCTGAAAATATATGTATAGAAATTTAAAGCAAATAAGCAATCTTTCCTCAAATTTAAATTTTGTTGCTTAACTTTCACCTGGTAAATGCCTTAAAAATTCCCTTAAGTTTCACGTGATAAATTATCTACATATTACCTAGGCGATTTAATTAAGATAGTAATTTCATACATATGATCTATAATAAGTTGATATTCTAATTTACATTAGCTAAGTATTTCTTACAAATAATAAAGTATAATCTTAGGAGCTACATGACCTCACTTCCATTCCCAATAAACACAGCCACTTGTTTTTTTGAGGTAAGAGTCACTTTTAAAACAAACTCAAAATCATATTCTGAGTTTCATATAAAAGAATACAGTATATTATAAAAAATCATATATTTAAGTTTTATAGACAATGGCATATTTGAAAATATCACAAGTCTTATTTCTTGCAATGCCTTCTAATAGACCATTTGTTATGTATGCTATGAAAAGTAATTCATATTTAGAAACCAGAGGTTTGGAAGTAAAAAGCAAACAAAATCTACATAAAAATTAGCAAACAGATAACAAATTGAAGTCAGAGAGAGAACCTCCTCATTCTTTCCCCCCAAATATGAAGACTCTCCTGCATGATATCTTGGAAGGAAGCCTCTTTCTCTTTCTAGAAGCAGTAATGAATGAGATGAGGAACAAAGAGAAAGGAGGAAGAAGCCAGACTTGGTGGCACAAGCTGTAGTCCCAGATGCCCAGGAGGCAGAGGCAGAGAATTGCTTGAGCCCATACATTGTAGATCAGCCTGGGCAAACAGATGAGACCTTGCCTTTGTCTCAGTTTGTGTGTGTGTGTGTGTGTGTGTGTGTGTGTGTGTGTGTGTGTCTGTCTGTCTTTCTTTCTCTCACACACACAAAATAAACAAATAAATAAAAATAAAAATCCCAAAGACAAAAAAATTCCTTTCTCTCTTGTGCATCTATTTTGTAAAGAGCAAACACTAAGATGTTAACATTTACTGTCTTTATGGCTTTGTAAGTATGCTAGAGTCAGTGTAAACCTAGCCTCTTGTCCTTCAAAGACACAGAATTCCTATTTTGTAGGGCCTGAGACACACAGGTTTTAATTCATTCACTCATTAATTTTATTTGTTAAGTTACACTGAAAAAGAAATACCTCACAATTAGTTTAATTGAGATTATTGATAGAGAAAATCACAAATGACAAAATTTATATGTCAGTTATTTTCTTTATTTTTTCCTTTTATAAGTTAGTTTATATTAATTTGTCTGCTTGGTTATTGTTCTGTTTACCATTAGAGGAAAACACTGGGCGAGGCTTCACATGGACCTTGACTGGGAAAAATCTAAATTCTTAACAATTCCCTCCTCCTGGTTTCTGCCCAACTCCTCCTATACCCTTTCCATGCATGGAATTTATTTCTCTGACTATTGCCCAAGCAGGCCCAGTGGTTTAATTTTCAGAATGCAAAAAGGTTTTATGAATGAAACTTCAAGAGTCGAGCTAAAATGGAAAACAAATGAGAAGAGAGGGTGAAAACAACAAGATGGAGATTATTAAATTGATGATAACTACAAAAATCAATACACTAAAAATTACTTTGTGACTGAAGATCTCCCTAAAGAACCTTTAAATATGATCCTATCATGAACTCCCTAATTCCTCATTAAGGATTAGTAAAATTTTAAATATGGTCTTAGATGAAATTACTGTGCTCACCTAGCATAAAATGCCTTTCCCATGTGTAACAAAGAAAAGTAACAGGTGTACTTAAAAATGAAATATCGATTTGTTCCTCATGAACATGAAGGATTCAAATACATAAAATAAAATGCAAATATTTTTAATTAGGCAATAGATCATAAAAAAAATGACTTGATGTCTCCCTTTCCAAATAATGGTATCTAAGTGAATGGATAATGTCATAGTCAGCCTATACAATTTCTAAACCACTGAGATAGACTGAAAGGGAATTTATAGTTGGAGACCAAAAGCCCTTAAGTATAGCTTTGCAATACGATGCCAAAATAGACACATAATGTTCTTTAATCAAACAAAACTGAAGTACAATTTTCCTAAGCCAAAGCTAACCTAATGAAATAACAGCAGCGCTGAAAACGAATTCTCTACCCTGGCAGTAGGCAAGCATCAAAAAACAAAAAAACAAAAACAAAAACAAAACCAAGAAAAAAAAAAACCACAAAAACTCAACCTCAGTCAGTCAAAAGGAATGATGTTCATCAATAAATCATTGCAACTAACTTCCAAAGCTAGCCTCGACTAAGTTGAATATATTCTGCCTTTACTGAGTTAGGAGAAAATATGAAATTTTTGCTCACATTTCTAAAAAAGAACAGCCAATTTCTATAATTAGCATTTCTCATTTTTGCTGTTTTTTATTTTTGCTATTTTTTAAAACTGTGTTTTGTTTATTCAAAGAATGTTCTAAGGTCATTTGCTTAGTCTGACCATGTTCAGCATGAGGCCACAGGAGCAGAAACTCTCATTTTCCAATACTCATTCTAGTTTTTACATTGTTCATTTTATAAAAATGCTATCAATATTCAAGTTTGAGTCTTTTTTACAGATACTAATATTTAGCAAAAACCTACAAGTGAATCTTCATGGCCATATGTCAGATATATGTGTAATGTTGTAAGACACTACTGGACATTTCCAAAGTACTGCACCATTTTACACTGCCATAAGCAATGTGTTTGTTCCAACATCCCATACAATATTTGGTGTTATAAGCCTTTTTAATTTTAGACATTGTCATAGGTGTCTGATAGTATCTCATTGTGGTTTTAATTTAAATTTCCACAAAGACTAAAGATATTGAACATTATATACGTAATAATATGTATAGTACTCATTAGTTATATATAATTTATATTATTCTTTAATCAAACATAGATAATAATATATAAAATATATAAAATATATAAAGCTTATATGTGTATACATACACACACACACGCCTTTGTAAAGTGTCCAAATATTCTGCACATGTATTTTTAAATTCGGTGGGTACGTTCTATTATTAGGTGAAAATTCCATTAATCCTAGTATACTGTAAGAGTATTTATCACATATGGGTGTTGAATTTTGGCACCTATTTTCCATGATTCTTTTCACTTTGATTCTGTCCATTGCAATTGGACAGAATTGTGGTGCAGTAAATTTTTCATATTCTAACCAACTTAATGTTTTAAGTTGCATTACTGGAATAAGCCCTGTTCCATCATGACCCAATAACATTTTTTCTATACTTATAGATTTAATTTGTTAAAGTTTTGTGAAGGATTTTTGCATATATGTTCATGAGGAATGTTATACTCAAGTTTTCTTTTTTATTGGTGCATTATAATCATACATAATAGTGGGATTCATGATGCCATTTTCACACATGCACATAATTTGATGAAGTCACACCCCAGTATCTTCCCTTTCTCTCTTCTCCTCCCTCCGCTGATCTGCTTGCTCTACTCTACTGATCTTTCTTCTATTATTATTTTTTAGTGCATTATAGGTATATATATGATTATGTATACTCAGTGTGGTATATTCATATGTGGAAATTACATAATTTGGTAGATTTCATTCCCTAGGGCTTCCTCATATCCTCTCTTCATCCCTCTCCCTCAATTCCCTTACTGTACACTACTGGTCTCCCTTTTATTTTCATAAAAACAATTTTTTGTCCTTTTTTTTTAATCTTCCAATGAGAGAAAACATTTGACCGTTGACTTCCAATGGACACCAATTTTCTTTTAATACCTTGGTCTTTTTTCAGTGTAATGCTGACCTCTTAAAATGAGTGAACAAAACTATTTCTTTAGCATTTCACAGGATTCTTGTTTCCAAAATGGTAGTGTAAGTAACTCATGGATCCATTCTCCAGTCAGACAATCATAAACAGTGAAAATTAGAAAAACAACTTAAAGACTTTAGAAGTTGTCATAAAGGGCATTTAGCGAAAGAATTCACATTCAAGGTCACAACTCAATCTCAGTAAAAACAGGGAGTCTGTAGCACCAGGAACCACTCTCCCCCCACATCCCCAGCCAGCTCAGTATGACATCCACTCTAGGTGGATGTTGCCAAGAACATTGGGTTCCTGCTCCCCACAGTTCTCACCCAAGGTCTACTATATTCTTCAGAGGAGCAGACAATGAGTATTTCTCACACAATCCCCAACTCTACATTGCAGAGGCTAAATTCCATGCAAGGGATTCCCTTCTTCCACTCAGTCCCTCAAGGCGGGGAGGTTTTAACTTAGGTGCAGCTGTCTTAGAATAATGGAATTCAAATTCCTTGTACCCAGCTCACTCATTAGACATAGGTTCCATGGCAGAACAGACAAGCTGAAGAGATTAGAAGTTACCTTCCTGGTCCAGAGGTCTGCTCATGATGTAGGGCATCTCTATAAGAGATGCTGCCAATCCAGAACAGTGTCTCAGGAGTTTTGTCTAGGGGGAGAGGGAGGCCATAACAACTGAGAACTCCAAAGTACTCCCCAAGATTCCTGACTTTGAGAGGGACTGGGGGCAAGTTCAAAGACACTGACCATCTAGACTCTTTTTTACCCCACAAAACTATCTTTTGAAAAGGAAAAGGAAATAAAGATATCCCTTAGTAAACAAATCTCAGAATTCATTGCTAAAAGACCCACCTTATCAGATTCATTTTATGGTCTACAATATTCAAGCCTTCTGTATTTCTAATACCTTTCTACTTACTCTTTTAATTATTTAGGAAACAATTTTGAAATTGACATTTGTTATGGTTTCAATCTGGAATATTCTCCAAAATCTCATATGTTGAAGGCTTGGTTCTCAATGTAGCACATTTCAGAGGCAAGACTTTTGGGAAACACTTGGATCATAAGGGCTCTGATCTCATTAGTGAATCAATACATGGCTAGCTGCTTGAGTTAGCTTTTGCATTGCTGTAACCAAAATACCTTACAAGAACAATTTAGAGGAGGGAAAGTTTTCTTTTCCATATTTAATTTATTTATTTGTTTTACTTAGGCTTACATGATAACAAAGTGCAATTTGATTCATTGTATATAGATAGAGGATAACATATCAATTCTCTAGTTTTAAGTTGTATAGAATCACAACATATGATGACCATCATATTCCACCACCTTTATTGTCCCCATGCCCCCTCCCTCCTTACACCCCTGTGAACAGAGTTCCACCATTGTTCCCATGTCCTTCCCCTCATTATGGATCAGCATCCACTTATCAACAAGTACATTCGGCATTTGGTTTTCTGAGATTGGCTTCCTTTGCTTAGCATGATATTCTCCAACTCCATTCATTTACCTGCAAATGCCATGATTTTATTCTCTTTTATTGTGGAGCAATATTCCATTGTGTATATATACCACAGCTTCTCTATCCATTCATCTATAGAAGGGCATCTAGGTTGGTTCCACAGTTTAGCTATTGTGAATTGAGCTGCTATAAACATTGAAGTGGCTGCGTCACTGTAGTATGTTGTTTTTAATTCTTCTGGGTATAGACCGAGGAGTAGGATAGCAGGCTCAAATGGTGGTTCCATTCCAAGTTTTCTAAGGAATCTCCATACTGCTTTCCAGATTGGTTGTACCAATTTGCAGTTCCACCAGCAATGTATGAGCATGCCTTTTTCCCCACAACCTCACCAACACTTATTGTTGTTTGTATTCTTGATAATTGCCATCTGACTGGCATGAAATGAAATCTTAGGGTAGTTTTGATTTGCATTTCTCTGATTGCTAGAGATGTTGAACATTTTTTCATATGTCTGTTGATGGATTGTATATCTTCTTCTGTGAAATTTCTGTTCAGCTCTTTGGCCCATTTATTGGGAAAGTTTATTTTGACTCATGGTTTCAGAGTTCACTCTGTGGTTGGCAGACCCCATAGCAATGGGCCTGAGGTAAGGCAGCACATTAGGAAGGAATGGCATGGCAGCAAAAAGTGGCTCAGGGCGTGGCAACCAGGAAGCAGAGAGAGGCACTCTTCCCATGAGCCACTTCCTCCAGCCACACCCTACCTGCTGACAGTTACCAACCAGTTAGTGCACATCAGTGTATTATCCACCAGTGGGGTTGCAGTTCTCACTATCTAATCATTTCACCTCCGAACATTGGTGGGTTGTCTCATATAGGAGCTTTTGAGGGACACCTCCTATTTAACCCATCACAAGAGCTGAATGGACTACGTACAGGGAGGTGGTAGAAACTGTAGGAGGTAGGGCATGGCTGGAGGAAGTAGGTCCCTGGGAGCATGTCTTGGAAGGGTTTTTCTTGTACCTAGCCCTGGTCTCCCTTTCTGCTTCCTGGTTGCCATGCAGTGAGCAGCTTTTCCTCTTCCACATTCTTCTGCCATGGTGTTCTGCCTCACCTGGGGCCCAAAGCAATGGATCCAGCTAGTTGATCATGGACTGAATCTGCTGCAACCAGGAGCCCAAGTAAATCCTTCCTCCATACTTATTCATTTCAGGTATTTTGGTCACAGAAAGAAAAAGCTAACTAACGCTCCATTTAATATTGTAGATATTTCTATTTCTTCCTTTCTTCTTTTTTTTTGTGGTTCTGTTAGTTTTTGCCTCACACATTTTAAAACTTTGTTATTAAATACACACACATTTAGGGCTGCTGTATCCTCTGGATGAATTTACCTTTTTGTTGTTATGAATGGCAGTTGTCTCGGATTGTACTGTTTGGAAGTTACTTTGTCTTATATTAAAATAGTCACTCTAGCTTTCTTAATATTTCTATGGTATATCTTTTGCCATCTTTTTAATTTTAATCTATTTATCCATGTCTATACATTTAAAACATGTTCATACTTATTTTTTTCATCCAGTCTGGCAATTTCTACCATATTATAAATCTAATTATGAATGTGTTTAAGTCTACCATCGTGCTATTTTCTATTTGCCTCATCTATTCTTTGTTCTCTTTTTCCTATTTTCCTACTTTCTTTTGGTCTGAATATTTATAGTGCTCCATTTTGTCCTCTACTAGCTTATCCACTATACTTCACTTTATTTTTTATCAATTGCCCAAGGGTTTATAATATGCACCTTTAACTTGCCATAATCTAAACTAATAATTTTGCCACTTCACATCTAACATAAGACACTGGAAAATGTGTATTTCCAATTTTCCTCTCCTGCACCTTTGCTATAATTATCATATATCTGAGTTCTACACATTTTATGCATGTATATAGTTATGACTGTGGATTTTAAGAGACAAAAATATAAAATAAAACATTCTATATTTATCCTCTGTTTACCACTGATGATATTCTTTATTCCTTCCTTAAGTCAGGAATCATTTTTGTTTAGCCTGAAAAATGCTCTTTCACAATTTTTGCACAGCAGGTTCCAAGTAGTAAAATTTTTTTCACTTAATAAAAATTTGTCTTGATTTTGGCTTCATTGATGAATAATATTTTCTTTTTAATATTTTTATTTTAGTTATAGGTGTACATAATACCTTTATTTTTATGTGGTGCTGAGGATCGAACCCAGTGCCTCGCACATGCTAGGCAAGCGCTCTACTGCTGAGCCACGACTCCAGCCCCGATGAATAATATTTTCACCAGAGAAAGAATTAAAGTTGAGAGCATTTTATTTTCAGTACTTCAAAGATGTCACTAATGCATTTGATTATAAATCAGTGGTCATTTTTATCTATGACCCCTACATTACATAATAATGTCTTTTTTTTTACTCCTTATACTTCTCATTATTGGTTTTCAGCCTATTGATTATGACATGTTTTAGAATGATTTTATCTCAGGGAGATTTTTTGAGCTTCTGGCATCTGCAGTAGCATTTTTCATGTTCATCATATTTAGACAAACTTTAGCCATTATTCATTTAAATCTTGTATCCTTCACCTCTCACCTCCACCATTCTGAGACAGCAAAAGGTCTCAGAGGTCCCAGAGGCTTTTTTTCCTCTTTTTTTTTTTTATAACTATGTTTCAGTTTGGACAGCTCTGATGTTCCTGTCTTCAAATCCATAATCTTTCTCCCACTTGTCTAATCTGCTGTTCAATCCAATTATTGTTTTTTCCAAATATACATTGTATTTTTTTGTTCTAGAAATTACCTTCAGTTCTATTTTATAATTTCCACTTTTCTTAACATTATGCTAATGTCTTCCTTTACATACTCATGCATATTTTAACTTTTAAAGTCCTAACCTGCTCATTCCAATATCTGTTTTTCTGGGTCTTTTTTTATAGACCAAATTTTCTTCTGAGGCTGGTTCATGTTTTCCTGCTTACTCTAGGAATTTAATACTAGAGCTGGACTTGACTAATGTTACATTATGGAATGTGTGGCTTTTGCTGTCTTCCATTAATGCATGTGGAATTTTGCTCTGGCAAGCAGTTAACTTGTGGATCAACCTGAACCCTTCAGGAAACTTATATTTTAGGACTAGTTTAGCCCTTCCTCTAACAGATAAACTGTCCAGGGCTTCTACTAAGGGCCTCAGGTACTCAATGAAGTTTCCCCAGGTTAGGTGGTCAGAACTCAAGCAAGCATCTCCTAACCCTGCAAAACCTCCACTGACTGTGTGGATTACAGCCCTAAACTAACTCTTGCTATTGTTATTTTTATTTGCCCAGTGCCTGAAATCAAGCATATCCATCTTAGATTTCAGGCAAAGACTTTCATATCTTCATTTAGATTAAATAGATAACCCGTATGTAGATTTCTATAGACCTTTTTTTTCTGCATAGCTCCCTCTTTGAAAATTCCAGCCAACTGTGCCCTTGCAATTTTTCAGTTCAGCAGAACTGCTCTGATCTCCTTGGGAATGTCCTCCTTGGACCTGTGATCTAGAAACTGCCTCCAAGAACAAAGATGAGGTGATTACAGTGTTCACCTAATTTGTTTCCTTTCCTAAAAGTCATACTCCTAAGCTCTTCTCCAATGTTTGAAAATGTTTCTGTCCAGTTTTGTCCAGTTTTGTAGGCACAATAGCGTGTCACTGCCCATATTATCATCCCCAGAAGCAGATGTGCTAGAATATTTTTATGTATATTGAAATTTGAGAACCTCTTCCAGTGTTTCACAAAATTGCCTTTGATAAGAATCAGCTTTGGGCTGGAGATATAGCTGAGTTGATAGAGTGCTTGCCCTGCATGTACAAGGCCCTGCGCTCAATCCCCAGCACAACTACAACAACAAAAATCACCTTAGTACATGTTTATTTGTTTTTGTTTTTAATAGTTTCCAAGCCTCCATTCTTGAAGCTTCTAATTCATTTGGTTCAAGGTGAGGTCAAATTCTTACCATCAAAGAATAAAGGCTCTATAACTATCACCCCTTTTTTGTATTCTGATGCCAGATTAAAATTATAGGTCTTCTTTGACCATTGTTCATTAAGTCTTGTCTTTTAATCTCTATTAACATATCAATTTATGATCTTCACAGCACTAATACAAATACGTAACAACTTATTTGTTTTTATTTTTAAATTTTTTTCCCAACCACTAGACTAATGACAAAATTCATCTTGTCCCCTCTTGAGCACCTACAATGTACCAAAATGACTAGCTCAAACTAAGAGATTACTATTTATGGAATAAAAAAATGGCAGAACTTAAGTTCTGTGCTTATTTATGCACACACACATACATAAAGACATTCAAAATAAAGAAGGTCATATATTCATATGGTATGGAAAGTACCTCTTCAAAGTGTAGCATATTTGATTTAATTTCAATAAAATATGCCAATGTACCTAATTCTAGATTCCAATAAAATTCTGATGAAATATTCATGAAAGTTGGCACCACCACTACCAGACACCTTCCTAATGTACACTTTTGCAGTGTGTAAAACTTTGACATTACTCTTATGATGTATAAACCAAAAGCAGTATTTTACAGTTACTATTGACATCAAACATGATATCAATCGGGTATATTTTGGTAAGTGTATATAAATCATCTAACCATTACATCAAACTATAGAACAGTTTCCTCACCCTAAAATGTTTTTAAAGTCAGCATCACACATTGGTAATATTAACAACACGAAATCTACGGTAAAGAGAAAATAACTTATCTTGAGAAATATTTTAATGTGTACAATAAAAACCTATTCATTTATTAAACAGCAAGACTTCTCTGGTCATCCCACACCTTTTCCTCTTGAAGTAACACTATAAACTTGCACTTGTATTCAGGGAAAAAGATTCTTTTGCAAGCATGGGAGTACTGCTAGGGTAGAAGGACACAGAAGAGTGTCTCTATATATACATAAACACACACATGTACATACACACACATATATTATATCTAGGTTAAAGAGTACAAAGAATCACATGTAGACCTTTTTCTAATATTTTCCTTTAAACAAAACCTAAAATGAAATGACTCTAGTTAATTGGCTGTCTATTCTGTTGCAAGCACAGCAAATAATAGCCTTTTATATGAGAACTGGGAATGGCTGTTCCAGCCCTAAGAACATGAAAGGAACCACACTGTCAGTCTGCTACCCCTCTGCAATTGTGAACTGCCAAAGGCAGGAAGGAATAATGCTCTGCAATCAGAGAAAGCAAAAGCCTAGCTTCCCACTCCTGCCTGCTTCTCCTGACCCTTCACACATACGCAAATGGCAATGGCTTGTGTCCCTTCTGTGTACATAACATTAAAGAGTTAACAGCTGAACAAACAGAAACTACTCACTCATTCTAACTCATCTTTCTATCATCCTATGTTTCCTTTTCTCATGACAAGCCTTCTATTACATACTAGATGGAAGTATAAAAAACAGAATAATCAATAACACGTGACATATGAAAGTAGTATTTATGTCTGTGAAAACCACTTCGATGTCTAAAATGTGTGGTTGAGAGGCTTTCTGATTATTTACTGAATTTTTGTGCTTTCAGATACCACCTGTAATTGCCAGTCTTTGATCTTCTGAAAGGGATATAATTTCAAAGAGAAAAATTGCTATAATTGAGAAGCAATGAGAGAAAGCAATGTCACTATTAAGAACGAACAAATCAGGGCCAATTCAGATGAATAATAGAATGCATTCTGTATCACCCCCGTGAAAAGAGCAATTAGAGCTAAGATTGGATTATGAGGGAAAGGGTCTTTTAACAGAAAGATGTCCCAGTTCTGAATTCTGGTGGAAAGCATCCTAGCCAAATAGCTCCTGAGAGAGAAGTCTGGATTTCCTTACATAGTTAAATTGTGGTTGTTCAGTCAACCAAGAAGGGGAAAATTATAGTTAAACCTGTTCTTCCCTTTGTGTTCATCATAGCAAAGGATTAATATAAGAGTAACTTAACTCAATTTGGGCTCTGTTTTTTTTGGTCTCCTGGTTCAGATGATAAATACACACACAAAACTACTCTAATCTTCACCTTCCCAGCCTTCCCCCAACCCATTTCTTGATACAGACCCCCAAGAGTAGACACTAGGAATTAAAGGACATACCAGGTCAAAAGTGGTACCTACATTTTACTAAATAGGCCACTCAAAAGGTGGCAGTAGGCAGAAAGGAATGTAAGATATCCAAAACGAGGTCTAAATAAAAGCAAACATGAAACACTGGTTCTTACTCTATGCTTCCACATTAGAAAAATCTCAAATACTGTAACAATAAAAATCCCCACAGATGTTTTGAAAAAAGCAAATGAGCAAAGCAAAAACAAAACAAAACAAAACAAAACAAAACCTTTCTACTCCTTCTCTTACTAGGTAGTTTCATTCTAATGTGTAGATGATGCAGGACCAGAAATTCCTGCTTCTTTACTAATCCTGGACAATGTTTAGTCTAAAAATGAACCAACAGAGCATTAAGAAGGGAATAATTCCTAAACCAAATATTGTATGCTATTCATGCTCAAACATTTATAGGATAACAAAATGGAGGAAAAGACAGGAAAGAGAAAATTTGTATCAAAAAGTTTTTAAAAATCAAAAGTCACAACTAAAACTAGACTGCCCAGCAAAGTCTAGGACAACATGATTCCTAGGATTTCAATTTTGGTTTGAAATATAAGTGAAATAATTTTTCTTGGTGAAAAGTGACTGTGCAGGAGTTTGTGTAGGTGGGTACAGCTTTCTGCACATGGCAGGCTTATAATGACGGCTGTCATTCACTGTTCTGATATACCCCTTCCACCAGATTACATATGCAGACTCACATTTGAAGTCTAGTGTTGTTCGCATGACCCTCTGGGTAACACCAACCCCTCTTTGGCCACTTTTTGGATATACTCATGCAAAACAATTTGTTTGGGTTTATTATGATAAGAGGTATAATTAGCAGTCATTTTGTAGCACAAACTATTGATGCCACAAGCTAATTTTCTGAAAGTGGCTCTAACACAGCACCTGCACCATTCATGTTTATAAATCAGGTAATTGTACATCTAGCCACTTATGTCTATATGCAATTACTCTAATTTACATATGCAGATTAATAGTCTTACATGCAGTTTGCCAACTTCTTGCTTGTTCTATGCCTCTCGCTCCCAATTTCCTAAGTTCAGCTACATCAGATTCCTAAAATATCATATTACTAAACTACATCTATTATTTTTTCTTAAGCCATATGGGGATATTTCCATCTGATAATAAAATATAAGGATGAAGTTCCAAGACCCTGTGTTATGACTCTACTGATTCACTGTATCAGGATGCCACTTTACTTGTACCAAATGTTCCAAAACCATTTTAATCAATATTTTCTTCTCTCTCAAAACAATATTCAATTATGATTAGAAGTCTCCAACTCTTACCTAATTCCTGGACAATATTTAGTCTAAAAATGAACAAACTAATTGTAAATGCTAATATTGAGAAATGCCAATGTAACTGAGTAGGAATTTGAGAGGCTAAAAGACAATGACTGGTCTCATTCAATATTTTTAAGCTCTGGGCAAAGATTCATTTCCTTGCCCAATTAGGCCTACATTAGCCAGAGTACCTGAATCTCTATTTAAATGCTATCTGTCCATTACTCTACATGAAAAAAATTAAAAATGCATTATTGAAAATGCTTTGAGAGGATACACAAAATTTTATTCAAGACTACATTAAGGATTTATACAGCAAATATACAAACAAACAAAAAATAAAACCTTTACAATTCCCCTCTAATGTAAGGCAAAATGGTTTAAGTTCATAATTTGTGTTCTATTACTTGAATAAATTAATTTAGATGAGTAAGTTTAGTTTTATTTCATGTGTGATTTCACTAAAAATATGCTACCTTAATCTACAGAAATATAAAATAATTTTGAAACCATAAAAAAAATCACCAAATTTTAAGGAGCCTAAATGATATCTAAAAGTTTTAAAATTCTGTATAATAATACAATATATAGATTCAGATGGCAACAAGGCTATTGAAAATACTATATTATATTTTGGAAGGCTTATTCAATGTCAACACCATTGTTAGCAAGTTTATTTTCCCATAAATGTAAATACCTGGTACTGCACTTTAAGCCATGAGCATTCAATAAAGACAGAAAAAGAAGACTGCAGTTATTTTTGACAAATGAAGTCTTACTTAACATTAACTTTCTCTTACATCCAACTACCTGGCACAGACTTGGTCACACGTTAACTGAACAAAATGTAGATGAATCAATATATATTGTAACAAAATCTCTTTTGTTTTTCTGCAGGAAATATAACATCAATTTCTTCAGCTTTTTATTTGAATCTTTAGTAGTCTTTGTAGATGTTTAATTTCCTGACGTATATCTTCAGATGACCTGGGAACAGCATTCAACTAGGGACATGATCAGTCACGAACACAAGAAGAAGCATTTGAAGCATTTGATGTTGTCAATGTTATGTGTACATAAAGTCATTCCAAGACACATCTCAAATTTTCACCCACATAAGTAATGCTGAAACACTTACCTCAAGAACCAGCCATAGCTTATCTCCATTTATTTTATCCTTCTTAAAATAAATCCCATAGAATTTGACAACATTAGGATGGTCAGAAAGCGCTTTTAAAATGTTATACTCTGCTTCAATCTCTTCATCAATATCCTAGTTTCAAAAATCATAAGAAGAGAACTGTGAGAAAAACATGAATAATGTCAAAGAAACACATCCAATTATCAGATATAGAATTTAATTTTGTTAAAGCAAAATCATAATAGTTTGAACAGTGCTTAGTACTATACATTGAAATTTTTCTTACATTAAGAGGGAAGATTGTGACTTTCATGCTAATTGAATGCATCTCAAAGTATACTAATTTAATTGGATTTAAAAAGGAATAAAGAAAAGGCTACTTTTTTTTTTTAATTTACTTTTTAGTTGTAGGTGCACAGAATATCTTTAGTTTAGTTTTATGTGGTGCTGAGGATCGAACCCAGTGCCTCACGCGTGCTAGGCGAGCACACTACCACTGGGCCATAACCCCAGCCCAGAAAAGGCTACTTTTAAATGCAGTAGGAAGACTACTTCAGGTGATTGTGGTTTCATTTCATCAGTAACTGGGTTACAGTGACAAAACTATTGCTTTAAAATAAAAACTTTTAGGAATAGAAAGTGGGCTTATTTTGTTACTTTGGAATATAGGATATTTAGAAGCTATTTAAGACCAGTCAAACAAGTAGTAAACTCCTGTTTCCAAAAAAGTAAAATATAGTTAAATCATAAAAGATGGAACATAATTTTGAGTTAACTAAAGGTCCACTTGCCCGAAGTAGAACAGTTTGCTTTTGGGGGGCCAGGGTACCGGGGATTAAACCTAAGGGCACTTAAACCCTGAGCCACATCCCCAGCCCTGTTTTGTATTTTGTTTAGAGACGGAATCTCCCTGAGTTGCTTAGGGCCTTGCTAAATTGCTGAAGCTGGCTTTGAACTCTCGATCCTCCTGCCTCAGCCTCCCAAGCCGCTGGGATTACAGGCATGCGCCACTGAGCCTGGCTCGGTTTGCACTCTTAATAAAAATGTAACACAGCCACTTAAGTCATATTTCTAGAAAATCACATATTTATGAAGCACCTCAGAGTAATACATAGGAAAAAAACCTCACTAATATTGCTCTTACAGTGACATTTAATGTCTATGTTGTTTTACTACAGAATCATGAAATCATAGAAGTAAAAGAAATTTACACCTGAACTCTAATTGTAAAGAAAGAAAGTCAAGTTCAGAGAATTTAGTCAGCCAGCTGGTGTAAAATCCTGGTCTGGACTCGAAACCCACTACCATCCAGTTCTGCTGATTCAATCCTTTTCTTGCAGAGAAAATTACTAATTAAATATACATGATAGTAATGCTCCTTTATTTTAAAGAAATCCAACTTTTATACAATATAAGAAAGCATTTAATGTATTCAGGATAACGATCTCTCAGTTATAAATCTTCTTCATTTGACTTGTGACATGATGAATGAAGAGTAAACAAGTAAATCTTAAGAAAACATAGGTTCTGTGACAAGAATAAAAGCAGCAAAAGAACAAATAAAGTACTATACAGCAGTTTACATTTCATTAAAGTAGTAGAGAAGATGATTTCTAAGGTTTGTAAGTATACATGAGTAAATTATGATCACAAAGTCTGCATGTATTATAAGCCACTTATTCTTCTTAACCAAAAAGGAAAGGAAAGAGAAGAACACATTAATTATGGGGCCAGACATCTTTCTGCCAGAACTCCAATCCCTAATAGCAAAAGCCAGAGGAAATAAAGAAGTAAAGCCCCATTGATGCGGCAGAAGTTGTGTCTCTCTTTACTCTTTAATGGTAAAAATGACCTACAGAGAAACATGAAGACAGTTCAGTTAAACCTGGGCATAGTGTTTCCCACATTTTCCCTCTAGTATGTCTAATTGATTACTTTAAAATAGACCTTTTTTTCCCCCTTTCCTCTGCTTAAAATAATATGCTAGAGTGAAGTTATAATGGATTTAGCAAAAAAATAAACTATCCAAAAAAAACAAACCTACAAAAAACCCTTAAGAACAAATGAAGGACCAGAGATCTTTTGCAGTGTTCTAGGTTTGTTAGTGGATGAGCTGAGATAAGGACTCAGGACTCTGCTTTTCTCCTCGAGCTCTTTTTCATCACTTCTATCGTACCATGCTCCCACAACATATGCAAGTCTTCTAACTGGAGAAGTTGCTCTCAAGAAGTTTGGGGAGCATATGATTACTGAGCTCCTTCTGACTCACTCATGTACCACGGGGCAGGCAGGTAACTCTGGGCAGCCTGAAGATATTTCAAAACTGCCAGCTCTCATTTCCAGAAAACAGAACCTCTACAATCTTCTCATGCTAATCACAAGAGGGAAAAGGCTTGGTATTTTTCCCCTATCACAATTGTTATGCCCCCAAAACAAAGGGGGGACTCCTCTGGGGATTTATAATGGATTTTACAGCACAGACTGGCAGAACTACATAGGAAATTCAATTCCTCACAATTAGAAACCTCACCCTGATTATAAAACAACACCATTTATACTCTGGAAACATTTAAGCAAATCTGAAAATTAATTTCCCTTCTCTGAAAGACATTTAATTTTTTTAAAAAACAATTCTTTTCAGTTTGGCTTAGAAGAAATTGTCTGAAGCCTAATTGAATGCAGGAAGAAAAGTATCTCTGGTTAAAATGATATTTTAGGGTTAGTTTTAGACACAATTTTTTTACAAGATTTTGAAATCTAAAACAATACCAAACCAACTGCTGAGCTGTTGAGAGTGGCATTTACCTGTTTATGCAATTGTTCTTTATTAAGTACTTATTGTGCCTTATTACATAGGTGAAGTATAAATCAGGAAAATCAAACAAGTAGGCTTTTTCATACTTTTTAAATTATAACCTGTTTTAGGATGACATTGTGATGAATAGCTACTTGCAGGCTTTTTAAATGTGTAAAATAGATAAGATTAAAGTTAATTAGGAGGAAAACCCCAAATTTACTTACGTGAATTGGATCCAGAATTTTGACTGCTGCTTTTTGGCCATTTTTCTTATTCAATACTTTAAAAACTTTCCCATAAGTTCCTTTGCCAATAGTTTCAGTGATTTCCCATGTATCAGAAGGATCAGGAAAGTTATCAAAGATGATTGTTTTTCCAATTAATGGAAACATCTCAAGGGTTGAAATCACTGGAGAGAAAAAGTACAGTTTCATCTGCATCTGACTAGAGATATTAAACGGTACATAAGCTCTTGGGAAATTAATAATTTCACTGATATAATAGAAAACATATAAGAGTAACCAAATGTTCTTCACAAAGAAAAATTTAATTTCTTTGCAAACAGGTTAATATGAGCTTAATAATGCTTTGCAAGCAGAGCTTTATTTCTATATTTAATATGGCCTCATATTAACTGCTATTAATTCTTTTCAGATTAGAGACACATATTTATATCATTTTTGATTTGCTTCTTTATATTCAGATATTATAATAAATCAAAGCACTTTATAATAACTTTACAGATAATAAAGTTCAATTTTAAATCCTTTTTAAATGTTTTTAATTGGTTCATTTTAATTGTACATGACAGCAGAATGTATTTTGGCAAATTATACATACATAGAGTATAACTTATTCTATTTACAATCCCATTCTTGTGGTTGTACATGATGCAGAGTTACCCTGGTCATGTATTCCAATACAAGGCTAGGAGAGTTATGTCCGACTAATTCTACTGTCCTTCCTATTCTCCTCTTCCCTCCTTTCCCTTCGTTCCCCTTTGTCTAATCCATCGGGAAAATCCTATACATTATAAATGATAACATTATAGGTCACTTTTCTATGTAAAACCTAATAATGGGTCCTCTCACTGCTTTTAGGATGAAATTTTATTAATATAACCTACCAGGTCCCTTAAAATATGGTCACTACTTAATTTTCTAGCCTCATCTCTTGATACTTCATCTCTCATACATTGTGATCCAACTACTCTGGATCCATCAGGTCATTTCCTTCTTAATTGAAGGTCTTAATATACACCATACCCTTCCACGTCTGCTTGTGCCTTCTTTGCTAAATTCTAACACTTACTTATCTTTAAGGTCTCAGCTTAGATTTCATTTCCTCTAAATGTGACCACTCTCCATCATTTGAGTTTCATGCCCTACCTCTGCACTCCAATAGCACTCTGTACTACTATCTGACATCATTACCACACGCCTAGCACTTGGCAGAGTACCAAAATGATTATTAATTAATTAAGTAAGTAAAATAACATGGCCAGTGAGGTCATTTATTAACATTATTGCCAATAATATCAACATCTGATATCATTACTGTATTTGTACGTCATAAATATAAATATAATACACTTTATAATGTACAAATATACAAAAATGACATCACATATCATTTATGATAGCAGATATTATTGGCATGAATGACATCTGATATCATCACTGTATGCCTAGCACCTGGCACAGTGATAAAATAATGAATTAGTCAATGAATTAAGGAAATTTGATCGGTGAAGTTAAGTGATTTCATAAAAGAGATTTTACAGATAACCTAAGACAAGATCTCAGGTTTCTTGACTGCCAAGTAAAATGCTTAACCTTCCACATTCTTCCTATATTACACTCAACTATTTCTATAAAATTACAGTAAGGGAGGGGTAAAAAAAAAAAGAGGAAAGTGCTTTTAGCATTTTGGGTAGCCCTCACATTTTCTCAATTACCTACACAAAAGCATGCATACTCTTTCAATGTTAGAAACTTGATCACAGTTGTCTTTGTTATTAATTTGCATATACTTTGAAACATATCTATTCCTAGATATGAATTAATGTTCTATAATATTAAGCCAAGCCATGATATTCACTTGTGGGATGACTTCATCCACATCACCGATCCGTCGATCCCCACTTTCTTTAGGTTCATCAACCCTCTTACGTCTTCACTCCTTCTCATTTTCTCCTTTCCCAGAATACAGCCTATGGCTTATATTACTGGAAATGCCCTCAACACTCTCTTTCTTTCTCTACCACCATCTCCTAGGGAAAAAACCAATTCTGAGACAGAGAGAAAATTGCAGAGCATATCTAGGCCACAACTCTCTACTCCTCCACAGCCAGAGAAGCAACTGCCCAGAGAGGTGGGTGACATAACCCTCTCAATACTGGGCTGCTTGAGAATTGGAGGATTTGGAATTTGGTTACCAAAGCAGAGAATAAGACAGAACTCTGACCAGGAGTGAGGTCCTGAACACTGACCAGGATGGGGTCAAGGAGGGAGGAAGGAAGGAAGGAAGGAAAGGAGGGAGGGAGGAAGGGAGGAAGGGGGAGAGGGAAAGCTCAGGAGCTTACTTCCTTAATAGCAGTTGGAAGAAAAGCAGACCAAGTTCAAACAGGACAGAAGCAACAAAGCTCAAATTGTGGGCTGGAAGCTGGGCCAGGCAGGGCAGCCATTTTGTAGAGGCCACTGTTAGCCAGCATCCCTAGAAGAAATTAAATCAATACAGCTTCTCCCCACCTCTGTATGGTAACAAATAAAACCAGAAGGAATACCTCTGAAATGTGTTATCTTAATAATCTGTCTAGAAGGAACCTGTTGAAGGTTCCTCTCCCTCTCACCGTGGACAAGGGAAATGGAAAACTTTCTGGGAGTGCTAACCCCAACCCAGTGCTCTCCAACAACCTACCCAGCATCAAAGATGAAGACAGGCCAACTGATAACCTACCCTTATCACTGGGACAAGTAAAACCCTGGTGATCTGCAGCAGACAGGGAGGAGGCTTGTGTGCCACAGACTGCCTACAGGCAGCCTGAACCTACAGGCCCCACAACTGCAGACAGCCGCCTAGTGCTTAGCAATCCTACAAAGAAGCCCCAGCAGAGGAGAGCTGGCACCCAGTGATTCACAACTACCAGCTGTCAGTCATAGGAGCTCGGAAAAAGATGGGCCAACTGACACTCTACTCCAGGCATGAAACAGTACCCAGATGATCTACATCAGCCTGGATGGAGGCTTCTGTGCCACAGGCCCATAGACAGCCTGCATTCACAGGCTCCACAGTTGCAGGCAATCACCAAGCTCTATGCTGCTATATAAAGAAGCCCCTGGGGAAGGGCAGAAGGTACTCAGCATCCCACAGCAGACAGTGACAACCCTAAGCCCTGCACCCTACACCCCACACCTAATGTAAACAGCCAGCAGATGCAGCACCCCTAAGCATACAGATTTAGGCCTCTGGGCTGACAAATAAGCACCCGCCAGTAAGAAAACCATAGCAGCCAGGTGCCAGCTCCCGTGCCCAGTATGCTATAAGAGGGTACAGAGCTGTGAGTCCCAGAGTGTCAATTCTCATTCAAACACATTGACACACAGAAGGCATTCTCTGAGGATAACCTCAAGCAGGCAATGGACAACTTTGTGCATATACAACAGCAGTAAACGCCACAAAAGGGCTTACAGAGGAGCACCCCAGAGACACCAGCCACCAGCCAGTGTTCCCAAACACAAACCCATTAACCTGCAACCTGTGTACTCCAAGGGGTTCACCAGCCCTATATGCCCTCACAGGGCCACACAGAACCTCATCAAAGAGACTATAATACCTCTACCTCAGACCATCACAATCCCCATGCTCTGAAATATACATAGGGGAGCCCATATCACATTTGACAATGCTAGAAACACAAAGTTTTCTACAAGAGGGCACACAAGACTGCATCCTCTAACAGAAAATAACCTGTCTGCTAAGTCACAGACAACTAGGGATCATCTCCTCTGGTGTAAAAGAAAGCTAGTAGGTTCCTGGACATATCAAAGATCAGATAAGCCTCCTACAATTGTATCAAAGGTGACTGGTGTGATTGATATCTCCATACCTAGGGGAACTTACAGGAAAAGCTGAGGAGCAGTGGGCATCTTCTAAAGGCCCAAAATACTGATGAAATGCAAACCAGGAAGACTCAATAAGAAATTTCTCCACTTCAGCATGCATCATCATGCTGAATGTCAATTTTGATCTTACAGATATTACTTTTCATATTGAATTGATAGATGTGCCCCTATTATTCAAAACTGCAGCCCTCAATCCACTTTATACTTGCTCTTCATAATCTCTCTTTGATTCTGCTCCTCCCTGAAACCCAACCCCATATTTTCTCTTTTTAAATCTTAGTTTGTATTTTTTCTATCTTTCCTCTTTCGTTCTCCTTCTTCCGCTGTTCTCTTCTCTCCCTTTTAACCCCTATATAGTGTAACAGTAATTTTCCTATCTTTAATAACTAATTTCTCAACTTCTTCAAGAAAATTACTACACTTTTATATCCTGATTAGAGGAACTGGGAAGAACATTTTCACTACATGTTTTCCCCCTAAGATTTATGACTACATTGCTTTGCTCTAAAGTGATTGCTGCTAATAGGGCTTAGGAGCTTCTCTCCGTGAAATGGATACTGGGAACAGCAGAGGATACATGTTGAATGGGAGTTTCGATACCTGAATATTTACCCAGACTGGAGCACTTAATAGAAAGAAGTTCACTAAATACTCCCTTGCATAAAAGTGGAAAAGATAAGCATCCTAGAAACAAGCTCCCCAAAGCCCACAACACTCCAACAACTTATCCCATTCACATGACAATGAAGAAAATGTCAGAGTAAGAATTTAGGAAGTTCAAGTTAAAATGTTCAATGAGCTACAGAAGATGTAAGGAATGAATTAAGAGAAAAATACAGTAAGTGAAAGAGAGTTTCAATAAAAAGGAGATTCTAAAAAAGAATGAAACAGAAATCCTGGAAATAAAAGACTCAATAAATCAAATTAAAAATTCAGTTGAAAGCATCACCAATAGATTAGAAGACAAAGAAGACACAGATTCTTAGGCCTCAGAGACAAAGTGAATAATCTTGAAAATGAAGTGAACAATAAAGAGACAATCACCAGATTATTTGAGAAATCTGGAATAATATTAAGAGACCAGATCTAAGAATCACTGAAGTAGAAGAAAGCACCAAAATATAAATTAAAGGAATGAAGAAATTTTTCAATGAAATAATATCAGCAAATTTTCCAAACATTAGGAATGAGATGAAAATTCAAATACAAAAGACATTTAGAACCCCAAACAGGCAAGATAAAAAAAGACTCCAAGAAAAGAAACATAATTTTTAAAAAAATGTGTAATATACAGAATAAGGATAGAATTTTAAAAGCCACAAAAGAAAAACAGAAGTCACATTTAGAAGTAAGCCAGTTAGAATATCTACTGATTTCTCCATCCATATCCTAAAAGCCAGGAAGGCTTGACTAATATTTACTAAACCTGAAAGATATCAGAGTTTGGTAAATATTAATCAATACCAATAAAATAAATACCAATAAATACCAATCAAGATTGCTTTATCCATCAAACTATCCTTCAGAATTGAAGATGAAATTTAAAAAAAAAACCTTCCATGATAAGCAAAAGCTAAAAGAATTCATAACCACTAAGCCAGCACTACAAAGTAGACTTAATAAAATATTTCATGTAGAAGAAATTAAAAATAAATATCAGAGCCAGCATATGGATGAGTCTCACTAAAAAAAACAGTTAAAGGAGAATAAAGTCTGAATTAAGCATTAGAAATAAGTCAAAATGGCAGAAAACAAAAACTTCCCTATAATAACAATGAATGTAAAGGGTCTAAACTCTCTAATTAAATGACATATATTGGCAAAATGGATTGAAAGCCAAGACCCAATCATATGTTGTTTGCAAAAGACTTACCTTGCCGTTAAAGACATCCATAGGCTGAAGGTGAAAGGATGGAAAAAGGTATATCATACAAATGAAGAATAAAAGCAAGCATGAGTAGTTACTTTTATACCTGACCAAGTAGACTTTAAGTCAAAATTAATGGGAAGAGACAAAAAAGTTAATTCTTACTGGTAAAGGGCATCCAACAAGAAGATATAATGTTTACAAATATTTATGCTTCAAACTTAGGTGCAGTTATGTACATAATACAAACTCTACTCAATATAAAGATTCAAATAGACTTAAATGAAATAATTCTGGGTGATTTCAACTCACTTCCCTCACCAATGGATAGGACATCCAAATATAAACTAAGACTCTTCAGGAAAAAAAATACTATTAATCCAATAGACCTAACAGATATCTATAGAATATTTCATCAATCAACGAGTTCTTTATTCATTTTATTCTCAGTAGCACATGGTTGGAACCTTTTTTAAAATAGACCATACTTTAGGGCACAAAGTTAGTCTTAGCAGATACCAAAAAAATGGCATGTATTCCTTTCATTTTATCAGATCATAATAGAATGAAATTAGAAATCAACAAGATAAAAAACAAAAAATACTTCAACACCTGGAGACTACATAATACATTTTTTTTTTTTTTTACTTTTTAAA
>CM053410.1:16814026-16843840 GCA_028644305.1 Xerus rutilus
TACCACAGTTTCTTTATCCATTCATCTATTGAAGGACATCTGGGTTGCTTCCACAGTTTTGCAATTGTGAATTGTGCTGCTATAAACATTGAAGTGGCTGCTTTACTGTAGTGTGCTATTTTTAAGTCTTTAGGGTATAGGCCAAGGAGTGGGATAGCTGGGTCAAACGGTGGATCCATTCCGAGTTTTTTAAGCAGTCTCCATTTTTGAATGAGAAATGAATCACAGAAGAAACAAGGGGGGATTAAAAAATTCTTAGAAACAAATGAAAACAGAAATATATCAAAATCTGTGAGACAGTATGAAAGTAGTTCTAATAGGAAAATTTATAGCATTGAGTGCTCATATTAAAAAAAAATCCCAGATAAATAACCTGGTGTTACAACTTAAGGCCTAGAAAAGAAAAACTAATTCCAAAATCAGAAGAAGACAGGAAAAAAATTAAGATCAGAGATGAAATTAATGACTGAGAATAAAAAAAAAATACAAAGGAACAAGGCAATGAAGAGTTTATTCTTTGAAAAGATAAACAAGATTGGTAAACCTCTAGCCAGACTAACCAAAAGAAAGAAAAGACTCAAATCCACAAAATTAGAGATGAAAAAGGAGATATCACCACAAACAATTCTGAAATCCAGAGGATCATTACATTTGAAAATGTATACTCCAGTAAACTGGAAAATCAAAAGACACTGACACATTTCTAGAAACACATAGCCTACCTCAACTGGACCACAAACCTAAATAAACCAACATTATGTAGTGAAATTGAAACAGCAATTGGAAGCCTTTCAACAAAGAAAAACCCAAGACCAGACAGATTCTCAACTGAATTCTACCAGACATTTAAAGGAGAGAGAACACCAGTCCTCCTCAAATTATTCCATGAAACAAAAAGGGAGGGAATACTCCCAAATTCATCCTATGAAACTATCACCTGATATCAAAACCAAAGAAAAATAAAATTAAAACCAACATCCCTGATGAAAACAGATGCAAAAATGCTTACTAAAATATTGGAAAGTGACATTCAAAAACACAGTAAGAAGACAGTCCAGCATGATCAAGTGGGTTTCATCCCACTTGCAAGGCTGGTTCAACATATGCAAATCAGCCAATGTAATTTGCCACTTAAATAGAATTAAGAACAAGAATCACATGATCATTTCAAGAGATGCAGAAAAAGCCTTTGACAAAATCCAGTACCTATACATGTTAAAAATGTTGGAGAAACTAAGGGTAGAAGGAACTTGCCTCAATGTTGTAAAGGCTATACATGACAAATCCAGGGCCAACATCATACTGAATGGAGAAAAATGGAAAATATTTCCTCTAAAATCAGGAACAAGACAAGGATGTCTACTCTCACCATTCCTGTTCAATGTAGTTCTTCAACTAGTCAAAGCAATCACACAAAAGAAGAAAATTTAAAGGGATACAAACAGGAAAACAAGAAGTCGAACTATCTCTGCTGATGACATGATCCTGTATCTAAAAGACCCCAAAAACCTCCACCAGAAGACTTCTAGAGTTGATAAGTAAATTCAGAAAAGTAGCAGGATACAAGATCAACATTCATAAAATAGTTTTCCTATATACTAACAGTGATTCTGAGAAAGAAATCAGAAAACCATTTCATTCACCACAACCTCAAAAAAAAAAAAAAAAGAAAGAAAAAAGAAAAACCTTGGGAATAAATCTAACCAAAGAGGTGAAAGATCTCTAGAATAAAAATTATATAACACTGATGAACAAGATAGAAGATGAACTTTGGTGAAAGGAAGACCTCCCATGTTCTTGGATAGGCAGAATTAATACTGTCAAAATAGCCACACTACTAAAAGCATTGTGCAGATTAAATGCGACCCCATCAAAACACCAATGACATTCTTCACAGAATTTTAAAAAACAGTCTTAAAATTCATGTGGAAGGACAAAGGACCCAGAACAGCCAAAGCAATTCTGAGGAAAAGAGCAATGCTGGAGGTATCACAATACCTTATCTCAAAATTATATTGCAGAGCTACAGTAAAAGAAACAGCATGGTACTGACATCAAAATAAACAAGAAACCCAATGGAACAGAATAGAAGACAAAGACAAACCCACACAGAGATGTCATCTGATACTCAACAAAGGTACCAAAATCATGTTGGAGAAAAGATAGCCTTTTTAACAAATGTGGCTGGGAAACTGAATATCTATTTGTAGAAGAATGAAACCAAATTCCTGTATTTTACCCTGCACAAAAATCTACTCAAAGTGAGTCAAAAGCCTAGGAATCATTTGCACCTGCTGGAAGAAAACACAAGTTCAACACTCCACCATATGGGCAAAGGCAATGATTTCCTTAACAGAACTCGTAAATCTCAAGAAATAAAACCAAGAATCAATAAATGGGATGGCACAGCAAAGGAAAGAATTAAAAGCGTGAAAAGAGAGCCTTAATGGAAGACACTTTTTGCCAGCATCTCTTCTGAAAGAGGACTAATATTCAGAACGTGGAAAGAACACCAAAAACAAACAAACAAACAACTAATAAATAAATAGGCAAAAGAAAGGCCAACAAATAGATGAAAAAAAATGTTCAACATCTGTGGCAATCAGGGACATGCAAATCAAAACTACACTGAGATTTCATCTTACTCCGGTTAGAATGGCAATCATCACTACAAATAATAATAAATGCTGCTGAGAATGTGGAGGAAAAGATACATTCGTACATTGTTGGTGGGACTGCAAATAAGTACAAACAGTTTGGAAAGCAGTATAGAGATTCCTTAAAAGAGGAGGAATAGAACCACCATCCCAGCTATCCAACTTCTTCGTATTTACCCAAATAACTAAAATCAGCATACTACAGTGATACAGGCACATCAATGTTTATAGCTATGTGATTCACAATAGCCAAGTTATGAAAATGGTCCAGATGCCCATTAACAGATGAATGGATAAAGAAAAGGTGATATACAAACACAATGAAGCTTTTTGTACTCAGTCATAAAAAACGAATGGAATTTGCTGATACAGGGTAGAACTGAATAACTTCATGCTAAGTGAAATAAGCCAGACTCAGAAAGTCAAGGTGAATTTTTTTTCTCCTTTGTGGAAGCTTGAGCAAAAACAGGCAAAATTAATAATAATAAAATGAGGAAGATCACATGAAAATAGAAGGGACATCAGTGGAATAGAAGAAGGAGTTAGAGGGAGAGGAAAGAGTAATGGAAATCGACCAAATTATGGCATGCACATATATAACTATGCCACAGTGAATTTCACCTTTCTATATATGTATAAAGGATCAATTATAAAAACAATAAATAAACACAAGGAAGACCAGAATAGTAGAGGAAAGGGAAAGGGGGAGGGAGGACAGAATGAAAAGAGGAAGTACAGGAGACTGAAATGGAGTCAATTATATTCCATGTATGTATGATTATGTCAAAATAAACCCCATCATTATGTATAACTATAAAAACATTATAAAAACACTTCTGGTTAAACCCTGTGTCTCCTGCACACCTGTGCCTATAGATGGAGACAATCCATGCAACCCTGTTGACTAACGAACCTATGTGGAGCCCCGCAACACTGCCTAGAAATCCCATTTCACTGCTGTGGCTTGTATATCCTCTTTTTGCTGAAGTTATCACTTCACAATGTCTGTCCTCAAATTTTTCTTTTCTCAAATTGTTCCCTCTTTGCTGTCCACCTCCTCCCACAAAACTTCACAAAGGATGTCCTCACTTCATTATTAAGTGGAAAAAAAATGAAAGCAGTAATAAATTCCTGAATCTTCTCACTCAAAAAGGTACAAACCAATGTCCATGAAACATACTGAGTTTATTCCTATCCTTAATAATGGTTTGGCCTCAAAGTCTTTTTCTTTGATTCCCCTCATCCTTTAATTTTCAGCTCAAATATGACTTTCTCAGGAAGGTCTTTTCTGACCAATCTTCAGAGTTAGCCTTATCCCCTCACTCTGATATTCTTCCATTAGAATGTAACCTACATGGGGACATGGACTTCATTATTTTTACTGATGTATCCACAATATCCACAATAATGGCTAGCACATGATAGGTAACCATTAAATATTAGTTAAATAAGCAAATTTTTATTTAGCAATTAGTTCTGATAGCAGAGAACTTATGTTTCTTTCAAGTCTGAAAATGCCTAACTCTGTGCAGGGCAGACAGTAGGTATTAAATGTATAACTGTTGAATAAATGAATAAATATCGTTCTTCAAAAATCATATTTTAAAGTAAAGGAGAAAATAAAGATAAGGGACAACTGAAAAGAATATGGAAATGCAAAATAAAATAAGAATCATATTATGATTAATTACACTTAAGGGCACATCATCTAGTAAATGGCTATGAATGCCTGCTAAAAATTACATCACTACATAAAGAGGCACTTCTGAATGGTTCTTAGAACACTTAATCTTTATGAAATTTGTGCTTTTGATCCAAAATGCAAAGAGGTAATCAGGAATAATCATCCTCTTTAATGATTTCATAATCAGTGACAAAATAACTACTTCTTACATCTATCTGCTTGAGTCATGCAAATAAGCATTTATGCCATCTATAAAATATAAATGTTAGACCAAGAGACCAATCATCTTGTTAAGTTTCTGAAATAGAAGTTTTCAACCAGGAGAAACATTCATTACATGGAATACTGCCTTTCAAGGAGTAGTGTTATTGAACACAACTTTCATTTTGGAGACACTATTAGGAATTAACTATTGGTTTTTTAATATACAGGCACAAAAATTCAACAAGAAAATGTCTGAAGATCAAATGTGCACAAAGTATTGAAACTGGAGTTTTGACAGAAACTTGATTCACTGCTTCTGCTGGCAGGTGGGGTCTGCACAAGTCACAGGCCTCTGCAGCCAAACAGTGTTGCAGCTTTTAATGGCAGGCCATGCCCCAGTGTTGCAGCAAACCCCAGCAGCTCACCATCAATTTCTTCTATTTTCGTGGTTCTTTTCTCATGCATTTAAAAAGGAAACCCACAGACCAGCATGAGAAGTGTAATGGTAAGATTGATTGAAGAATAGAAACAGGAACAGAACTCTTACAAGAGGGGACCCCATAGCAGGTTTTTCTCCATCCGAGTGTGCTAGCCTAGGGGTTTATATAGCACTTGGGTCACTGCTACTGATCCAAACTTATGCTAATTAGGGTTTGGGAAAGTACTAAGGTGACTGGTCCAAAATTATATCAATTAGGTTTTGGAAAAGTAATGAGGATATTGGTTAGCCTTGAATCCCATTCAGGTTTGCCTTATTTCCATTTGCTTCCCAGCTCAGGATGTGGGAGGTTGTAATCACTGAATTGCTCATGCTCAGTCTGGTGTCTGGAACAGCAGTGTTGTGTGAGTGCACTTCTGCAGTGGGCATCCCCACTGTGTGCAGGCCAGGCTGCTGTGGGGTGACAGACCGGCTTGCCCCAGCTCACCTTGGCGTTGGCCTGAGGCACCTCAGGCCTGCCACACCTACATGGCAGGCTTCACTTGCTTGCCACCAGAGCTGAAACTCACCAGGGCTGCCACTTGGCCACTCCGCAGCTCTATTGCTGCTTAGGAGGGACCAGCAGACCTGGCTGTGAGGCTGCAGGAGCCATGTCAGTATTTCACTAAGTTGTGGGGATACAAAGATAGGTAACTCGTAGACAGGCTAATAAACATGTAGCTAGAATGCATTATGAAAAGCAATCATAGAAATATGCATAAGGTGCCTTAGGAGACCAAGTGAAGAAGTAATCAGTTCTTGGGCTGGGGCTGTAGCTCAATGGCAGAGCGCTTGCCTCTGCAAAGCTGTGTGAGGCTGAGGATTGGATTCTCAGCATCACATAAAAATAAATTAATTAATAAAATAAAAGTACTTTAAAAATAAAGAAATAATTAGTTCTGAAGTAATCCGAAAAAGATATGGAGCTGAACACTAAAAATTACCAGTAGTATGTTTAAAATATGATTTTTCTCAACAGTATCCAATCACACAAATATTGAAAGCAGCATGTCTCTATATTATAAAACAATGATCACAGAATGACAAAAAACATGAGCATTTTGGAAACAGAATATACCTAGTCAAATACCATTTAAAACAAACAACTTCCAACAAGTAATTTAAATGAAGCCATTTGAAAGAATTTCTTCCATATCATACATTAAAGGAATTCTAACTATTGATTACCTTCAATTTACAAGTCTTTAATTTAGAAGTTTTTTTATTTAATTTCTTAAGAATAAAATAAAATATCACAGTTAGTGAACAACTAATTGCTTAAATACTATAGTAAATTGCATTCTACATAACAATGATTATTGATATGTTTTGTCTGGTCATATAGCACTCAGGAAATAAAAAGTAATTCTCTGGCACATAAAATTAAAAGCTATAATTAAGTTAACTTAATTATATGATCATGTAAGCCAAATAATTATTTTAACATATATATTTAATTATTTTGATATGTGTATTTATCATATTTTTGAAAAGCTATTTAAAAAGCTACATTTTAAAAATGAAGACTCATCTTTTTAAATTTATTATATGTTGAATTATTGGCTTGTTTTCCAAGATAGGAAAAAGCCATAAAACAACAAAAAAAAGTATCTTACTACAGAATCCTAACATTCATCTTGACAACTATTCTGCTGGCATTCATAAATCTGCACTTGATTCTTCTTTAATAAAAGAACCAAACTGCCTTCCTGCTTGTTTTCAAATGAAGCCAAGCTGATCCTCCACTGGGTTATCTGTTTCCTCTGCTTGGAATGTTCTTTCTCCGGATAACCACAATTCACTCGTTCAGTTCCTTCAAGTCTGATATCAGTTATCACCATCTCAGTAAGTCCTACCCTGACCATCCTATTTACAATTTCAACCTGCCCTTCTCCTCTACTGGGTCCTGCCTCCCATCTCCTGATCCTTACACTGCTTGATTTTGACAGCATGTGTGAGCTCTTAACAACAACATAACTTCCTGTTATTATGTTTTATTTGCTATTTTTCTCCACTACTGGAATGAAGGCACCATGAATGGTGGAATTTTTGTCCAGTTTGTTCACTAATATACCAAAGACTTCAAAACTATGCCTGACACTAAGTACATGCCCCATTGTTGAATAGTGAATAGATCAACAGAAAACAGTAAATATAAAAATTTCCAATGGTCTCAACAATAAATTCCATAAAATATTTAAGAAAGATGTAATCTTAATGCATTTTTTCAGGATACAAATAATAAAATGCCCAAACTGAAATTTCCACTGGGTTTGAAAGCAAACTTGAGCAGGCAGAAGAATCAACAAACTTAAAGATGAGTCATTTTATATTATCATCTGAGAGCAAAAAGAAAAAAAGAATGAAAAAAAAACTGAACCGAGAGCATAAGGGACTTATGAAACACCATCAATCAGGTCACTATATGCATTATAAGCATTCAAGAAGAAGGACAGACAGAGAAAGGAAGAAATATTGGCTAAAAACTTCACAAATTTAAGGAAAGACATAACCCTATAAATCCAAGAGGCTCAGTAAACTGCCTTTTAAACTCTAAAAAACTCATCTCATACCAAGACACATTATTAACAAAGCATCAAAAGACAAAGAGGGAATCCAAAAGTAGCAAAAGAAAAGGAACTCATTATGTACAAAGGACTCCCAGTAAGTTTCTCAGTGGATTTCTCTAATAATAAGAAGAACTTTCCAGAGACAATGGGTTAATATATTTGATGTACTTGATGAAAAACTGTCAACTGAGAATTCTGTATCTGGCAAAATTGTCTTTCAAAAATGAGGAGGAAACTAAGACATTGTCAGAGATGCAAAAGTGGAGGGAGTTCATTATCATTTTATCTTTCCTATGAGAAATGATAAAGGAAGCCCTTTGGGTAGAAATGAAAGGATGCTAGACAGAAACTTGAAATAAAAATGTAAAGTTGTTCATTAAAAGTAATTACATGGACAAATATAAAAATCAGTATTTTTTGTTATTTTAGTTTTTAAATCCACTTTTTAAAATCTATAGGACTTGAAACACAAAATGCATAAAAATAGTTATAAATCTATATTAATAGATAAACAATATATAAAGATGTAATTTGTAACATATATAACATAAAATTTGGGAACAAATTTAGAAAGTGGAAGTTTTATGTGCAATTAAGTTGGTACCAGTTTAAAATAATTTGCTACAATTTTAGGATGTTATTTTTAATCTCCATGGCAGTTGCAAACAAAATATCTATAAAATATACACAAAAGGAAATGAGAATGGAACCCAAATATGTCACTGCAAAAAATTCACTAAACACAAAGGATGACAGAAGTGGAAAAAAAAGAGTGATTAAAAAAAAAGCTATAATAGATACAGAGAACTTTTTTAAAAAAGACAATAATAAGTCCTTACCTATCAATATTTTAAATGTAAATGGATTAAATTCTCCAATATAAAGACAGAGATTGGCAGAATGGAGGAAAAACTTGATCCAACTATATGCTGTCTATAAGAGACACACTTTAGATTTAAAGACAGGAATAGGTTGAAAGAGAAAGTACAGAAAAAGATATTCCACATAAGTAACAACAAAAATGGAGTAGGAATAGCTTTGCTAGTATCAGACAAAATAGACTTTAGTCCAAAAACTATTAATAAGATACAAAGGACATCATATGACTACTATATTGTGAATTTGCCAAAAGATACATCAATTATAAACATACAGGCACCAAACATTAGTGCTCCAAAATATATGAACATTAACTGAGCGAAAAGGAGAAATTGACTGTTCTATAGTAATACCCAAACAAACAAATACAATATACATTTTTCTCAACTGCATAAAGAACATTCTCCAGTGCAGACCACATGTTAGGCTGCAAAACATGCCTTAACATTTTAAAGACTGAAAACATGGAAAGTATCTTTTCTGATCAAACTGGAATGAAACCAGGAATCAACCTTAGAAAAAATACTGGAAATCTACAAAAATGTAGAAATTAAATAGTATATGATCAAACAACCAATAAGTCATAGACAAAAAAATCACA
Organism: Xerus rutilus; assembly: GCA_028644305.1. Taxonomy (NCBI): domain Eukaryota; kingdom Metazoa; phylum Chordata; class Mammalia; order Rodentia; family Sciuridae; genus Xerus; species Xerus rutilus. The sequence goes on from CM053410.1 coordinate 16,823,100, forward strand.
AGAGAAATTAGAAAATGTCTAGAGACCACGAAATGCAACATAGTAAGTTACAGGATGAACTGAAAACAGTTTTGAGAGAAACTTGTAGCCATAAACATTAATTTTTTTATTTTTTATTTTTTTAGTACCAGGGATTGAACTCGGGGTACTCCACCACTGAGCCACATTCCCAGCCCTATTTTGTGTTTTATATAGAGACAGTCTCACTGAGTTGCTTAGCACCTTGCAGTTGCTGAGGCTGGCTTTGAACTCAAGATTCTCCTGTCTCAGCCTTCCAAAGTACTGGGATTACAGGCATGCGCCACTGTACCCGGCTAACAGTAAATTTTAAAAGGAGGAAAAATAGCAAATCAGCAACCTAACTTTACAACTCAAGGAACTGGAAGACGAGAAACATAAACTCAAAGGCAGCAAAAGGAAAAAACATTAATATGAAAGTGTAAATAATTAAAATCTAGAACCAAAAAAGAAAGAGAAATCAATAAACAAGAGGCAATTCTTGAAACAGGTAAATTAAAAAATCAGCAAATACTTAGCTAAATTTACTGAGAGAAAGGGAGAAGACACAAATAACTAAATCTAGGAATAAAAAGGGAGAAATTATTACTTCCGAGAAATAAGAAGGATTATAAGAGAGTACTATAAATAGTCATATACTAACAAATTCGATAAACTAGATAAAATTGACAAATATGTAGAAATATACACACTAACAATATTGAATCATGAGGAAGTAGAAAGATCTGCGTAGACCTACAACAGTAAGGACATAAATTAGTAATCAAAAATTTCTCAACAAAAAAACTTCTGAACCAGATCACTGGTGAATTACTACCAAGTATTTAAAGAATTAACACCAATCCCTCACAAATTCTTCCAAAATTTTTAACAAGAAGGAACACTTACTAACTCATTTGTGAAGCCTGCATTACCATTACCATAACACCAAAGTCAAATATACTGCAAAAAAAAAAGAAAAGAAGAAAACTGCAGACCCAATCCTATGGACCCTAGTGCAAAAATCCTCAATGAAATAGTAGCAAACTGATTTTTAATAGCATATTTAAATGAGCATATGCCATGACCAGGTGATATGCTCCTGGAATCAAGGATAGTTCAACATATGAAAATCAACCAACGAAAAACATCATGTTAGCAGAATAAAGAGAAAAAATTTAAATTGACGCAATGGTATTTGACTCAGCCACAAAGAAGAATAAAACTGAGTCATTTGCTGGTAAATGGATGGAACCAGAGAACATCATACTAAGTGAAATAAGCCAGACTCAGAAAGTCAAGGGTTCAATGTGTTTTTTCTTATTTGCAAAAGCTAAAGTGAAATAAGCAATTAAAAAAGAAAAAGGAATCTCATGAAAATAGAAGGGAGAATATTAGAATAGAGGAAGGGGATCAAGGGGGAAGAAGGAGGGATGGGAAAGAGGAAGAACTATACAATAAAATTGATCAAACTATGCTATAGGCATGTATAAATATATTATAAGGAATTCCATTTTATGTATATCCATAATGCACCAATTAAAAACCAAGTTAATAGAAGGAATATCAATAGAGTAGAGGAGAAGGTTGTTGGAAGGAGGAGGGGAAGGAAAGGGAAATACTAAGGATTGAAATAGAGTAAATCCTATTATATGCATGCATGCATATATCAAAATGAATCTCACTATTACGTATAACTAATATTTTAAAAATTGATGCAGAAAAAGCATTTGACAAAGTTCAATGTTGTCTCAAAATAAAAAAACACTCAACAGACTAGACACAGATGAAAACTACCTCAACATAATAAAGGCATATGTGAAAAGCCCAGGGCTTTTATCATACTCAGTGGAAATACTGAAAATGTCTTCCCAAACAGTAGGAGGAAGACAATGATGCCCACGTTCACTACTGTTATTTAACATAGTACTGGGAATCCTGGACAGAGCAATTAGGCAAGAAGAAGAAACAAAAGGCTTTTCAACTGGAAAGAAGTAAATTATCACTTTTCACATAACTTTATTTTATATGTAGAAAATCCTAAATCTCTCTCTCTCTCTCCCTCTGTCTCTCTGTCTCTCTGTCTCTCTCTCTCTCTCTCTCTCTCTCACACACACACACACACACACACACACACACACACGCATGCAGAACTATTTAATCCCCAGCCCCAAAATGTGAGGGAAAAACTGTCAGAATGAATTAATGAATTCAGCAAAGTGGCAGGATACAAAATCAATTGCATTTCTATCACTAACAATGAGCAATCAAAAAAATTTAAGAAATTAAGAAAACAATTCTATTTACAATAACAAAGAGAATAAAATACTTGGATTAAAAACTAGGTCAATTAAGGAGGTGAGAGATGTATACACTGAAAACTATAAACTATTATTGATATTAAAGAACACACAAATAAATGGAAAAATATCCCATGTTCATAAATTGAAGGATTTAATACTGGTAAGATGTAAATATTACCCAAAGTGATCTACAAATTCTATGCAATGGCTATCAAAACTTCAACATTTTTTGTTAGCACATTATAGTTATACATAATATTGGGATTCATTTTGATAGAATCATATGAGAATGGCATGTAATTTGCTCCAATTCCATCCCCCATACTTCCCCTTACCCTCCTCTCTGCCCCATCCCTTGTCCTTTACTGGTTTTCTTTCTATTTATTTATAGTAATTTTTAAATTAATGGTTTATAGATACACATAAATGTGAAATTCACTATGGCATAGCCTCACATGCACATAGCACAGTTTGGTCGATTTCATTCCACCATTCCTCCCTTTTCCTATCCCTTCTCCCTCTAGCCCCTTCCTCTACTCCCTTCCTGTACTCCACTAATCTCTTTCCTATTTTCATGGGATTCCCCTTGCTCTTTTTCCCTTATTTTGGTCTAGCTTCTGCATATGAGAAAAAACATTCAGTTCTTTAACTACTGCGTCTAGATTATTTCATTTAGCACTATGCTCCTCAGTTCTATCCATTTACCAGCAAATGCCATAATTTCATTCTTCTTCAGAGCTGAGTAAAACTCCATTGCGTGTATATACTACATTTTATTTATCCATTGTTCTGTCAATGGGCACCTGAGCTGTTTCCATAACTTGGCTATCATGAGTTGTGTTGCTATAAACATTGATGTGGCTGTATCAATACAATTTGCTGATTTTAATTCTTTTGCATAAATACCAAGTAGGATAGTTGGGTTATATATGGAAAATGGTATGGCAGTTCCTGAAACAATTGAACAGAATTATCATATGGCTCAGCAATTGTATTTCTCCAAAATACCTCCAAAGAGTTAAAAACATGGGCTCAAACAGATACTTGTACTTCCATGTTTATAGCAGTGAAGTAACATATGTGTCCACTGATGGATAAAGAGATAAACAAAATGTGTTATAAGTGTACTGTGGAATATTCTTCAACCTTAAAAATGAAGGAAATTTTGATATATACTACAACATGGGTGAGCCTAGAAAACATTCTAAGTAAAATAGGCCAGTTACAAAAGAGAAATGAGGTATCTGGAATAGTCAAATTCAAAGATACAACGTAAAATCGTGGGAAGAGGGAGAATGGAATTATTGTTTTATGGGTTCAGTGAATTTTCAGTGAACTACACACAAAAATGATTAAAATGATAGATTGTATTTCATATTTATTTTAATAAAACAAAAAAATTACCCAGAATGTAATACAAGGGGACAAAGCAATAGAAAATATAAAAGCCAAGTTAAAAAATATGGAATAAGCCGGGCGTGGTGGCTCAAGCCTGTAATCCCAGCACTTAGAAAGGCTGAAACAGGAGAATCGCGAGTTCAAAGCCAGCCTCAGCAATGGCGAGGCGCTAAGCAACTCCGTGAGACCCTGTCTGTACATAAAACACAAAATAGGGCTGGGGATGTGGCTCAGTGGTTGAATGCCCCTGAGTTCAATCCCTAGTACCAAAAAATATATATATATGGAATGAAATTAATTGACACAGAAATTAATTAAAGTGACAAAATACGTCAAACTTTTATGTTAGGTAAGGACTATATATTTTAAAGTATATTTGAGCTTTCAAATATTTGTTTGATAAAACTTAGCAGCAACTTATGGACCTTCAAATATTTTAGATTTAATAGATAAAAGTTATTTTTCAAAGACTGTAAGCACAAAAATATTAGGTTGTAAAGACAGTTGAAAAGGGAATGCAAGATGACCCCATTACATTATGTGATGTGACCAAAATCTCTTCCAATAGATACATGTATTAAGCTCATATTGAAGATCACCAAACTGAATCTTTTACTTTGTATTTTTGTCCCCAAGAATAATAATAAAAGGGACTAAGACAGATGAGAGTAATTTTTCACACGCTAGACATCACATCAATATATTCATAAAGAACGTTATCTTTGAAAGCTTACACATTACTAAATCTTCTGTTTAAAACAACTATCTTTTATAATGTAAGAAAAATCAAAATAGCATGAATAACATACACTCTCATTCACCCGTCAAAACTTAGCACTGAGGCTCTGCCAAATCCAGAAAACTTATCAACTTTATCAGCCTACCTTGAGCAAAGCTTGAAAATATAATGTTCAGATATGAAGGCACACAATACACGTCTAAGGCTGCAGCTGTGGTCCTGGGCCTGTAACACACAACAGCAAATATCATGTCATTATAAGGATAAATATTCGGGATCTGAACTGAAACATTTTAGGCAAAAACAGCAAGACTGTAACTCATTTCTCAGGTTTAGCACTTTTACATAACAAGGAACACAAAGCTTTTAATTCACCTAAAATAACTCTAAAGCTACTGGACTAGTATGAATTACAAACATTCTTGAGTATTTGGATGCCTGGACAATCAGTTAATTCACCAAATTACAGAAGTCACAAGAAAACCTACGAAGATACTGGATTTTCACACACATACCCTTTTTTAAAGTTAGTGTCATTACAACAGCTAGTTCAAGGGTTACAGGCCCATTTTCATTCTAATAACAATTGTTTTAAAAAAAACTCTCAAAGAGGAATTTTAGCAAGGTGCAAATACAAAGTACTGGAGAAGAAAACAGGGCAGCTGGTGAGCAAGCTGAGACGGTATTCTTTCCAGGCAATATTTCTGTTTCTTTATACGGATCGCATTTCTCTACTTTCTCTATCCTGAAAAGGAAACTCCTTTACAGATGCGTTTGGTGGGGCAGGGACCCCAGCTCCTAGAGAAATCACCTCTCTGTATAGGTTTGTGGACTCCGGGTGAACTGTAGGCGGCGGGGACACCGCCACCAACGCGTGCCACAGGTCCTCACCGTGCGGACAAGACCTGGGCGCATTAGCTCTCCAGTTCGCCCCTCCAGTCCCGCTCAGATGCCCCTCTTATGCTCTCCTCAGAGTCAGCTCTCACGTTCCTCGGTGCCCTAAAAACGTTCTCCGCGTCTACACAGGGTGAGCGGCTAGGCGCCTCGCGTTCTCCAAGCCCCAGGTGCTCCCCACACGCCCCCAGGTCCCAAAGTCCAGCGCCACGTCCCTGACACCGCCCTTCGCGAGTCCCAGGCGCTGCCCCTACCCCTACCTGGGCACGAAGCGGGGAGCTCCTCAGTCCCCGCCCTGCGCGCAGGCGGCGGGCGCTCCTTGGAGGCAGGGGGGCGGGGTGACCCGAGGGGCGGTGGCCAAGCCAGGAATGGGATGGGGCCGCCGGCCGGGGGGCGGGTCGGAGGTGGGCGGGAAGCGCGGAGCCGAGTCACCAAAGGCGCCTAGTAAGTCTCTGGCCCACTGCTCTTTCCCGTGCGGGGGTCTATTCTTCCTCGGCCGCGCGCGCTACCGCCCCGGGTTAATAGCCACGAGCCCAGGCCGAATCAACCCAGCCGCGGCTACTCGCAGGCCCCTGGGTTGGACACCAAGGGGATTCTCGACCCTTCTGACTTGGCGTTGGGAGCGAAAGGAGCCCGAGGTCGACCCTTGAGCGCCCCCGCATCCCAGGAACCCCCTTAGACAGGCAGTGTGCCTCGAGGACAGTCTCTTCCCTGCGCTGCAAGGTGGCTAACCTCCAAGGAACTTCCGCCAAATACATGGGGACTCAGACCCGGAGGATGCAATTTTCCTGGCAGTCAGGCTCCACCCTGATAAAGAAAATTGGTTTTGTTGCTGAGAGGGCAAGTGGCAGATAAGATTGCCTCAGGCACAAGTTCACTTTGGCAGCCTGTTAAGGAAGTTAGGGCTCCACTAAAGTCGAAGGCAGGAACTTGGGCCTTGTGGGGGAGCCTGTTAATCACCAGCGCTCTCTGACCTGCTGAAGTCCAGTGGGCTTATAAATCCAGTGAGTTTATAGTCTCTGGACAAACATCCCAGGTGGAGGTGGGTGTGGGGATGAGGTCCAAGCTGGCCACATTCCTTGAGAAGCCTCAAGGGATGTTTTGGGTTATGCCTCCTTCCCTTCAAAAGGTGAAGATCACAATCAAAATGTTCTTTGATTTTGTTAATAACCTAAATGGGTCTGTGGATTATATCAAAAGGAGAATTATAAGAGACCAAAAAGGGGTCATTTAGTCGGAGTCTGCATCTGTCTTAAATGGGGAATATATATATAAAATTTTGTAATATGTTTCATTTATCAATATATAATTTCTATATGTAAAATTTGTATACATATAAAATTTCTCAATAATCCTATATTTTCTTATTTTTCTCACATTTCTCCTACTTTTTTTCTCACATTTCTCCTACTTTTTGGTTTTTTTTTGTTTTTGTTTTTTGGTACCAGGGATTGAACTCAGGGGCACTCAACCACTGAGCCACATCCCCAGCCCTATTTTATGTTTATTTAGAGACAGGGTCTCACTGAGTTGCTTAGCGCCTCACCGTTGCTGAGGCTGGCTTTGAACTCGCGATTCTCCTGTCTCAGCCCCGCAAAGTGCTGGGATTACAGGCATACGCCACCGCGCCAGGCTTTCCTATATTTTTTAAATTTATTTTTTATCATTCCTGGTTATTTCATATTCTTTGTTACAATTGAGAATGGAATCAATTTTTCTATTTCATTTTGAGTATTGTTTGCCTGTATTAAAACTTCTGTTTTACTGTATGTATGTGCATATGTGTGTGTATGATATATATGCAGTATTGCATGGATGTCAAAAGGTCATTCGGCACATTCACAACCCTTTCTTGTAAAATAACTTAAAATTGAGACAAAACAGTGGATTTTTAATGTGGAGTATATTGAATCAATGGCATAATGTATAAACAGCTTCAAAAATTTTTTTATTTCTTTTAAAAAAGATCACAACAAATATATTTTGAACATTTATGACCATTTGGGATGTATCTAAGAAAACTTCAGAATTAATAAGAGAACAGTCATAAACAAAATAGTGCCCATACACACAGTAAAGCAGCAGTTTTAACAGGCAAACAATATTCAAAATACAATTCAAAAAAATTGATTTGATTCACAATGAAATAACCAAGAAAGATAAAAAATTAAAAATATGGGAGAAATGTAGGGAAAAATAAGAACAATGCAAGACTGTTGAGAAATTATAAGATTTTACTAATTGGAAAGATATAAGCTCCCTAAATGAGAACGTAAGATTTAAATGTGCAAACTTTCTTCAAGTGCATTACCCTATTTAATATGCATACTATTCCTCTCTAATGAAAATATCTGTAAGGTAGATATTTCTACTAATAAGGAAACTGAAGCACAAAATAAAATGACTTCTCAAAGTTCATAATCTTTGTAATGTCTTTAAGATAATAAACAAAAAGGTATCACCTCTGTAAATGCTCAGATTACAGTTTGAACCACACAGAGGTATCAAGAATGAAATTGTGCTGCTTCAAATGATCTACACACCATTTACTAGTTCCCCAAACAAGGAAGAAGGGGCTTAGGCTTTGCTCTCCTCGAAGGACCTTCTTGGGACCTTTCTCTCCTTCTTTCTTCATACTGAATACACATCTCTTCTATACTTAACCAAACTGTTATAATCTCAGTTGTGATACACATCTTTGTTCCTTTCCTAGGGAAAGCATTTGCCAGAACCAGCATGGTCTACTATATTAGTCACTTTTTAGGAATTCCATCTCTCTATTTCTTATTCATTGTATAATAAGCATTTACTGAGTATTTTAGCGCTAGAACCATTCCCTGCATTAAATTTGAAACCCATCTCTGCCATATATGAATGTAAAATGCAGATTTGCCTTCTTGATATGAGCTGGTACTCCAAGGTGGAAATTTGTCAATATAAATGATAATCAAATAGTTGAGACCAACCACTAATCCGTTCTAAGTCATCTAACTTACTGTCTGGATTCTTAACTTGTTAGAACAGGTGGCCCAGGAGTTTTTTTCTTAATCATTGTTTCAGGAATTCTGGTCTGGTTGCTTCCTTTTTGTCAGTTTCCCAGCTCTACAAACTTGTAAACATTTACATCAGCATTCAAGTACACCGAAACTATTTATTAATTATACCGAATTAGGCAGAAGGAGTCAATAGTTGATTAACACAGTTATTTGTAAAACAGTCTGTATTTAAAGCCTCATTGGTGTTATCCACTTGATCTTTCCTTATGAATTTTGAACTTCTATCATTCTTTGCCTTTATACTGTGTAGGAAAGAGGAGCTGGTAAGTTTGCTCTGTAGTTTTACATACATTTTCTGTAAAGTGTATATAAATGGCTTCCTATAGCACTTGCAATATAGGCTTTTATGGGCCTCCTGTTCTTTGTGCTTATGGAAGTAATAGAATGAGTAGAAAGGAAAAATATGTTTCATTTGTCGAATGACAATTTTTATCAGTACTTACCTGGATCAAAAATTCATTTAATATCAAATACTTTCACTAAATCTCATAATTGGAAAATAACATTTCAAATATTCACTATCAGAATAAGAATGTTTGGTTTGGAGTCTTGTTTGGAAATAAAACTATAGCATAAAAATTGTTATTCTAAAATATATGTTTTCTAAGAAAGGTTAACCAAACCAATCAATAAAGATAAGTTTAAAATATACATGTTTTAGGAACAGAGAGAAGGGACAAGAATTGAAAACATAGAGTAGTATGTAGAACCTCTTTAGAAAGTAGAGGAAGGTATTTGACATCTTTCCTTCAAAATATTTATAGCTAACGTGGCTATTTTAAAATTTGAAATATATTCTGAGGTTTTCTTATTTTTGTTTGTTTTTAAGCCTTCTCTGTATTGTACTCACAGTCTACATTTAAAATTGTACATTTTCCTTAGTGGGACATATTGGGTAGGAAGATGGAAGGTGTTATAGGAGCAAAGGTTATTTAAACATCATTTATTCCAACTCCTTGATTCTTGGAGTATAATATTTAGAGTTAACTCACTAGCCTGGGGTCATGTATCAAGTCTATCATGCAGCCAGGGATAGAACACTGTCACTTTTTTTTCTTTGTGCCTATAATCTTGCCAGGATATTCCATTCACTGCTTGTTTAATTTTAGAGTAAGTTTGGGGCTGCGAGGAACTCAGTTAGGAAGTTACCCATGGCACTTTACAGATGGATTGTTCTAGTCTTTCTTGTTAAGCTTATATTCATGGGGATCAGAGTCTCAGGCTGCAGCTGTTGGCTGGAGGCCATAAGCACTAGATTCCTGTGACACCATGAAGGTATAATCTTCCATGGAGGAATCTCCCCAGAAGCATCCTGATCACCAGGGATTCCTTCCTTTCTTCACTCTTGCCCTGAAGGTATGACTAGTGTTAAAGAGTTTACTTTCTGCCGAAAAATGTCCCAAGAGTTTCCATTTATTATAATGTGAGTATTGTAATAAAATGAAGAACCATAGGAGCAAGGAGCTAAGTGCTGGAAGCTCACAGGCAGTGATTCTAAATTTATACAACACAGTTAACAAACAATCAGAATCCAACCTGTTCACCTAAATGTCCCCTCCTCACCACATCCCTTTGTAACTCCCCGGGGCTGTGTGTGACATTTGCTCCAAGCTCTATTCTTACACTGTGATTCCTAGTGTTCCCTGAATTCTGCAAATCAAATTTCTCTTGATGTTCATTTTAATCACTTTTCATTCATATACAGACACAATGTTGGGAGAGGAGAGAAATCAAAGGTAGTGTAACTTCTCGTGGATGACTAAGAATGACTCCATTCCAAGGCTGAAGAATTCCAGAAGTCATTTGGGAATTAACCCTATAGTGGAAGTCCTTTCTTCCTGGAAGTTTATGGGGAAGGAACAAAGAACATCAGCAAACCACTGGGTTCTGCTCTGATCTAGTAGCAACCCTGTGAATATTCTTACTTGAGCAGTATTATATAGAATGTCATCACTCAGAAATTTTAATGGCAAATCCAGTAGTGTTGACTTGGATGCTCCTGAGTAGAGACACAGTGTGGTAGATCTGAAGTGAGGTTGGAAGTAGGAATAATTTTGGAAAGGCATGGCCTAGCCACACACTGTAAAGTTCCTGTTTTCTATTCAGACACCAGGAATATTTTAAACCTTATGCATGACTTTTATATTATCAAACTAACAAAGTTGAAATGACCAGATGCTAGGGTGTGAGGAATTTTCTGGCCAAAATATACCTTGGAAGAGAGTAAATATGAGACAGAGAAAAAGATAAAGTGAAAATATCCTGAAAGTGTTGCAAATTTAGGAGGGTACTTCAAAACTACTCTTTGTGCTACGGTGTCCAATGTGTTCTCATTATCTAGTTCCTTCTGCATCATTTACATTTCAATGGAGTTTACTTACTATATTTGGGCTTATTTTTCCCCCTATGAAACTTGTTTACAGTTGTTCAGATACACAGAACCTTTAGGATAAAGAGATACACAGAAAAGTGTTTATTATGAAGGATTGGTGCATGAAATTACAGAGGCTGCTAAGGTCCCAATCTGCCATCTTCAAGCTGGAGGCCCAGGAAAACCTGTGGTGTAGCGTTAGTCCAAACACAAAGGCCTGAGAATAAGAGACACCAATGGTATAAGTTCCAGCCTAAGTCCAAAGGTCCAAGAACCAGGAAATCTGCAGTCTGGAGGCAAGAGAAGATGGATGTTCCAGCTTAAACAGAAAGATGAAATTCACCTTTCTTCCACGTTTTTGTTCCACTTGTTTCCTCAGGGGATTGAATGACACATGATTATATTGATGGGGGAAGTTCTTCTATGTCTGCTAACTTAAATCTGAATCTCTTCCAGTTACACTCTCAAAGACACTCCTAGAAATAGTTACACCAGCTATCTGGGCATCCCTTAGCACAATTCATTTAACACATAAAAACTAACCATCACAAAATTCAGTTCTTTTTAGGGGGATAGAAAGGGATACCAGGGATTGAATGCAGGGACCCTCAACCACTAAGTCATATCCAAGCCCTATTTTATGTTTTATTTAGAGACAAAGTCTCACAGAGTTGCTTAGCACCTCGCTATTGCTGAGGCTGGCTTTGAACTCATGATCCTCCTGCCTCCCATTCTGAGTTACTATGATTACAGGCGTGTGCCACCATACCCAGCTCAAAATTTAGCTCTTAATTTAAATTTTCAATAAAAAGAAAAATTTGATTAACTATGTACAATAAATTTATTGTCAGTTGACCTTTCTTCTCTACTATTTGCTAGTTATGTTACAATGAGTATATTTTTAAAATTTTGTGACTCAATTTATTCTTCCAGAAAATGGTGAATAACAAGAATATTATCTGTATCACAGTGTTATTTTGAATGTTAAATAAAATTATTGTTCTCATTAAAATTATCATTATAAGGGCTCAGGACATTACATGGCATATAATTAGCATATATTGGTTATAATTATTGCTGTGACATCATATTATTATAATTATCATCATTCTCTCACAAAAGGACTTCAAGATTCTCATTACAAAACTATTTTCCTTGTTTCCAATATACCAGTTATTTCAATCAAGAAAACCAATAGCCTCATGGAAAGAGAGTGACCTTTATCATCATTGATATTCATTCTGTTACTAGCTATATGAATTTTGCACAGTTCTTTTCATTTCTCTTAACCTTAATTTTTCTCTATTTATACAGCAAGATAAATGTTCTTAATAGAGCTTGGAACACTCAAAATTCAGGGATATTATGGATACTAAAACAAGATTACATATAAAATCCTGGCACTTTGTTGACTAAATGGTAACAGTTGTTATTCCCTTTTGTGAAAATACTAAAACTAGAATGATGTGCTTCTGCAAACAGGGGCAGCCAAACCCAAGACTGATAGAAAGTTTCTCAAGGCAGTACCATTTAAAAATAGAATGTTAAATTGGGAAGGTCCCAGGAGAAGTATAGTTGCTGTCCCCATGATGGCAGCCTTTGCCATGGAACCCCAGGCTCCCACATTGGGATCTGAACCAACGATGTTGAATTCACTCAGGTCTCCAAAGCCAAGAGTTAATGGCCAGTTCTTGCCTAGATTTTTACTCAGGTCTTTGCCTGACAGATGTGCCTCCTCATCCTTATCTTTAGCCTTTGCACCACTACCTTAGGCATACCACACAAACTGGAAGTACTCCTAGGATTTCTACTATGTGAGCTCTCATTACAGCATACAAGGCTTCTGCCCAGGACTAGTCGGGATTCCTGATAAAAACTTCCCCCCACCCCCACCCCCACCCAAAAAGATTAAAGTCTTGTATCCAAAGCAACAGAGTGAGCATAAGTTCAGCTGGTAAAATGACAAGAGCTAAGCACTCAAGGACCAAGGAGGAGCTTGCCACACTGAACCAGGGTTAGCAGAGCAATGCTGGTTTCTCTTGGTGAGTTGTACAGCCACTCCTGGCAGCATTGGAAAGCCATTTTATACTTCATTTAGAAATCTATTCCCTTAAAACCACATCTAATTTGTAACTTGCCCTTCACAAGATGCTTGAGATACATTATGAAGAACACTAAAAATCCCTCTCAATAGGATTTTGTGTTTTCTGTGATAGCGCCTGCTTATAAGTACAAAAACTTGGCATTGACAACTTTATATTCCTTTAAATAGTTAATTGGTGGTCAGGTTTCATAGTCTTCATGAGAAAGTGGGTGAATGTTTTTGGCGTAGAGTGGGGTACTAGGGATTGAACTCAGGGGCACTCAACCACTGAGCCATATCCCTAGCCCTATTTTTTGTATTTTATTTAAAGACAAGGTCTCACTGAGTTGCTTAGCACCTCACTTTTGCTGAGGCTGGCTTTGAATTTGTGACCCTCTTGTCTCAGACTCCTGAGTCTCTGGGATTACAGGCATGCGCCACTGCACGGGGCTAGGTGGGTGAATTTCATGAAGAAGAACTATAGTCACTTCTTGTACCAAGACACAAAGATGATAATTAGCAACTTGAATTATGGTCTTTTAAATTAGATACTAATTCATATTTTAATTATCTTTTTGTATATGGATGTCATCTTTCAGTATTTTAAAATAAAAACATTCTTTTTTAACAAACCTACTATCAAAGTTTCTTGATAATGAATTTTACCAATAATATATAATGAAAAAAAAAGAATGCTTTTTGCTTTAATTGACCAGTACTAAGTATTCCATCGAAATCAAAATAAAGATATGTCTATGGTTTCTGAAAACCTACTGTTTTATGCTAACTGTATTCTTTCCTTGAGTGAGGTTCTGAATTGAGTAAATGAATCCTATCTTCCTGGGATGATGATCAAATGTACCAAAATAAATAAATAACCAATGTAGCAATTGCCTGGTTCCTGTTCAGTGCTAACCAAAAGGGCTGGGTCTCTGTCATTGGAGGGTGTCTTGGACTCAAGTTCTACCAGAGCAGGTTGGAGTACCTCTACCTGGGGGTGGTCTGGACAACCTGCATTACATTTCTATGACTGATCTCATCAAAATCAAAAGGCAGGTTGAAAGCCCCCCAAATAGCCCCAGATTTCAAATCTGAATTATTGGTTCTCATAAGGAATCATTTGGCCAGTTGTAGGTGAATCATAGAACACATAAAAGCAACCATTTTCAGGAAAGAGTTGCATACTTTTCCCTGTTTGGCAGTTAAGCTCATTGCTGCTCAGAGACTTTCATAAATACTACACTTTGCGGGGCTGAAATATTAGGAAGAAGAAAAGAAGGAAAGAAAGAGGAAAGGAAAAATCAACAGAGAAAATAATTTTTACATATCCCACTCTAAAGGAAACTTCCTTCAACCCCATGGGAAGAGTGTAGAGAGCTTTTACAAGTGTCACTTAATGAACATGAAATAGAGTTTTTAGGGCAAACATGTTTTAGAGTGAACTTCTCCAGATGAGCAATATAATTAGCCTTCCCTATGATCATAATAGTTAATAGACCAAGAGGTCAGAACTTGTATACCTATAGAATAATTTCATTCCCTTTGATTTAACCAAATACCAACAAAAATCCCAAGACACATTCATTTGAGGGTTCATGGGACTGAAGTGAAGATAAAGCATTGACTTCCGCATTACAATGAATTTCAGATATAAAAGTTTTGTGAAACTCTTTGCCATGTAATTAATTCATTGGATGCTGCATGGCATCAAATGATGGGGTGATGCAGGTTGTCTTGGTAGTGTTAAATTATACATTTAACTAAAGCTAAGGTAAACTAACCCCACAGAGTTTGTTAAAATATTTACATTGTTAATTAGTGTAATGGGGCAGTAGATTCTGCACAAGATAGCTCTAAAAAGCAGGAAAACCAGCTTAGTCAAATTAATAAATGACAGACAACACACACTTTGGTAGAGAAGTTAGAAAATCTTTTCAGAGCCACATTTTTCCCCACCCAAGCCTATTAAGAATGCAGTTTTTAGCCACGTGCGGTGGCGCATGCCTGTAATCCCAACACTTTGGGAGGCTGAGACAGGAGAATTGAGAGTGCAAAGCCAGTCTCAGCAACTGCGAGGCACTAAGTAACTCAGCGTAGACTCTCTCTGTACATAAAACACAAAATAGGGCTGGGAAGTGGCTCAATGGTTGAGTACCCCTGAGTTCAATCCCCGGTACCAAAAAAAAAAAAGAATGCAGTTTTTACACTCTTGAGCTTTTGGTGTTTGGTACTTAAAATTATATGTAGAGATATGTTTCAGGCAGAGCAAATCAGCAAATAATTTTAGGGCCTCCCTGTAAGAGCTTTCCCCATTGTTAGTTGAGACAGAGTCCAGGTAAGATGGGTAATAGGTGGGAGGGGTGGGTGTTGAGAACCATAGCTTCTTCTTCTTCTTTTTTTAAAAATATTTTTAGTTACAGATGGACACAATACCTTTATTTTATTTATTTTTATGTGGTGCTGAACCCAGCATCTCACATGTGCTAGGCAAGTGCTTTACCACTGAGCTACCACCTCAGCCCAAACCATAGCTTCTTGTAGCACCAGAGAGTTGATGCCAAGATCTACATCTATATTCTACAAAGCTGAGAAAACCCCTCAACCTCAAGAAAAACGATGGGACCACCCTACTCCCTTTCAAACATAGCTGTCCTTCTGATCTATTTTGATTAGGACTATTAAGTTGCAATTGTTATTTCAACGAGTTTACCTAGTAGAAAGGGAAACAAATAAATCCAGCACTGACTGTGCCATATGTCTTATGCCTACATCATTTAATTTAACATTCACAAGAACCCTACTAGGTAGAAATTTGTACTTCCGTTTAGTAGGTGGGTGAACTAAGGTGGGTACACCAAGATAAGTTAAGTAACTAATTCAAGTCAGTACCATTTATCAATGCTGCCCCAGGGAGTAAGCAGTTATTTATATGCTGTAGAGAGTAAGGAATATGTGGAAGATAGGCCTTACTATAAAAGTTACCTAAAGTAATACATAAAGGCATTACTTTGTTTATTAGATGCTGTTTTTTAAATGGACAGTTGTTCAGATAAGAAATGCAAGATGCTGATGTACCAGATTGGTTGATTGCCTTCAAAAAAATTGTTGGAAAATATCTATAACTTAAATATACTTAATAACTTAAATATAGCTTAAAATATAACTTAAATATAGCTTAATGATTTTTAAGTTTATTCTTCAATAAATCAAATCATTGTGCCATCAACATCATCTTCCATGCAGAGAACTCTTTTCTTCTTGGAAAACTAAAATTCTGTACTCATTTGAAAGTAACTCTCATTTTCTTGTGCAGCCCATGGCAACCACATTCTATTTTCTGTGTCTATGAATCTGACCACTCTAGGTACCTCATATAAGCGTAATTATACATATTTGTCTTTTTGTGACTGGCTTATTTCATTTAGCACAATGTCCTCAAGGTTCATCCATGTTGTAGCATATGTTAGACTTCCTTCTTCTTTAAAATTGAGTAACACTTAATTGTATATATGCATCTAAAGGCAGAAGCAAGATCTGCATTTTGTTTATGTGTTCACCCATCCATCGACATCTGGGTGGCTTCCACCTTTTGGCTATTGTGAATAATGCTGCTAAGAACCTGGATGTACCATTGTCTCTTTTAGTCCCTATACTATTTTCCATAGCACTGAATCATTTTACATTCTCAATAATAGTTCATGAGGATCCCAATTTTTCCACATCCTTACTAACATATTATTTTTTTATTTTATTTTATTAGCAGCCATTTTCATGAATGTGCAAAGGGGTTGATGACCTTTTAGTGAGCAGGCTCTCTTCTGCATAGAGACATAGGAAACTTTGTAGATATTCCAAAGTATCTTCTTATTTACTTATCACTGAATCTGAAATTCTCTCTAACACATAAGTCATTCAAAGCCTTCAAAAAATGCATATTAATTACTACTAATTAATAGCATTTGTGCAATTCTTGTTACATATACTTAATCCTTACAACACCTCTGTTAAGCCACAATTATTATCCCCATGTTACACATGAGGGAACTCAGGATTGGATTATTTAAGAATTAGAAGATTCAAATTCAGGTCTTCTAGCTCCGAGTGCAGGATTGTCCCATACAGGTTAGTGACCGTTGGGAAAGATATTAAAAGAAGAAGATATTATCACTGGTTAAAAATTATTGATTAATGTAGAACAGATCTTAGAGAATATGAGATAAGGCACTGCTTAGTTACAGTTTCAAAAGAGAAGAAATAGAAATGGAGGACAATTAGACACAAATATTATCCATTTCATTATTTTGCTGACAGTGACCTTTGCCTTCTTGGGAATTTGCTACTCACACATCTAGACACACTGGGTGCTATAATTTGTATCTGAAATGCCCTCCCTCACCATAAGCCCATGTGTTAAAGGTTTAGTTCCCAGCTCATACGGCTATTGAGAGGCAGTGGAACCTAAAGGACATGGGGCCTACTTGGAAGAAGTTAGGTCACTGGGGTGTGCCCTTGAAGAGGATATTGGAATCCTAGCAACTCCTCTCTTTTGGTCCTGGAAGCCATAAGGTAAGCACTTTTGTTTCACCAAGCCCTCCCCACCATGATATTCTGACCCTCCACAGGCCCAAAACCATGAAACCTCCAAAACCATGATCCAAAATAAACCTTCTTCTTTTTTAAAGTTGATTTATATCAGGTATTTGTTATATTGACAAAAAACTGATGTAAACACTTGGCAAGACTGTTTCTCTCCCTCTCAATTTTACATCTGAAAAATGGAGATCACTATCTTCTTTTCAGGAGAAATCTGTAACATTTTCTAAGCTTCACAAACAAAAATGCTTCCTTTATTTGCTTGATCTAACTCTGAAAAATGACAGCTTTTAAATAAATATGAACAATTAGTAACCCTGCAATTTTGTTAAATAAATAATTTAGAAGGAACTAATACATCAAATTCAGAAATGAAATTAATTTAGAAACAAATAAACAGGAAAAAATAAGAAAGTGTGAGGAAATAAATTTTAGAATGATTTAATATAATGAAAAATATTTTATTCTTAGTACCTTATCCATTTCAAAGCATTTCTTCATTGACAGTGAAAGAGTTAAGAATACACTATCTCAAAATATGCCAATTATTTCAAACTGAAATCACTTAAGGAACTATAACTTCAGAAAGGGCAATTGAGCTCCTTGCCTACATGCAGCAAGTCATAAAGATTCTTTTGGAAGGTGTGCCTTTCCCACACCAAAGCTTAAAACTAAATTTGATTACCAAAGACTGATAATTAAGGCTGAAATTAACTTGAATAAAGAAAGTTGTTAAAGTAACCCTTACTTTCCCCTAGTTTTTGTTTTTTGTTATTGTTGTTCTTTTTAGATATACATGATAGTAGAGTGTGTTTTTAATACCCTGTGTTAGTCCATTTTTCATTGCTATGACAAAAATACCTGAGAAGAACAATTTGGAGAAGAAAAGTTTATTTTGGGCTCACAGTTTTGGAAAATCAGTCCTCGATTGGCCACTGCCATTACTCTGGGCCTGAGGTGAGGAAGAACATCAGGGCAGCAGGGCGTGGAAGAGGAAAGCTGCTCATTTTACGGTAGCCAGGAAGCAGAGAGAGAGAGAGAGAGAGAGAGAGAGAGAGAGAGAGAGAGATGTAAGGGACAAAATACAAACCTCAAAGGCACGCCCCAATGACCCGCTTCCTCCAGCCACAGCTTACCTGCCTACAGTTATTACCTAGTTAGTCCATTTAAATTTTTAATCCATCAAATGAATTAACCCACTGATTAGTCACAACTCTCATGATCTAATAATTTTACCTTTGAGCATTGTTATATTTTGGGAGACACTTCATATTTAAACCATAAGAGCTAAGAACTCCCGGTCTTGTGCTCTTTTCTAGAAGGGTCCAGATCTTCCTCAAACACTAGCTGATTAATTTTTAGAAGGTGTTTCATCCTAAGGAGTTGGCTTTGATCGTGGAAATGGTTTTCCTTAACCCAAACCACAAACCACACAGAGACAACAAATCCAGCAGCAAGAGTGAGGCTGACTCACAGGAGGTGTGCAGCCAAGCGCCACCCTCCTCATCAAATCACAGTCACCTTGCTCTCATGATTGATCTGCAATCCCCAGGTTTCCTTTTGTGTGAATTAGAAAAATATTACAGTGAGGAAATTTCTGGCCTCTCTGTAGGGTGAACTACACACAAACAAAATAACAAATATAAAGTTCAAGTAATACTGCTCAGCTGAATCTCGTATTGTTCCCACTAGAGTGTGAACCGCCGTCCATGTATTACTGCATCCATACATCTGTGCGAAGGGTGTGGGAGATCTTGGCCATCCAATATAAGTCCAAAATGATCTCTCACATATATTGACATTAAGATGGTATAAATGTTTGTTTTGGGTGGCATTTTAATTCTTCCATGTCTGTGATTATGAGCTACCTTCCTAAATCTCAAATACTTTGCACATTCAATATCTAACTGTCTTTCTGGAAGTGAAACTAAGAAACCATCACATCTGACACTTTGATCCAGGACATCACAGCTCCCCTTTTCAAAACCACCATTGTGCCAGCAGCTGCCTGGCTCCAGGATGCTTGATGCCACTACTCACAGTGAATAAGCGGCTAAGAAAGGCAAAGTGAGTCTGATCCGAAGGCAGACATTTTCCATTAGCAATTTACCCTGTGCATCCCTCAAAGGCCCATTTCTCTTTTCTTTTCTTAATGTATTCATATTTTTCTTTAAAATGTTTTGTCATCTTATTAGTATCATGATTGTTTTCCATGAGCAAGTATATATCTATTTATCCCCTATTAATATTACACATATATGTTCAGCACTGTGTGAGGGTCTATAAGGAATAGAAAAGAAGTAGATGAGACTACTACCTTCAAGTGCTTAATATCTATCTGTCAAATTCAACAGTGTAACAGAAAAATGTAATAGCTGCTGTTTATTGTGATTTACAGATAAGTGTTTGCTTAAACACTTTCTTATCTTTTTTCTTCTAACAATCCTGTGGAGAGTTTCCTGGTGAAACCAGGGCTCAAATGCAGTTGGTTGGATTCTAAATCCTTTAATCTTTTTGGTATGGCATTTGTTGTTTAAAAACAAATTGATACAATCTCAAGAGCCAGTTTCTCCTCTGGATTTAACAGTCACTGGCTTGAACATGACACAACAGTCTAGTTCCTTTATCTATAAACAAGAACAGTAAGCCCACCGCTAACTTTTTTCTTTTTCTTTTTTTGCAGGAGATTTTTGAAAACTCAATAAAATGGCATTTATGAAACTAGTCTCTAAGTCACACTATAAATGTGAAACATTATTATACATCATAATGTTCTTGTTTCATATAGAAGGGAAACTGAAGATTTTTTAAATTTATTTTATTTATTTATTGGGGGGGTACCCGGGATTGAACTCAGGGGTACTTGATCACTGAACCACATCTTCAGCCCTGTTTTGTATTTTATTTAGAGACAGGGCCTCACTGAGTTGCTTAGTGCCTTGCTTTTGGCTGAGGCTGGCTTTGAACTCATGATCCTCCTGTCACAGCCTCTCGAGCCCTTGAGATTACAGGCATGTGCCATTGCACCTGGCCTGAAGATTTTTTTTTTTAAACCAAGAAATAAAATAAAAACTTGAAACATCTCCCAGTTTGTGGACCCTGACCCATTTGTATAAGGTCTTTAAGTTAGAAATTATTTTAGTTTTGTCAATAACTAATCTAATCTTTTTTTTTTTTTTAATTATTTTATTTTTTTTTCCCATAAGTTGCATTTTAATACATGTTGGCAAACAAAACAGAAAAAAAACAAATTATCAGAAGCTGTACACACTATTCACTGAAAACATTTGTTGAGGCAAATAGAAAA
>CM053410.1:16844340-16921865 GCA_028644305.1 Xerus rutilus
TTTGGGTAGTATGGCCATTTTAATAATATTGATTCTGCCAATCCAGGAGCATGGTAGGTCTTTCCATCTTCTGAGATGTTCTTCAATTTCTTTCTTGAGTGTCTTGTAATTCTCATTGTAGAGGTCTTTCACTTCTCTTGTTAAGTTGACTAATCTAATCTTTGATGGGCTATTCTTTGTGTATCCTAAGAAATCCTGTATACCACAGTCAAAAAGATGTTCTACATGTTCTAAAAGTTTTATAATTTTATAATTCACATTTAGAATTGATTATTATGTATGATTTGGAGAAGTTGATTTTACACAGCAGTCCTTTTCTTTGCCAACTGTCATTATACAATAATTTTTAATGCCTAAAACCTGACAAATTATTTCTTTCTGTGGATCTCAAATATTTAAGAAGTAACCATTTACCTATTGCACAGTCTTACCCAGGGTCATAAGAAATCTCCTATGAGCAACAGATTTTTTTTCTCAGTAGCATATTTGAATCTTCACGATAATGATGTGTTTCATTGGCCATCATAATAAAATTTAAGTGTACATATTCACGGGCATTTGTTTAGGAAGGTTTCGTCTCTCAGGTTCAGAGCAGTGGTTCTGGTATCAGTTGTTTTTACCTTTGCTGTGTTTTTTGGGTCTGCCTGATACACGTGCCTCCAGTTCCCAGAGGCCCTTTTTCCCTCTTTCTCTGGCCAGAGAGTCAGGTTTTCTCTCCTTTCTCTGGGTTTTAAATGTCAGAGTTGCTGCCACAGCAAAGCTGTCCCCCAGTTGGGGCTGGCATAAGGCAGGGTTGGGGAAAGAGAAGAAGGGAGGAGAAAAAAAGGAAAAAAACCTCAAGGATTCCCTGCACACCTACTAGCACACAGGGGCCCCTCTTTCAGACCTATGGCTAGAATGAGGAGGATTTTCCTTGAGTTTTTGTGGCATGTTTCTGCCATTTGACACCATCTCCGATCAAAGGTGGAAAACAGAGAATGGGAAAACAAAGAAGAAAGAAACCCTATAACAGATCATTATTCAAGTTTTTTTTTTCTTTTTTTACCTTCGGCTCCCCAATAAGTTCATCCACTCTTGGCTGACACTGGAAGTTCAAGATCTTTAAGAACACCATTGGAGGCTGACTAAACGGAGAAGTTTAACCGAGGCTCAGCTGTGTACACCCCATCCCAGCTGCTCTGATGCCGGGGCTTCTTCTCAATGCTAATTACATTAAGATTAGAAAAACCACATGAAAAGGAAGGAAGAAGTTACTGGAGGCAGACCTCTGCACAATCTGCTCAGTCACCTCTCAGAGGAAGAGCTGAGGAGGAATTGGAGACAGATTCGTGATATTTGTGAAGACCGGGGTCTTGGGGAAAAGTATTTGAGGGAGTTTCTAGTAACTGTTGGAGTGTTGCCTCTTTCATTGGCCTTTGAATTGAGTCAGAGTAGGTGTCAAATCAGGTTCATGAATGTCCATCCCTGTTCTACTTCCCAACATTGCTGCTTGAAGGAATGCTGAATGGGAAAAGTGGAAATCCACCTTGCACTGCCCTGGGTGAGTTTGCCTTGGATACTAGCCCCAGGCAATCTGCTGCTTCTGTCCGCTTTCTGTCCCCAATGCTGAGCCATCTACAGAGAGGATTGGAATTAGGATTTGGTAGCAATTATGCTGTAAGGCTGGCTGTCTATAAAATAAGTTATTTTTATAATTTTATTTTTATATTTTAAGATTAAGTTTCAATCACAGTTTTATCAGCTAATAGCTTTAGCTAATAGTAAATATTATTTCCCAAAAAGTTTTGGCCCTAATTTTAAGTAAATTAAACCTGAAAGTCTTTTTTGAATACAAGTCCCTCTCAATTAGGGCTTCCACAATTACTATGTAGCAAGTACAATCCCAGGTATTTTGCATGAATAATCTCTTTCACATCTCAACAGTATTTAAAATTCTGAGAGATTATGCAATTTGCAAACAGCTGAGCTGGGATTCAAACCCAAAATAACTTGTTTTCCACTGGGCTAGGCCTCCTCTCAGTCAACACCTTGGGCAAAAGAACATTGATCCCCTGTGTTCTACGCACCTTCTACAACCTCAAGTGTTTACATTTATATCTTACTTTAGCTTTAATCATAAAAAAAGCTAAGCAATCTGTTTCGGGAAACATGCCTCCATTGTTTGACACGTTTTGAAACTGCCACACTATCCAATGTACGTTCCTTTGATATCCAGGAGGATTTGCTTATGCAAAGCCTCTACCACCAGTCCCTCTTTTCTATCAAGGGCTAGCCATGGCCTTTGACCTCTAGCTACTGCCTGGACATCTATAATGTATTTGGACTGAAATCTAACTCAAATCCTGGCTGTGTAGCCTTCTGGGAAACAGAAAATGGAAGTCATCTCTCACATTGTGGCCACCCCCTCTGCTGGGAAAAATCTCCAGGACAGCGTGACAACAAGGAGCCTCCCTTCAAACAGAGGCTGCCATGTCACAACAGCCTGAAAAGGAAAGACTTGGCAATTGGAGATGATGTGATTCTTGCTCCATATAAGACAGTAGAGGACATTATATGGGCAAGAATATGGAAAATCTTCAATCCAAATGAATAATCAGCATAGGCTACTGAAAATTCAATATATTTGCACTTTTTAAAATTGATTTTTACCTTTTAAAGCAAAAGAATGCATTTCAAGTCATAGTACACATACAGTGCACAATTTTCTCTGGTTGTAAACAAGATAGAGTCACATCATTAGTGTCTTCATACATGTACCTAGGGTAGTGATGTCCATCTCATTCCACCATCTTTGCTACCCCATACCCCTTCTCTTCCCCTACCTTCTCTTGGCCCTATACAAAGTTCCTCCATTTCTCCCATGCTCCCCATCACCACCCCCATTATGTATCAGCATCCACTAATCAGAGAGAACTCCATCCATCTACCTGCAAATGCCATAATTTTATTCTCTTTTATTGCTGAGTAATATTCCATTGTGTATATATACCACGGTTTCTTTATCCATTCATCTATTGAAGGGCATGTAGTTTGCTTCCACAGTTCAGCAATTGTGAATTGTGCTGCTATAAACATTGAAGTGGCTGCATTACTGTAGTATGCTGTTTTTCAGTCTTAGGGTATAGACGGAGGAGTGGGAAAGCTGGGTCAAATGGTGGTTTCATCCCAAGTTTTTTAAGGAATCTTCATACTGCTTTCCAGATAGGTTGTACAAATTTGCAGTCCCACCAGCAATGTAAAAGTGTGCCTTTCCCCCCACATCCTCGTCAACACTTGATGTTATTTGTGTTGTTAATCACTGCCATTCTGACTGGCAGGAGATGAAATGTTAGAGTAGTTTTGATTTGCATTTCTCTAATTGCTAGAGATGTTGGACATTTCTTCATATATTTGTTGATCAATTGTATATCTTCTTCTGAGAAGTTTCTGTTCAGCTACTTAGCCCACTTATTAATTGGATTGTTTGTTTGTTTGTTTTTTTGGTGTTAAAATTTTTTAGTTTTTTATATATCCTGGAGATTAGTGCTCTATCTGATGTGCATGTGACAAAAATTTTTTCCCAGAACGTAGGCTCTCTGTTCACCTCACTGATTGTTTATTTTGCTAAGAATAAGTTTTCCAGTTTGAATCCATCCCATTTATTTCTTTTTTATTTAATTTCTTGCACTTAAGTAGTCTTGTTAAGGTAGTCGGGGCCTAAACCAAGTGATGAAGGTTTGGGCCCACTTTTTCCTCTATCGGACGCAATGTCTTCAGTCTAATTCCTAGGTCCTTAATCCACTTTGAGGTGAGTTTTGTGCATGGTGAGAGAAAGAGGTTTAATTTCATTTTGGTGCATAGAGATTGCCAGTTTTCCAAGCATGATTTGTTGAAGATGCTATCTTTTCTCCAATGTATATGTTTGGCACCTTTGTCTAGTATGAATAACTGTGTTTATGTGGGTTTGTCTCTATGTCTTCTATTCTGTACCATTAGTCTATGTGTCTATTTTGGTGCCAGTACCATGCCATTTTTGTGACTATAGCTTTGTAGTATAGTTTAAGGTCTGGTTTTGTGATGCGTCCTGCTTCACTCTTCTTAAGGATTGCTTTGGCTATACTTCCTTATGCAATCTTCTTAAGGATTGCTTTGGCTATACTGGGTCTCTTATTTTTCCAAATGAATTTCATGATTTTTTTCTATTTCTATAAGGAATGATGTTGAGATTTTAATTGGAATTGCATTGAATCTGTAAAGCACTTTGGGTAGTATAGCCATTTTGACAATATTGA
This sequence comes from Xerus rutilus, assembly GCA_028644305.1. Lineage (NCBI taxonomy): Eukaryota > Metazoa > Chordata > Mammalia > Rodentia > Sciuridae > Xerus > Xerus rutilus. The sequence goes on from CM053410.1 coordinate 16,848,612, forward strand.
TTCTGCCTATCCAAGAGCATGGGAGATCTTTCCATCTTCTAAGGTCTTATTCAATTTCTTTCTTTAGTGTCCTGTAGATTTTATTGTAGAGGTCTTTCACCTCTCTTGTTAGATTGATTCCCAAGTATTTTATTTTATTTTTTTGAGGCTATTGTGAATGGAGTAGTTTTCCTGATTTCTCTTTCAGAGGATTCATTGCTGATGTATAGAAATGCATTTGATCTATGTGTGTTGATTTTACATCCTGCAACTTTGCTGAATTCATTTATTAATTCTAGAAGTTTTCTGGTGGAATTTCTTGGATCCTCTAAGCATAGAATTATGTTGTTGGCAAATAATGATAGTTTGAGTTCTTCTTTTCCTATTCATATCGCTTTGGTTTCTATTATCTGTCTAATTCTCTGGCTACAGTTTCAAGGACTATGTTTAACAAGTGGTGAAAGAGGGCATCCCTGTCTTGTTTCTGGTTTTAGAGGGAATGCTTCCAATTTTTCTCCATTTAGGATGATATTGGCCTTGGGTTTCGCATAGATTGCTTTTACAATATTGAGTTATGTTTCTATTATTCCTAGTTTTTCTAGTATTTTAAACATTGAAAGGGTGCTGTATTTTGTCAAATGCTTTCTCTGCATCAATTGATAAAAATCATATGATTATTATATTTAAGTCTATTGATGTGATAGATTATATTTATTGATTTCTGTATGTTGAACCAAACTTGTATTCCTGGAATGAATCCCACTTGATCATGGTGCACTATTTTTTAAATATGTTTTATAATATGATTTGCCAAAATTTTATTGAGAATTTTTCCATCTATATTCATCAGGGATATTGATCTGAAATTTTCCTTCTTTGATATGTCTCTGTCTGGTTTGGGTTTCAGGGTAATACTAGCCTCATAGAATGAGTTTGGAAGAGTTCCCTCCTTTTCTATTTCAGGGAATAATTTGAGGAGTATTGGAGTTAGTTCTTCTTTGTAGGTCTTGTAGAACTTGGCTGAGAATCCATCTGGTCCCAGGCTTTTCTTGGTTGGTAGGCTTTTGATGGTGTCTTTTATTTCCTTGTTTGCAGTTGATCTGTTTAAGTCATAAATGTCCTTCTGGTTCAGTTTGGGTAGGTCATATGCCTCTAGAAATTTGTTAGTGTCTTCAAGGTTTTCTATTTTACTGGAGTATAAATTTCCAAAATAGTTTCTAATTATCTTCTGTATTTCAGTAGAGTCTTTTGTGACATTTCCTTTTTCATCATGAATTTTAGTAAGTTGGGTTTTTTCTCTCCTTCTTTTCATTAGAGTGACTAAGGATTTGTCAATTTTATTTATTTTTTCAAAGAAACAGCTTTTTGTTTTGTGAATTTTTTGGATTGTTTTCTTTGTTTTAATTCCATTGATTTCAGCTCTGATTTTAATAATTTCATGTATTCTACTTCTTTTGGTGTAGGTTTGTTCCTCTTTTTCTAGGACTTTGAGATGTAGTGTCAAGTCATTAGTTTGTTGACATTTTTTTCTTTTAATGAATGAGCTTAATGCAATGAACTTTTCTCTTAGCACTACCCTCATGGTTTCCCAGAGATTTTGATATGTTGTATTGGAGACTCATTTTCTTCTAAGAATTTTTTTTATCTCCTCCTTGATGTCTTCTATTATCCATGTATCATTAATAGCATATTATTTAGTCTCCAAGTGTTGGAGTAGCTGCTATTTTTTAACCTGTCATTAATTTCTAATTTCATTCCATTATGGTCAAATAGAATGCAGGGTAGTATCTCTATTTTTTTGTATTTGCTAGGACAAGCTTTGTGGAATAGCATATATAATCTATTTTGGAGAAGGACCTGTGCTGCTGAGAAAAAAGTGCATTTGTTTGTTGAAGGAATATTATATGTATATATGTTTGTTAAGCCTAGATTATTGATTGTTTTATTGAGTTCTGTAGTTTCTTTGTTTAATTTTTGTTTGGAAGATCTATTCAGTGGTGAGAGAGTTGTGTTAAAGTCACTCAGTACTATTGTGTTGTGGTCTATTTGATTCTTGAAGTTAAGAATGGTTTGTTTAACATACATAGATGCCCCATTGTTTGAGGCTTAGATAGTTAAGATTGTTATGTCTTGTTGATGTATGATTCCCTTAAGCAGTATAAAATGACTTTCTTTATCTCTTTTCAGCACCTTTGGTTTGAAGTCCACCTTATCTGATATAAGGATGAAAACCCCTGTTTGTTTACACAGTCCATGTGAGTGATACATTTCTTCCCATCCTTTCATCTTGAGTATGGATGTCTTTTCCTATGAGATGAGTTTCTTGGAGGCAGCATATTGTTGAGTCTTTTTTTTTTAAATCCAATCTGCAAGTCTATGTCTTTTAATTGATGAATTTAAGCCATTCACATCCAGGGTTATTATTGAGATGTACATAATTAAAATATTCTGTGAATTAAAGGATAATATAAGAGGTTTGTATTCCCAGATATTTTGGTTTATTTTTAGTTTTTAACTTGATTAGGTTTATCCTTTGATTGGCCTTTCCTCCCTTTGCAGGTTTTCACTGTTGTTTTTCATTTCCTCCTCATGGAATATTTTGCCAAGAATATTCTGTAGTGCAGGCTTTCTTGTTGTAAATTATTTTAACTTTTGTTTATCTTGGAAGGTTTTTATTTCATCATCAAATCTAAAACTTAATTTTGCTGGATATAAGATTCTTGGTTAGAACATCTATTGTCTTTCAGAGCTTGGTATATGTTGTTCCAAGCTCTTCCAGCTTTAAGGGTCTGGGTTGAGAAGTCTGCAGAGATCCTAATTGGTTTCACCCATATGTAATCTGTTCTTTCTCTTGTGGCCTTTAAGATTCTCTCTTTATTCTGTATACTAAGCATTTTCATTATGATGTGACTTGGTATAGATCGGTTGTGATTTTGTACATTTGGTGTCCTATAAGCCTCTTGTAATTAGTTTTCCAATTCAGTTTTTTTTTTTTTTTTTTTTTTTTTTTTTTAGTACCAGAGATTGAACTCAGGGATACTCAACCAGTGAGCCATATCCCCAACCCTATTTTGTGTTTTATTTAGAGACAGGGTCTCACTGAGTTGCTTAGCACCTCAACATTGCTGAGGCTGGCTTTGAGCTCACTATTCTCCTGTCTCAGCCTCCCAAGTGCTGGAATTACAGGTGTGTGCCACTGTGCCCAGGTCTACTCATTGTTCATGTTTGGAAAATTTTCTAATATTATTTCATTGAATAGATTGTTCATTCCTTTGGTTTGAAATTCTATGCCTTCCTCTATCCCAATAATTCTTAAGTTTGGTCTTTTCATGTTATCCCATAATTCTTGGATGTTCTGCTCATGGTTTCTTACCATCTGCACTGTGTGGTCAACTCAGTTTTCAAGATTAAATATTTTGTCTTCATTGTCTGAAGTTCTGTCTTTTGAGTGATCTAATCTGTTAGTGATGCTTTCCATTTAGTTTTTAATTTGATTTATTGTTTCTTTCATTTCAAGGATTTTTGTTTGGTTCTTTTTCAGAATCTCCTTCTCCTCATTGAAGTAATCTTTTGCTTCCTGTATTTGCCTATGTAGCTCTTTATCAAAATGATCTTTTGCTGCCTGTGTTTGCTCTCTTATATTATCCTTTAATTCACAGAATATTTTAATTATGTACATCCTGAACTCCTTCTCTGACATCTCTTCTGCTCTACTAACCATGGATTCTAATAATGTAGTATCTTGGTTTGTTTGGGGCACTTTCTTCCCTTGTTTTCTCATATTGTTCATGTATCTTCCCTTCTAGCACTGCGTATCTGAGGTGTTATAGTCTTTATCCTATAAGTTTACGATAAAACCCCTACAGGGTTCCAATACCTCTACTTGAAGGGGGAAACCTATATTAACAGCTCCCAATACAAACATTATATAGCTTTAAACCAAGTGGCTCCTAACAGGACATTTACGGCTTTGTCACAATATACAGAAATGATGAGTTCAATTAGTATCTACTATATGAAGAGTAGGTTTGCAAAAGGGTCTACAATTTCTGCTGGTGGACCAGAGAGAACCAGAGGTGGGGTGTAGGATGAGATGTTTGGGAGGTAGGAAGTGAGGATATAGAGTTATTAATTTTTAGAAAGCGTGAAAGAGGAATCCAAAAGAAGTTGGCTAGTAGTAGAAAAGAGAGAAAGAGATTTGGGGAAGACAAATAAGTAGGAAGAAAATAGAGTATAACAAACAAGGAAACATAAAAATTAAGAAAAATAAAGATGTAAAAATAGAAGATACAAGACTATATAATACAACTGTAATATACTAATCAGATATGGCCTAATGCATGAAAAATACTTGGTTTCACAAATGTTTGAGATGTGAGGGTGGGAAAAGAGTGAGAGAGATAAAGGAAGAAAAAGGAAAAAAGAAAAAAAAGAGGATAATAGAAAAAAAAATCTCAAGGTAAATAAAAAGGATTGCCTCCCTTCTCATCCAGTAGGTGAGGTTGTCTGTTGTTTACTTGTATCTCCCCCTCAGGTCCAAGATGGCCACAAAGGTGTCCCGCAATGGCAGCATCTGCTTTCAGAAATAGGGTTTAAGTCTGGGCGGGGCTGGGTGGTGGCGTTGGGCAACATGTTCAGAAGTGCAGCTCTCTGGCATGCTGTGTTGAAGCATGGAGGCTGTCTCCAGATCCTGTCCAGTGCCCCCAGGTGTAGGTGAACTGGGAGCTCCACCCTGGTAGATAGAGCTCCACACATGAGCAGCAACCAGGGGTCCCGCAGGGGAGCATTGATTAGGGGTCTGCGTGAGAGGGTGACCAGAGGTCCTGCGCAGTGTGTGGGTGGGTGCTGGTGCCATGGTCCTGCACGAGAGCAAGTCCTGTGCTGGCGAGCGGCTGGGATCCTGGGCAGGTGAGTGGCCGAGGTCTTGCACAAACACTGGGGCCTGGAGATCCACATGGGCACGCGCCTGGAATTCCTGCAGGGAGGCAGCTGTTGGGGGTCCTGTAATAACTCACAGAGAAACAGTATTTCCACTGCTTTATTCCCTGGTCATGGAGAGACGAGGAATGCAGCGTCCATCTAGGCTACCGTCTTGGATCCTCTTGCCCTTTTTTTATGTGACAACTTTGTGTGTGTGTGCAAATTGCACCCCCACACACTCTCACACAGTGATTTCTTCATAAAGGGCCCTAGCAACAAGGATCACAAACATGAAAAGGAGAATTAAAATGAGAAATATTAACTCTGCAGAGTAAAAGCAGAGTTAGAATATAGACAGTTCAACTGAATGAGATAGGAGTTCCCCCCCCCCCCTGTTTGTTATATTGTTTGGAACTACCAGTTGGTTATTTAAACTCACATAAAGACCTTTTCATAGTATGACCTGGGTACAAATTTTCAAGTCAGGGCACATAGGAGACTCTTCTAGTTAGGTCAGGTTTGGCTGTTCTAGGTCCTCCAGCTCTCTACCTTTAGGTCTCCTGTCTAACTTTGATTCATTATAGGGTTTAATATTCATGATGAGTGCACTGCAGAAAAAATAGACTCCAAAGAAACACCCATTGTCACTGTCTCTACCAGGTCACATGTGCATCTCAGTGGGAGGAAGACACAATGAAAAGTGAAGGGATGTTGCTTTATATCAATAAAAGAATGAACTCTTTTCTGCCTGTTCTCTTGTTTTCCACTATTCCTATCTTTATGAAAACTCACTTTACATATCCTTTTCCGTATAGGAAAAAAATTGTCAAGAAATGAACAAACAAACCCCCACTACACCTAAGCTCTAACCTCTTGTTTTAATAATAGCAGCACTTCAAATTCACATTCAAGTAAAGATATAAATATAGAAAGTATTGTTTATTGAAAGGAAGATTTTATTTTGCAAGTCTTTTCTGGCCAGCAGATGATCCAAAGTAACATATTTGTAGGGTTTGGTGAAGACAAACTCTTGAATAACTCTATGTGAGATTATTTTCTCTTCAGTCCAAAATAAAATGCCATTATCCATGTGTTTTTATTTAATCAATTTCCACCTGAGATAAGACATAAAAGCATCTGGGAGTGTTCACGTTTTATTCAGGCTCTGAGCAGGAAGAGACTGGTGTCATCATGAAAGCTCTCAAATTCCTCCAACCTCAAGGCGTATGGAGTGAATGCAAGAGCCCATTGGAACAGAGAAACCCAAATTTCCCAAGGCAGACTCAACTGACAGGCATCTACAAGCACACAGCCTTTACATGACAGAACTGGCATGTATCATGGCCACGCTTTGGTAAAGTAACGCAGTGGTATCATCTTTGATAATAATAATGCAGAAGTGAGATATTCTAAATCAGATCCAACAATAGGAATGATAACAACACAGAACATGTAAAGGAAGATAAAGCTAGTGTTTTCAGCTTCTCCCTGAAAGGAGTACTGCATTTTCTTTACTTTCTATTTGTACCTCATTCTCTATACACATATGTGAAGAAGGCTACAAATAAGGGGCTGGAGGCAGGAAGCCCCTGGCTTGTCCTCAAGCTGTTCTTTAGTTCTCTGAACAGATTTGGAGAGTTGGCAGGAAAGCCTACCAGAAGATTCTCTGCATGAGGAACTGAAGAGTGTACTAGGAGAGAATTTTCCCCAAGGGAAAAAGCAGTCGTGATAAGCCTGACCCAGAAACAAATTCCTAGTCATCAGAGGAGAGCACAGAGCAGAGCTTGTCACTCAAATATGTCCCTGGTTCTTGACTGAATCCAAGGACAGGAGACACAATTGGAAGGGAAGCAACTAAATAGCTGTCCGTATAAGGGCTCAGTGCTGGGCAGCACAGGTTTCAAGCTCTCAACTGTGTTCATGTAAGGAGACTGAGATGCCTATTCACTATCGATTATGACACGATCTTAGATGCTCAAGAGGTCTTCAACATCTGTGGTGGTCCAGGTATGGGACAGCAGCTGCATGGTGGTGCCAGGAGGCATCAAAATGCTTCAGAAATTATTTGGTTATCAGAGCACCTGGGAAAGACAGAATGGAGACTCTACATGTCACTTGAAGTGTTCCTGGGACAACATGAATTGTTACTTACGGTGATTTCTGTCCTGGGAAAAAAACATAAAAACATATATATATAGTTAAATACACGTGCATATTTAAATTTATTATTTAAATGTGTGTATAGTTAAATATTTTATTTTCTTTAATTAAATATTTTTGATACATTTTAGTCAAATGCTTTATATCTGTATAAATAGATTGTGCAGTAGGATCTGTTTTCTAGATCTTATTTCTGGGTAAAGAATTAGAACAAAATCAACTTGATTAATCCACAGTGTGTAACTCAGGCTCTCCATGCTAATGTCTCCATTGACAAAAAGACAGTCAATGTAGGTAATAAATGATTGGGTCCAATCAGAAAGATGGGGCCAGATTCAAGAGGAAAGAAAATAAAAAATGTTAGTATCTCCAAAGCCCTTCTCCCTTCTCCTCCAACCTGCTGCCAAGGCTACCTGCCTCCAGGGAATTACTCGACCCTGCAGGGAGTTTTAGGAGTTTTTAATGAAGTACCTCATGGGTGGCTCCTTTCCTGCCCTTTTGGGCAGACAGGGAGAGGCAGCCCTGGAAAGCTCCTTCTCCACCTTTTGGCCACTTTGTGGTCACTAATCATGTATACAGGATGAGGGGAGGAGAGGGCATGAGAACAAAGGAAATCTAAAAAGTATAAAAGGGCAGGACACCCCCACTTCCCTTCCTTGGACACCCAGCTCTGGGCCCTGCTTCTCTGCAGAGAAGTCTGTCTCTGTCCTATCCTTTAAATAAAGCTTGCTTTATGTACTTGCCTGGGCATTTCTTGGGTGTTCAATCTTCACCTCTGGGGAAATGGAACTCGGCTGTCATCACAGGTATCACCAACATGCAGCTTTTGTGATATTCAGTCCATCTACTCTTTCATGGAGGGTTTGATTAGTGAAATAGCTTCTTGGGGGCTTGGGGCTCAGGATATAGGGCAAAAAGTCAGCCTAACAAAGCCACAAAAACAAAATAAGGCATGTAGAGGAGGGCAAGGTAGGGTCTGGAGCAAACACTTTGGTTTTAAAACCAAAGAATCGATTCAAGGTACCCACATGAAAGAAATAAAGATATGGAAACAAAGACAGGGTAGAGAAGCCAGGGCAAGAAGTGAAGAATTCACAACCTAGAGACATTCTGGAACCCTCCTGTAGATGTCTCTGCCTCATCTTCTTAGGTATGCTCAGGGCATTTGAAGATCATGAAACAAACCCTGCAGATTTTAACAGTGGGAATGGTTTTAACAACAGAAATGTATTTTCTCACACTTTCGGATCTGGAAGTCCAAGATCATGGTGTTGGGAAGGTTGGTTTCTTTTCTTCTGAGCCTCTCTCCTTGGCTTCTGGAGGACTATTTTTTCCTTGTGTCTTCACATGAGTTTCTCTTTGTGTGTGTTCATCTCCTAATCTCCTCTTCTTGTAGAGACATCAGTGTATGGATTAAGGGCTCCTTAGATGACTTCTTTTCAACTTAACTACCTCTTTAAAGACCCTGTTCTCAAATATAGTCACATTCTGAGAAATTTAGAAGGTATAATTCAGGGAGTTATATGAATATATGAATTTGGTGAGTGAAGGGCACATAATTCAGCTCATAATTCATGTTTCAAAAATTATTACATCAAAGTATACTGTTAGTTAGCCTCTTATGAATTAATTAGTAAGGACGTGGTCCCTTTCATGTTTTTCTCTGGAAAGACACCATAGAGAGGGAGAAGGAGTTGGCTGGTGGTTCAGGCTTGGGGAATAGATACATAGGAGTCTGTGCCATTACCATTTCCAAACCTGCCATCAGATGCTACCTATTGTAAGGAGAGAGCTGTCCAGTGTATTGTATTTATCATCTTTTCCCCATAGGAATTCTTTCAAGTCAAGTAAAAGGAGAGTAGGGGAAAAAGTGGAGTAGTAGTCATCAAATTAGTTCAGTCATTGTCTTAAGGAGACTCTTTCCCCATCTTGACATTGAAATTTGAGTGTAGGAAGTCTACTGGGGAATGCTCTCAGGATCAATAGCCATGGGGTGGTAAGGAAAGTAGGGGTGGTAAGGAAAGTAGGATTGGGTAGAGAGAGGAGCTGAACTTAGTGCAGTCAATGTAATTCCAACGAAGGCCTTGGCTGTCCCACCAACTCTGAAGCTGGAAGGCCTCCTCAAAGTTGTCCAGCCCCTCCCCCACCCCAATAAGCAGGAGGGCTGGGTCTCCCTCATCCACAGGTGCCCAGGTCCAGTGACTGGATAAGGACCATCCCCTGGGATGCTCTATGACCTTGAGTAAGTCACCTCTCTTCAACAATATCCTAATGGCTGGAGAATGAGAGTCTCAGATCCAAAGATGGGGAGGGGGTTTGTCCAAGTGACATAGCACAATATTTATTGCAGTCCCCTTTATATATTGGTTATATCATCTGTAAAGGAATCAGTTGGAGCCCCACGAGAAGGTAAAAAGTCCTAAGCTGACAAATTCCCACTTGAAAAGAAATTAATCCTTGCCCTTGATCAAAAGAGGGATGAGTCCTATGAAATATGTGATTGCAATATTAGCTTCAAACCAGTGTATCCTCCAAAGTGGGAAAGACATTTAAAAAAAAATAACAATGACTCATGTGATCCAATGGTCCCGAAAGTGCCAATTAACTGCAGAGAACAGCATTCCTGAATTTATATTTACCTCTTTGACACGACCTCTTTCTAGATAATAGAGAATTTCTAAACAGTGGGTTCCTATAAGGTCGTGTATTTCTGACCTTTTAAGTATGCTTATAAATGTATGAAAAATGTGTTATTTCACTTTTCTTTCTCTCTGAACTTTCAATAAAGAATGAAAATAAATAATTATATTTTAACCATGGAAAGTGACAATATTAAATTACTCAATTCCTCCTGTTTTTCAATAAATATCTACTGAACATCTCTATGAAAAAGATAAATATGGTCCCAGCCTTGAATTAATTGCAAATTTGGCAAGAAGCAGGTGAGAAAAAATAAATAAATAATTAGCTAAAATGCTTAGAAATCATTTTATATGTTGTTAAGGAGACAGAGTGTTGACTTACAGAATAACTGAGGTGAGGGGGTAGGTTGCTGTAGTTGGAGTACTGGGAGGGTATCTCTGAGGAGGTGGCCTTGATATTGTGGCTTGAAGGTCATGGAGGAACCAGAGAGCTAGGCAAAAATTGAAGTTATGTGTTCCAGGCAGAGAGAACAATATGTGTAAAGGTCGTGAAGTGGAAAGGATCTTGGCTTCTTCAAGAGACCGAAATGTAGTGAGGAAGGAAGTGAGAGGAAGTTGAGTCAGATCATTCAAGGTCAGATCACTGGGAGTCATATCATTCAAGGTCTTGCGTTTCCTAACAAGGGAGTTTCCATGTTATTTGAAGTATAATGAGAAGTCCTTGACAAGTTCCAGGTGGGAAGAGAGATGATCTGATTTACATTTTAAGAAGATGATCTTGGTTTTGTGTGGACAATGGACTAGAGGGGATTGGTTCCAAGTGAAAGTAAGGAGAAGATTTAAGAAGCTCGTACAGATATCCAGGGCGGGATGATGGTGGCATTATAATAACTGGCATTAGATAGAAGGTGTCCAGTGAGCAAGAAAAAGGAGGTATAAAGAGTGACTCTGAAATATTTGCCTCAAGTAACTAGTTGGACTGTATTCCATTTACCAAGATGAGTAAGACTAGGGATAAAAAACAAATTGTGAGTAGCAGGTATAAGGAAATGAATCAAGTATGTACTTTCTAATTCTCTTTCTCTCACCTTCTTCATCTGCATGCTTATGCATACTTTCATAGCAGGTATGTATTAATTAGATATAGCACAACAAATACATCAATAATTTTAAAATGATGGTGATAATACCTTTTTTTGAGCATTTTCCATAGACACCAGGGACCATCTAAAGTGTTGTATATACATTATCTCATTGAATCCTCAATATATCCACAGAGCCAACTTGATTTTTCATGAGGAAACTAAAGCCTATGGAGTTGAGGTCACATTATGTATCTACTTGACTATTATCTATTTGTTAGGATTTGAGCACAAGCAACCTGACTCCAAAGCTGACCCAGCATTTCTACACACTGAATTTAGGCATTTTGTGATGCCGATTTTTTTTTTTACTGTTTTTATGACACATTCAAATATTTTTCTGAAGAGAAACTTGTTTTCTTCATATTGTCATATGGTAGTTTCAATTCATGCTTCTTTACCATCTGTCATATGTCTAATTTAGCATCAGTAGATCAAAGCCTGCAAATATTTTGTATCAACTAAAGCTTCCTTGCTAATTTCAAATATGCTGAGGCTGAGCCTAAAATAAAGAGCATGATGAATCGTCAAATCCATGGTGTTGGTCTAGAGGATTTCTAGTTTCTATTCATTTAAAAGGCAGTTAGATGTACAGATTTTCTCTGATGGTGAACAGACCCTTTTGATTTGAAAACAAGAAAGATTCTATGTCTAACAGGAAACTGATTATTTGAATTTAGTAAATTACTGATAATGTCTGTTACACCTGTTTACTCTAGTCTGCCTCTGGCCACCTGGGGAAGGTCATGAAGAAGGTCTCTTGTGTACCTCAATATAGCAGGTAGAGACTATCTTCCAATAGAGCTGCTATGAGCACTTCCAGGCCCCAGGGTTCCCTGCACCAACAGAGGCAAGGCCTCAGAATGTGGGTCAGGAAGCATGGGGAACCAGCCACTGTTCTGAGGGCTTCATATACAGGCTCTGAGCTCCATACCAAACTGCAGAACAAGAAACAGGCCAGTATCCAGAATCTCTATCCCAGCTCCACCATTCTTCTGGCTTCATCCTGAGGGTGTTCAAGGAATTCAGCTTACTTTCAACAAAGCTACAGAAATGAGTGGCAGACACCTACTCCTCAGATAGCGCATTAATATCCGGGATATACAAAGAACTCAAAAAACCTAACACCAAAAAATAACAAATAACCCAACAATAAATGGGCAAAAGAACTAAATAGACATTTCTTGAAAGAAGAAATACAAGCTGGGCATGGTGGCATATGCTTGTAATACCAGCACTTTTGGAGGCTAAGACTGGAGAATCATGAGTTCAAAGCCAGCCTCAGCAATGGTGAGGCACTAAGCAACTCAGTGAGACCCTGTCTCTAAATAAAACACAAAATAGGGCTGGGGATGTGGCTCAGTGGTTGAGTACCCTTGAGTTCAATCCCTGGTACCAAAAAAAAAAAGAAGAAGAAGAAATCCAAATGGTCAATAAATATATGAAAAAATGTTCAACATCTCTAGCAATTAGGGAAACGCAAATTTCCTTATACCAAGATTTCATCTCACTACAGTTAGAATGGCAATTATCAAGAATATAAATATCGATAAATGTTGGTGAGGATGTGGGGACAATAGTACACTCATACATTGTTGGTGGCACTGCAAATTAGAGCAACTACTCTGGAAAGCAGCATGGAGATTCCTCTAAAACCTAGGGATGCCTCCACCATATGAACTAGCTATCCCACCTCTTGGTATGTATCCAAAAGATTTTAAGTCAGCATACTACAGTAATGTAGCCACATCAATATTTATAGCAGCTCAATTTACAACAACCAAGCTGTGGAATCAAGAAATTAAGAAAATGTGCAATATATACACAATGAAGTATTACTCAGCCATAAAGAAAAATGACATATGGCATATGCTGGCAAATGAAGGCTATTATGCTAAGTGAAATAAGCCAGTCTCCAGAAGTCAAAGGTTAAATATTTTTTCTAATATGCAGAAGCTAGCCGGGCGCGGTGGCTCACGCTTGTAATCCCAGCACTTAGGGAGGCTGAGACAGGAGAATCGCGAGTTCAAAGCCAGCCTCAGCAATGGCGAGGTGCTAAGCAACTCAGTGAGACCCTGTCTCTACATAAAACACAACATAGGGCTGGGGATGTGGCTCAGTGGTCGAGTGCCCTTGAGTTAATCCCCAGTACCAAAAAAAACAAAAACAAAAAAACTAATATGCAGAAGCTAATCCAAAATAAAGAGTAAGAAATATGAAAATAGAAGAGAGATCAGTGGAGAAGACAAAAGGGAAATGAAAGGAAGGGAGGAAGGATTGGATAGGGAAAATTAGTGGATTAAATCTGACCTAAATTTCCTATGTGTGTAAATGAATATAGCACAGTGTCTCACCAGGATGCATATCCACAAGACACTAAATAGAAAAAAAAAACTATAAGTAAATAGCAAAAGGATCAGTAGAATAGAAAGAAAAAGGAGAGGGAGGAAAGGAAGAGAGGAGGGAGAATGGTACAGAAAGGGGAAGTATTGGGGACTAAATTAGTACAAATTATATTTCATGCTTTTATAATTATGTCAAAATGAATCCTAGCATTATGGATAACTAAAAAGAACCAATAAAAATAGATGGAAGAATCATAATTGAAGGTCTCTCTTGTGGGCAAAATGCTTGGTTTTTCAGTCTATCCCTGTAATGGTTAATTTGAATTATCAACTTGATTGGATTAAGAGATCCCAGAAGCTTAAGAGGCTTCTGGGTATGTCAACGAGAGTGTGTCTAGGAATGACTGGCACATGGGATAGCACTGAAGTGGAGACCCTCCCTAAGTGTGGGCAGCACCATCCAATAGGATGATGGCTTGGATGGGATAAAAGTTGGAAGAACAAGGAAGCAGTAGCAGATGCAAGCGCGATTCTCCTTGAACGGGTGCTTGATGGCTGGTGCGATCACCTGAGGATATCAGACTCTCGCTTCTTCACCCTTCCAAAGGAGACTCTGCCCGTGATTCTCCAGGGAGTTTTCAGAAGCCTCCAGTCTCAGACCAGAGTAGCACCCTTGATCCCTCTTGTTCTGAGGCTTCAGCTTCTTGGACTGTGCAGTTACTTGTTCCTCCAGCTCTCCAGCCTGCAGACAGACGGCCATTGTGGACTCTTCAGCTTCTGGTCACCTAAACTCATCTAATCTCAATCTCTCCCCTCCCCCCCCTTCCTGGTACTGTCTCCAGTTGCTTTCCTCTGCCACACTCTCTGCCTCTCCTTGGGCCCCAAAGAATGGAGTCCCCGTCTATGGACTAAAACTTCTAAAACCATGAGCCCCCAAATAAAAATTTTTCCTTCTCTAATTATTCTTGTCAGGTCTTTTGGCCACATTTGTAAAAAAAAAAAAAAATGAAAAGAAAGAAAGAAAAGAAAAAGCTAACTAAAAGACGCAATACCAAAATAAAAATAAATCACCTATTTCACATTATTCAGTTATAATGATAGCTGAAATGTACTTCCTTTAACTCATAAAAGTATGTGCAGAATCAGATTTTCTGTATGTACTCTTTTATTTTACTTTTATTTTAAAACCATATGACACCATGTTACCTATTTTTCAAAATAAAAACACTTAAAAATATTTGCAATGCCCCAGGATATAGCTATAGTATAATACTTCTCCTAATATTTGACATTCAAATTTATACAAGATTGAACTATTCTAACAGACACACCAAAATTATATTATGGCATGAACCTACTATTTAGATACATCCAACTAGCTGAAGGCAAAAAAGAAGTTGGAAGAGTTAAACTTGCTTTTTTGTGAATGTTGTTATTATTTGGAAACAATCTCAAATTTACTTGAAGAGTTGCAAATATGTTTTTATTCATGAGCCACTTGAGACTAAGTTGCTCACAGGATGCCTCATCATCCCTGAATACTTTAGTATGTATCTCCTATAAGCAAGGATATTTTCCTACAGAATTATAATACCACCATTTAGTTTGGGAAATTAATATTGATACTTTATTGCCATCTAATTTTCATACTCCAGTCTAGTTTCTCCACTTGTCCCAACAATGACCTTTATACTAAAGGATCTTATCCAGAATCGCATTGCATATGGTTGTCATGACATTTTAGCATCCAAAAATCTAGAGCAGTTCATTAGTATTTCCTTTATTTATTATTTATTTATTAGTATTTCCTTCAAAAGTGCAATCTTGGCACTTTTGAAGATTACAGATCAATGATTTTGTCGAACATCCCTCATAAATGTGCTTGACGTTTCACAATGTAACTCAGGTTACACATCTTTGTCAGGAATAGCAGAGGTGATGCTCTATTCTTTATATTACCTCTTATCAGGTTGATAATTGCTTAGATTGTCCCATTTCTAGTGATGTTCACTTTAAACATTTGATTGAGGTGGAATCTGTTAGAATTCTTCACTGTAAAACTTATTGTTTTGCCCTTTCCCATTGGATATAATATTTTGGAAGGAAGGAGCTAGAAGCTGTGTCATCCTACTTTCCTTCAAAATTTCAACATATTTATTATTGATTTATGTCAACAAAGATTCAAATTTCCATTTTATTTAATGGGTTACAACCTATTAATAAATTATCATTTATTTTGGTGTTCAAATCATCTCAAATTTGACTAGTGGGAGTTCCTGTATCTTTTTGACTTATCCCCAATATTCCTTTGGAATTTATATTGGGGTATGTTATAAACTGAAATTCAACCTTGCTTATTATTTCAAGTAATTAAGCCAACCTCCACTATAGTTTATGGGAAAATACATCTCTTTCCCACTTAGATTCATCTCTAATTACATTCTAATACTAAGAAATTTTAATAAATTCAGATGCGAGGGTTTCATTCTGCCTGTTGATTCTTTTATCATGGTGTTGGGGCTTAATACCTGCAAGTGCCTAGAAATGCTTGTTCCTGATGTTGAACCAAGAAAAACTTAGAAGAATGTGTTATTGTGAGTAAGGAAGAAGATAACTGGCCACCTCTCTTGTCTTCAGTCTCTAGGTAGAGAAAAAAGCAGAAGGACCTTGGCTTTGATGTAAAGGAATGTACTCATCAAACATCTGAAGAAGTCCCTATGCAGGCTATCCTGTATATACAGCTTTGTCTCTTGTAGTCGCAGTGCTGCCCTCCACACTGTCCTGGCCAGCCACCACCAAGGAATGTATAAGAAATAAAATGTCCAAACTCTATCAAGTTCTCTAAGTTTTTTCTTTGGGATCATTAAACAATACGCTAGGGCTTTTGTAGCTCTGCAAACACACAGCCTCTGGTTTTCATTGTTGTAGGCTTTGGTCATATTTTAATGTTTGTTAGAGCAATTTTCTGACCCCAGAAATCTTACACGTCAATGGATGCATATTTTGCTGCTCCCAGAACATTCAGAAACACTCTCAAATGATGGAGGAAACTATTTGGGGTCTGAGGACTTTGTGTCATGTCCCCGAATTTCTAACACATGTAGCTGCTTTCTTTGCTTGCCCTGGATTTTTGAGAGGGGAAGATTCGTGCCATCTATAACACGCTGGCAGAATTCAGGCATGTTGGTGACTCCTTACCAAGTGGATAGTTCACTAGAGCATCCACAGGGATAAGTATAATAACCGGGAAATGTGTGAGGCCCTGAATTCAATCCCCAGTACCACACACACACACACACACACACACACACACACACACACACACACACAAGGTAACTAACAAGGAAGGCAAATTTTGGTCCTTCCCAATGAAGAGAAGAAACTAAGTTACAGATACAATGCTATGAACAACTTTTTAACCCCCTCTTTTGTTTCCTAATTATCAGGTGCCATTGGGGCAGAACCACTTTTTACTTCAAAGCAAAGCAAGGGAAACACCATAGATAGGAGAAAAGTAAACACCTAAATTAACCTAAGAATGAAAACAAAGCCTTAAAGACAGGTCTTCAATTTTGTATGATAAAAATCTAGGAAATTTATTTCATCTACCCCAATCTGGTTATTACTGTGCTTCATTTATTTTCCTGGTGATTAAGATAATTATGCTTATTTGCATTTAGGTGGGTGTGTGGGCAGCAGGAAGGCAGCAGGGCAATCCTACACTTTTGTTCTTATTGGTATTCCACAGGCAGGGCTGCCAGTGTGTCCTTAATTTCTTGCTCCACTGATTTACACATGGTAACTGTATAGCTGGGAATCAACACAGTGGTAGACTAAGGGAAAAAAAAAATGCCCCTAATCTCTTAAATGGCCAGCAGGCAAGGGTCCAGGAAGCACTGTTATCTGAAACAGCAGAGTGACAATGGAAACATTGATGTTGGAAGATAAGAAGTCACAAACCAGAGGAGAATGCTAGGCCATTGATGCTTAAATGTTTCATATTGTTTTCAAAGGTGCAACTTTTATTATTCAGCTCTGCAATGGTACCATTACAGAGAAAATACTAAGTGGTTTTTAGATACTATTACACTAAGCATGACAATAGAAAAGTGCTTAGAGGGAGAGAGTCATACTGATATTTCAGTTAGAAAGAGATCTTTGTAGGTGCTCACAACACATTCTCCTTTCTGCATATAAAATACTCACATTTGTATAGCACTTTGGCTTAAAAAGTGCTTCCATATGTATTACCCCATTGTTTTCTTGTTTTTTTAAAGGTAAACATTTGTTGAAGTCTGTTCAGCATCACATTCTTCAGGAAGCTCCTAAGCATCATCTCATCAAATCCTTACAAGAGCTATCCAAGGTGATTTTTCAGGTTGACTCTGTTACCTAGATGAGAGGACAGAGGTCAAAGTGGTTAGTTAGCATCCCCATGGTTTCACTCCCCTTCTAGCACATGTTAAGGAAAGAACCAGTCCTTCCTTCTGTAGTTATCCTGGCACAAATTTCCATGGACTTCAGAGGACACTTTGGAGAGTTTTTTTTGACAAGCAAATTTTTCCAGTATTAGATATCTTCTGATGCCTGCTTCCGTGTCCTAACCTGTTTCTTCCCCATTTTCAAACCTCTTCTGGGAGCACACAGAAAAAAGAGAGTGTAATATGAACTTGTAGATAGAGCACCCTTTTAGTCAGAAGAATGGGAAGATGAGATAAAATTCAGACTGTCAGGGTCTGACAAAATGTATTTAAAATATTCTGGACCCTGAGAGATACAGACTGATATCAGTCCTTGCCGAATAGCATTGTGGTATAAAGTTAGACATTTTGTCTTTTCTAGAGAAAATAAACAACTTCATTCTTCTACTCTGCTTCTAAACTTGAAGAAAGAAAAATCTTTTTGTTCTTCTTTCCTTCATCTGTGAAGAATATGGAAAATAACAACCCCCAGGGAAAAGGGGGGACAACAAGTCCCAGGGAGAAAGGACAATGGGTGTATGGGGTGGGGCAAACGATAGGCTCTGGACTTTCACCATTTCCCAGCAACAAAGGGCTTTGAACTTGCACAACAAATCTTGGAAATCCTGTCTAGAGTGATGGCACTCGGGGAATTTCCTTACTCTCCCTCCACCTCCATTGTCTTCACTGAGGATGAGGATTACAATCCCAAGTGATGTTAGCTATTATTACTTGAAAAGAAGAACTGAAGCCTTTCAAGTGATCCTGTTTCCGTCCCAGATACTGCTACCAATTTGGTTTGTTTACCCCTCATGACCTCTCCTTCCCCTCCATACCACAGGCAGCCTGGACATGAATACAGATTGAAGATCATGCCTAGGAGAACCCCGAAGCCCTTCCTTCATCTTTCTCTTGTCCTCATCTCTTGCACCTGAACTATATTTCCAGTGGTTTAAGTGACAATCCATACCTTCAACTCACCATGTCAGAAACCCATCTCAGCACATCTTCCTCTCTGAGGCAGGATAGATTAGGACTCCTGTCCCATGCCTACCTCACCTGAATCAGCAGAGCTGACTTTGATTTAAGAACCTCCTTTTCATCTTCAGGGTTGCTGTTATTGGAGGAGCTCACTTCCCCAGAGTGTAAACGGCAAGATCCTGTTTTACAAAAGATTGTCCAACCATTCCAAGGAGCATGCACAGAGACCTCCAAGTCTGACCTATAGTAACCTAGAAGGGAGAATATCTTACTTAAGACTTCAGACATATTTACTGTCACGTCATGTATCTAAAAGTAATAACTGGAATGAGCTGTTGGCACATGTGCAATAGGATTTATGGGCAAGGCACAGGTATCTGTCAATCATCCCTCCAGGTGATTGACAAAAACCCGCCAAAGGTGAACAAAGAACTCAGGAACACATAAAAGCCCAGATCCACTCTAAGTCTGCAGGCAGATGCCTTTGTCCTCCATGGCCCCCCTGCCCCGCCACCTTCTCCCAACATATCTTCCTCCAATTAACTCTTTTAACTATTTCTTTTAGTCTTGTGAATTCTCACTGCCTTCCCGTGCACCAGCTATCATTCAAAGGCCCCACGACACTTTCCCCTTCTACCTGCTCTTCTTCCTGATTTTTCTATCCCCATTCTCTCTCACCATTAGAATTATTTTTGATTGCCTCCTTTTGCTTAATTGTGACAGCTAACCATACAGGAATGTTAGTTCCCTTAATGTTAGTCTCCACCTGCTACCTGTATTATCAACCTTTTGCTAAGTTTGTACTTATTTTTAATTAAAAAACCACACTATTGGTTGAAGGCCTATTCCCTGCTAGGCTATACGCCCATGAATTATGAGTCATGACTGTAGGAGAGAGAGAAATCCCCATAGTTCTGCTTTCATTCTTAGGTGAGCTTTTGAGCCGAATCTAGGAACCCAACTAATATTAGAGCTGATTGAAAAAAGAAAGGTATAAAAGTTGAATTAATTTTACACTTATATGGGCATCTTTAGAAGACAGTAAAATCTGAAGGAATAACAGGACAAATGTATTTCTAAGCCAAGCTAAAAAATTCTAGGGATTTGACTAATATTACATTCTAGGGATGTAATCTGGGGATGTAAATGGAGAGGGGGTGTAGAACTGAATGGAAGATAAAGGTTACGTGGAGTTCATTTATTTTAGTTCATTGCAACCCCAATTAACCAGTCTCTGGTGTTTGTGGCTTTTCTAGCATTGGTAAGGGAAGGACATCTTTCCCAAAAGAATGAATCTTCATGACATTGCATGTCAGAAAGGACAGCCCAAATGCTTCTTTCTGAAGTTACAGTTCCTTAAGTGATTTTTGTGTGAAATAATCAACATACCAATTGGCATATTTTGAGATGATAGATCCTTAATTCCTTCATCTGTTTTAATGACAGTATCCCTAGTACCCAGCGCAATCTTTGAGAGTGATAAGTATACAACAAATACTGGCTGATTATCAATCTGTTCTGCATGATATTTAATTTTTGCCCCACCCCCATCCCACCACTCTCAATGACACCTGCTGTAATGAAACCATAAACACTGTCACTTGGATTTTTTGAAAGGCTGTCCTCCAGATGGGTTCAAATACTGATCAGCTGTAACCAGCTATGTAATCTTGGGCCTTGGTTTTCTTATTTCTAAGATGGAAATGTTAAAATATACCTGTAGGATTGGAATATTAAATGAAATAATATATTTTAAACGCTTCAGAAGTGT
Source organism: Xerus rutilus (assembly GCA_028644305.1). NCBI lineage: Eukaryota > Metazoa > Chordata > Mammalia > Rodentia > Sciuridae > Xerus > Xerus rutilus. Next base: position 16,869,012 of record CM053410.1, read on the forward strand.
CTGGTATATGTGAATTCTCAATCCATGTTGGCTGGGGGAAATGTAAACTGAGGAGCATAAAAGACAAACATCTCCCTGATTGTCAATATATGTAAGATTATTTGCTCTGGAACTCTATTTTCTTCAGATGTCCTCTAAGTCTAAAGCTATGAATTTCATTCCCTCAGGACTAGACTCACACTGTTTGAAACTAATAGCCATTATGATAGACGATGCTCATGGCTGGTCTCTTAGGGCTTTATGCGTTACCTCTCTGTTAATGGTTTTCATCTTAACAAATGCTGTAGCATACTCAAACAATGATACTAAAGATGAGCCATTTAAACACTTGCAAGAAACTGGTGATTTCAGGTCTTACAAGGGTTCCCACTCAATGTCATCCTTTCCCCTCTAAGCTCTGTCTCTAGACTCCCTTCATGAAACTGAGTCTATAAGATCAACCTACGCAGGGGACTGAATGGATTGGAGGAGTGCTTGTCTAAAGAATTCCTGAATGAATGAATGAATGAATGGGCCCTTTTGTGGCCAATTCATTTCAAATCTTAGGTTTTCTGCCTTGCCTCACTGTCTTCCTGGAAGGCTGGCATCATTGCTTTGAATTCTACCTTTCCTGAGAGCTTCCTGCTATGTTCTAAGAGACTTCCCTGGATGCTAGCTTTCTGTGCTCACCCAATTCAGAATGCCATCCACTTTAGAATCTGCTTCCTTCTTTCTTGCCTGCTTAGAATGCCCCTTCTCTGACACCAGGTCACCTACACACAGGGTGCCTCATGTGTATTTCCAAAGGCTGTTTCTGCTTGACTGACCTCCCTCCTAGAACCTGTTTCTGTTGTGCTTGTCCAATCCAAGAAATCAGGTCCAGAAATTAGCACTGTCCAACCTGTCTTCACCCACTGTAGTTAACTAATCTTTCTTAGCTATGATCCCAAGATAAGAGGGAGAGTTGTGTTAACTAGTCTTTTCGCTACTGACCAAATTATTCTATGCAGGGAGTTATTTCTTCTACAGGAGAGCTAACACCTTCAATCTTTTGAGTTAAACATAACTAGAGAGAATAGTAAAGAAATAAAACAGAAACAAAAGCAAAAGCACAATATCAAAACAACCCAATATGGAATTGTAATTTATTCTAAGTTCCATAATTGTATCTATTATTAAAATATATTTACTATGATTATAAGTCTCCATAGTGTATCTGACATGAAATAGTTTTACTTATGACATGATTTGCAAATCCTGGTCACATGGCCTTCATCTTTAGAACTATTGTGAAATTGTCTTTAAAGCTCTCAAAAATAGTAAACTAAAATTCCTTTCATGTTGAAAACAAACATGCAATAGCATGTTTATTATGAAATGCAATGAATTTATACAATCATAATTTTAAAGTTGTAAATAATCATAATTTAACAAAGATTTGGAATAAATTTCTGATTTTGAAAGAGTGGTCTCTATTATAGCAGATTAATAACATATAGATCATTATCAGATCTGAGTATTGTTTGTAATTCTTTGATCATTTCCCTACCAACTCAGTACCATAAAATCTGATTAAAATCTTTGGTAAATTTGATAATAATGAGCTTTTCATAAGGAATATGTTTTGGGCCTGGGATGTATGCTTCAGTGGTAGAGCCCTTGCTTAGCATGCATGAAGCCCTGGTTCAATAACTGGCACCACCACGAAAACCAAAAAAATGTCCCATTTTCCAAGCAATTGATTTATGAAGGAAGTATTACATATAACTCACCAGTGGGAAACTGCTTTTTTAAGTTTCATATAGCAAGACCTATACAGTGAAAAAGACAATCAGGGAGGACTTCTGTTTTTGAATTCTCCATGATAAAGTAGCCTGCTCACCCTCTGAGAACGACTGGGAATCTGGACACCGTATTTTTAGATGTTACTTAACAGACAGCTGAAAATCGTGATACTTGAGATGAGGAAAAGAAGTTAGAAGAGCTCTTAATTGCCCCAGAACTATATCCTAAGCAAGGGAAACCTAAGAGGGACATGAGAGTCTCCTGAGTTGAGCTGTTAGTGATTAGAATACACAGACTTTAGGGATCCAGCCTGACATGACTGAAGCCATCTTGGTTGTAACAGCTATCTTGGTCATAACCCCCACCTTGCCCATCAGGTGACCCTGGCACACATTCCAAATACTGCAGGACCTTCATTAAGATAGCTGATCATTCTGTGCTGAGTAGTGCCACCTGGGCTATCTCTTCACTAAAGCTTGGCATGTTAGTTTTTAAGAAAACTCGGTACATCTGTTTGGCCACAGGTCAATTTTATCTAGCTTAACATGTAAATACTTTCATCTGGCCTCAGGACACAGGGGTCTTCTTGTCTTGCTGCTGCTTAAGGTATGATTCTGTCCTTTCATTCCTAATAAATTACATTTTGTGTATTCCTGAATTTGTCAGCCTTTTTCTTTGGTCTCATGGGCATATTACGCATTTTGTGGCCAGTTCTTCTACACAGGATTTTCCACAAAGTTGGAGGCTGAAACAGCTTTCTGAATTTTCCAAAAAGAGTACTGGAGAAGAGGGAGCTGCATAGAAAAAAAAAAAATCTCTGTGTGGGTGAAAACCTATAGATCAGACAAAGAACTTCCAGGGAGCTGTAAATAGAATATTTCCAACTGGCTGAGTGCTGGCTAGCCAGGGTGAGCAGCTCATTGTTGAACAGTCCTTGTACACCAGGGCCATGCCTTAGTAGTAGGACCAAACAAGCTCTAGAGTAAAGGCTATTCTAAGCCTGTCTCCATCCTGCTTCTTTACTGTTAAACGCTGATTTTGATCAGGGTGACAATGTGCTCAGTCAAAATTTATTTTTTCTCAGCCTTCCTTGCAACTGGATTTGGCAGTTTCAGATAATTGCAATACGTAAAATCACTGTGAGAGCTTCTGGAAAAAGCTCTTTAAAAGGGGCCAATGCTTCTGTCTTTTTCACTCTTACTCATCCCTTCTTGCTCACTGGATCCAAAAATGATGCCTCCCATGCTGCAGCCTTTGTCACCATAAAGTAGCAAGCTCGAGATCCGAGGTGTGGCTGAGGAATGTTAAGACAGCCCCTTTGTAGGTGTACACCTCTGGGCCAATTATTCTGTGCATCAGTTTCTAGTTGGTAAAATGGGGGTTACAGCACCTGCTTTTTAGGGTGGCTGTGAGGAGTAAATGGTTCATGTACATAAAGAATAAGACAGAAGAGAATAGGCACCTAGAAAACACTTAGAAAGTATCAGCTATGATTTTTTGTTTTGGTTTGGTTTTGGTATTGGGGATTGAACTCAGGGGCTTTCAACCACTGAACCACACTCCCAGCTCTATTTTGTATTTTATTTAGAAAGAGAATCTCACTGAGTTGCTTAGCACCTCGCTGTTGCTGAAGCTGGTTTGAACTCACGATCCTCCTGCCTCAGCCTCCTGAGCCACTGGGATTACAAGCTTGCGCCACTGGGCCCAGCAGCTATGTATTTAAAAAGCCTTCAATTCATGACATCGAGTCTTTTTATCCATAAACAACTGTGCTTTTTTATTTTATTTAACCTTCCTTTTGGGGCCCATGAATGTAGCTAAGTAATATATGCCTAGCACATACAGGACCCTGGTTTTGATACTTAGCACTCCAAAAGTAAAAAAATAAACAAAAAATAAAAAACATATTTACAAAAATTTCCCTAAGACCTTAGAGCTTTAAACATTTTCTTAAAGACCTAAGCTTCTCTATTTAAGATAATCTTCAGTTTATTTGCAGATGGTCATATTTCAATGAAAACACATTTGTTCATTCTTTCTTTCCAGTTAAATACTTTCTGGACATAAAATGATAATATAAGTTGACAAATTGAATACTTACATTATCTCACATCAGTAAAATTTCAAAATATAATTGTGTTTTGAGGTAAAAGAAAACATTACAAAATAATCAATAATCAGTTTTCTAGTTTTGGTACTAAGATATTTTTAGCAGTCTTAGTGATTTACATTTTATAATGATTTCTTTACATAGCACTCTTCCCAGCCCCAAATACTGTTTTCTGGAAAGAAATGTAAGAAAGAAAAAAAGTGGATCTTATTAAAATTGGTTACATTGACTGCTTTCATTTCCAATAAACAAACATAATCCAAACTGAAACATGTATGTATGCCAAGGGAAAAGTCCCATTAATAAAGAGTACATCCAAATGTCAAAAATCTTGCAGAATTTGTAGTTTTGGAAATGTGCTCCAAAATCCAAATGTCATAAACCTTCAAGTGACCTTTGTGTTCCAAACAGTAACCAAATGGCCAAATCTGGCCAGTGTTGCCATGGAGACACACTTTGATGGAAAGACCTCTGATGAGATTGAGCAGCGTGAATGATTAGGGAGCAGCATTGTGATAAATAGGGACGCATGTCAGCGTAGCGCTCTCTGCAAGAGATTAAGTGTGCGTGTGTGGTGTAGATAGCATTGTTCAAGGAAATATCTGATATCAGCTAATGTCTGTAAAGTGATGAGCAAGTCAGAAATGTTTTTAATATTCTCTTTGGTTTTCTTAATATAAAACTGTAGGATGTGAAAAAGACATCAATCCGATTTAAGGACAAAAGTTAATCCTGAGCATAATTTATTTTCTTATGCATTTCAACAAATATTTGATGTTCTGAAAAAACTGTATAATGAAGTATATAAACAATTATCATAGAACTCTCAGCCCAAGCACACTCTACAGATGAATTTTCTGCTATTAACAGGAACTAGTTACACATTCAATTAATTCGATTCTGGTCAAAAGTGTTAGTGCCTATGATGGGGGAGGCATTTTAGGTAGAATGAGAATACAAAGATAATAAAGTACTACACCCTGTTCTCATAGGGTACTAATTTCACAGGCATTAAATTCTGATTTTTGCTACAATTTATTCATTGGAGACTCAAGTTAAGGACCATAATGATTCACTGGAGGAAATATGGATATGATTTGGATATGAGAATAAGATTAAGTTTTTAAGGAAAAACAAGCCCTCAAGATATACCAAGAAATTATAAAATAAATATGTAAGCAACAGTCTCACTAGAATAAGGGAGGTCTAAGTGAAGAATGGCAAAACATAGGTACCCATACCTAGAGGTACCTAGAGGGGATGAAAGGGAAGCCTGAGAGAAACGAGAGGCAGTCAGAATGGCAGTCTCCTTTCCTCCCAGGAAATCATCATGTCAAAAATGAATAAAAATCCACCATAGCCCTGGAAAACAAAATAAATCAAATCAATGTGCAGAAATGGTGAAGAATTTTTGATATAAAATCGGTTACGATCAAGTCTATGGGAACCATACATCTTTAGGCATGTTGTCCAGGTAGGACAGGCTCAGGGAACTGTGGCCCCAGAGGCAGGAAGGACATGGAAGGAGAGTTGGTGCTTCAAGGCAATTGCATGTTAAGCATCAAGGTTGATGGGTCTTTTACCCTCCTCCTAAACCACAGATAACAGAGTTATTTGCCCACAATGTGATGCTTCAGGGTAGGGCCTCTAAAAGATGCCCACATATGGGAGTGACAGGGAGCCTTCACTCTCAGGAAACAAGGTACACCTGGACAGAGGTAAAAGTATGCAAATGTTCTTGTCCTGTATATGACAAAAATACTCTAAATTTAGCAAATAGGATCTATGTTAGAAAAATACAAATGTTAGAAATGAATGATTTAGGATGAATAATGTACTACCAAGAGGAGAAAAAAAATAGAACAAATAATGATCATTAATATAGCAAAAGATAGAAATGGAAATAAAAAGAGGCAAACAGCCAGGTGCGATGGTGCACAGCTGTAATCCCAGTGGCTCTAGGGGCTGAGACAGGAGGATCGTGAGCTCAAAGGCAGCCTTAGCAAAAGCGAGGTGCTAAGCAACTCAATGAGACCCTATTTTTAAATAAAATACAAAATAGGGCTGGGGATGTGGCTCAGTGGTCGAGTACCCCTGAGTTCAATCCCCAGTACCCGCCACCAAAAAGAAAAAGAGACAACCACAAAGCATGGAAAAAGAAAACATACAAAATAACATTAATAACTGTAAGAATATGAATGATAACAATAGTATTAATTGATTGTTTCCCTAATAAAATACAGACCAATTTGGACTAGACCAATAGATAACTAGAGTCTAGTTATCGGTTGTTTTCAAAAGACATACTTGAAAAATGAATTAAAAAGATATGAAGTAAAGGGGTGAAAAAATTATATTAGATAACCATTAACAAAAGTAATGCCAGGATGGCAGTAATAAGAGCGTACAACACAGAATTCAATGGAAAGTATTTTTTGGGGGGGGGGGCACAAATTGATTTTTTTAGTGGGTGGAAAACCAGCCATGTATGTAGGTACTATAAATATGTAACTAGCCAGACACCATTAAAATAAGTAAAATAAAAATAGATAAAAATGGACACATCTACCGTAATGATTAGAAACACCATGCATTTCAAGAAATGCCAGAATAACAATTAACAAGATTGTAACAAGATTGTTCTTTTAGATCTAAATGGAATTTAAAGTCAATAGAAGAAATATTCTTTTCAAATATAGAACACTGAAGAGCAGACTGTTAGGCCACATATAAAATCGCAATAAATCCCTAAAAATTTAGATCCCTACAGACCAGTAATTGACTAAAATGTAATGCTATTAATAGCAAAAGCATAATTCTTGGGCACAAGAGGAAATCAAAATGAAAATTACAAATGATATGAGAAATTAATAGGGATGAGAATACTACCTATCAACCCTGGAGATAATATATATAAAAGCAAAATTTAATAAAATAGGGAACAAATGAAAAATCAGTACACTTGTTCACTTAAAGATACACAATATTTTTCGAAGCCTAAGAAAGTAGTTGTGTCTGACATATAAGATAAAAGAGAAAAGCCAGTAAATGATCCAGTTCATGGTGGTTTGGGTGGAATAAACCTAAGAGTTTTCATTACACATATGGGCAACTTCTTGTAATCATCAGGGTACCCCAGGGAAACAAGACCAACAGGATTCAGTTGATGAGGAAATGACTCGTTGATTGTGGAAGTTTGGCACAGCCCAAGTATGCCAAATAGGCTGGCAGGGAAGAGTTTCAGTTAGAGTCCAAAGGCAGTCTACTGGTAGAATTCTTTCTTCTTGAGAAAGTCAATCTTTTTTCTTATTAATGCCTTCAATTCATTAGATAAGGCCCACCCACATTATGGAGAATAATCAGATTTACACGAAGTCTACTGATTTAACTGTTATTCTCGTTTGTAAAAATCCCCTCACAGAAATATCTAGAATAATGTTTGAACAAATACCTGGTTCCTTTGGTCTAGCCAGGTTGGCACATAAAATAAACCATCTCAAGTTCACCCCCTGTCAATGTGGCACCCATACACATCTCCTTAAACCATGCCTAGTTTCCAGATAGAGACATAACAAGGTCACATTTCTACCTCATATGATACCATGGTGTGCAGCTGAGAATGCACTGACCCTCTTCCCAGAAGAGAAGGTAAAATCCCTGGGTGATATTTGCTCTTCTCCTTGATACCTTTGCTATTTCCTTGATAACATAAATATTACAAAGTAAAGTTGACAATATCTAAATGCTATGATACAAAGCCAATATATTCTGTTAGATGACAAAGGGATAAGAAAAGGAAGAACGAAGACATTTGCTTAATAGGTACACAGGACACGTATACAAACATAGTAAAATAAGAAATACTCCCGACGATTGCAATGCTCATTTATGTAACTTGGTATGTGTTTGTAGCTGGTGTATATCTCTTCTACTGCACATTTAATATTTCCTTTGCCTTCAGCAGCATCTCATTTGGCATAGCTTTATATATATATTATATATATATATATTCAATCCCATATATATATATATATATATTGGGGATTGAACCCAGGTGTGCTTTGTCACTGAGCTATATCCCAGCCCTAAATATGTATGTGTGTGTGTGTGTGTGTGTGTGTGTGTGTTTTAAATTTTGATACAGGGCCTCACTACGTTGCTGAGGCTAGACTGAACTTCTCATCCTCTTGCCTCAGCCTCCCAACTTTCTGGGATTATCGGGGTGCATCACTACACCTGACTTGGCATAGCTTTTTACACTGGTATAGTAACCTTTCATTCCAGAAGGTTCTGGGCCATTTGTATGTAATTCCACTTGGATTGGGTGCTTTTCTGTTGACTTTATTTTTTTAAAACAGAGTCTCAGTCTATTGCCCAGGCTGATCCTCTTGCCTCAGTCTCTTGAGTAGCTGGGACTACAGGTGTGAGCCACATGCCCGGCTTCCACTGACTAATAACAAGGTGTGGTAATATTAAGAGACAGCTTATGAAATCTCTTCCTTACTTCTATTATGCAGCATCAGTCCAGCTTAACCTTAGGTAGTGAGGATCAATCGCCTCAGTCAGCATAGAAACTCCCTTTTCTATCTGTTCATCTAGGGGCAGGAGGAGCCTGAAGTGGCAGGTGTCACCTTTGACTTCCAGTTCAAAGGAATCATTGTCCTGTCTCTTGGTGGAAGTATTCCTTGCTCTGGATCTAACACCTTCAGATCAACAGAACAACAGAAATGTTTGTTTGGTGAGGATAAGAAACAAATATTTTTTTTTCCACAGTGAGTCACTAGGGGTAATTGCACATGGTGACACTTCTATTTCCACCCGTAGATTTCTAGAACTGTGAATTTGGCTATGAGGGAGATAACACAAGATTTTGGAGACCAATGCAGATGTCTTCCAGCCCTTCAAGCTATTGCTACCTACCTGGCATTGTAACTGGGTCTTCAAAAAACCGTTGTACTATTGTAGAAAACCAGCTGCTTTGGAATGGTGGAGACAATTCACTGGAAAACCAGTGGATTCTTTGAGCAAGTGTCCATTGCTGCATTTGTTTTGCTGTGATGTGAAGTCTTTGATCAGAAGAAACGCTGTGATATGATGACAGTGAATAAGGCATTCTATAAATCCATTGATGGTGGCCTTGACAGAGGTATTGCATACAGAAAGTAAGTTTGTATTCAGAGTATCTATTCCAGTAAGAACGAAACGCTACTCATATTATGATGGAAGTGGTCCACTGTCACCAACCTGCCACCAACTAGCTGGCAGCATGCCCTGAGGCATGATGTCATACCAGGGACTCAGTGTTCGTCTCTGCTGAAGGCCGATTACTCACCAGGCGCGGAAGCCAGCTCAGCCTTGGTGAGTGGAGCTTCGAGTTGCTGAGCTCAGGCATAACCTCCACCCTTAACATTATGGTGGGTACGTTGTTAATGCATCCATTGAGAGGTGACAAGAATGGCTGGGGAAAGAAATGGGTTGGTACCCACAAAACAAGTCATCCTACCTACTTGATTGTAAATTCTTTCTCTGCTGAGGTCACCTTTTGGGTGATTCATTGTCCCAGCAATGGAAAGTTGACTAACACAGATCTTTTCTAACACCTTGAACTGCAACATCGAATATAGAATCTGTTTAGTGGACCCATATCAATAAATTCATCCTGATCTCCCCAATTGGCCCAAACCCTTCTATTCATTCTCACACATGTTCCCCAGATTTCTGTCTACATAAATCAGAAACATCAAGTAGTACTTTTGAAGCACAGTGTACTTCTGCAAGCATCCCATTTTTTACTTCCTCTTTAGGGGCCTTGAATCTAGTGCTAGTTCCAGAAGCAAAGAAGAATATCTGGCTGGGTACATGTATGAACAGGCATGAAGCTCTCAAGCATAATATTGAGAAGAAAAGTCAAGCACAATTGGCTAAGATATATTTATGATTCCATCACATAAATTTCAAAAATAAGCAAAACTTATGAATAGTAACAGAATTCAGGATGGTGTTTCTCTTTGGACAGGGGAGTTCCTGGGAAAAGGTGTAAAGGAGACTTCCGGGTGCTGGTGTTGTGTTTCTTAATCTGGACAGCTGCTGCTACATGGCTATGTGCACTTTGTGAAAAATGTATTGATCTGTATACTTATGGTTCGTACACTTTGAGGTACATAGGTTACACAGCAATATATATGAGACATGACAGAGTTACTTTTAAAAAGTAAGTAAATATTTAGGAGGCAAAAGTAGTAGTTACCATGGACTGAATGTTTATCTTCTCTCCCCAAAATTTATATCAAAACCTGAACTTCAATGCTATTTGAGGCAAGGCCTCCTGATTGCATCATAAGGGCAAAGCCCTCAGGAGTGGGATTAGTACTCCTATAAAAGAGACTCCAGAGAACTCCCTCAGCCCTTCTATGTGAGAAGAGAAGATAATTATCTGTGAAGCAGGAAGTGAAACCTCACCAGACACTGGTCTGCCTTCACCTTGATCTGAGACTCCCCAGCCTGAATATCTGTTGTTTATAAGCTGCCCAGTCCATGGTATTTTGTTATGTCAGCCCAAACAGATTATGACAATAGCTTACTTAAGTTCATGTTAATTTTTCAAGTAATTCAGCAGCTTCAGAAAAGAGTAAAATCATTAAACAGAAAAGCTCAAAAGAAGGAGGGAACTTTGTTTCAACATAGAAAAGACAAGGGCCAATTTATAGACACAAAGGAAAAAGAGAGTTTAAAGTTGTCTTGGAACCAGCTGTAGAGAAAGAATCAGGAACATGAAGACATTTTCCTTGGAAAAGATGAGCAAAGGGATATAAAAAGTTGACAGTTCAGAAAAACTCTGAAATGAAGATTTTTTATTAAAGAACCACCATGTGAACCAGCTATCCCACTCCCTGGCATTTATCCAAAGAGAACTAAAATCATCATATTATAGCAATACAGCCAGACCAATGTTTATAGCAGCACAATTCACAACAGTCAAGTTAAGGCACCAGCCCAGATGCCTGGAAATAGATCAATGGATAAAGAAAATGTGGTATATATACACCATGGAGTTTTACTCAGTCATAAAGAAGAATGAAATTATGGCATTAGCCAGTAAATGGATGAAACTGGAGAACATCATGCTAAGAGAAATAAAACAGACTCAGAAAAAAAAAAAAAGAACCTCAATATTCTTTAGGCATGAGGCTAAGAGTGTTAGGAAACCTATTCCTACAGTATCACGAAGGAAAGCTATTGCTTGGTGAAACTGAAGGTTTAGATGGGATGGTTTAGGTGATAGTGACTGCTCCTTAGTGATCATGTGCTAAATCATGTTTTGAAAAGTGTTTAAAGAGAAAATATTTACATATTACATAAAAGTTAGGTAGGGAATATTTAGTGACTTTTATTATAACAAACTGTGGAAGAAAGGCCTCCCCTCTTGCCTTTCTGATATGGGTTGCATTAGTAAAAATAACTAGTAGAGTAGTTATGTAAAAAAAAAAAGTCCTTGAAAAATGAATGGACAAGATAGAACTTGAAAAATACAGGAACAGTTGTTCTGTTCTTATAAAAGTTGAGATGCTGACCAATTGCCATGTCTGTGGAAGCCAGAGCATTTCATTCTAGGAGGAGAGCGGCCCTGGGTCGGCAGCAGCTCCATTGCCTGCAACTGGCTCTTCTGTGCTCTTCCCTGGCTGTGGGCTCTGCGGGTGCACACATGTCGGGTTATGCCATCCCCAGGGGTTTCAGTGGATGAAGTAAATACTGAGCCCTCAAAGCCTGACATCCTCGAGTGGGAGCCTCAAGGAGTCCTGCCCATATATCAACAGCAGTTTGATCTTTGCCATCTTAAATGAAGCTTTTTTAAGTGTACTCAGACCCAGAGTGACCTTGAGCTTTGTGAAGGTCCTGGTGGGGTGCTGAAGCAGGGCGGGTTTACAAACGGAGCAGCCCTAATCAAGAAGCTTAAACTGAAGAAATGGGGAAAAAATTGGATCTCATGACCAAGTTAATTTAGCATACAATTATCATTGATAGTAAAACAATAAAGAATAAAACCACCAGCTGAACCTCCCTTCCACCATTAGTAGCTTCTTCACCTCGGAATCACAATGTGGGAAGGTTGCTCTTCCTGGAGGAGGTGATGGAGACGGTGTGGAGCTTGGGACCAGGCCAATGTTCGTGTGGCCTCCTTAAACGGGTTGTTATGAGGCTTACTGTTTGTGAATTAATTAAAATAAAATTATTTTCTTCCAAAAGTTAAAAAATATATACTTTATGAAATATGGCTTATTTTAAAAAATAAGTTGTAGCAATCAACTAGAATAAAACCTGGAGGAGGTGATGGAGACGGTGTGGAGCTTGGGACCAGGCCAATGTTCGTGTGGCCTCCTTAAACGGGTTGTTATGAGGCTTACTGTTTGTGAATTAATTAAAATAAAATTATTTTCTTCCAAAAGTTAAAAAATATATACTTCATGAAATATGGCTTATTTTAAAAAATAAGTTGTAGCAATCAACTAGAATAAAACCTGCTGACCCAGGAGAGTAAACAGATTATTTAAAGCACTAAAAAGTATAAACTCCTGTAGAAATAACTAGACCATCTTGACATCTATAGTTTATTTGGTATATGATATCCCTGTAATTCTTGCCTTCTAGAATCTTCTTAACATTTTTCTTGGTTGGTAGCGTATTGCCAACAACTAGTATGGTTTCATGTGCACTTCTAAGAAAACAACTCTAATGTCAGTGAATGTAAATCCTAAAGGTTACACCAGCAATACCAAACAACTGTCTTTCCTTAAGCATTGTTTACTGATCTCAACATTGAATTCAATGCACGATCAAAAACAGTTATTCTCTACCCTTGTGCACACTAGCAAGAGATAAAAGATGCACACTTATTCACTCATTTCCTCACTCATAAATTCATCAGGTTATTCAGCAAACATTTGATTGAAAAAATTATCTGTTTTGTCAGAGAACTAATGATGGATATGACATAGCTTCTGTCCTTCAAGAGTTTATGGTTTAGGGCAGCATACAAATATAAATAATTATAATCTAGAGTGATCTAGAGCTGTGCCCTAAGGGTAACAGTGAGTCAAAGTCATAGCAAGAGTGAGATTTCTATTTTAATAATATGCTTCCTTAACGTTCTTGGACAAACAGGGTCTTAATGAAAGCATCTTGTAAACTCAAACTGCTTTCAGAAATTGCTGGTGAGACTCACAGCTCTGTACTCCCCAATCCATGATCTTGAATTAGAGACGATTTAGACAGGACACATCGCAGCTTCCTCGTCCGTAATTTGAGGATGACAATTTCTCTCCCACTAGTCTGTCATAAAGATTAAGTGAGATATTGCATATGTGGCCCAGATGTCCCACATTTGACTATAAAATAAGATCACATTCACTATACTTGTTTTCCCAGTGCTGGGGACTGAACCCAGGGCCTTGTGCATGCTACCCAAGCACTGGGTCACTGAACTGCAGCTCTAGCCCCACATTTACTTTAATATCCCCATTACATGATTCTGAATCTCCAAAAGTCCTCCCAAAATAGCGAGTCCCATCTCTCAGTATGTAACCCCAAGACCACTCACTCTGGGATGTCCAGGAATTTGAGGGCGCTTCTTAGCCATGAAGGTCAGCTTTTAGCTGTCACCTCTCCAGTGAGTTTGAAGAAAGTCTGGATAAGACGGAAGCTTAGGGATATCTTCTGGGTATCCCAGCAGATCAGAGCTGGTGCCATTTCTCCATTCTTATTTACAAGGAGACTAAGTAAGGTACAAGCAGGTCGGGCGGCTGGTTCAAGATCACATGTTTAGATTTTGCTTCATTGGAGCCTAGAACCACAACTCCAGGGTATTTTCCATCATTACAAATCAAGGCAAATGGATAACACAAAAGAAAGAAGGAAGTTTGACTCTTTGGGGTAGGATGACAGTGGCGAGTTTTCCCCCTGTTTTTCTAAGACAATATGCACCAGATAAATAGATTTTTTTTTGTAATCCAGGAATACAAAATGAAAACAGAATAGGAGTTGATTGAAATCATATATTCAAATTCCATCACTCAATGCTGTCATTGCTTGTGGAAAATAAAAAGAAGAAAATATAGATTTTCTAGAAGTGTACCTCATTATCTTACTATCATGTTTCATTTCTTTTTGGTGTGATGGCCAATCTATAGTGTTCTACTGGTTTTTCTACCACTTGAGCACATATTACAGGTTTAAACTATTCAGGAGTGGAACAAGCAAAACAACAAATCCCCCAAAACCCAACTATGTCATCCAGTCCTAATTTTAATCTCATTTGTCTTTCCTGAAAATGTGCCTCTCTTCTGAACCCATACTATCACCGGAGTCTCAAGAGTCTTTCAGCCTAAATTGCTGGATATAGGATTTTTTTTTTCTGGTCTATGTTTGTGATCCCATCCATAGGGCCAGTATAAATCGAAGGGTTGATTTTTTTTTTTAGTTAAAAACACACTTGGAGTTTCATTGATCTGTCATATTAATAATTATAAACCACCATTAGTCTCTTCCAACCCCCATGCCTCTTTGCCCTTTATTCTCAGCAGATGACTTTCCTTCCCTCAACTGAAAAAAAATATACAGACCATTGGAAGAGATTTCTCCTTTCTGTCTGTCTCTCTCTCTCACCTCAGCATTGTCCTTTTTTGTCTATATGTACCAGATGCCCGTCTTAGACTGAAGCTCATCCATCCTTCCCTCCCTTGGTTCATATCAATTAACACGTGACTTCTGGACTCTCTGCTTTTACAAAATGGCTAAAACACAGAGTAGTAAATTCATTGTTTAGATATCACCTTCTAAAATATTTCCAAGCAAGTTTTCAGATAAACCTATAATGGAATGAGTTATGTCCTTGTCCTGAAGGATCTCAAGTATTTCAGAATCAGTCTCATCTGCATCCTTGCCCTGCTTTATTCCTGTTAACACAAAACCAAAACCAACTGACAACCTGAGAATACCGACGCGCGCAGCTGCTCCTTCTGGTTCATTCAAAATCCTAAATTCATCTCTGGGATGCTGTTCTCAACTTCATGCCTTGTGATGTGACAGCCTGCTGGGTTCTCCCTCCCTCCATCCCTAATTGAAGTTTGGTCTTTATCTTTGGTTTCCTTGTTCAGCTGCAGAGCTGGCCTTCTGCCTGCATGCTTTTCTGGCCAAGATTTAACCTCCCGTTCCGCTTCCACCAGAAATGTCTTTTTTCCTCCAAGGTCCTCCCGCTCATTCCTAGTATTCCACAGCTGATCTTTTCCCTCGATAAAAATAACAAAGGTTTTATGCAATTTCTCTTAATTTCCCAAGGTTAAAAGGACAAAGAAACAAGACAGCCAGAGGAGAGATGGGGAGAGGAAATGGTAAGGGAGAAAGAGTGCAGGGAGGATGAGCTTGAGGTCCAAGAAGTTTGTCATTAAAGTAAAGGTGAGCCAGGTTTCCATTTCCTCAGTGAAATTAAAAGGATAGTAAACTAGAAAAATGAACTGGGTTTGCACTCCCTGAAATAGCTTTGTTTAACCTTACTTATTATCTTCATGATTCAAAATGATACATATGAACAAACAAAGGCTCAAAATTTAGCTATAAAAACCTAACTAACTAGATTTGAAATGCACAAAATTATATGTTACAGTAAAACCCAAGAGAGTACGAGTTGATTGTTGTGTTTTAATCAGTTTTGACCACTATCCCTGCTCCAAACAAGATGTCATAATCAGACAGTCATGGAAATTAGTCCTTTGACCAGAGCTACTCTGAAAAGAGGGTGATGGAAATGATCCTTCTCTTCTCAGAGTGATTCTTAGATTCAGGGCAGAAGTTACGGAGAGAATATGTCGCCCATCCTCCAGCTGATATGAAAGATTTGTAGCAAAGAGTGTCAAGGATGAAGCCAATCTCAATAAGCATGAAGTGTGTGAAATCAGAGATTCATGGTATTTTACACTTCTCTTGGCATTTACTCTGCAAATAAGAGTGGTCCAAACTGTTATTAAATTATTTTGTAAATAATAATTAAATTATTTCAGTAATAATTTTCTGGCATAATGCCTTTTTTTGACATCCTATAGTAGATACGAAAATAAGGAAAAGTTTTCTTCATATACACACACATATCCTTTTTATTGGTACTTGCTACATATTTTAGTTTGTTTAAAAATAATATGTTGAACTTAACTAGTTGCTATGTAAATGAAAGTTCACAATCATTAAATTTAATCAGCTACACAGTTATTTTGGCAGATTCTGAAATGGATATGACCCGGGAGAATTCTAAAAACTAAACATGTTTCAGAGCAGCTCATTATCCTATTGAAAATAATTTTAAAAATAAGCTTCAGATTGTACCTTAGAAATGGTACAATTAGATTTTACTATGGTAAAACGGTACCTTAGGATTTTACTATATTGTTTATCATAGTCTAAATTTGTACTTCCTTTTCATTTGGAATCATGTGGGTCATAAAGGAGAGTTGAGATAGGAATGAAGAAATGAAGGCTTTTTATAAGAAGCAGGAGAATATCAGTCAAAGTGTTCTTTACTGACTCCATTCCCACTGGCAAGCTGGTATGCCAGGATCACATGTGGTGCACAGATCCTATAACTTTTGGTTCTCCACTATTTTCTAACACCAAACCCAGGTCTGTTCTGCTCTCATTATTAATACTCTCCGTCAGCTACTTTAACAATATTAACAATATTAATTAGAAATGACCTTTCAACTCTTTTGTCAGAAGTGTAATTTAAATAAATTAGTCTTGTTCATCATTCTTACATCAGACACCAAAAATCTGATGGAAAAGATTTGGATCAAAATGCAGATTTATTTGAATCCAAAGTCTGTTCTTTCATTTATCCTATACATTTTCCCAAAAATGACAAGATTATCTATTGACTCAAGGAATGTTTGGAGATTATCAAATGTATTTCAATCCTGTATCCAATCTTGATCCCATTATTAAACATTTAACAACCCCCCAAAAGAGCTTTAATATGCCAAAACTCCAGAAGCTTTATTCCGAAACTGAGATTATGAATAACTAAATTCTTCAAAAAATATTTAATTTGTTGTATGAATAGTAATTCTCTAGAGACCTGTGCTGTCTCTGTGTTTGGGTGGCAGGTTAATTGCCATGTGTGCTCATATCTTCATACAGGAAACTGCTTATGGATCTACTATCTTGAAGCCCTTTGACCCTAAAGCTTCTCCCTTATTTATCCCTTTTGCCCCCTTTGATGTTGAAGTTAAAAATCAGTCAAAAACACAATTATATATGGACAAGCAGGCATGGGATACAACGAAAATAATGCCAGCCATGAACACTTTATCTCACATTAAGTCACCAAATCAACAGCCTGGTCACATAGAAGGCCCATCTCGGGAATTATTTGTTTTGATGGAAGAGGTCATAAAGATTGAAAAGCACTGAACAAGTTTGGTAAGATTCTGCATTGAAAGAAAATTCTAGGGCATGGGGGCATAGTTCAGTTGCAGGAATTTTCCAAGCATGCACCAGGCCCTGGGTTTGACCCCCAGAACCTTTAAAAATAATAACAAAATAAAGAATTTTTAAAAAACATCTTATGTGAACGGTGACTTCATGTACCCCTATTAAGATGTCCTTTAATTCTGAAATTTTATAAACTGTTACGGATATGCAAAAACCAAAAATTTAAAGTCACTTTTCTTAGAGTAGACTTTAACTAAAAGTAAGTCAATCAACAAAAAATTTTTTACATTCAAATATGGGAAAACAGGCAAATAAAAACTTCAAACCTAAATTCTTTTATAATATCCCTTCTCAGTGCGCCCACCCTGGCCGAGTGTTATCCTTACCTTACGTTAAACTACACGCGCCCTCTAGTGCAGCTCTCTGGAAGTGCAGCTACTAGTGCTTTGCTTATGTAAACTTTCCTTCTTGTGAGAATTTCCAGATGAGCCATGCTTAAAATGTCGGTTTATCCTCCACAGCAACTCATACTGATATGTTTCCCCAGGGTTCATGAAAATATACTACTTTATCAGACTTATTTATCATCTATTCACAGAAGTGGCTTATTAGAGTGCATAAAATATTACACAATTGGAAGCGTTAGACTATATTGAATGATAAAAGGAAAAGAAGGGTGAGGCAAAGGGATCAAGAAATTAGATGAAGATACGTAAAATAACAACTGACCATGCTTCCATTGAAAGGCTGTAGAGTTAACTTTACATATTTATATTAATTGTCACAGAGCAGGTTATCCTATGGTAAGAGCAACGAGCAAAATCTGAGAAGCTTATGACAATAATTTCTCTTTTAGGTTATAGAATTTTTTTTTCTGGTTTCTGTGCCAATGGAGTAGCTATTGGCATTCATTTCCTGTCACTTTGATAGAGGGAAGAATCTTTGAAGTGTCTTGCCCTTAAAAGCTTTGGTCATTTTGAATCTACTCACTCTCATTGGCCGGAACCAGCCTCATGACTCCACTCATGAGGCGAGTAGGTAAGTCCAGTCTTACCCGTAGAAAGAGGAGCGGCAGATACTGGTCGGCAGACAGTTCCAGCTGCAGCATTCTCAAGGCAGGAAAGGAAACCAGAACAGCTTTGATTCATAGTGTCCTGAGATAAAAACAAATACAAGAAAATTACAACTATTTTCTATTCTACTTTCAGATAGTAATTTATCCAGTATTCCTCATTAAGATTATGTATAACATAAACTATGTCATTATAATGCATTCACAGGCTTTGATCAGAAGGCACTTGTATGAGTTTATGACATTACAACAATCCTCAATTTGTTTAAACAGACCCCGGAGGGCTCAAATATTTGTGGTTTAGGTATCTACCTCTCTGCCAAATGCTCCATTCTAAGATGTATTTTGACATTCCATGTTGAGTTATTGTGCTTAATAACTTGAAGGACAGCAAGTGCTAGACTGGGTTCTATAGGAAGCTTCTAGAAAGAAACTATTTGGGGCCAGCTGAGAACTAATTTATCTTCCTAACACCTAACTTTGGGCCAGTTAAGATCCAAATATAACCAAGGAACCAACAAGGCTCTTGTCTAATCAGAAATCTATGTTATTCTTCTGAGGTGAGCTGGGGAGAACCCCGTGGATAAAGAAGCTCTTCAGACAGTTCTAGTTTTTTCTTATTGTGCAGATAAATCATCCATTAATGGATCTATCAGAGTTCTATTTCATAACCAAGGGCAAAATAGTTTTTGCCTGAAATAGTTTTGCCATTTGTATGGCAGATGTAATCAGACCTTCTCTTCAGCCACATTAAATTAAGCCAGGGCTGAGCAATTCTATTTTTAGAAAAGTCTTTCAAGATAAACCAAATGAGAAAGATTCCATTCAATGCAGAAATTTTATAGCAAAATAAGGTACAGACAGGAGCACCTCTTTTTTTGGTACTGGGGTGTTGGGGATTGAACTCAGGGGTACTCGATCACTGAGCCACATCCCCAGCCCCATTTTGTGTTTTTGTTTTAAATTTAGTGACAGGGTCTCACTGAGTTGCTTAGCACCTCGCCGTTGCTCAGGCTGGCTTTGAACTCGCGATTCTCCTGTCTCAGCCTTGCAAAGTGCTAGGATTATAGGTGTGCCCCACCATGCCCGGCAAAGGAACACTTCATTTTAAAAATAATTTTGCCAGGAATTCTATTGGTAACCAATTTAAAAACTAAAGACTTTTCTGCTGAAATAAATGATGATGATGATGATGATGATGATGATGATGATGATAGTAAACCTTAATTGAATGTTTGCTGTGGCCAAACAGTGTTATAAATAAGCACTTCAATGCATTATCGCATTTAATTTTCACAACAGTGTTAGATGACAAAACCTGCTCTTAATCCTAATCTTCTAGTGGGGTACAATGAGGTCATATAATTAGTGTTAAGGAAAAACAAGGCACTAAGTGGTAGAGTTGGGGATTTAGAAAATGCTGGCTAAATGTAGAACACCTAGCATCTACACTTTCATAAATAATATCTTCAGTTTTAGAAAAATTTAACTCCAACTTTCATGTATATAAGGAATTTACTAGCAAGATCAGTTTTGGATAATGAAAGCATCAGCTGTGTATAGAGGCAAACTTGTCTTTCTGTCTTTGGTGCATCAAGTATATCCAAAAAAGAAAGAAAGAAAAGAAAGAAAAGAAAAGAAAAGCAGAAGTCAGCAGAACCATATTTTCAATTGCAGGGAATTTAACTTCTCCCAAAGACCATTCCCATGGGTCTCTTTGCAAATGAATATTAATATGTTTTAGATCTCCATCAGCATCAAAACACAGGGATTTATACTATGCTCCTACAATTTAGTTACAATACTAAATTGTATTTATACTGTGCTCCTACAATTTAGTTACAATTTCTGTAACTAAATTGTTACAGAAGCTAAAGAAAAGCCATGTAGTATTGCAGACTTTGACCTGGATCTGATGGCTTAAGCAACTATATGCTCTGCACTTTTTTGAGGCAGCTAGCTTAAAGTAGCTCATTTCCAGAAGGCTTTTATCCTAAGTAAAGAGGGCAATGACAGAGAGCTGGGTTGCTGGGTTTCCATCATCACTGTTCTTCTAGGCAGCTAGATTCCCTTTGTCTGTAATTCTTGGGTCCTCCTCCAAGAGGTAATGTTGTAGAAGATCAGTCTCCTTTTGAAGGAGAAACATTTCTGATAATCTTCCATGCTAGCCATCGTGTTTTGACAACCATCAGCTGACAAAATGCATGATGAGAAAGAATGACCACAAATCCAGCCACACCTTTAAATGCAAGTATCACTATGCCAGCAATCACAACCTTATATGAATTTGATGTACATTGGTACATATGTGCCATTTGTTTCCATTTATAAACAAAATGCAGCCTCCATATGAATTTACAGATAATAGCCCTGAGGCATCCAGTTTATCTCAAATGAGATTAATAGAATTATTCTCTACTTAAACTTTTAAAGACTATTAACCTTTCTCACATTTACAACCTCCCTCTTACCCTACTGGAATCCTGTTTTCGAAGGAATCCTTTCCTTGAAGGAATCCAATCTTAATTTTGAAGCCCAAATGAAATATTAAACAGGTAAAACCTATTTTAAAACTGTGTACATGTGAATGTTGAAATGCTTATGGGCAAAACATACTGATATATGCTTTTTAAAAATAAAGAAAAAGTAAAAGAAAGAAATGGATAAGCCAAGTGTTGGGGTGTGTGCTTATAATCTCAGATACTTGGGAGGCTGAGGCAGGAGGATTGCAAATTTGAGGCCAGTCTGGTCTGCTTAGCAAGATCCTATCTCAAAACAAAAAGCATATAAAGGGCTGAGGATATAGCCCAGTGGTAGATAAAAGAAAATACAATAAGCAAATATAGCAAAACATTATCAGTTGTAGAATCTAAGTAGTGGATATATGTGTGCTTATTGTACACTTCTTCCCATTCTTTTCTACATATTTAAGCATTCACATGATAAAATATTGAGAAAAGTACTTGCATGGTCCTTATAATTATTTCATACATAGAGATTTTATTTATGATATTTGTATATCATTACCATATAAATTCACAAAATAAAATTCTAGTCAATTTTTAATATTAAATTGACTGCTTTCAGTGTAGGACAATACTCTTCTCATGTCTCTTGGTCTTTCTCTCTTCTGACCCCTGATCCCTAGTTGGAAAAACCTGCAGAACATCTGCCATAGGTTAGGACCTCAAGGATATGAGGGTAGGAGCTCATCATCAAAGCTGGTCTCTGAGCTGGGCGTGGTGGCACAAGCCTGTAATCCCAGCCCTTAGGGAGGCTGAGACAGGAGGATCGCAAGTTCAAAGCCAGCCTCAGCAATGGCGAGGCACTAAGCAACTCAGTGAGACCCTGCCTCTACATCAAAGAACTCAAAATAGGGCCGGGGATGTGGCTCAGTGGTCGAGTGCCCCTGAGTTCAATCTCCAGTACCAAAAAAAAAAAAAAGCTGGTCTCTGAGCTGAGCTGTGCTGGAGGGTGGGCCCCCAAGGAGGTGGCCAGAAATCCGAATTATAGTTTTAAAAGGAGTGACATCTAGGTCTTTTCAAGGCTGCTGCTTGCATTTAAATAGGTGCTGGGCTTAAGGCAGTCAGATCAAGTCCAAATTGATAAATCAGATGACTGGAGCTCTTGAACTTGCCTCAAATTGCCTTGAAGACTGGTAGGTGCTGAACCCCTGGGTTGAAGGCCCTTTGTATCTGGAGCTGAACAAGGATGACACAGGGAACATCCTGCTCTCTTCAGGAAACAAGAACCACCTGGGGCCCTCTGTGGGGACATATTCTGGTACCCATTGGGGTCAAGGGCAGCCACCTTGGAGATACTCTCCATGGTCTATTAGCCCTCTCTCAGAACAAGCTTTTTGAAGTTTATTTTACTTTTTATTAGAAGAATAATTAGTTTTTCCTTTAAACATTTTCTTAAACACTACTGGACTTTTGTAGCACTAAATTTGTATTAAGGTTGGGCACCAGGAAGCTGAGAGTTTATTATCTTGAACACCACTTCAGTCCAATTCTGTGTGGAGCAAGATAAAGACCTGAGAAGTTCATTGCCTGTCTGCAAAAGGGAGGGGAACTGTTAATAAGAACATTCATGCCATATGTTATGCTATAACAGTTTAATATTAATAGGCTGCTATGCTTAAGAAGTCATGCAAGACAAATTTGAATGTGAATTTTTAAATCTCTCCCTTTCTTCTTTCTCAACTAAGTACACACTCACAAAATCAAATAAATGTTGCCCACATTAATATTATTCACTTATGATAAATGACTATGTATCAAGGAGATTCTATTTATAAAGGCAGAGAGTGAAAGAAGAAACCCAGAGAATCAATAGTGACCTAGTGACTTGAATAGTTACTCCTGTGAATGGTTGTCTATCCTTAGCTGAGTTTTGTTCATGTGAAACTTCAGCATATAATTCATCAGTAGACCCAATAGAACAAAGCTTTACTGGGACATGTAATCACATACAGAAAAGATCTTCCAGCATAAAGAAGAGTGACTTATTTTACTCTGGTATTGGAATACACCTAGAAAGTTCCTACCTTTGTGGTTATCAGGCACCTATATATATTTTGCCTCCACCTTCAGTCATCCATAAAAACAATACATTTTGTATACACTGTTTACAAAGATTAGCACTTAACTTTATAATGATGTAGCAATGACAGGACATGTCACTTTATTGTTCAATGTGTCAGGATTTCCAGTGGAATCATTTTCTGTTGTGACAGAACAACTCTTTAATTCGATATATTTGATGGAATAATTCAATAATGATGATTAAGAAACCACAGGATTCACCTTTGAAATGAAAAGATGAAAACTTTACATTCCTAAAATGTGAAGTTTAAATGTTGCCCTCAAAATTCTTTTAAAATGATATTTCTAAGTTTAGAGCCAAAATCCCCTTAAAGATGATTAAAATACTGGAATGGGAAATTGAGTTGGAAATGTCTGTTTGTGGGTCTTCATATTGCAACCCATGTACAATCAAAATAATAATGGAGGCCAACATTTATGGGCTGTTTTTGGTGTTGTAGTCATTATTCTAAGTATGAATAATGACTTTTTTATTCTTCCAGTATCCCTCTTGCTACTTTCATTCTATGCATTTTAGACAAGGAAACCAAACTAGAAAGCTTAAGTTATTAACCAAAATTATACTGCTAGGAGCTAGGAATTTGAACACGTGTATTTTGTTACCCTAGCCCAACCCTTAATATCCATCAGTCACAAGAATCTATTGTTTGAAAGCAAAGTCCCTAAACTATTCACATTTTTCTGGGCATTGCATTATAGCAGGCATATTCATTTTTTACAGCTGCTGTAACAAAGTACTGCAAACTGGAAGGCTTAAGACAATAGAATCTGTAATCTGTATGAGTCCTGGAAGCCAGCAATCTAGGTGTTGACAGATCATGCTTCCTTTGGAGGACACAGGGAAGAATATTTCTTTGTCTTCCTAATTTCTGGTGGCTCCAGGCATTTTCTTGTCTCTGCTCTCCTCTTCACAAGGTCTCCTTCTTTGTAGCTTAAAAAGACATTTGTTATTGGCTTTAGGGCTGGCCCTAATCAGCCTGGGTGATCTCAACCCAAGGTTCTTAATTTAGCTGCATATGCAAAGATAATTTTTCCAAATAAGGTCACATTCATAGGCTCTGGGGATTAGGATGTGGACATGTCTTTTGGGAACTACCTTTTAATGTACCACAGTGGATTATAAATAATAATTATCATTATAGACAGCACTTACTGATTATTAACTGTTAAATTCTATGGTAAGGTTTACATAAATATTACCATTTAATTTTCACAATGACCCCATTAAGTCAATACTAATATGCCCATTTTACAGATGATCAAACTGGGGATTTAAAAAAATATTTAGTTCTAATGGATTTAGATGAGTCTTTTGCATTTTCTTGGTTTAAATCACACTACCTGCATTTAAAATGTTGCAAAATATTTTCTAATAAAAGGTCACCAGACCCAAATGCTTTTATAAAAATTTTGAGGATCTTTTTTTTTTTGATAGGGGGGTACCCAGGATTGAACTCAGAGGCATTCAGCCACTGAGCCACATCCCCAGTCCTATTTTGTGTTTTATTTAGAGAGAGGGTCTCACTGAGTTGCTTAGCATCTGTATTGTTAAATTATTAAACATCAAAAATTTTAAAAAATCAATATAAAGTCATCTGTTAAAATTATTAAAATTAAATACTTAAAGTATTCTGTTAAAATTATTAAACATCAAAAATTTTTAAAAATCAATATAAAGTCATCAGGAATTATTCAGTATTTTCTTACAAAAAGTAAGCTAATGTGATGGAGAGGAAAAATGACCAAAGTGGCATATATATTGGAAAATTGTCTTAACCAGCTGTGCTGCCATAACAATATACCATGCCCTCAGTGACTTAAACAATAGGCATTTGTTTCAGTTTCTAGAAGTCCAAGGTCAAGGTGCTGGCTGAATTGGTTCCGTGATGAGAGCCCCTTCCTGGGTTTAAGATGGCCACCTTCTCACTGTGTTCTCTCATGGCAGGAAGAGAGCTCTGGTCTCTCTTGTTCTTCTTAAAAGGGCACCAATCCTATCATGATGGCTCCACCCTTATGACCTCATTTAAACCTACTTTCCTCTAATTCTGCACCTCCAAATACTATCATATTATGGGTTAGGACTTGAACATATGAGTTTTGGAGGGATACAAACATTCAGTTCATTAACAAGTTAAAAAATACAATTTTTTTAGAGATTGCATGATTTTATTGGTAAAATGAAAATGACTGCCTGAGTCACCTAATCTGTTCTAACCTGAACCAATGCTTCCAAAGACTCCTCTGTCAATGTCAACTTGGGATCTGCCTTCAGTACTGCTATCTTGGGCTTTTCCTTTGTTTAGATCCTGTTTTATCTCCCCTGCTTCCTAAATCTCATAAATTCTTTGTCCTTTGTTTGCTACTTTGCTTTCTAGTAACTTCTCAAAAAAGTGTTCATGAGTGTCAAACTTTTGAGCTCTGATCTAGCAATCTTGAAAAATATCTTTGTTGTACTTTAAAACTTGATTCTTTAAGCAAGTGTAAAAAATTCCACTTAAAATATTCTCTACCATCCCCTCTAATCGCATGTGTGTGCACATGTGTCTCATAGCTGCTGGCATTGCTATTATGAAGTTCAATATCAATCTGTCCTTCCTTTTTCCCTGCAGTGTCTCTGTTTTTCCTAAGTTCCCTTTATTTCCTGTTTTTTTTTTTAAAAAGATCTTTCTAAATATCTGGTGAATCTTGGTATACTATTCATAATTACAAGAATGATAATAAAGAACTATTTAGAAGACTTTGTGTGTGTGTGTGTGTGTGTGTTGTTAACTAGTAGTCCTCACTCTGGGTGACCTGATTTGGCTGTCCTGGGACTTTGGTGGTTTTCCTCTGTTAGTTTACTTCCTTTTTTGCTTTCTGATGATGGCTTAGGTTTCAGCTTTTGCAGATCTGCTATGTTAATTTACCCTCCTGTATTAACTTTGTGATTTTTAATTTTTTGATCACTGTGTTACTGCTCTCCTTTTCTTTATCCTGTTGCATTCATATCATTAAAAATATTTTTCGTGTCATTTAGGTGCAGTTGTTAGGGATCACAGAAAGAAACAAATGAACTGGGCATATCATATGAACTGCGAATCTTTCTACAGTTTTCTCACCTGTGAAATTGGGGAGTTGGAACTGACAATGTTTAAGGCAGTTCAATATTTATCCTTTTCTGGTGAGTTGGATCAAATCAAGATCTTTTTTTTTTTTTTTTCTCCTTCATGCAGTTCAGCTAAATCCTGTAACAGGAGCAACATCTCTGGATAAACATCCAGAGACCTCAAGTAAACCCAAAGCTCCCTAATGCAGTCAACATTCTTAAGAAGGAAAAGTACTTTTCTATTTACAGCTCAAGGTAAGATTTAAAGTAAAACCTCTGGGGAAGGTCACACAGGGACTTATGTTTCCAAAGTGGCATAATGAGTCGAGAGCAAATTTTTCCATAGATTCAAAGGCCCTATAGAGTTGCCAAATGGGACAGAGAAGGGTTAAAGCAAAGGATACAATGGACAAGACATTGATGGGGATAGCACCTGCCTATTATGACTTTATCTAGACGCAGCCTTGCCCATGAAGTCTAAAAACTAAAAACAAAGCACTCTACAACCAAATAGTCCAAACAAACAAATACCTGTTTCTGGAAAATTAGAGACATCTTAAATACAGGAGAGTTTTTATTAATGGTTATGCTGACAGCTTACATTTCTGTGGGGAACTTTATTTGGAACTGAGCACAACACCATTTTTTGCTGCTTCTGACTGCTTTTTCTATGCCTTGCTTCTAGGAAGTTATTCAGGGAGCAGGAATTTGATAAATGCCAGAGGAAAATGAAACACAGGGATTAAAAACAGATCCACGTCTTATCAGAAACCACTGGAAGATAGGCACAGTTTACAGAGAAGCAGAGAGATGATGATGGCCAAGGCATAGGACATGGGGCTCAATTATAAGAATTTTGTCTTTGGGGAGATTTCTTGATCTTTCAGGTGAACTAAGTCTAATGCAAAATCAATATCTCTGACAACAGCAGCTGAAAATGTCTAGGTTTGCTTGAACTTTTATGCTCACTGAAAATAAAACAAAAACAAATAGAGAAGAGAATCCTAGTTGTTTTGATGTTTGGGGTCCACTTGAGACACAGTTAACAGGCAATTTACCCAGCTAAGATCTATAGAAGGAACCATTTTGTATAGGGTCTCCTAACACAGAAACCTAAAATGGACACTAATCAGAACAGGGATAACCAAGGTTCCCACCTAACTTCCCCTTAGCTCAGATAGCAATGATATTGGTGTTTTCGATTGGTGTGCTCACCTCTGCCCTTTACATTTGAGTCCACCAACCCTCTTCTGTCTCTGATAGAAATCTGGCCCTATGACTGGTTCCCAGGCAGGAAATAAATATTGACAAAAAGCTCATGGTGGGGAGTTTCTAGTTCCTACTTCTATCTATCAACTTTCCAATTATAACTTCAAGGCAAAACCCCCACTTATCGTCTTCTTTCAGAGGAGTACATATGTCATTTTATGCAATGTGAATGAAGGATCCGCCAGGGCTGATGACCCCACAGCACAGAAAAAGGCCTGATTCTCCTACAGCTAGCTTATGCCAATTCCTTCAATCTCTGTGTCCTCTAATTTATCCGGCCCATTCCTGCCCACTCTGATCAAGCTGCTCCCTGCTAAAACAAACAAACAAACAAACAAACATGTTTCATGCTCTATCAGTGCCTGCAAAATCAAAGTACAAACTACTCAAAGTCCTCAATTTTGACCCAACCTCATTATTCCAATTATTTTCCATTACTGTGTTATGGAAACTTCTCTCCAATCAGCAGACTAATTTAATGGTGTGGGAAAATGATAACAGAAGACCTATCTCTGTCCTGCTTGAAGACCACTGCCTAAAGCAAAGCCTTTGCTGCAACTTCCTCCTTCCTCTGGAAAACACAGGAAAATATAAATAAAGAGATAAAAAGCACAATCAAATCCTACTAATCAAATGTTATCTTTGTTAACATATTGCTGTCTTTCTTTCTATTTTTCCCCATTGGTTTATTTATTTTAAAATAATTTGTACTATATGCATCTCATGAACTTAACACACTCACATAACCAACTAGCAGATCCAGGTCAGACCACTAGAATGTGCCCCCACACATCCTCACCATGTCCAAGGATAACCATTATTTTGGCCTCAAACACACAGATTAATTTTACCTCATTTCTGGGTTTTATATGAATAGAATTATGAAGTACATTTTGTGGAACAGAATTTTTTCACTCAACATTACCTTCTTTTTATTTTCATTCTTTCTGTTTCGTTATATTCAAGATGTCCTTTATAACACATAATTGCTTTGTATCCAGTTTGACAAACTTAGTCTTACTTGGAATGTTATGTCCATTTATGGTTAATATAATTATTAATATCACTAGGTTTGCATCATCTTTTTATTCATGTTTTATGTGGTCCATCAGTTTGTGTTTCCTTTTTAATTTTTTTCTTTTTTTAGATTATTAAATTTTTTTTGGTTGATTGAGAGTGCTTTTTTTAAAACTGATACAACATTTCTTTATACCTTTATTTTATTTAGTCATTTTTATGTGGTGCTGAGGATCGAACCCAGGTCCTGGCACATGCTAGGCAAGCGCTCTACCACTGAGCCACAATTGCAACCCTGAGAAGTGTTTTTTATTAAGTGACAGAATAGATGTTGGGGCCTTGGCTATTAATTAAGGGAAATATACCTTACACAGGGCCATAGGGGATAGAGAAGAAAGAAACGGACACACATAGGGAGAAAAAGCTGGGGCCAAGTGGGCAACTAAGCCTGGTGAAGTTTGAGTGACACAAGAGCTATCTCAGCAAGTTTATCATATAGGCTTCATCATCAAAAAGTTAATTATGGGAAAGTTTCAGCAAAGCAGACAATCTGAAGGATGCAGGATAGGTGAGACATTAGGGTCATCTCGTTTTGCTCAGAATTCTTTATCCCTAGGAGAAAGTGCTGAACTCAAAGCCTCAATTGATAATAGCTCTGCACTTTGACATGGAGACTTCTCAGGCCAGCATCATGATAGCAACTGGGGCATCTTGATCTGCACCTTTGCACCGGCAGCTCCCAGTGCAAACATAGCCAGGAGAGAGTCAGAGGCCATGATTTGATTCACTGCTCTCCACAAATAGGGATATTTTTTTCTGCAGTTAAGTTATAGCATTTCTTTCCCCCCTTCCTTTGATGTAGGTGTGTAAAGAGGATATTTTATTGCAAAGAGATTGCCCCTATCTCTCTGGGGACAGAATCAGGGACTTCCCTGGGAACAAGATAACCCTTACCAATCTCCTCACTCATCAAATACGATTGCCCCAGGCCACAGTATCTTAGACCTTAGTCCTGTGAAGGCTTTCAGAGAAACTCCTTCCCAGTCATCTTCTTGGGTAAGGGGATCAGGCCTGGGCAGGGCACCTGCTCTTGAACTTGGCAGATGTACTCCTGCAGGCAGTACTTTGGGAAGCAAAAGTTGACTGGATGAGACAGCTACCCTTTATCCTACTCCTCTTTCTTGAAGGTTTCTTCCTTTAAGACTTTTCTGAAATGCTCCATGACCTTATTAATCTTGGTCTCTACATCTACCAGGACCGACTCTCTGGATAGAACCACGAGAAAGATGAAGGCATCGTGATCTGCACCCAGGGGTTGTTTTTGCACTAGATCTGAGGTATGCTGAAGAACTTAAGTTTTTGGTATCTTTGCCCAGCTCTACATGCATGTTGTAATTCACCATCATGACCTGCATTACATTCTTTAAATCAAGTCAAGGTACTGCAGAGTGGGGGCAGATGGGGAACAGACTTTCATGGGCCTGGTGGTGGTGGATGAGCAGTGAGGATTCAGTACTGAACTGGTCTGTTCACTGTGTGAACAGATCCTTCCCCTTCTCCTCTCCGCCAAATAATGTTTCCAATCCCGCTTCCAAATTTTTCTGTATTCATTTATTTTTCCTTCTTTTATCACATTAAGTATACATATGTTTACTGCTGGTGTTTATCCTAGCAGGTACAGTGTACATCCTGATTTGTTTCAGTGTAAAAAAATGATTAATTTTACTACTTTTCAAATACTTTTAGAACCTCAGACCCCTTTAACTCCACTTAACACCTCCGTCCTTTCTGTGCATCATTGCTATCGTGTATTTTATGTTTACACGTATTTTAAACTCTACACACATCACAAGTAATGATTTGTATAGTTTGTATTCATTATACTTATCTTTTCCAATATCTATTTTTCTAGTTTAATAAAAAATACTTGACAGATGAAATGATATATATTTAAAGAATGCAATGTAGGGTTGTGATGTACATTTATATTATGAAATGATTATCAAAATCAAGATCAACACATCCGTAACTCAG
The DNA here is from genome assembly GCA_028644305.1 of Xerus rutilus. NCBI lineage: Eukaryota > Metazoa > Chordata > Mammalia > Rodentia > Sciuridae > Xerus > Xerus rutilus. Next base: position 16,899,443 of record CM053410.1, read on the forward strand.
TTACAATTACAGTTGATTTTGAGTTGTATGAGTCCCTCATGGCGACTTTGGGTGCTAACTCTTTACTAAATGTATGTTTAACAAATATTTTCTCCCATTACAAAAGTCATATTTTCATTTTATTGATTGTTACCTTTGCTATGCAGAATCATTTTAGTTTGATATGATTCCATTTGTATTTTTTTGTTCTTCTTGCCAATGCTTTGGGTGTCAAATGCAAAAAGTCATTTCTAAGGTCAATGTCAAGGAGATTTTTCTCTATGTTTTCTTTTAGGAGTTTTATGGTTTCTAGTCTTATATATAAATCTTTAATCCATTTTAGCTGATTTTTGTTTATGATGTAAGATAAGGGCCAATTTCTTTTCTTTTTTTACTTTTTTTTTAGTTGTAGATAGACACGATATCTTTATTTTATTTATTTATTTTTATGTAGTGCTGAGGATCGAACCCAGTGCCTCATGCCTGCGAGGCAAGCGCTCTACCACTGAGCCACAATCCCAGCCCACTTTCTTTTCTTTTGCACATGGATTTGTAGTTTTCCCAGTATCGTTGATTGAACAGAGTATTCTTTTCTCATTGTGTACTTTTGGCCCCTTTGTCAAAAATTGTCTGTACACATGTGAGTTTATTTCTTGGCTTTCTGTTCTGTTTCATTGATTTGTGGATCTATTCTCATATTGTCTTGATTACTTCTGCAGCTTTGCAATATTATTCGAAATCAGGCAGTATGATACTTCAGATTTGTTCTTCATAATATTACTTTAGCCATCCAGCATTTTTTTGTAGTTCCATATGAATGTTAGCATTATTTTTCTCTTTCTGTGAAAAATGTCATTGTAATTTTCACTGGGATGGGATTGACTCTGTAGATAACTGGGAAGTATGGATATTTTTACATTAATTCTTCCGAGCCACCAACATGGAATGTCGTCTCATTTATTTGTGTTATCAATTTCTTTCATCAATATTTTATATTTTTCAGTATACAGAACTTTCTCCTTTTTGGTTAAACTTATTCCAAAGTATTTTATACTTTGTAACGCTATTGTAAATAGCACTACTTTCTTAATTTCTTTTTCAGAGCTATTAGGGTATAGAAATGCAATTGATTTTTGTATGTTGATATTGTATCTTTCAATTTTACTGGATTTCTTATTAGTTGTGAGAGTTTTATTTGTGGGTACTTTAATGTTTTCTGTATATAAGATCATGTCATCTGCCAGCAGAAATAGTTTTACTTTATTTCTGATACACATGTCTTTTATTTCTTTTTCTTTCCTAATTTCTCTGACTAGAACTTTGGTATGAGTTGAATAGAAGGAGTAAGAATGGGCTTCCTTGTTTTGTTCCTGATCTTAAAGGCAAGATTTCAGTTTTCCATTGAGTATGAAGTTAGTTATGGGCATGTAATAATATATGATCATTAATTTGTTGAGATACATCCCTTCCATGCACAATGTGTTTAGAATTTTTTTCATGAAGTGATGTTGACTTTGGTCAAATGTTTTTCTGCATTTTGAGATCATTATATAATTTTTGTCATTATTTTTGTTTATGAGGTTTTTCACATTTATTAATTTGCCTATGTAGAACCATCTCCACCTCACAGGAATAAATCCCATTTGATCATGGTATTGTACACTTTTAATGTGCTGTTAAATATGGTTTACTAGTATTTTGTTGAGGATTTTTCGTCTGTGTGCATCATGGACCTTATCTCATAATTCTTTTTGTGTAGTGACCTTATCTGGGTTGAGAATTAGGGAAATTCTGACCTCAATAAGGTGAGTTTGTGAATAGTCCTTCCACTTCAGTTTTTTGGAAGAATTGGTATGGACATCTCTTTAGATGTTTGATGGAATTCATCACTGAAGCCATTTGGTTTTGGATTTTCCTTTGTCAGGATGCTTCTTATTATTGATTCAACCGCCTTACTTATTGGAATAGTAAGACTTTGTATTTCCTCAGTTTTTGGTCTTGTAGGTGGTATGTGTCTAGGAACGTACCTATTTCTTTTGGGTTATACGATTTTTTTGGTATATATTTGTTTACAGTATTCTCACGATCCTTTGAATATCTGTAATATCAGTTATAATCTCTGAGTTTATTTATTCAAGTGCTCTTTTATTAGTCTAGCTAAAGGCTTGTCAATTTTGTTTATCTTTTCAAAAAAATTCTCTTAGTTTCATTGATCTTTTCTATCATTTTTTTGTTCTGTTTCATTTTTTTCTGTTCTAATTCTTGCTACTCTCTTCTTTATACTAACTTGAGCTTTGTTTTTTTCTTCTTTACTAGTTACTTGCAGTATAAACTAAGGCAATTTCATTGATATCATTCTTTTCTTTTCTTTTCTTTTTCTTTTTTTGGTACTGGGGATTGAACTCAGGGGTACTCGACCACTGAGCCACATCCCCAGCCCTATTTTGTGTTTTACTGAGTTGCTTAGCGCCTCGCCATTGCTGAGGCTGGCTTTGAACTCGCGATTCTCCTGTCTCAGCCTCCCTAAGTGCTGGGATTACAGGCTTGAGCCACTGCGCCCAGCTTCATTATTTTTTTAATGTATTTATCATTATAATTTCCCCCTTAGAACTTCTTTTGCTGCATTCTAAAAGTTTTAGTGTATTGTTTCCTGTTTTCATTTATCTCAAGACTTATTCTTTCCTTTTTATTTATTTTCTTTGCCTCATTGGTTTTTCAGGAATATGTTGCTTAATTTCTATATGTTAAATATTCATTTTTTTCTCTTGACACTGACTTCTAGTGTTGTACCATTGTGGTCAGAAAAAAAGGCTTGATACTATTTCATCTTTTTAAATTTGCTAAGACTTGCCCTGTGCCATAACATATGATTTATCCTAGAAAATGTTCTGTGTGTGCTTGAGAATAATGCACATTCTGTTGCTTTTGGATTGAATGTTCTAGATATGTTGGTAGACCTACTTGGTCTAAAGTATATTTTAAATCCATTTTTTCCTCATTGATTTTCTCTCTAGATGATTTATCCATTGTTGAAAATGGGATACCGAAGTTCTCTCCTATTACTGTATTGCTGTTTATTTCTTCCTTAGGATCTGTTAATATTTGCATATATATTTAGGTGATACAATGTTGCAAAACTTAACCATTGTTCAGGTAATAAAAAAGAGGAACAAAAGAAAAGCAAAAGTATTAAATACATTCTGGGAGAAATATACATATACATATAAATTTAATAATAAATTTCAAATGCTGCTACATGATTTTGATCACTTAGGCTTCTAATAATTGATATAGTACAAAACAAAGCAAGATCAAAATTTACAGGTAATATAAGTCACAACCTATAACCACTTCAAAGAAGTACAAAAACTTCATTTAAAATGATTATTATTTCATTAACAAAAGGTTGGACCTAAAATAAGGGACCAAGGGGAAAAAATGAAATCATTTCATTTGGAAAAGAGGAAGATGAATTTAAAAATGAAGGACAAGATTAGTATGCCAATAGTAATCTCTTATTTGTTTTAGAGTGAGCTGCCTCAAATTCTCTGTGGAATGAAACAGGATGAAAAACATTGAATCACTCACTCACTCACTACAGATGAAAGGGAAAATTCCAACTGTGTCACTCATTCTACTATTTCTGAAACCTTATTTTCCATTTTTTCATCTTCTTGATAATGTTGCAGTATTTCAAAAATGTTTACTGAAACTTTCTCCTTGGATTCTTAAAGCTAAATTCACCCTCAACTTCCACCCACCCATTCACCCACTTGTTCCTTCCCACTCTCTGTCAACTGTACCATCATTCTCTGCATTATAAAGGCCTAAATTTTTTTGAGTCATCATTGACTCATTCTTTTCATCTTCTGATTTTAGTCACCATGAAATCCTCTATAATCGTTTTGTAAAATAACTCTGGATTCCATCCATCTGCCTATAATTTCATAACCTTAGCACTTTATCCTTGTGTAGCTTAAATACGCCTTATTTTCTGAATCTCTATGCTATGTCACTTCAGAGAAATAGCATTTGGACTGAAAAGAAAAAGTGATGGCAATTCAAGTCTCCACTTCTTCTCTCAAAAACTTCACAGTGTAAGTGGTTAAAAGGAAGGTTCTGGAGCCAGATCATCTGAGTTAAACTTGTTTCTGACCATTTCTAATAGTGCCTCAACTATTTCATCTAAGAAATAGGAATAATAATAGTACCTACAGCATAGAATTATTATGAGAATAAAATAACTCAATACATGTAAAGCATTTATGCCAATGTCTAGTACATCAAAAGTTATGCTTTTTATTATTGTGAAAAATCTGTATCAGTCTCTATCACTATAAAAGGGCATAGTAATTGTTTTTCCCCAAATCATCTCTCGTCTACACCAATATTTAATTCTCCCCCAGAAACCAGCCCACACTGATTTTAGTATCTCTTGCCATTTTTTCAACTTTCTGGACACTTTTCTTGTCTATTTCCCAAGGTGAATTCCCAATTCCATCTGTAAATCTTTTCGGGTTTTTCAAACTGTCTATTAAGGAGACAATGGTGAAAGCAGCCTGCCAGGGACAGGTGACAAGGGACACATCTCACTATAGAGAATTTTACCAACAGACTGATAGAAAGTCAATTTCATTCTAATCTTTACGACATGTCAGAAATTCTTAAAAATATCAACATAAACTACTTTTCCCCCTCTTTCTTCTAAAGTTGCTGTTGATCTAATTTTTGTGGTAGTCGTTGAGTTTTAATATGTACATATGTAAATATAAAACAGAGGCATACATGTACAAATATGCTCTGTGTCATTTAATTTTTATTAATTATCCTGTAGTCAACCTTGGATTCTACCCTCAAATCAATTCTGAGGACTCTTATTTACACAGTTGGCCCCCAAATATGTAAACTAAAATTAGACACATGTTCTTTCAGGAACAAGTTCACAAGGGTTCAGAGTCATTCCAGCACAATTTTTATCTCCCAATTTTGTGATTTTGCATATTCCCACATTAAAACAATACTTTTCAAATAAGCAGTGATGGCCCCATGGCTGCAAAGATGAAGAGACTGCATTTAACTTATTTCCATTTTAGCATTCTAAGTGACCACTCAAGTTTTAATTTGTGTTTATAATTTAAAACAAAGAAACAGAACTTCAATGCGTATTTTACTAAATTTGAGTAATATGGACATTTATCCTTTTTATCATGATTCCAAATCTAAGGAATGCATCAAGAAAATGATTCATGGGGCTGAGGCTGTAGCTCAGTGGTAGAGCATTTGCCTAGCATGCTTGAGGCATTGGGTTCGATCCTCAGCAACACATATAAATAATAAATGAATAAAATAAAGATCCATCAACAACTAAAAAATATTTTAAAAAGGAAAGAAAATGATTCATATAGTTACATGATTACTTCTGATTAATAGCAAGGGCCATTAATAATTGAATTGTTTCTGTATATCAAATATTCTCATTTAGATTTCTCCTTATATTGCTGATCTACATGATGAAGAGCATGAAGTCCAATTGGCTGACATGGCCTACGTAACAGTGTGTAGGAGGCCTAGGAAAACCTATATGCACTAGTGTTATGGTTTGGATGTGAGGTGTCCCCCAAAAGCTCACATGTGAGACAATACAAGAAAGTTTGAAGGAAAAATGATTGGGCTATATCCTTAACCTCATCAGTGAATTAACCCCTGATGGTATTAACTGAGTGGTCACTGGAGGCGGGTTGGGTATGGATGGAGGAAGTGGTTCACTGGGAGCAGGGTTAGTGGGTATATATGGAGAGTGGAGTCTCCCTTCTTTCTGATCATCATGTGAGCTATTTCCCTCTACCACGCTATTCCGCCATGATGTTCTGCCTCTCCTTGAGCCCGGAGGAATGGAGACTGCTGTCTGTGGACTGAGATCTCTGAAACCATGTGCCCTCAAATAAACTTTTCCTCCTCTAATATTGCCCTTATTGGTCTTGTAGTCACAGTGGCGAACAAGCTGACTAAAACAACTAGTCACTCCTGCCCAGGTTCATGGATTTCTGCGTTGGCCTCCAATATAACCTTGCTGTACCAGACTCTGACCCTCTGTGCTAAAACTTTCTTTGATCTCTAACTCCGTTGCTCAATCCCATGTCAGTGGATCACGTCCTGATTTCTCTGCCTGACCCTCAATGTCCTAGTTACTTTGTCCTCACTTCATCATTCTTGTGAACCTCTTTCTATCTCCGATTTCACTTAAAATAAAAAAAGGAACCATAATTTACCATCTTGTATCCTACATGGTTTCAGCATGCAAGTAACAATTATCTTGAATCAGTTATTGAACATCATGGTGATCAGCTATTACCAATGTTGATATAGTATTACCAATTATTGATACTGACTTACAAGTAGAATGGCAAACCTTTAATGGAAGAGGAAGAGATCATAAGAATGTCATGTATGCATCACAAAGCTTAATCTAGATTCAAGTACAAAATATTCTTTATAGTTTCTCTTTCAGTCCCCAGAGTGTTGGCAAAATTCCTCCTGATCTCACTTTTCTCTCCACACTTTCAGTATAGGAAATGTTTTGACTATGGGTAGAGACTAAGATGGGAATTTCCCCAGTGTTTTCATTATTCTGTTATTTACAGGAGAAACAAGTAATATTATTCTGCCCTTGAAGAAAAACTGTGGAGAGAATGTTACATGTGTCAAGTTCAAGTTCACATCTATTTTAATTTTTGCTTCTACCTCAGTCCTTCAATACAATTTCAGTTTACTCTGGTTTGGAGCATGTCTTTCTTGTTTAGCTTTTGTTTTTCTTGTATTTCTAGTTTCCTTTTCATTTTTTAAATCTTCTTACTGCATGCCTGCACCATATCACTAAGAAAATCCATTTGCTCAGTCATTATATCTATTGCATTAAATCTACTTTCTCCTTGAAAATGTTCTTTCTACAAATCTCAGAATTTCTGTTCTCCTAAGATCAATCCCACTTTTATTGGGATTTCCAAAAAACACATTAGACTCAGGGGCTTTTATGCTTTAAGGCAATAAGTGCTTAGAAACTAGCTGGAGGGAGGCTATACAGACGAGCAGAATAGAGTTCTTGGAGCCAGATAGCATGACAAACTAGGAATGTGCCATTGTCCAAAAAATAGGAGATTCACAGCACATGTTATAGAAGGTGCCTGTTTACCAGAGCCAGTGTGGAAGTCCTGTGTTAGCTGTGGGAAACTTGACAGCCTACAAGATGCCCAATCAGACCTTGAAAGTACTTTTCAGGAAATTTTTCAACTAGCTTTGAGTAGGAAGAATGGAAACATGGGTGAAGTGATGGGAGATGGGGACTAGTCAGGGAGGTCTGCTGAGCCCGTGCAGGGTGCTCACCCGGGATGCCAGCCATGTCCAGGTCAGCCTTGGAAGCTTGAGACCCTGTCTCCAAACAAAAGTCTTCCAAGGCTGTGTTTATCACAGGGCACAGACATTACTTTTGAAGTGTACTTTTTAGTTTTAAAAGTTGTTTAAATCATTTTGCTAAAGTAATATATAGTTTTAAGAAAAATAACATAAATTGTTATGACAATCAAAAAAACAAACAGTGCCTTGTACTATTTCTCCCCAACTCTTTACACTCCCCAGAGAAACTTTTAAAATCATCTTAGCTATCTGTTGATAGTTACCTTAATATCTTAAATAATTTCTTAATTTATTCGGGTTAGTCATTATCTCCTTCTTGGCATGGAGAAATGTAAGGGCTCACAACCTTCCATTATTTGTAATGGATACTCTTTGGACCTTTTTTAATCTGAAAGTTTTTGTTATAACTTTGAGAAATTTCCTCCCTCCCTCCTTCCCTTCTTTCTTTCCTTTTTTCCTTCCCCTGGGGATTGAATCCAGGGGGTGCTTAACCACTGAGACACATCCCCAGCCCTTTTTAATATTTTATTTAGAGACAGAGTCCCACTGAGTTGCTTAGGGCCTCTCTAAATTCCTGAGACTGACTTTGAATTTGAAATCCTCCCACTTCTCCAGCTGCTGGGATTATAGGCCTGGGCCATCACGCCCAGCCCAAAGGATATTTTCTTGACTTTAATTCCTTAAGGTTTAGATAGGAGGAGTCCCCCAAAAGCTTTTATATTAATATAGGAGGTGAAACAATTAAATTATGAGAGCTGCAACCTAGTCATTCCATCCTAGTTTGAATGGGTGGATGGTAACTATAGGCAGGTGGGATGCGGCTGGAGGAAGTAGGTTGCTGGGTGGAACCCTGGAAGAGTTCATCTGATCCAGGGCCCTCCCTAACTTCCTGGTTAGCCACTCTTGGAGCAGTGCTTAACCACTCCATCCTTCTGCCGTGAAGTTCTGCCACACGTGGGCCAAGAGTAATGGAGTTGGCCCACCACCAGCTATATTTCTGAAATCATCGACCAAAATCAACTTTTCAGCCTCTAAGTTATTCTTGTCATGTATTTTGCTCACAGTGACAAAATAGCTGACAAACACATCTCCCTTTCTTTAGAAAATGGATGTAATATTCTGAACTTCTCAAAGACTTCTGGGGATTATCAAATACATATTTTAAAAGTTCTAACCCTGGTGTTTCCTCACTGATCATTTCTTACAGCTTTCCTCAACTTCTTTAAGAGTAGTCCTTTCTCTTTGTGTTTAACATTCTCTTCAAATATCTGGTGATATTAAAGGCAAGGCATTGAAATGCTGAGTGGGGATTTCATGTGTTAGTGATGCTGAAGCTTTCTGTAGGCTGTCATTCCAAATGGCTCCTCACCTGAGTGAGGGGATCCCAGAAGCCCTAGGTCTCCTGCCTGGAGGCATGTAGTGGCCTGTGTTGTATTCCCAGGGACCATGGGGATAAACTCTTCTATGCTTAGGTTTTCAGTTGTTCATTTTTCAGCCCATGTTTCCCTCTTCTTCATTCTACTGGGAGTCTTTAATTCCCTAGTCTTTTCAGGGAAGGGGAGGGAAGCTTTGGCTTTATTATTTTCCAAGTCCCTCTTGAAGGCATGCCTTATCCTGTCATTTTCCCTACTACATTAGTTTTCCACCTGACATCAATTTTATCCTTCCAGAAATATTTTAAATCTATTTTCCATTGGTAATCTATTTCTTAATTCTTATCATCATTGCAAGTTTGTCCAATTCATTCATTCATTCATTCATTCATTCATTCAAATTAGTCATACATGACAGTAGAATGCATTTTAACACATTGTACACAAATGGAGCACAACTTCTTATTCTTCTGGCTGTACATGGTGCAGAGTCAAGTTTGTCCATTCTAAATTCTCATAATTTCATTTTAGTTGATCTTGGCAAGGAGAAGAGGTATCAGTCGGCTATCATTAAGTGTTAGTCCCATGGTTTATTTTCATTGCACTGCTGGGTGCACTGGAGGTCAAAATTTTCAATCCTTACATGTCAGAAAATGTCTATATTTGGCCCCCACACTTGGTTATAAGTGACTCATTGTCATGTTCCCTTGGAAGTTTGGAAGCCTCTGTCATCAACCAGATCGGTTCTTGCTGATGGGGAAGTATGATGTCAGAATGATTCTTGCTTCTTGACTGAGATGTCTTTATTCTCTTCTGGAACTTTCAGTAATTTCTTTCTTATCTGAAATGAAGCTGGGTATAGGTATTGTTTAAAAAACTGATCCTATTCAGCATACAGTAAGTCTTTTCAATCTGAAAATGTCTTTTTTCAGATCTGAGATTTTTTTTTTTTACTACATATTTACTTATTTTCTCCCATCTGGTTTTTCTGTAATTGAATGAAGCTTCTAAAATACAATAGCAACAGAAAAGATCAATAGACTCTGGATGAAAGGAACTCATTAGCAAGTATAATTGGCTAAAAGAAAAATTCCCAATAGCAACAATTTATAATGTGTTTAGGAACAAATCTAACAAGAAATGAGCAGAACTTCATGAAGAAAACAGTTATTTTCAGAAGAATATTTTTTTAACAAAACCACTTGACTTAAAGGAATTGCATATGATATGCTTAAATGGGAAGTCATTCGGATAAAGACTTTTTATTAATTTAATCAATAAATCCTTAAGTTTCTTTTTTCTTTTGTGTTTCACAAGTCCTCTGGAATTATATTTGCATAAAGATAGCCACATATAACAAAGGCTATTTGACATAACAGCGAGAAACTCTTTATAAATATCTAGCATAGTAAAAATACATAAACAGTTCAATAGAACAGAATCATGGGTCAAGAAATTGACTGAAATATACCTGTGAATTTATACTAGGATGAAGATGCCTTTCTTAATTAGTAGGGAAAGATAAGCCATTAACAGATGTTGTTAACAAATGGTAGTGCTAAGACATTCTTAGACTTCTGGAAGAGAATCAGTCTGACTACATTACTTCATACAAATCCATGTGGATCAAAATCTAAAGCTTAAAAATGTAAACTATGAAAGTAACAGAAGAAAATATAGATGGGATTTTTTAGAATCTTTAAAAAGAAGGTGTTTCTAAACATGAGAAAAAGAAACTAAGATGATGTGGAGGAAAAGATACCAATTTCTTGAGATAAATATTGTAAACTTTACTATTATTAAAACAGTTCATAAAGTAAAATATAATATACTACAAATTAAGAGAAAAATTTTATAATGACTTTGAATGTTTTTCTTTAATAATCAAACATGCCTTATGAAACAATAAGACAAACAAATCACATAGAAAATGGTCAAATGATTGCGAAAAGCTCACAATAAACACAGTGAATAAAATTTGTGCAATACTTAAAGCCTTTTTTTTCTTTTTTCACAATTTAAGGTATTTTTAAAATAATGCTAAAATATCCATGATGTAAAATTTAATTACTTTTAAGTGTGTAGTTCAATACCGTTAAGCACAGTCACGTTGTTGTACAATTTCTAGAACTTTTTTCATTTTTTTTAACCTGAAACTTGATATCCATTAAATAACAATTCTCCGTTCCTCCCTCTCCCCCAGGCCCAAGCAATCACCTTCTACTTTTTCTATCTCTTTTCTTTTATGAGTGACTACCTCACTTACTACTTGCTTATTTCACTTAGCATAATGTCCTCAAATTTTATCCTTGTTGCAGCCCGCATCCAAATTTCCTTCTTTTTATATAAAGAACTTAAAAAAAAATCTTATCATGAAAAAGACAAGTAACCCAATCAATAAATGGGCTAAGAAACTGAACAGACACTTCACAGACACTTCACAGAAGAAGAAATATGTATCACCTAACCACAAACAAAGCCTTTATCAATGAAAAGAGGAAGTATCATGAAGAATATTCAGAGAAAACAATTCCTCTATGCTAATTCTACAGAATATTTTAAAAACCATATTTTGTTCTCCTCAAAAAGTTAGGTTAGGTGATATGTAGTGGCTGAGGATTTGCCAGTAGAACAGACCAGCAGGGGAGGGTCTAAAGTACCTCTCTGTGTACATATGGATATTGACTTCTTATTTTCTGCTTTTGGTCATGTTCTGCTTCTGAAAGCAGAGGGCATGTTGTTGAGAAATCCCCCAAATGGTGCATTTAATGGTAATGTCTCCAAATTTATTATTATTTTTGCTCTAAAATATTGTGGTTGCATTTTGTGGTTAGTTAGCTACCTACATAGTGCCTTTCATGGGAAATTAGGAGAAGTCTCTGCTGCTGTTCTGCATTAATAGCCTGGAATTCTGTATTTGCATATTTCCTTACATTGACTTTCTCCTCAATGTTAAGGACCTTTGCATCATTTATGTAACAGACTACATTTTTTTTTAGATTGCTGATGTCTTTATTTCATAAAGTTGATCTATTCAGAGAAGAAAAAGTTGTAAGAGTCTGGATGTGGTTGCACATGATTGTGACCCCAGCTACTCAGGAGGCTGAGGCAGGAGGATTACAACTTTGAGGCCAGCCTGGGAACTTAGCAAGACCCTCAAAATAAAAAGGGCTGGAGATGTCCCACAATAAAAAAAAATAAAAGGGGGTTCAGATTGTAGCTCAGTGATAGAGTGACCGTTGGTTCAAACCCCAATACAGCACAAACCAAACTTTTTAGGTAAAGGAAATAGGAGCCAGAAACTAGAAAACAACCTGGCTGACATGAGAGTGAGATAAAAAGAGAATAGTCAGATATTTTAAAAATAAACTTAAGAAAATTAAAAGCATAAGGCTAAATTTAAAATTCATAATGCAATAAACCACAGAATTTTACATTTAAGTTTTAAAATAGAACATTTAAACAGAAATTTAAAGAAATAATGTGATGTTCAGACTTTAAAAGTGTGTTCATAGTGCACAGGAAAAAAAATAAAGATAAAAAAAGAGAAAGAATAAAATAACTATGTAATACAGAGATTAGATTCAACCTAATAATATTTTTGTCTGCATAAATATTTCAGAATTGAGGAAAAACATCAACCCAGAGGTTCAGAAGGAATCATTATAATGAAACTGCTGAACACCAGACATAGAGAAAAGATCATAAAGGAATCAGAGAGTAAAGACATCAACTGCAAAGTAACACAATTTGACTGAAGGCCAGCTTCTTCAAAATAACCCTGGATGACAGGCAACCATAGGTAAAAATATATCCTTGAAGTACTTGACCAAACAAAAGAAACATAAAACACAAGAATATTAATCAAGAATTATATTCTACATAAAAACACCTTTCAAAAACAGGTTGAAATTAAAATATTTTAAGGTAAATAAAACCAGATTTTCTAAATCACTCATTTAAAGAGAATACATTTCAAGAATTTAAATGAGGGTATTTCATGAAGAAAGCTGAAAAGGTTATCTGTGGATAAATACAAACAAATACTGAATTACAAAACAACAATGATAACCTAAATCTGTGGAGTTAAAATAATTAAAACAAGGGCTGGGGTTGTGGCTCAGTGGTAGAGTGTTTGCCTAGCATGTGTGACGCACTGGGTTCGATTCTCAGCACCACATATAAGTAAATAAAATAAAGTCCATTGACAACTAAAAAAGAAAAAAAATTTAAACTTTAAAAAAAATAATTAAAACAAGATAGAGATACAATATGCAATAACTACTGAATACCAAATGAGAGAGATGTGACTGAAGTTAAGATATCCAAAGTATGCTGCATGGGCTTAGAACAAATACTGAATAAATTCAGTCTCTGGTAAATATGAAAGTTGAAACTACAAGAGTATTCACTCAAAGAAGGTTGGTCTTCTAAAACTCATGCACAGGAGTAAATTGCAATGAGAAAAAACAAAGGAGCAAATAAACAAGAGTAATGGTGATATTTTTCAAAAGACCTCAAAGCAGATCTAAATAAAAGAACAGGTAAGTGATGTTTATAAATTATCTTCCTAAGAGTAGAGGTCGTTTTATTCACTGTGTTTAGTATGCACAGTTCTTGGTTCATAGCAGGTTCTAAGTTTTTTGGGGGAAGGACAGCTTGAATAAATCAAATGGATCAACTAATGAATTTGAGGACGAGATAACACAAACATATCAATTTGAAGAAAATTCTTTCCCAAATAGGATCTAGATATTCAAAGCTATTCCTCTGTAAGACAATTAAAAATAAGTGGTGACTGTGATAGAAGCATTTGTAGAGCAATGCAGAATCTCAACTTTTGCATTAATAATGGCATTTAGATGGTTTCTAAATTTTACCTTTTACAAATCACGCTGAAAGTTTCATTCTTGTACAGACGATAATGTATATTTCTCTTAATATATTTTGCAGATGCTAATTATAATGGATGAGTCCATAATTAGGAGAATTTTGTACGTTCTAGACAATATTCTCAGTTGAACTAACAACTTTACTGAAGGGGACCTCAGGAATCTGACCTGATGCCATCTCCCTTATCTGCCCAAATCCCCCTGCCCACTGAAAGTAATCAGGTGAAAAGGAACCCGACCACCTCCTGCCATGACCTGGCCCTGCTAAACCCTATAAAATTCAGACCCTTGTTGTAGCCTGTTATCATTTTCCCCCTTGAAAATGTGCTCCTCTGTTGCTTAATAAAACACCGCCGATCCATTAAGGTCTGTCTCTGTTTTCTTTTTCTTTTTGTATTCTCTTTCATTTGCTTTCATCTACCAATCATGAAAAACAATTTCTATTTTCTTAGTTCTTTGTCAGATTGGGTATTATTAAACATTTTCAAATTCACCCTTCTATCATAAGAAAATTGTTGTTTGACAATTTATTTTGTGATTTTAATATCATAAGGTATAACATTGTTGCAAAGAGATAAACTCAATGAAATAAATATTTCTAGAAACACAACCAACAAAACTGAATCATAAAGAAATAGAAAATCTAAACAGACATGACTAGCAAGAAGATTGAACCAGTAATCAAAAATATCTTAACAAAAAAAAATCTCTCCAATATTATATGGTTTTACCAATAATCCTATGAAAAGTTTAAAGAATCAACACCAATCCTCTTCAAACTCTTCCAAAAAAAATATATGAGTTGGAGATATAGTTCAGAGGTAGAGTGTTTAATCAGCATGTTCAAAGGCCTGGGTTAGATCCCCAGCACTGAAAACAAAAATTCTTTGAGATTGGCATTGCCAATTTCAAAATCAGATAAAGATACTACAAGAAAAGAAAACTACAGACCAATATCCCTTATAAATTTTTTTATTTTTTTAATTGTCAGTGGATTTTATTCATTTATATGTGGTGCTGAGAATTGAACCCAGTGCCTCACACATGCCAGGCAAGCGCTCCACCACTGAGTCACAACCCCAGCCCCCTTATAAATATTGACAGAAAAATCAAACACTATCATTGAGCCACATCTTTAGCTCTCACCTGGATTTCTGACTTCCTAATTTATTTTTCTTCCTTTCTTTTCTTTTCTTTTCTTTTTCAGCACGGGGAAAAGAATCTAAGGTCTTTCAATGCAAACTATAGCCAGAATTGTTTTAGGTTTATCTAAGATATAAAATTTTCTCAATCATAATGTTAATAAAATGATTTATCTTTTAATTGATCGTGTTCCAATAAAAATCAATTACACATTTGTAAATTTGCAAAGTATCTCTTAATGGCTAACACCATGTCTTACTTTATTCTATTAACATGAATTGAACAAATTATACTCACCATAAACACTTACAGCTTGCAAATTGTTGTTTAAATTAGAAATACTGTAACTCATAAGGCTCATTTACCCCATTGCTAAGATGCATAAATACAATGTCATTAACCACCAACCATTCTCTCCTTCTGTCCGTGTTTGACATTCAGTTTATTACTTCTTCTCACCATTTCCCCTCTAATTGCATGACCTCTTTTCCTCGTTTTCAGTATCTTTTACTCCTTCCTTCCCATTGTTTTTCTTTGTTCGTCTCTTACTCCCCACTACTATTTTCTATAGCATCAATGAGCAAACTATTCCTGTTAGGAGCATTTTGTGGCAGGGGGATACATATCCCAAACATTTAGTTAAAGGAATCAGAATTGACTCTTGGTTCTGTTAGATGTTAGGTGACTTTTAAGGTTAATCTTAAATGAACTTCAGTATACCAAGGAATATGGGGGATAAATTAGCAATCCCAGAAAGTAAATGAGTGAAACACAGAGAGATCAATTATTTGGCCCAAGGTTATACAGCTGCTAAATGATGAATCTGGGATGTAAACCAAGCAGTTGGAGCCAGAGTTCCTGATCCTAATCACTCCTCTGTATTGCTCCTCAAATTCAGATACCTAAGGACATTTGATTCCTATTTTTTTCTCTCCAATATATTTCCTTGGCACCCTATTTTTCTCCACAATTTCTTGGCACTGTGGCCCCTTGTGTTCCGTGACTGCCTCCAGGGATCCACCTCTCTTTCCTTTGCGGTGGACATGGTCACTGTGATTTAGGATTATTGTCATTTAGTTCCATTTAGTTCAGTTTCTATTTGTGGCTAGGGGAGGGGAGGCCTCTCATCATGCAGGCTGAAGATGGTAGAGAAAATTAGTTCCTCACTGTACAAGAATATTCATCTGCTAAGAGAAATCTGTTTCTCTGCTTTGTATTCCATTCCAAAAGACCTTCTCCGTTACTTCCAAATTAGTACCTATAAGGTCCCCAAAGGGGATGGAGGGCCTTAAAGATTAGAAAACATATTTGATACATTGTAAATGATTATTTTGAGTGAGTTTCTTTACTGCTCTCTGCATGAGACAACACTTCTTAGTAAAAGAATACTAGTGGCTGCCTTGCAGAACTTGTAAATATTATATTACATAAAGTACTAAATACTACATGCAAAATACTGAGGAAAGAAAGTATTTAAAAAAACAATTAGACAGTGGTGGCTATTTTTATTTATCTTGATAAAGAATCTTATGTAAATTGAAGCAATCTCTCTCTGAGACTGACAGTATTTCTTTGTGGTTATTAGTATTCCCAAGATCCTGAAATACATTTATTTCACCGAAACTTAATATATATCCAAGATTATCAGAAATTATCTTGAATATATAAATAATATTGTTTTAATGTATATTTTACTGATTTTCTTCCTGTATTACTTTGTAGAGTCATGGTATCTAACTATAGGGTATATTATCATGATTTTATTTAATTATAATTGCATAGTTTCTTGGAAAATTACATGAGAAATAGCAACAACACATACTCCTTCTTAAAGACTGTGAATATATTTTTCATAAATTTGCAAGAAATAGATATCACAGGTGTTGATTACTTACATATTGAAGTTTCCACTTGGTCCTAGAAGTCATGAAAATGTGACTCATTTGAATAATTATAAGAACAAAAAGTCAGACTTTATCTTAAAAGGTTTCTCAGCCTCAGCACCATTGACATATGGGGTTGTATAATTTGTTGTTGGCGTGGGAATGAGGGCATTTCCATGCATTATAGGTTGCTTAGCAGTATCTTGACCTGTACCTGTGGATACTGGTACTATCCTCTCAATTATGGCAATCAAAAATATCTCCAGACATTTCCAGATGTCCCTTGGAAATGGTGGTGGGACAAAATCACCCTGGTTGAAAATCACAACCACCAACTCACACCATATTGAATTTACCTGAAGTGGTTCATCAAAGCATGGAGAACGCAGTTCCCAGTAGGGAAAAAATTACAATAAAGAGACAGGATGATCCATTCCTATTGATTTTGCATTCAGGATGTGTTTTGGTCAAGATATTTTCCTCAGAGTGAAAAGAATCTACCCACATTCTCACAATTGTACTTTTCGGTGCCTTATTGCTTGACAAATCATTCCTAGGCATAGCAAAGAACTCCTGATGACTGCAATTTATTTCAGAATCCAATATACCAATTTCCTCCTCACATCTTGAGCTATTGTTCTTCTTTCAGTATCACGTGTGACAACATTTACCTCCCACCATTTCACAGAGACTATTTCTCCCAGACACTATAAAGTTAAGGACTCAGTATTATGCAATTAAATGGTCCTTTTTAAGACTTTGCAAAGCTCCATGGATTCATTTAAATAGTGACTCATCACATTATCCTCAGAAGCAAAACCCACTTTCCATTCCCCTCATTTATTACTTTTCTAACATAGTGTGCTTGAGGCTTAAAATCCAAGTAGTCTGGTAAGACATGAACTCATAGAGCTTTAAACAAGGATAGTGTGAAGTCCAAGGGGTCATGAAGATATCAGAACTTGCCACAGATCTTTTGCGGTGACACATTGACTTGTTTTACAAAGCAATTTCTTGCATTTCCAAGAACCATACATCAGACTACCACCCTTATTTGGAGAAAGTCCCTGTTGAGGGACGAAAACAGAGAACTTTTCAGATCCTAAGGAAAGGACAGATTGGGTTGCACAAGACAGGAATGCTGCCATGAACTGGCTTCTTTGCTTTGGTGCCTCTTTCCATCCCAGCCTTTGATGTCTGCTCTCAAACAAAGACCAAGAGGAAAGGTGAGGTTTGACGTTTACTTCTTCTAAAGCCATAAAATGTGAGTGAAGGCTCTCTTGGGATTCAAGAAGTTGATGACTATTTCTGGCTCTGCTGGGGAATGGTGAGATAACTGGAGTAGGAAAGAGAGTTTGAAGCAATTCCTGTTTTCTGCCTAGCCCATAACTTTAGTCCTTCACCTGGATGGGAGAGAGATGCAGTCAGTGTGTCTGACAACCTAATTGCCTCTGCATGGGCTACCCACGTGGGATGTAAACTCCAGGTCAGGCTCAAACATCCCCTTGTCAGGCAATTCTCACGTCCCACCCACTTTCCACTCTTTCAAGTCATCAACTGTAGTCCACAACCCCTTCTAAGGCAGCCCTCTTAGGGGGCTTTATCTTCATACCTGTGTTGCAATTACTCATGTATGAACTTTAGGTCTCTTATTAGACCGTGAGATCCTTCCGTGCAGGGTCTATATGGGGGTCTGCCTATAGACATCCAGCTCTGAGCTGAATAAAAAGAGGAAAGGAGACCCAAGCTTGGAGTCATTCAGCATGGCTTTTACTTCAGACCACCCCTAATGTGTCTCCCAATCTCTAGCCCTAAACTGAAACACTGTGCACAGTCCTGATAAATACCTGCCAGTGATTTCACCAGCAAATGTTATTCAAGTGATGGTTAACACTTGTCAATCCAGGAATCTGAGTCTGATGATGGATTACTTCCTTTTTCTCCCTCTTTTCCTCTCCTTCTTTCCTCCTGTCACTAAATATTATACTGTCTACTCTGTGGCAGGTGCTTTTCTAGGCACTAGACTTCAAGATCAAGTCCTTAACTTCATTGAACTCATATCTTAATATAAATCTCAGTCTCATTCTGAAAATCTCAGAAGTGATCTGGCCAACTTCTTCCACCCAGGTGGGGTTGACTGGGGTCTCACAAGTGCAGAGCAGAGCTCACTGCTATGTTTGGATGGAATGTGTCCCAAAGGCACGTGTGATAAAGTCTTAGTCTCCCTCTTTAGGAGGTAGGGCGTCATGGAAACCCCTTGGTCTTTGGAGTGTGCTGCAAAAGGGGATCAGGGAATCCTGGTCTTTTCATTTTCTGGTCATGAGGTGAGCAGTGTCTTGTCCCATATGCTCTCTGCCATTGTTGTCTGGCAAATTGTCACATTTACAGCCCAGGTTGTGCCATGTCAGTAGGATAAGTTGCTGAAAGACCCAAGAAAGTGCCTGGAGACAGCATGCAAGTCACATGATTTGTTAGGGAAAACTTATAAGAGATAAGTGACTGTTCCAAGGAGAATTCAGTGGCCATCGGCAGAAGAGCTAGCATCCACATCCCTCTCTGTGTTTTGCCAAGCAGTGCTTCCTCTCCCCACAGCACTTTGTCCAGTGGTGGCCAGTTAGATGAGTGACGCATATCCTTATCACAAGGCCCTCAGTTCTGCATCAGGCTCACTGAGAGGGGTTGTATATGTTAGGCTACAAAGCAAAGACATTGTGAGCTTGCTTGTATAACCAGCATCCCAAGAAGCAACTGTCCTGGTTTATATGCAAGAAAGAAGCTTTCTACAGATAATCCTAACTTACCCCATTTTCCAGTGTGCATAAGAGAAAGTCAGAGTACTTCAAGAGAATGTGTATCTGGACATTCCATCCCAGGCTTGCTTTTATGTTTCCTTAACTTGGCTAGGTTTTGGGGAACAAAAAGGGACATTCAGGAACAAGCTAATTTTACTGTTCCCCTTTTCTTTAGGGATGCCAGAAGTCAAAAGCTATGATTCCATCTAGTTTTGAACTGAAACTTCCAGAACTGTGAGCTAATAAACATTTTATGTTTTAAGTTTATTATCTCAGACATTTCATTATAGTTATGGAAAATTAACTAACATACTGAATATCATACCTGTTTGGCTGCCAAATGTCCTCAGTTTTTTTCAATGTCACATTTATACCTTCTTTCAAACAAAATTCAAATGTGTTCTTGCAGGGGCTCATTTTCAGGCTGCATCTCTTGTTTCTCAGTGTATCCATTTACTGGGAACAAGGAAACAGCTTCTCCCAGAAAAATGGAGCCACCTGGAATAGCTTATTTCATTTTACAAAGCTATTTCTGGCATTTCTTCTTTTCATTCTAATCACTTTAAGAACTCTGCATCAAATTGCCAACCCTATTCAGAAAAAGTTCTTGTCAATCTAATAAGTAACTAAAACAGTTTTCAGGTCCTATGGAAACAATAGACTATCTCACAAGATACTGGCTGATTTGTCATTTGATATATCCCTCTATTGGGCTTATGAAAAACTATCGCTTTAATAAAAGGTGCCTCTTGGGGTTGGGGGTAGACTGCTTGGGGGTAGACTCACTGTAGACTGCTTGCCTAGCATGTATAAGGCCTTCCTTCAATATCCAGCAATGCAAAAATGAAAAGAAGAAGCAGAAGGAGGAAGAGAAGGAGGAGGAAGAGGAGAAGGAGATAGAAAAGGTGGAGAAGTTGTCAAGGACAACTAGTTATAGAAATTAAGGCTTATTGAACTCTGCCATTTGGAAGACAAGGCAGGTTTATTTTTTTAAGGAATGTTAATTTCTAGTTTATCAATAGAAATACAAATTGTGGCATATATAATGACTTACGTCTGGACTTTCTACAAAAGGAATAAAATTATCTCCATTTCTGTGAGTGGAAGAAACAATAGACATTTTAAAACTGCTTTCTTGGAAACGTGTGGAAGAGAAAGTTGGCAAAATAAAGCTAGAATGATTACATGTCATTAAAGAGAAAGAAAATGAGTTCCTGCAAAGACACATTTGATTTTCTGTTTTAGAAACAAATTCTCCAAAATATGCAAGGTTTTTTTTTTGTTTGTGTTTATTTTAGTTATTCAGAAATGTGTTCCAATGGGACACAATTTTCCTTCTTGGTGACAGCATGTCCTTTATAATGATGCTATGTGATAAGGCTCTGGAGAAGAAATTGGTTTTTTGTGCCCCATTTGAACTAAATTTATCAGGCATACATAAGGAGTCACTGTTATAAATCAAGACACTGAACACACATAACTCATCATACTTTCTTAATGTTTTTTTTAGGCTATTCTCCCTACTTCCTTTCTGAGAAAATTAGTTTCTCTTTGTGTGTATTAGGTTTTATGTGTCAGAAGAACGTTTCCAAGGCCACAAGATCAGGAGAAACTTATTCCACATGAAGTCACCCGTTCAATCTGCTGTATTTGTGCCATCAAAATAGAATCCAACTCTTCAGCTTCCCCCAGCCTTATCTTGTGCCTGCAGAGAAACCAAGCCTGAGTGTCTCCTTCCTCAGGATCAGTCTCACATCAGATGAGAAGAAACGTAGGGCCACATCCTTAGCTGAGGAGGCTAATTTAGATGTTTCAAAAAGTTGAAATCCACAGGATAATAATTTCTCCTTAATGGATAGTTATCTATTGGGCTGTATCCACAATGTCAGGTAAAAAGAGTTATTAATGTCTCTCATATTGGAGTATTTGTAAGTTAAAAATAATAGTCGCTCTGGATAAAGTTAGCCCCAGCAGTCTAGATCACTCACACTGCCTTCTCAAAGGCACTTTTCTAGTTTTCTTTCCTCTTATACCATAAGATGTTTTGTGGACTGCTCACCTGGTTTATCTTACCATGCAATCTCCTGGCACCAAGAGCAGAGTTGTACCCAAGGAACAGAATCACACATTCCTCTAGGAGAGCCAGCCTTCAATCATCTAATCTCATCTCTAACAGAGAGATCCTCACATGAGTATAGGTTTTGCCATCTAAGGCTGCGGGAATGGTGGGGCAGCATGGTGGGAATGGAGAGGAAAATGGAGCCAGGTGGCTCTGGGTTCCACACTCAGAGTGCCATTCAGAAGTCCCAGGTCCTCAGTCAATCTAACTTCTGAGACTCATTTTTCTCACATGTAAAAAATGAGAAGGTATAATACCTTTTAGATAGTTATGAAAAATGGAGGAATTACCTGTCACTCCTCTTACTGCTCGACTCCTTCCGTGACATCTCTCCTACCTCTGGTTACGTGGCCTCCCTCAGCTTGAACATGGGTCATTTCCTTCACAGAGTCTCTGTACCTGATGTTCCGTCTTCTAGGAACACCTCTCATCTCAGTCTTTTGAGGGTCGGTGCTTCTTATTCTTCAGGTCCCAGCTTCAATGTCACCTCTATAGGGACATCTTCCATTGCCAAAGCACATTTCCTTCATAGCATTGACCAGCATATGTATTCATATTATTACTGGTTTACTTATTTATTTTCATAATCCATTACACTAGACTGTATGCTACCAACCTTGTATTCAATAATGAATACTCCGCACACGTTCAGTGTTGGTACATATAGATATTTGATAAGTAAAATTGAGTGGGGGCGGTTCCAAGATGGCGGCGTAGACAGTCCACTCTGCGCTAGGCTCTTAGGGACCAAGGCTGGAAGTGGTGGAGGCGCCGTTTTCCAGCCAACTTCCTGGCATCATTCTTCAGCTCAACATCCCACGCAGGAATTTTG
>CM053410.1:16922365-16974039 GCA_028644305.1 Xerus rutilus
ATCTGCTTATAATTTTGTGCAAAGTTAGAAAAATTATGATTGTAACAATTTTTTTCTATTTGCCTCAACAAATGTTTTCAGTGAATAGTGTGTACAGCTTCTGATAATTTGTTTTTTTCTGTTATGTTTGCCAACATGTATTAAAATGCAACTTTTGGGAAAAAAATAAAATAATAAAAAAAAATAAAATAAAATAAAATTGAGTGAAGGATATATATTTCTTAAAATGTAAAATGCTCCTATGAGTTAGGAGCATTTAGCTGTTGGTGGTTTTTTTTTTTTTTTTGGTACTGAGGATTGAACTCAAGGGTACTCGACCACTGAGCCACATCCCCAGCCCTATTTTGTATTTTATGTAGAGACAGAGTCTCACTGAGTTGCTTAGCTCCTCGCCGTTGCTGAGGCTGGCTTTGAACTCACGATTCTCCTGTCTCAGCCTCCCTAAGTGCTGGGATTACAGGCGTGCGCCACCATGCCCAGCTAGGAGCATTTAGTTTTTAATGATCTTTTAGATAGTTTGAGAAGCACAATTATCATACTGTGTCAAATTTGCCAATTTTATGGACACACTGGGACATTACTGAGGACCCATCAGAATTGTACTTTTCAAACCATCTAAAACGTCACTAAAACCAAATTCCAATCCACCATGGGCCAATGCTTTATACGTTAGAATAAATCATGAATTATTACAAAAGTAGTTTTAAAAAATGGAAGACAAACATAACATGCCACTTTTAAAAGTTGTTGGATTTAGTAGAGATAAAATTGTGTAGGGTAGATAAAGTACTATATTTTCCTAATCCATCACAAAGTTCTTGTCTGATATCTTTATTGTAAAAGGCAGACAAACGAGACAAGCATAACCACATTATTTAACATAAATTAATGTGGCATAGTAACATCTTGAACTGAATAGCCAAAGACCCAGGGAAAATTCTATTTTTATGCTCAACTTTGATGAGTGATAGGCAGTCATATACATGTTGATTGAATAAAAAGAGAATATGGCTCCATGTAATAAATTGAAGGCAACTTAACAAGGTTCAGATCTTCCTGGCCTCTCTGTGTGACAGTCTTTTCCTTCAGCGTGTAGAGCAGGTATCAAGGTGGTGGGAAGGTGTCTTCAAGAGAGAAAGTCAAACAAACCTTTCTTTCAATTTCATTCAGCTTGCAATACTCAGTATGCAAAGATGCCATATTTTGGGGTGATGTTTCCTATACCCCGTCAGTTGCTTTAAAGTTTCTGAAGACTTATTTTCCATATCTGATCATACCTGCTAGGGTCCTCATCACACATAGAATATTAGAAAGTACTAGACAAGAGGCAAGGAGGCCAAACCAACACAAATAGAGAAGAGGTAGATGTAGCAAATTGTGAGGGCTCATTTCTATTTAGTAGAAATGGTATTAATATTAATAACACAGCCTTCAGGGGATCTTCACTAGGTTAGGTAATTGCAAAGAAAATTTACTATAGAATAGCTCAGGAGCCTGTGATTTTGTCATGTAGCTGTTGTTTTATGTATTATATTTATATTTCTATCTATGGAATTGAAATTTCTTTTGGCATCATGAAGTGGACCTGAAATAAAATCATGTATTTTGTCCATTGGAGAGACCCCAGATTTGGGGGAAGGAGTTAGAACTGCTAATTCAAATCACTCCTTGAATATTGCCCAAGCATTTAAACTATTAAGCATTGCAAAGAAAGGCTATATCCATGCATAGGCTTTGTTGCATGCTACCAATAATAGTGCTGCATCAGGTCCTGAGACATCCCCAGGGAAACCAAGACGAGCAACAGTTTATGAGGTCATATTTGGTCAGTAAAACCAGAAATTGGTGAGGTGAGGAGTATTTGTTAGAAAGACAATATAAAGCATACTTGGGAATAAACAACAATAAAAAAGTAGCTAGAAAGATAAGAAAGATGATTTACATATGGCCAGAGATAAATAGCCAATAATTTTTTCTTGGATAAGCCTTTCTTACTTAAGGCCATGTGTATTATAAAATATGAGGAGTTGAAAATAAAAGGAATCTGGGCGCAGTGACTGAAGCCTGTAATCCCAGCACTTAGGGAGGCTGAAACAGGAGAATCGCGAGTTCAAAGCCAACCTCGGCAACGGCGAGGCATTAAGCAACTCAGCGAGACCCTGTCTCTACATAAAACACAAAATAGGGCTGGGGATGTGGCTCAGTGGTCCAGTGCCCCTTGAGTTCAATCCCCAGTACCAAAAAAAAAGAAAAGAAAAGGAGTCAAAGCCAAGCTCATTCAGATCATTAATCATTGATGAGAAGAGACAAGATCTTGTTGAAGGTTCAACGTTATGACTTTGAAGATTCTTTATCACAAAAGCCTGGGTAGATTGTAAATATGAGGCAGAAGAAGAGCATGAGAGTCATTGGGATTTGTATGGAGAAAATCTGAGCACTGTACCTGCAGTCCTACTTTCAGTGAACATGGACTGTGTCCAGGAACATCAATCCAACAGCTGATGGTTTCTTCCTACATCAAATTCATAAAGAACTGTATTAATTCAAGAGTTCAGAAGGCTGAGGGTTCAAAGAGCCATAACTATGGATGTGTAGGCTTTTCCAGTGATTTTTTTTTCTATAGAGGGAATATAACCTTCCAATTTCATAACTGCAGTTAAAAATACTAAATAGCCTGGTGGTGGAACAGGACAGTGGTCTTGATTTTAGGGACTCAACTGCAGACTCAAGTCCTTCAGTAACTGTCCACCTAACCTCAAGCAAGTCACCAAATCTTTTGTTTTTCTCTATTGCATTATCTTAAATAGGAAAACAAAAATAAGTTCTGCAAGGTCTGCTTGAACAGGTTGCACCAGTATAAAATCCAATCAGATAACGGGAGTGAGAAAGAGGAAAATGACTCAGAAGTGTAAAATCTGAAAAATACACTGATATACTTACCTATAGCTTAAGTTAGCCTTGATTGTAGAGATAAAGCCACTTCACTTATGGATGCAAATAGAAAATATTTATTTATAATGGTTAATCTTTACTCCAAAGAGTTTTAAAGGTAATTATATGGACTCAATTAATTAAGTTCATGTTAACGATCTATGGGATAGAATTGTCTTTCTCCACAGATTAACACTGATGATCTAGATGCTAAAATATAGCAGATTTTTAGTATTTATTATTGTTTCATTGTTTTATTGTTCTCCCCAACATCAAATGTTTCTTAATGAAAGTGGACTAGAATCAAACAACTAATCTTGAAGTTAGTTCTTTCTCTATCACTTATTGTGGAATGTTTTCTAATCGGTGTCTTGTGGCTCAGAGCCGAAAACTGACCCAACCTCAGAGTGAGTCTATTGCTCCAGGGGTATGTGCGGCTTTTGCTGGAGGGAGAAAAAGGATTGGCATCAGACTGCAGATTTCAAAACTCCAATTTAGTTCCTTACAACTGTTTTGTTCTTTTCCCACTCAGACTGACAATCAAGGGAGCTATATGAATTAGCCTAGCCACATGGGGTCCATGTCTCTGGGACTAGGTTGCTGGCTGGCAGCCAGTCTCATTTTTCTAAGGCCTTCCTATATGTAAATATCCATAGTCAGCCATCTATGTAGGAGCAGCTGCTAACCTCTTAATTGTTGGAGCCCTCTTTCCATTAACATGCTTTCCTTTGTCCCTATCTCTCCATTAATGGCATATAAATTAGCACCATTTATTTATTACATCAGAAATCCTGCAATGGTGTCTAGTGCATTTGAGAAATAAGAATTGTCCATAATATAATTGTCCTTGTTCTAGATGAAGGGAATAGCCTCTAGGGAGCATTTCTCATTTCCTATTTGATGTGACTTAAGTGGATTTTGATATTTAAAGGTAGATAGGGAAATAAAATTCAAGTGTCTGAATGCCAAGCAGTTTCTGGTGAAAAGGCTCAATTCTAAAATTTGCCACTGGCTCTCTCTATTATTATTGTAGGAGGTCAGCAATACAGATATAGCATGTGAGCTTAATCTCTAGACTCTGAGGACATAATGCTGAGGAATGAAGCTTTTTGTATTTCTATCTGGAAGCAAGAGACCTTTATGTACTGAAGGAGGGGTTTGAAGGGTCCTTAAGTTATACAAAGGACATGGAAACAAATACATCCTATAACTGGGGTTTTTATTCATTGCAAGCATTAATATCTAGTTATCCACTTAAAACTGGAAAACACAGAGGTCATATTTAAAGTTCTTTAAGGTCAGTATTTTCATAATTTAGTTACTTTTGCTGCTAGATACACACAAATGTTTAGCAGAAAAGTATAGAATAGATCATTTCAAGAAATTTAAGCACCAGAAAATATTTACATACATCACCAAAATATAAAACAGTGTATAGTAATTCAATAAGTACAGAAGAGATGAATAATGCTGTGATTAAAGGTAAGCTGAATAGAATTAATAATGAATAGAATATTTTTAAATCCTCACAACCCTAGAGACAAACTTAGTACTCCACACTGATGATGTTGAAAGTCAACATTATGCTCTGCTACCTGCAAACTGTGTGACCTTCTATAAGTTAATTAAGCATTTTGTGCCTCCATGGAATTGTGATACCTATAGGACACACTTCACAGGGTTGCTGCTGACCATCAAAGGAGGCAATACAGGTAATACAAGAAGTGTGTTCAATATCTCTTCCCACAGGAGGCTCTCAGTGGAGGTTTAATATGAATTCTATTGCTGGTACTAGTACTGATACTACTAATTCTCTCTACTAATTTTTATATTTTTTTTCAGAGAAAAATATAGATATATTCCAAACTCCTAGGTGTACATCCTGAGAAATGCTACAGAGACTCTCTGAAGATAAAATTGACAAGGCTCTGGATTTAGTTGTCAACTGATTATAAAACTTGTGAAATTTGGAAAAATTTGGAGGTACCTCTGAAATTCTTGAGAAGTATTCTTCCTATGAAATACATTTTGAAGGAAGCATTAAAAATGATGAGGGAGCCGGGCACGGTGGCGCAAGCCTGTAATCCCAGCACTTAGGGAGGCTGAGACAGGAGAATAGCGAGTTCAAAGCCAGCCTCAGCAATGGCGAGGCGCTAAGCAACTCAGTGAGACCCTGTCTCTACATAAAACACAAAATAGGGCTGGGGATGTGGCTCAGTGGTCAAGTGCCCCTGAGTTTAATCTCCAGTATCCAAAAAAAAAAAAAGATGAGGGACAAAATTCTATTCTCACTCGGGATGTGAACGAGAGACAGGACAATAGAAGAACTGGCAGTCGACACCAGTGTCAAATGATTCTTGAATGGTTGCCACTGTTGTACCAACATACCTTAGAGGGAAGAAATTTTCTAGCCAAATATTTACAGTTTCTTGTTACCACCATGGGGAAGATTCAATTTCTCCAGGTTTCTCCATATTTTCCTTTCCCTATATATTGGATTTAAGACTTAAAGTGGCTAGAAATACAGCTAAATCAAAAGTTATAATATATGGCTAATATCTGTGCATCTTTCCTGAGATAAGTGCTTTAGCAGAGATGATCACTTCATTTGGATAGCTATCAGTTTCATTTAGAGTGACTACAAAGTATTGCCAAATATATTAAAATGTATTTATTTTACTACTTATATTTTCTTATGAGTGGCAAGCCCATGAGAAAGACTATAGACAACTTAAACAATTCTAGTGTATGTAGTATTTCATGTCTCTTTGGCAGAATTAATAAGAAAGTGATATAATCATGTATAAATTAATAATTGAAAAATGTACTCATCATTCTAGATTATAATTTGCACAAATTAATCTAAAGCTAGCCTAAAATACTGTTAATCTCTTTGACTTCAGAATATGCATGTACACAAAAGTCCTCAAAATAAAAAGCTCATTTAAGCTGGGTGCAGTGGTGCACACCTATAATCCCAGCAACTTGGGAGGCTGAGGCAGGAAGATCACAAGTTCAAGGCCAGCCTCATCAACTTAGTTAGACCCTAAGCAACTTAGTGAGAACCTGTTTCAAAATAAAACATAAAAGAGGTTCAGAAGGTAGCTCAGTGGTAAAGTGCCGCTGGGTTCAGTCCCCAGTATCAAAAACAAAAACAAA
Organism: Xerus rutilus; assembly: GCA_028644305.1. Lineage (NCBI taxonomy): Eukaryota > Metazoa > Chordata > Mammalia > Rodentia > Sciuridae > Xerus > Xerus rutilus. Next base: position 16,928,456 of record CM053410.1, read on the forward strand.
AATGAAAAACAAAAACCCACCAAAACCCCCAAATTTAATTCAGTATCATCATTGATGGTATTCATTAATTCGTTATTTCTGTTGATGGCATATATAATTAAAACTTACTATTTTTTAAATACTCCTTTTTATCTTATGGTGGGGAGACAATGGCCCAAACCAGTTTCCACAAGGCAATTTGACTTTAGCCACAAGCTTGAGGCCTCACATTTTGGCTGTTCTGTTGCCTGTTGTGTGTGGCAAGGGGATTAAGGGTGATTCTAGATAACAACAATGTACTTTCAATTTCAGAAAGCTAGATGAAAGGATTTTGAATACTTTCACCATAAAGAAATAATACATGTTTGAGGACACAGATCTACTTAACCCAATTTAAACATCACATAATGTCTACATGTATTGAAACATTACATGGTACTCCATTAATATGCACATTTTTATGTTTTTATGTACCTGTTAAAGAATAAATGTGAATAAATAAGTAAATTTCAATCCATTAATTCTTACACTAGATTAGTTTAAGAATAGGGGATGGATCCACTTGCAGGAGGTCTTGGAATGTCTGATCCCATTCTGAGTGTTTCATCTTATTAAGTCTGCCAAAGAGCTCATTCTCTTCTCAGAATTTTGCACATATATAAAAGGATTTAGCAGGTGAGTTCAAAGTTAAAATGATAAGTGTGCATAATAATTAGGTATTTCAGCCTTTTCCTTTCCCCAGTTTAAATCATTCTATCCCATGATTATTTATAAATGAACAAAGTTCTCAGTTCATTACAATAGCTAAATAGAAATTATTATCCCAATGACTGTGGTATTATTAGTACCAAATGAAATTGAAAAATTGTATGATGTTAGGAGACTTACCAAACTGTTTCTCTTTTATCAATATGTTTACAAGTGCTCATATCCCTGCTTCTTGGCTGAGCTTTTGGAAGGTAAATTTAATCATATATAGTTCTTGTTTTTAGTAATTAGTAGATGATAAATAATAGCTATCTCAACACACCAAAGTCTAATTTGTTATGCAAAGAGAGAACATAGTCACCCTTTTAATCATATGATTTCCTGCATAATATAATAAATTAATAGAAGTTGATCATTTGAACTACACTTTTCTTCTTTATTGATTCAAAATTGTACCTTCAACCAGCTCCATACTGACTATATTCTATACTCAGTTAAGTTTTTTTTTCCAATATCAATTCCAGAGAATTTTATTTCATCTATGATGATGAGAATAAGTAGAGGGACTTTTAACCTCAAATGAAATATTTAGTGTATTATACATCAACATAATCAAAAACTCTATGAATTCATGTTCAACATTCAATCCTAAAGGATTCTCTCTTGGAGGTACAGTAGCGAGGGCCTCTCTGGACTCCTGTAACTTTTGCTCTGACTGAGAGCACTGAGGGATGAGGGAAGCAGCTTCTTTCTTTTTCTCACCAGCTGGGTGACCAAAAAACTATAGCTCTCCCCAACCTTTACTGTAATCAGCCAATATTAAAAAAAAAATCTCCTTTCTCCCCACAGTGTCAAACATGTCACTTGGAGGGGAGTGGAGTTAAACTATTTGAAGTTCAAAGTGCGAACATCACATTTTCCATTCAAACTTGATCCTACTTGTACTTAGTCTGTTAGTGGTGGTATAGCTGTAGTCAGTTGTTACATAGTCTTTTTGTTATGCTCACCTTCCTCTTCTTCCACATTCAATAAGTCCTCAAGTCTTTCAGATTCTGTCTCCAGGAATTTCTACTATTCATTATCTCCTCCTCATTCCTGTTAGTTTAACCTTAGAATGAACGTACTTGCATAGGTAATTTCCTTCTCTGCACTATATATTCTTTAAGAGATCATGTTTTGTGCCTCCATCTCTCTCAGGACATAGGATGGTGTTTGCTCATGGAAGAACTTTGAAATGTTTTTAAGGAGTTTTAATTTTGCATCATCACAAACCACTGCACAAAAATGATTCATCTCTTCTTCAAAGTCAAAGTCCTTCTGTGCCTTTTACACTATCCATTTACAATACTTGAGTTGAAGGGCGGGATATAGATAATAAAAGAACACTGCCTGGCATGCAGGAAGCCCTGGTTTTGATCTCCAGGACTAAAAACATAAATAAAAGAAAAAAAAGAAAGAAAAAGATGTAAAAAGAAAAAAATCCTGAATTTATTAATTCATTTGGTTTGCTGAAAAAGGGATACATATATATCACAAATGTCCAGTTTATGAGTTTTTTAGTTTTCAATTTACTGGTAAACTAACATTGAAATGCTTTTAATAGAATATTAAGATCATTACGTTTTAGAAAAACAGGAACTGTTATTTTAAACTAGTGAAATAGAGCGGCACATTTTGGCCTTGACTAATAATGTCCCCAAATTTATTCTTCAGCTGTTCATATGCCACAAGCTAGCACCAGTCAAGCATAACAGTGCCAGATGTATGTGCTTTTCAATCTGAAATGAGGGCATAAATGATTTGCAAAGCCCTTCGGCCACTTGAAGAGGCACATCTGTGGGGCAGTCAGTCCCAGATTCCTACGTGGGCATACTCTTGGGTACGTCAGGCCGGAAGTCACAGCTGACCAGTTACCCTAAAGGACCACTCCTTCCTCGAGGGTATTCCCTTTGGTTTCACATGATCTTTGAAAATTTCTGACCACTTATTGACAGAATCAGTTTTAATCTTTTACTTGTTTACACTGCGTGCATAAGTCAAATATCAAGCTGCTGATATTGACATGCTGGATGTTTGTTGGCCAGAAGAGTTTCGATGGAAAAAAGGAAAACAGATTTCACATAGTAGAAACAGCTAAAATTGAAAATTAGAAGAAATAAAATAAAATGACTTTAATAGCTCTTTTAGGAATGATGGCATTGATTTAAGATGTTAGTGAGAGGCTGGGGTTGTGGCTCAGTGGTAGAGCACTTGCCTAGCATGTATGTGGTACTGAGTTTGATTCTCAGCACCAAATAAAAATGAATAAATTAGATAAAACTATTAAAAAAAGATGGAAGTGAGATTATTTATGTATGTATAAAATTCCCAGTATTAGCACAGACATAAATGCATTAGTATGCACGCCTCCAGGCCCAATTTTAATGGAATAACTAGATTCTGTTGAAAGGGGTCCAAATGTGTAATGGTTTCTGCTGCATGATAAATCGTTTTATATAAGAGATAAGAGAGGGGGTGTAGGCCATGTTCACAACCATGCTACTATCTAAAAGTTTTCTAAGATGCTGGCTGATTTTAGCTACTCAATGTAAAATAACGCAAAAGAAAATCCTCCTATTTTTTACTTGTCTGCAAATAAGAGTAGTTGAGTTTACAGAGATGCTTATGAAATATTCTCTAATTAAAAATAAAACCATTCAGATTATTCACTATTCATGAAATTGTGTATATATTTCTAGTCATTGCTTTTGCTTCATTTTTATAGAAATTTGCCATTTAACTGTTATTTATCTATAATTATTATTTTTTTCCATTCCTATGCGTTTATTGTTAAAACTAGTGAGTCTTTCTTCTGTGGATGAGTGTGACTTGATTTGATAACCACCAGTTTAATAGCCTGTTTTTGGACTGTTTATCTACTTTGTGAATGATCACTTTTCTTGAATGCACACGCAGAAATTGCTAGGGAATTTGTGAAAGTTAAGTGCACTTGTTAGGAGAATTATATCCAATAAATGAGGTTTTAATGCCCTTAGGATCACCACATTTTGAGGTGGTCCTGATGAAACTAATGATGCTCAGGGCACTATTCAAGTAATGAAATGTGATGTTTGTGGTAGTCAAGACTAGAATATTAGATTGAAGCTTAATGCTAGAGTGATACAAACAGCCAAGGTAAATTGCTTGATAGGATTTAATATTTCATCGTTAACCTGATCATTTTTTGTAATGAAAGGTTAAACAGCTTTAATCTGGTGAACTATACAAGCATGGATTTTAGTGAATTTCTCTAGGCAAATGATGACCAGTCAAATAGCCTCCATTCACCTGAAGAACTAGAACATTACCAGGATCTTTGAAATCCCTATAGCTTCTTCCCCCATGGTGTTATTCTCCTTTCTCCAGAAATCTGAATTTTGAGTTCAGAATTCTTTGAATTTCTATAATTTTTCACATACTCACAGATCCCAACAAATATATTGTTTCATTTTGAATATGTTGAGTCAAAATACTCAATATGTTCTTCTGTTGGTTTGGTTTCTAAATTTTGCACGTGCTGGTGCATGTAATTATGCATTGTTTATTTCAAAAGTTGTGTACCATGCTTGTATTATTGTTTTCCTTTTCCTATCAAGCGGCGTTTTGCTTGTTTTCAGTTTTCTGCTACTACAAACAATAATGGTACAGATTATACATATGTGAGTTTCTCCATGGCATACATTTGATAATACCAGATGGTTTTGAAAAATAGTTGGACTAATTTAATCTCCCGCCAGTAGTACATTAACACTATTTGTTCTACATCCTCTCTGATGGTTTTTTTGGTCTGATTTTTATTCCTATCAATGGACATTTCATTGTGATTTTAATTTGCGTTGTCCTGAATAACAATACAGTTGGGAATCATTTTATTTGTTGATTAGTTGGACATGGGTCCTCTTTTGGGAATTGTCTTTGGTCTATTTTTCTGTGGTTTTTTGTTATTGTCATTGAGTCATGGAAGTTCTATTCCAAATATGAGTCCCTCACTAGATATATGTATTTATGCTTTCTCTCAGTTTGAGGTTGTTTCTTCACATTCTTATGGTGTTATTTGAAAAGCAGGAATTTTTAATTTCAATGTTATCGTTTTTATCTTTCTTCTATGGTGTATGCTTTTCTATTTCATTTTAGGAAATCATTCTGCACCCCCAAATTTTATGTACATGAGTCAGTATGTGCATAAATTCTTATTTTTAAATGATCCCAGCAAATGTTGGATAGTTTTTTCTCTATTGATAAAGGCCACCTTTGTTACATCTTGTTTGCATATATCTAGTTGTAGTTGTGGATTTTCTGATCAGCCCATGGGTTGATCTATCTATTCAAACAATACTGCACATCATGATTTACTAGTATTCATATTTTGTAGGGAAAGGCACCTCAACTGTTCTTTAGGAATATCTTAGCTTTTGCTTTGGATATAAGGTTTAGAATTAGCTTCTCAGTTTTCATAAAAAGTCTATCAAGATTTGCATAAAATCTATAGATTAACTGAGAAGAAAAAAGACATCTTTGGTATTAGTAAACACTACTTGTCTTTCTGTTTATTTTGGTATCCTTTAATGACTTTTGATAAATATTTCTATATTTTGCCACAAAAAGGCTTTGATATTGAAGATCTACTCTACCACTCCCACCCCAGGATATAACTTCTGACAACTAACTTAAGTTCTTATTTATTCTATAGATTCATGTGCAAATTTTATAGTTTTCTATGTAATCATAGAAGCAAATGATTACATAGTAATCATTTCTATGTAATCACGCAAGCAACTGATGATCATTTTATTTCTTTTCATATTGTACAACTTTTCTTTCTTTTTCTTACTCCCTGTCTAGGGCAATCAGTATATGGTTGAACAGAAGAGATGACAACAGAATAATTTTTTTTTTCCTGATTTTAAAGAACACTTTTAAGGTCTTAAAATGGAACATAAGGTTTGTTGTGGTTTTTGTTTGCCATTTTCTTCTATTCCTGGCTTGGAAAATTTTTAAAAAATTAAGAATAGATGCTAAATTTTTGAAGCTTTTTCCTCCATTTATGCTTGCACTAATCTGGTAGTGTGGTAAATAAAGCATATCGAAATATTTTTTTTCTAATGTTGAACCAGCCTTGCATTCTTGAACATGGACATGATGTAGAATTTTTAAAACATTCTGAGGCTCATGGTGTATGCCAGCTCACTAACATATAATCCTCCTCTTTGCCCTCTTTCAGACTGACTGCGAAGTACAATACTCATTCCGTCTCCCTTTCTACTAGAGGGGCCCTGTGTCAAAGCTTGGGCAATGAGACGTAAATAGAAGTCTGGCTATTTCTGGAAAAGCCTTTGTTTTCCTGACCCAGTTACCACACTTTACTTTTCTTTTTTCTCTTCCATTCTTCCTACTAGAACTAAAACATCATGGCAGGAGCTGAAACAATCTGTTTTTCACTGTGAGAGAAAAGTTAAAACAAGAGATCATGACCTGACCATTTTTATTTTGTTTTTCTATTAATTATTATTTTAATTGAACAAGTTTATGAATAACCGTGTGATAAATTGATGCATTCATACAGTGTATAGTAATCAAATCAGGGCTATTAACATTTCCATCTCAAACTTTTGAAAAAAGTTTTGATTTATACACAATAATTATACATACTTATGGAGTGTCATGAGATATTTCATTTTGTGTATACAAGAATATTTCTTAAGCTGTTGGCTCTTTACTCAACAATTCTTATTTGAACAAGTAATAAAATTTGTCAAGATTTCCATTACTCAACTGAACTCCTGGCTCAACTGCTAAAACTTGATAGTGTTTTGCTCAGAATTTTGGCATCACATTTATAAGTGCAAGTGGCCTGTACTTTTCTTTCTTAATTTGTCCTTTTTTAAAAAAAATTAATTGTTGCATGAGAAACCTGTGGCTATGAAGGGATGACTGTGTCCATAATATACTCTCTCTTCTTCAAATCTCTGATGCATCTGCAGTTACATCCCTTTTTCATTCATAATGCTAATTATTAGTGTCAATATGGTTCATTGTTTTGGGGGGTGGTGGATTTTTAGACAGCCTTGTTAGTTTCATTCAACTTTTCAAAGAATTAATATTTGGCTTCACTGACTCTGTGTTTTATCTTCGTTTTCTCTAATTATTCATTTATACTCTATGTCTCTCATTTCTGTTTTACTTTCCTTGAGTTTCTTCTGTTCTTTGTGTGTGTGTGTGTGGTGCTGAGGATTGAACCCAGGGCCTTGTGCATGCAAGGCAAGCACTCTATCAACTGAGTCATATCCCCAGCCCAATATTCTGTTGTTCTTTTTTCAACTTTTCAAATTGTTTTTGTAGCTATGTAATTTTTTACCATTCTTCTTTTCTACATACCCATTTTGAAGTTATACTTTTCCCTGTAAATAAAACCTTAACAGCTTTCTCCAAGTTATTAGTTTTGTAATCATTTCACTTAAAATGTTTTTCTGTATAAGATTTCTTTTTTCTTACAGTGCTGGAGATCAAACCCAGGGCCTTGAGCATGCTATGCAAGCACTCTACATAGCCTTTTTTTCTTTTTAAAATATTTAATTATTTGCAAATATATGGGTTTTTAAATGCCAGGATGTATGGATTTTCTTTATTTATATTTTGCTACTGGACTCTAGGGTGATTGCACTGTATTTATAGAACGCCATCTATAAAATATGAATTCTTTAAATTTATTAAAACTTGCTTTATGAACAACTTTAACAGGTGGGTACTTGAAATGTTGCATACATGGTTCTATATATGTTTTCAAGCTTATACATTTTGTGCTTAAATATTCTATATATTCACTAAAGTAATATATCAATTACTGAGAGAGATGTGGCAATAATCTCCCATTATATGGGTTCTCCATTTTCCATTTTTGCTTTACAGGTATTGAAACTATGCTAAATAAGGGTGCATGTATCTAAAACTGTTAACTTACCTGGGGAATTTAACCATTTACTATTATGTAATAACTCTCAAGTCTATTAGAATACTTATGCCTTAAATTTTATTTCATGTGATTAAAAATAAGCTACCCTATGTTTTTGTTAATATTTTTCAGTTATGCCTTGTTTCCAGTTTTACCTTTTGAATCCACTTTACTGGAGTAGGATTGATAGACACAAAGCTGTACATACTCAATGTATATGAGTCGATGAGTTTGGGGGTAAATACACACCTGTGAAACCATCACAATTTATACCATAAACCAATCCCTCACCTCCAAACATCATGTCTATCCTTCTTTTATGTGTTTGTGTATAGGTGTATGTTACTGGAGATTTAACCAAGGAACATTCTACCTTGGAGTATTCTACATTTTTAAAATTTTTTGAGACAGGGTCTCTAAATTGTTGAGCTTGGCCTGAAACTTGTGATCTCCTTTCCTCAGCCTCCCAAGTCACTGGGATTACAGGTGTGTACCACTGCATCATATTTGCCGATCCCTCTTATTTATTTTTAATTTTATTTGTTGATATGAACACAACATAAAACCTACCCTCTTAGCAGTTTTTAGGTATACAATATAGTATCGTGAAATACAGGCATTGTGCTGTAAATCTTTAGAATTTATTCATCTTGATTAACCAAAACCTTGTACTCATTTGTTAATGTTACCCTGTTTCCTCCTCCCTTTATCCCATGGTGAGCACTATTCTACTCTCTCTGTCTCTGAGTCTTGACTATTTTAGGTTCATCATATAAATATTTGATGAACTGAGGCAGTGTCTGGCTCATTTCACTTAGCATAATACCTTCCAGGTTTGTCTGTGTTGACACAAATGACAGGATTTCCTTCGTTTTGAAGGCTGAAAAATATTTCATTGTGTGCAATACTGCATTTTTAAAATCTGTTCATCCATTGATGGACATTAGGTGGCATCTATGTAATGGCTATTGTGAATAATACTAAAGGACATGGGAGTTCAGATCTCTCTAATAGACCCAGATGTCAATTCCCTTGGAAATAAATTCAGAATTAGGATTGCTGGATCAAATGTTAGTTCTTTTTTAAATCTTTTGAGGAAACTCATATTATTTTCCTTAGTGGCTGCACCAATTTACATTCCCACCCACAGTGTGCAAGAATCCCCTTTTCTCTTCATCCTCACCAGCACTTGTTATTGTTCATTTTTTTGATGATAGCCATCCTAACGTGTGTGAAATAGTTTTAATTTGCATTTTCCCGATTATTCGTGGTGTTTAGCACCTGTTCATATACCTGTTGGCCATTTGTATGTATTCTTTGGAGAACGTCTGTTCCGATACTTTGCCTGTTTTCTAATTGAGGTTAGTTGCTACTGAGTTATAGGAGTTCCTTATATTTTTTGTTCATTAACTTTTTATCAGGTATATGGTTTGCGAATATATTCTTCCATTCTATATGTTTTCTTTTTCTTTTTGTTGACTGTTTCCTTTGCTATATAGAGGCTATTTAATCCCAGTTAAATAGCCTTATATGTTGGTGACAGCCAAGAAATCATTTCAACGCCAAAATACAGAAGCTTTTTCTCTATATTTTATTCTAGTAGTGCTATAGTTTCAGGTCTTCCAACAAAGTCTTTAATGCCTTTTGAGTTGATTTTAATATGGAATCTAAGCTAAAGCCCCAGTCTCATTCTTTTGCATGTGAATATGCAGTTTTCCCAGCACTATATATCAAAGAGGCTATTCATTCTTCATTGTAGATTCCTAGCACCCTTATTGAAGACCACTTGATTGTATCTACATGGTTTTATGAAAGATAAAAATTTATTGGAAGATCTTCATAGTTGATAATTCCTTTTAGTTAACGTGCTCTTGACTAAGATCCAGGTCTTAAATATGAAAGCCAAAGTAAACTCACCAATCAAGAAACATTTCAAATAGTATGCAACTGTATTATTGTACTTCAAGACAATCAGACATAAAAGGGTAATGTAGTTTATATGGGTACTTGCAATAAGTACTATTTTTTCTAATCTTACAAAACTGTAAGGAAAGCAATTAAGCCAACTATAACAAATTTTTATTTGTCATTACCTAATTCACAGGTTAATTGCAAGTGTCATGGCTAGAAATATTTTATGTGAACTAACTGGAATTATTTTATTACTCTTAGTCAAACTGCAGTGAAAACCTTGTGTTTTCCACAGATGAGGGCATGATTCGATGGGCCAAAGACAATCTGGTGTCCTCTAGCCACTTCCCCCACTGAATAGTTGGCACTGGTGGGAAAAAATTTCTTAGTGTCCCTGCAACTCAAGTGCTCTTACTGGGAAATTTGGTGGCTCTAGTCCACCTCCCTGAGTTCTTTAAGAATCTCAGATGAAAGATATTACTGTTACTTTTCCAAGACTTCCTCCATTATGGTTTCCAAGTAGAGAAAAGGGTGAAGAAAGCACTAACATTTATTTGTGTTAGCTTTTCTAGGAGAAAGCTAACATTTATATTCTCCTACCATTGAGTAGGAGATATTTTTATCAGATGTTCCCTCCTGATAAAAAAAAATGCATCTATGAAACTGATCAAACAGAAAGGTTTGGGTTTTTTTGTTTTTGTTTTTTAAATACCAGAAAGGCAGCAGAGCAGATAGCTGCATGGGGTGGCTACAAGTAGCAGAGATGAGATCATTAACTGAATGTACAAATTAGAAAGCCAGGAATGGTTTCCATTAGAGGCCATATGGATGTAAATGATGCTGTGTGCAGCTCTGCATGGATGGCACAATATCACCAGGACACAGCAACAAAACCTCATAGCCACAGATTTGAAATCCTGAGCGTTTCCTTCAGCTTGATGAGATGAACTTCCTAATGCCTTCTTCTAGGGGAATAGCTGTTTTGATGTGATGAAACAAGAACAGTTATGCAATATGCTTGGAATGACAAAGAAAATGTAGAAGTAGGGATTCTGGCACTGGGGGCCACTATGAGGGTGCCTCGCAAAGGCATAATGAGGAACTGGATGGGAGTACAAGGAAACTCAGGCATGAGACATACTCAGATCTAGCCAGAGTAGTCTCTGGTTTCTTTGCATACTCCAGGCATGCTCCTGCTTTAGGGCCTCAGAATTTCTCCTTCTGCCTGGCATGCTTAGTATATGATTTACTCAGGCTTCCTTTAATGGCACAATGTAATTTTGATGCTAACTATCCAGAGTTAGAGTACATTGCACAGGTTTAACAGCACAGTTCTACAAATTTGGCAGTCTCCAGGCTATTCACACTTTTGACTACAAATTCAGAGGTTTCCCATGTCTCTGTCTAGTCCAATTTACTAGAATGACTCACAGATTTAAAAAATGCACATACTTAAAATTACAGCCATATTGTGAAAGATACAAACTTGGACCAGCTAAGTGAAGAGGCATGTAGGTCAAGGACCAGGTGGGGCCCAAACACAGAGTTTCTCAACTATTTTCCTGTGGAACCAGGATGCTTTACCTTCTAGAATATGGATGTTTTTACCAATCAGGAAGTTTGTCTCAGTCTCTATGTCCATGGATTTTATTGGGCTTTCATTATGTAGGTATGATTGATTGGCTTATTTGGCCATATGATTCTATTCAATCTCTAGCCCTTCCTTACCTTGGAGGTTGAGTTGATTCCATATGGATCAAAGCTTCAATCCTCTAATTACATAATTGGTTTTTCTGGCATAGTCAACCCCTACTGGAGCCATCAATTTGTATAAACTTGATGGTCTGAGAAGCTCATGAATAGCAAAGATATTCCTATAACTCAGGAAATTCCAATCAACTTCCCAAGGTCCCGGGATAAACACCAAATTATTATACAACAAGTTATCCCTTGGTCTTTGGTTATAGCTTTCTTATAGCAAAATAATCATACTTGCCTGAGTATCTACATAAGGTATAGTGTTTATATGACAAACAGAGCAATAGCATCTATATGAATGTGCCTAATACTTTGTTTTAGTCAGATTTTTTACTGCTGTGACCAAAAGATCTAACAAGCACAATAGAGGAGGAAATGTTTATTTGGGAGCTGTGGTTTCAGAAGTCTCAGTCCATAGAAGGCCAGCTCCATTCCTCAGGGCTCAAGGTGAGAGTGAACATCATGGTGGAGAAGAGTGTGGAGGAGGAAAGTAGCTCAGGACATTATCAGGAAACAGAGAGAGTCTAAGCTCAGCTAGACTCTAGCCACACACTTCCAGCCTACAGTTTCTATTCAGTTAATCTCTATCAGGGGATTAATTCACTGATTGGATTATGAGAGCCATAATCTCTAAACTTTCTTGCATTGTCTCACACATGAGGTCTGGGGGACACCACACATCCAAACCATAACAGGGATTAACTGAGTGGCAACTGAAGGCAGGTAGGGTGTGACTGGAAAAGGCAGACATTGGGAAGTGCCTTTGGGATAGGTGTTTTGTATCTGGCAAGTGAAGCTCCTCTTTGCTTTCTGATTGCAATGCCCTGAGCCACTTTACTCCACCATACTCTTCCGCCATGATGTTCAGCCTCATCTTGAGCCCTGAGGAATGGAGTCAGCCATCTATGGACTGATACCTCTGAAACTGTGAGCCCCCAAGTAAACTTTTCCTCTCCTAAAATTGTTCTTGATAAGTCTTTTAGTCATAGCAGTGAAAAAGCTGACTCAAACAATCCCATCACAGGATTGATTCACTGATTGGGTTAAGGCTCTCATAATCCATTTGGTTCACCTCTGAATGTTCTTGCATTGTCTCACATATGAGCTTTTGGAGGACACCTAATACCTAAACCATAACATGCCTGGAGGAATCAGAATGGAGTAGGGATTGGAGACTTTAAACCTAATTTGCCTGCATATTTTACTATCCATGTTAGCATGATAATCTTACCAATAATGCCAGTGTTAGAGCATATTAAAGTGTAGTAGATGCAGCATAAAACCTAAAACTCAAAAGATACCAGCACATTACTAGAACCCCATTCCTTCATTGTAATTAGTTCAGACCATCAATACATCATGTGACTGTCATGTTTCTCAGGGAAAGTCCAGAAATGTTTACAGGCTTCCATTCAATTTTGCCAGGTTCTAAAAGGAGTGATCTTGGCAATCTATGGCTTCCCGCTTCAGGCATCTAGTATAACTGAGTTGAGAGACAACTTCATCTCTTGCTCTGAGCTTATTATATTGCCTTATTGCATAACTCATATGTTCATTCCTTTAGCCACTATTCCTTCTTTTCCCATAATGTCCAAATTTCCTGTCATTTTCCTTGTTTTATTTTTCTTGTTACTATCTTAATATAATTACATTTTCCTTAGTCATCCTGTATTGTTAATCTCTTACATGCCCTGCACCAGAACATAAGCTTCATAATGTAAGCACATAAGCTTCATATACACTAGTTTTGTTTTTCCCCACTGTCTTAAAGTGGTGCATGATACATAGAAGATCCTCAGAAACATGTATTAAATGAATGAAGGTAGAGGTATGTAGGTAGACACAACATGATACTTTGACCAGAAAGAAATGTCAATGTCTAAATTAAAGTATGTGATAAAGGTGACATCATAAATCAATGAATAAGGGCTGGGGTTGTGGCTCAGTGGTAGAGTGCTCGCCTAGCACATGTGAGGTACTGGGTTTGATCCTTAGCATCACATAAAAATAAAATAAAGGTATTGTGTCCATCTACAATTAAAAATATTAAAAAATAAATCAATGAATAAAGTAAAGGAATAGTTGATTCATTCTTTTGAGACATTTAGTAAACTGTTGTCAATAAAATAGATTACATACTTTTAATTCATTTTACACTTTAAAAATCCAGATGTATCTAAAAGATAAATATGGAATGAAACAATTTATAAGACCTAAAGAGGAGTCACAAGGAGCGAATTTATTGAAACTAATAACATGAAATATAAAATTATGTACATTGGTATTCTTAAAAAGTATAAGGCAAATGCTAAATGAGAATAAAATAATTGGAACAACTAGGACAGGCCAAAGATTGATATCTTTTTTTACAGAGTGACTTAAAGTGAGAAAAATGCAATCAAATGACAAACTATGAACAGTTATGACTGAACAATTCACAAAGGAAGAAGATGTACAAATAATTAATAAAATTTCAAAGACTATTCAGCCATGTCAGTATCACAAGACATTAACATTAAATGCCAGTTAAATGACATGTTTTAAAAAGTCAAACTGCAAAAATGTTTACATGATACTATTTCTTGCTAGCGAAGAAGAGTTGGGGGCACAGTCACAAATCAATGATGGGAGTGGCTATTATAATATGTCTCAATTAAAGCAAGATTACACAAATGAGTGTAATAAGAATCTCCAAAATATTTTATCTTGATCCATTAAAATGACTTCTTAAAATTTTTGTTAAGAAATGAATTAGAAATGTGACTAGATATTTATGTATAACAACATTCACTAAAATATCTGTTTATAATTAAAAAATTAAAAATGATGTATGATTAGATTATGGTACAATTACATGTTGTGATATTATATAGCCATTAAAATACATCTTAGAAGATTAATTAATAAAATGGGTAAATGTTCACATTATTAAATAAGTGAGAGAAGGAGATATAGAATTATATATAATAACAACTCTTTGTATTTGTGTATATATAAGGATTTATGGATGTGTTTTTAAAAAAGAAAATATACTATGCATTAGCAGCAGTGATTTCTGAATGCTGTTGATGGCTGATAATTTTTAATGCTCAATTTAGGGCTTTCTATGTTTCTAAATACTCTATAACAACCAAACATTTTTTTAAGCAGACAAAAGTGGTACAATAGCCTTAATGACTGCAAAATGATCACAAGCAGAAGTAGGAGCAATCTTCACTATCCTGCATTCTCTTGGGAAGTTACTTGATTGTGCTTTTTCCAAGGTGTATGCACTTGAACAGCTGATATTTATCACAGAAAATATAAAACCTAAAATTTTTGTTTTTCAACTATACTTGAATTTATGGTGCATATCATGTGCTTTCATCAAAGGTTCTTGAGAGAATGCAGTCCTAAAAGTGGACAGGCTGTGTGCTCTATTAAAGTACACACACACTCCAGGGAAATCTCAGTTGGAAGACCTATGGGATCTTAGCACTTAAAGGAAGCCAGCCGCTGCGAATAGAAACTCACTTCTAGATACCCTCAAGAGTTCTCAGCTTGCATGACAAACCAACAGGGGGAAATTCAGTTTTCTCACACAAATCAGGGATATATGCCCTACTGCCAAACGTAAAATAACAGTGTTGCAGGGTTATAGGTGTAATGGTAATAACTGAAGCCAAGAGCACCCTCTATTGCTAACAGGTTATTCTTTACTGAAGTATACATCTGTCTTTTATTAAGCCTAGATATGCCAGATATCTCCCAGTCTTTTATATGTTAAGATGCTATGATGTGGGGCCATGGAGATGAAGTAATGGAGATACAGCTCTAGATATTTTTAAAAACTTCAGTCTATGCACATATGGTGTAACTCTATATTGTATACAACTGGAGAAATGAAAACTTGTGCTCCATTTGTATACAACGAATCAAAATGCATTCTGCTGTCATGTAAACCTAATTAGAATAAAAAATATATGTTAAAAGAAAACTCCAGTCTAGATAAAGTGTAATGGAACCTCAATTTTAGTTATAAAATTTATAGAATGGAAACTGACATTTTTATACACATAGTACAGGGTACTTTCACATGTTAGCTAACA
Organism: Xerus rutilus; assembly: GCA_028644305.1. Taxonomy (NCBI): domain Eukaryota; kingdom Metazoa; phylum Chordata; class Mammalia; order Rodentia; family Sciuridae; genus Xerus; species Xerus rutilus. Next base: position 16,943,888 of record CM053410.1, read on the forward strand.
ACTCCTTTTAATTTAATTTATGTAATTAATTGCGAAGAAATTTCATTTGATTTTAAAAACTTTATAGTTTACCATTTAAAAATTAACCATTTTATGCTAATATACATAAGTTGGGAGACAGTTTGTGGACCATTCCCAAACTGGCATGACTCAGTAATTAGATATAAAATTATTCTCCATAACATGCAGTTATGGGGAACTTTATAAACTAAAAGTTGCAAAATCATATCCTGGACTCTAAAATCCAAATTTATTTTCCAGATAGTAAACAATGAAAATTACAACTTAGCACAGATATATAATCCATGTTGAACTTTGTCATTTCCAAATTGATATTCCAGGAAATTAACACCTAAGGAACTTCAATATCATAATTATTGCCTGCATTAATCATACATGAGATGCATCAAGCAGTCAGTAGTAAAAATAGGGTCTCATAATGCCAGAACTAGATGAGATAGTATTATCAATAAAAAATACAGGGTATTTTGGAATTCCTCAATTATCTATTTTGTATATTTTTTCATTTTAAGTTAAAAGAAATTAAGAGAACATAATGTTCCCATTAAGCCCACATTCTTTTGAAACTTATTACTCTTATTACTTATTACTCTTTTAGATCATTATTTCTTTTATATAGCTGGTGGTATATGCTAAGGCTCTTGACTTTTCATGTCAGCAAGAAAACAGCCTTTTTGTAGAGAGCTATACCAAACTGGGTTTGTTTTGAAATATGAACTAAAATCATACAGAACTAATTAAACAAGTACTTCCACGTTGAAACAGTTGGGAGTGATAGGACTTGTCCATGGAAGGCCACAGAGCTCTGGCCTTGACTAGTGCTTACAAAATACAAAAAGGAAATTGTTTCTATTTTTCTAATATTTTCTAAATCCCACATGGTTGATAATTTCAACATCCAAAAGCAGAGTTCCTCAAGATGTGAGACCCTCTCCTTGTTTTTTGGTGTTTCCTACCACCTGTCCCCTTTGATGTTGCAAGGGGAAGTCCTGAACTAGTTCCAAGGCCTCTGTATCCATGACTCTGCACAAGCAGTTCCTACTGTCTCAAGTGAGCAGAGGTGAGACAGACTCTATGAAGAGGGCCAAAGGTTGTATTTTGTTGGTCCTCATGCCAAAATTTGCCCCAAATTTTAGATTTATTAAACACATAAGCAATCTAATGAGTGATTTTCTTAAATTCTGCCAAAGCAACTCTAGTGACTGGAAAGTTAATGCCAATTCTTGAATATTCAGCTTTCTGAATGTTCTTCCAAATTTCTTTCATGGTTTTATTTGTAACGATTTTGTATTTCTTTGCTCTCCTAATATGATTCTCTCTTCCTTCCTCCTCCCTCCCTCCCTCCCTTCCTTCCTTCCTTTCTCCTCCTTCCCTCCCTCCCTCCCTTCCTTCCTTCCTTCCTTCCTTTTTTTTTTGTGACAGTGCTAGGGATACAACAACCCAGGGCCTCACATCTGCTAGACAAGAGCTCTACCACTGAGCCACATCCATAGCCCTTCTTGATTGTATTTAATTACTTGCACTTGATGCAATATGGAATACTATCTATTGCTCTTAATAAACTCAGTAATCAAACTTTGCAGAAGCCTGAGGTTTTATTAGAAATATTAGGTAAACTAATATTAATCCCTCACTATGGTCTTGATACCTTGCAAAGGCAAATAAAATATCAAGATTCCTTCTGGGCAAGGACTATTTCTTCCTTTTATCCTCCTTAGACGAGTATCCTTATAAAGAAAAATATTCTAGGGAGATTATCTGAGTGAACAGCCTGTTAATTCTCAGAAGACTAGCCCCTGAATTAGAAAGTGCTTTCAATTTTCTCTCAACTTTGCTTTTCTGCTCTGCATTTAGAATAAAAATACAGCTTTCTTTTGTGGCTCACAAAAAAAAAATTGTCAGCAGTGACATTTTGCAAGAGATTCCAGGCTTGTTCTTTTTCCTTGTGTTCTCTGAAGAGAAAATGATTACACTGTGACTTGCCATTGATTAACTAAAATCATCCAACTATAGAAAAAGGAGAAAGTGCAGCCCAGAAACCATAGCAACCTCTGCAAAAATGATTCCTGTAATGACACTCTTCTTTCAGAATGTCCAGGTTTCCAGGTGAGCAATTGCTAATAATTTTTGCCTGTAGTACTGGATCATCCACAGTGGAGTTGGCCAGATATATTTGTAAGGGCCATTCTGATTATGTAAAGGGAGCACATACTTATTGCTGAGATGCAATGACAGAAAAATTAGCTTTTGATGTGTTATATGATTAAGGAGGGATTATCTAGACTCATTTTGCTGCATTGGGAATCTATATGCCTCTGCAACCATAAATTGATCTCTTAATTTCACTTGATAACTGAGAAACTAGTCTTATTTCAAACTCTAAAGAGCCATTCCCATTTTGTGGGACATGGGTAACTCTCCTATCAGAAACTACTGGTATTATTCAAGAGTGAGAATATTAAAATTTACCAGTGGCATTTCAACAGTTTATTTTTCAAAAACATCTATTTGAGTGCCAATCACAAAATTCAATCGACAAGAGGTTGCAGCTCTGGAAATGAAATCTACAGCAACATTGATACCAACCAGAAAACCTGAGAGAAGCCTAGAAATGTTAACATTTCTTTGCTTAGATCAATAGATTTTTTTAAAACCTCATTTGTAATAATCTTCTTTACTGCCTTTGGGAAAAAAAACACTTTACTCCTCATATTTATACAGGTGAAGACAAAAGAATACAGCAGTCTTCTATCACTGTTGCTCTGGTACTTAATTTGTTCATCTATGGTGTAACCAACTCTCAAAGGCAAATACTGGCATTGACATACAGATTGTTTTAAATGAAAACTTTTGCTTATTTGGATGCTTTATCTGAAGTTGCACTGTGCTAATGAATCTTGTATTTTAAAGCTTACCAAGGAGACTCATTCACTTATTTACTCATATTTTTTAAAAATCAAGCATGCAGAAAATAATAAATGTCTAGTGTGTGCTAAATACTTTGGCAGGCACTGGGACAATCAACATAAAAATTATCTTCTTTCGAAGAAGTTATAGTCTAGAAATCAGATTGCTACTGGCTAAGAAATGAACGGATCAGAGGAGAATTTGCTACCAACTGAAGTGGCCCCAGACCTCTTATTTCTTTTCACTGGAGCTTTCCTTTTCTTTCTTTTTTATTTTTATTGGCCGCTTAGGAGCTACATCAGAGGTTTCTACAGGCACCAGTTAGATTGTAAAGAACTAGGTTTCAGACTGTGATCAAACCAGGGAAGAGAGGCAAATAACAGAGAATGTAAGGCCATAGTACGGCTTTAGGAAATCATGCATTTTTAATCCTTTCCATGTTTCTTTTTATTTTTCCATAACTGCTTACACATTCTGTAGTAAGAGTTTATTCCCTGAGTAGACAAACCATATCTACACACCTTTTCTATATCCACAGTATATAAGGATGCTTACTATATATTGATTGACCTGACTGAATTGCATTCTCATAATTTCAATGATCATGTAAATGTAAAAAAAAATCTAGAACATTGAATGCAACCTATGACTATAGAAAATTATGATGCATATTCTTTTAAGAGCTTTTATATCAGCCTTGAGCCTGAAGCTGAGTTTTAGTCATCATTTCAATCCACTTTGGGGTTATGCAAGGCTATTTCTTAAAGCTAAGTATAATGATGAATACATAAATTTGCATTTCACATCCTCCTTTTAAAGAACTAATTTAGCTTATCTCTCAGAAACAGGTTAGATTAATTTAAAATATGCCCTTGGACATTGACTTCTCCAAATGAAATCTGTAAGAGGCCTGGTACATATATAAACTGTGCTGATCAGAGAAAATAAAAACAAATCATGTAGTGAGTAGAATCCATGCTTATTCCAAGGGCTTGATTTCTAATGGTGTGTAGTGAATGTTTCATTGTTTACCACTGTTAATTATTGCTTTTAACAAATTTGATAAAAAAATTTCTAAGATATTCATCAGGGAGTGAATTGATAAGTTGTTATGTGAAAAATGAGTATGTGGTAAGGCAATAATTCATGTGGCAAGTACTGTGGCTTTGGAGCCTGCTAGTATTTGTGGAGGGATGGAAGGAGAAAGTGTTTAATTCATATTCATTGTTGGGTAGATTATGATAACTAAAGTTGCACTAGAGATGGTTTTGCTTATATAAGTAAAATTTGTATGATCTATATTATTAAAAAGTCATGGAAAATGTAAAATTTATTGTCAATTTATGCTGAAATTCAGCTAGATGCAGAGAGAGGACTTTGAAAGAGCTGATGAGTCATAAATTACTCAAAAAGTCTTTTGTGTGCATCAGCTTTCATGAGGATAAAAATACATTGTTTTTACCTAGCCTGTCTGTAATGTGCAAATAGAGCTGACTGAGTAGTTGCTCTTCCCTCGACCTTGTGGTTGTTGCAGAAGAAGAGCAAGTGCAGAATAGTTAGGTGGCTTTACATATCATGTGTGCTGACATAATTAGACACTCATCAACCAGACAGCGCACTCAGAGACAGTGACCATTGGCACCTGCCTCAAAGTCTAAAGGGGGCTTCCAAGGGTTCTGGTTTAAAGCTTTGAGTTAGTTTAATCTGGTTTGTAATCCTGGCTCTGCCATCTACCTGCTTGGTGTCATTGTGTAAATTACTTATCCTCTATAAAGTCAGGAATAAGCACTTAGTCTAAAATGGTACAGAGTGTATACTTTGATTAATGTGGTGGATTGCTTAATTTTTGTATGGTCCACAGGGATAGAGAGATGGAATGGTGGAGAAGTGAAGAGGAGAGAGTTTAACCTAATCTGTTTGTTTGCTCCAGCCAAAAAGTATTGTTTTAGTGCCATGGTTCTTAAATATCAGTCTGTGGTTCAATAGATATGATGACCTACAAAAGTCAAGAGAAATTTAAGGAGAAAAAAAAATACTAGAACTAGAGAGAAAGAAAAAGGGTGAGAGAGAGAGAGAGAGTGCGAGCGCATACACGGTTGCTATATATTTAAAAAACAAACATATAACATTGAAGAACAACTTTCCTATATGTGGACAATTACCAATTAGAACATAACAGGGAAAGAGTGCTAATTCACTATAACAACAAAACAAATAATAAATTGATTCAACAATAAATATAGAAGAGTCATAATAAGAAAACTTAAAACATCCTGAGATAATTAAAAGAATATTTGAGTAGCTGGAAAGTACTCAATTCCTCTACAATAATATAGTAAACATATCAAATATTGTAAAAGTAAAAACTGTTTCATTAAAGTAATTTTTAAGTTTAAAAAATTATAATAATACAGGGAATTTACTATTATGAGTTAAACTTTTTACATTGATTTCCATAAGTGATATTGGTTTGTAGTTTTCCTTTTTTGTAATGTTAAAGATGATAATAAGGGCCAATGACCAAAACATTTATAAGGTGATAGTGAGGGAGTAATTGTACAAGTTATTAAAACGTATTTTTACAGTGTAACCTAAATGGCATGTTACTACTTCATGAATAGACTTCTAGTGTGACCCACTAGAAGGCCAGAGAAGACCCTGATATTTAGAATATAATAAAGCCTGTTATCTCAGAAAAGACAGAAAATAAGCCATTATTATAAATTCTACAAACTGGGAAAATTTGGGGAAAAAAGTTAGACCTCTGCCTCATACCTTATATTCCTGGAAAAATAGTAATCAAAATGAAAACTGACTTGTTATATGCCGGGCCCTATCCTAAGCACTTCATATATAGTATAATGCTAATTTACTCCACACAGCAATCCAACCAAGTAAGGACTATAGTTAGCTCTCTTCTACACATAAGGAATTTGGGTAACAGAAAGGTTTAGCAACTTGCCAAGACCACAAAGCTACTAACTGGCAGAGACAGCATTCACACCTGGGGAATAAAGTTGAAGTCTTTGCTCACCGTCTATGCTGGATCCTAATTGTCCTATGGTTCTGTTCTCTCAGTTTATTGACAAATTCTATTTAGTAGTATTTTATTAGAAATTTTCCCGTTGATATTTACTCATAAGTAAGATGGGTTTGAGTTTCCTATTTTCATATCTTTGCCTGACTTTTGTAGGACTACAATTCTTGTTTCAGAAAAAAAAAAATTTGGAAGGTTTTCATCATTCTATGTTCTAAAGCCTGTCAAGTGGCAGTCAAATAATTTTTTTTCTGAGTATGTGGAAGGACCATGTAGTTTTCTCTCTTCACTTTAAGATCCCAAGAGATATTTCTAGGAAGGTAATTTGATTCCCCAAGCGGATGGGCATGTACGCTGGAGTGGTCATGCTGTGATCCCCTTGTGGTGGCTGTCATTGGAACACTAACATCTGACATCTGCCCAAGTCATTTTTCTGAAGTCAAAGGGAGGGGATCCTCAGGGTGCAGGCACGACCAGACCCATATTTAGAAGGCGACATGGCTGACTCAACCCCTGCCAGTGACTCCTCAGGGTACTAATCAGAAGTCTTTTTTGAGGTGCTGTGGCTGAACCATCCCTCTGGCAACTCTGGCTCATGTTCAAAATGATGCTCATTCTTAAGAGATTTCTTCCAGAGAAATGACTATAAAGTGAACAACAACAAAAAATTCTCGAATGGGCCAAAATACTGCCCAAAAGCCTGGTTCTTTGGAACAAGTCACCTCTCCCTCTGTTATGGGAAAAGGCACAGAAAGGTACAACCAGTCATATAATTTTAAATTTATAAAATTAATTACTAATGTACTCATTTGTAGGTGAGAAAAGTGAGACCCAAAAAGTTAAAACTGACTTAAGGTTTTTCTGCTTAGTGACTGGATCAAATTTGCTCCCTTCTTTTTGATCACTCTCTCCTGCTCCACCAGGAGTAGAATTTTGTGTTCTGGATGAGGACCTGCACACAGGTTGGCTGCCCCACACTGCACTGCACCTCACCACCCTGCACGATTCCAGGCAGTGGCATTCATATAAACCAAGATACAATGGACAGTGCTGCCAACTACTGTTATCCCTTGGCTTGGACCATGCCAGTGACACCCTGGTTAAGGTGGGGAGACTTCTGTTCCCTGATTTTTGCTCTTAAGTAAACTCTTATAGGAATTTAGTTGCCACTCTGGCACTTAAGAATGAATCTACAGTGACTGAGTGGAAAGATGCTCAATGACTGACAGAATGCTTATTTCTTTGAACATAAGACATTCTTTTTAGTTCTCTTGTGGAGCCTTAGTTCATGCCTCCTTAGGATGAACTACTTAGCAAAATTTGCGGTTCTTTTTGCAAATAAATCCTTGGCTGACATATGCTACTATGCCTTGGGACATGGACAGGTATGCCTGTCTCTTTGTGGTAAATGTGGCTTAGGTTCAATCTAAGAGCCCTTCTCCCCTCCACATGAGGATAATAGGGACTCCTAAAAGGGTAGTACATGGTAAGGACTGCCATGGTTCAGTGGAAAGAAAACAGAGCACAGGGTTGGGGAAACATGAGCTCCTTCCTCCCCAATTCGATGTATATGGTCTGGGTGGCTGGGGAAATGACTTCATCCCTCCAAGTCTCATTTTCTTGCCTCTGAATTGACAAAATTTGATTAGCTCTTCATTGTTTCCTTCCTATAGTAAAGATTATATGACAAAAATACCGTTTTTTTCCCTTCTGGTTCTCCAGAGACATTGCAGCTTCGGAAACCTCCTTATCCTGAGGTCGTGACCTGATTGAGGTAAAACCATTCAAGCACAATCTTCCTTTCACTTTGCATTAACAACGTTTGCAGTGGTTGTATCTACTGTTGTCCTGAGTCCATCACTGTGGGGTGTCCATGCCCAAGGTCAATGTGATCTGATCCAATATTTGGGTAGCAAAGGAAAGCAGTCTGCATAGCTCTGGAGAATAATAGAAAATTTGTGTGACAACAGAACTTCTTGAAGCTTTGTTTGTGGCTCCAGTTGTAGGACAAAGAGGTGATGTCCTATCAGCAGTGACCAAAGAGAGACTATCAAAGCCATCTTCAGCTACAGCATCCCTCTCTCTGCCCTGCAGTGGTACTATGAGAGAGAGAACCTCAAAAGCCAATTTGATTCATTAAATATGCTGTGAGGAATCTCCATATTACTTTCCAAAGTGGTTGTACCAATTTGCAGCCCCACCAACAATGTGGAAGTGTTCCTTTCTCTCCACATCCTTGCCTGCATTTATTATTATTTCTATTCTTGATGCTGGCCATTCTAACTGGGGAGAGATGAGATTTCACTGTAGTTTTGATTTGCATGGAGAATGTCAAACTTTTAAAAATATATTTGTTGGCCATTTGCATTTCTTCTTTTGAGAAATGTCTGTTTAGTTCATTTGCCCATTTATTAATTGTTTTGATGGTTTATAAATTCTTTATTCTGGATACTTATCCTCCAAATTATGCTATGTGCATGTATGAATATATCACAGTGAATTCCTCTTTTATGTATGACTATAATGCACTGGTTTAAAAAACAATAAATAAACAGAAGGAAGACATTAGAGTAAGGGAAGGGAAATGGGGTGGCAAGAGGGGAGGGAAAGGGAAGTACTGGGAAAGCAAATGGTTAAATGCATTTATGAGTATGTCAGTGAACCCCATTATTAGGCATCACTATAACACATTAATAAGAAATTTGTTTTTTAAAAATGCCCCAAGGATTGGGGATGTGGCTCAGTGGTAGAGCACTTGCCTGGCAGGAAACTCGGAGTTCCAGTCCTACCACACACACACACACACACACACACACACACACACACACACACAAATAGAATATCCTTAGAAGAGACCAGAGTAGTTGTACAAGATTATTAGGACCTCACTTGTAAAATAAGGTCCAGTTCCAATGCACTAAATCCTACCCCAGCAAAAATAAAGAAAGATGGGCTCCGTAAGAGAAAACACCAAATCCTAGTCTCACCAACATGAAGGATTCTCACAGAATTAGAAGGACTTTCAGATGCCACTCAGTGACCAGAAGGAGCAAGTCTTAGAGCAAGCTCTCTTCCCATCTGCATGTACTTGTTTACAGATTTCAGGTTCACTGGGCATTCTGAGCAGTCGCTCCTCTCTCCCCTCACGTGCCAAGGCAGCAGTAGCAAGACTTCTGTTTCTGTAGTACTCCTGCCCACTCGGTCATTCTCAGTTGATCAGGAATAGGAACCTTCCAGGGGCCCACGTGCAGATAATATTGGTCACCTTTACTTGTAGGTTTCCATTTTCATAGCCTTCAGAATAAGAGTGTTTTCTTCCTCTTTACGGTCTCCATTATGCCTTGAATGGCCACTTCCAACACATAAGGTGGAAGGTAAAGGATAAGGCAAATGCAGCTGGTGGAAGGAACAAAACCCTCACAGACTGAAAAGTCAATACTTTATGGCTGCACGTAATTTCTTCTCGCCTCAGCCTTCTACAGATAAGAAGGAGAGGGCCACGTGAGAGCTCTGTAATTTCACTAAAAGGCTCCTCAATAATACATCAAACCTGGGGGAGAGAGAAGAGCACGTGTTCTCAAGGCCGTATATCTTTGACTACAATTTTCCCCTCTTTTTCTCATTTTGCTGAAGATGAATTTATAGGACAATGTTTTCTCCCTAAAACCACATATTGAAATTGGAAAACCCCAGACAGCCAGTGAGGGCTTCTAAGCTTATTGTTTCACCTTTAGATTAGCCTCATGCTTATGATGGAAAAAGGGGAAAAATAAAACATCCGAATCAGACTGTTTTTCTGAAAGGATGGATTTTGCTGCTTCCAACGGGTTTCTGGAGAGCCACTTTTGGGGGATGATCGCGAGTCAGGAGGGGAAGGTAAGATAAAAGCTGTTAATTCAAAGTAACAGGAAATGAGGATTAATGCCAAGAGTTCTCCATCTCCATTTTGTTTTTCACTTGAGATAAAATTAAGGTGAGAAATAAATTGCTTGGTGGGAATTTTGCCCAGTGAATGTGGAACCCAGAGCTGTAGACGATATGCATAGACAATATCCAGTCATTAGCTGCACTCCGCCTACAAATAGTCCAAAGAGTTCTGTGTGAGAAAAGCTCCTGGATCCCTCAAAGCCCAAGATCCAAAATATAAAACAGACTATGATCAAGCAATGAAGGTATCATGGAATATCTTCAAAAATTGTAAAGCTAATAATATCTTTCTGATGGAGTAATTTGGTTTAGTTTTTCTTTTTGTAATTTCTACATCAGTAGTGGGATAGCAAAAGCAGAATTAGATGTATACTATGATTTGCCTTCACACTTAGACAATTGGCAGATACTAGATTGGAAAGCAGAAGTCTGGAAGTCTGTAATAATTGCAGGACAAGTTAAGGGTCCTGTCCAAGGAAATGAACAGGATTTGGGTGTCAGAGGTCTAGACAGGCATTTCATTTATTCATTTCACCATAATGTATTGGGTGGTTTCTATGTATTGGGCACTTTATCAAACAATTGAGACATATTGGTGGAATATACCAAGATCTTTATGAAACGAAGATCATTGTCTTTGTGGAGCATACATTCTAGTATTGGAAGACTTGCAATTAACAATAAACATGATCGTGGAGTAAATGTTATAGTTTGGAAGCTGAGGAATTCTATAGGAAAAAATAAATTAAGGTAATAGGGATCTGGGATCCGAGTGCTGGGTACATATATAGGGTGTGGGTGTCAAGTTCTAAATGTGTTCAGGGAATTCTGATTACAAAGGTGTTGTTTGAAGAAAAGACTGGAAGGGCATGAGGACCTCAGCCAGTTGGGTATCTGAGACAGGGCATTCCAGGAGGAGTGGTTCATAAGATGGGAACACACCTGGCCCATTCAAAAGAGTAAGGAGGTGGGTGGAGTATAGCAGAGGTGAGCAAGGCAGAGGATAGGAGATGACATCAGAGATGTAAAGGGAAGAGTGTAGCTCTAGTGGGCCATTGTAGGAAACTTGTATTTGTGAGTGAGATGGGAGCCATTGTGGATTTGGAGTCCTTCACGTGTTGAGTTAATCTTTCATACATCAGTTGACAGAGGACGATTTTAGTTTAATTATCATGAAGGTCAATAGTTCAGTCTTAGCAGTGTTTCTGTCTGTACAGATTGCTTGTGTGATTGTTTGTTTTGTTACATTGTGATTTTATTACTTTCATAAAAATTAAGCACTGGCCCTAATGCAATTGAGACAAAGTTGGAAATCATTGTATCTGTGGTTCTCAACCCTGATAATGAATTAAAATCCCCTGGGCTACTTCTACAACCAGCACCCATACCTGGAAGCTGTGATTTAAGTGGCCTAGGAAAGAACCTGAGACTTAGCACTAAAATCAACAACAAAATAAAGAAAGAACCTTACCAGTTGATTCTTCTAAGCCACGTGGGTTGATCAATTTTGCGTTAAATATTTTTAAATTTAATTTAAAATTTTAACTTCCTCTTTTTTTTTTTTTTTTTGGTATAGGGGATTGAACTCATAGGTATTCAACCACTGAGCCATATCCTCAGCCCATTTTTGCTTTTTTTATTTTGAGACAGGTCTCGCTAAATTGCTGAGGCTGGCTTTGAACCTTTGATCTTCCTGCCTCAGCCTTCCAAGCCATTGGAATTACAAGCATGTGCCATGGTGCCAGGCTTTACTTCATGACTGACACATAATAACTCCATATTTGTGGGATATAGCATGGCATTTCAATACATGTATAGGTGTAATGATCAGATCAGTGTAACTGGCACATCTCTCATCTCCAACATTTATCATGTCTTTGTTTTGGAAACATTCAAAATCTCTACTAGCTGTTTCAAAATACACAATTAATCATTGTCAACATAGTTACCCTGGTGTGCTATATGATATGAAAAGCTATTTCTCCTATTCAGCTGCATCCTGTACCTGTTAGCCATCCTTCCTCCATCCTCACTCCTACCTCACCTCTGTTTTCCCAACTCTGGAAATCACCATTCCCTGCTCTACCTCTACAAGATCAACTTTTTAACCTTGCACATAGAAGTGTGAGCATGCACTGTCTTTCTGTGCCTGACTTATTTCACTTAACATGATGAATGCCTGGCTCATCCATATTGCTGCAAATGACATAATTTCTTTTGTTTTATGGCCAAATAATATTCCATTGTATATATGTGCCATATTTTTTAATCCATTCATCCATCTATGGATTGCAGTGAATGTAAAATAATACAGCCATTATGGAAAATAATATGAAGTTTTCTTTTAAAAGTACATATAAATTTACCATATGATACAGTAATTCAGTGACTGAATGTATATACAAGGGAAAGGAAATCAACATATTAAAGAAGTATCTTCATTTCCATGTTTTTTGTAACACTATTAACAATAGCCAAGTACAGAGTATCCTAGATGCATTAAATTTTTTGAAGGCAAAAATCTTTAGCTGACTGAACTAAAATTAACTGACCATGTATTTATTTGGGATTAAAAGAATTAAATGTCAAGAATATGCATGAAATCCTCAAAAGATATCATCAGATACAATATTTTCTATGTAAATAAAAACCTCACTTCAGTCATATTATGCAAATACCTTGTATTTTATTCTACTTATAACTACTGAGTAGTTTTTTAAATTGAGAACTTTGGAGTCTCTAAAAGGCATTTTCTCTGATAGTGAGAGCCTGCATATGCAGTGGACTGGATGTACTTCCCCACTGCCCAGTCCTGAGTCCAGGGAGGCATCACTCACCCTAACAAACTAATCAACAGCCACTTGAAATAAGAATGAAAAACTCATTGTGTACTTGCTATTTCTGCAAGGACAGAAATAAATAAAAAGCAAAATAGAGATAAAGAAGAGAGCTAATGATGGGAATTTATTTTTCCATTTTTTATTGATACATAATGACTGACTGTATGTTGAGATATAGTGTGGCATTTCTATACATGTATACAACATTCAATGATCAGGTATATCCACTTATCCTTCTTGGTGTTGGGAACATTCAAAATCCTTTCTTTTAGCTATTTTGAAATATACAATACGTTATTGTTAACTATAATCTACCTATTGTGCGATAGAACACTAGAACTTATTCCTCTTATCTGATTGTATTTTATTTCTGTGTAGCTCTTTGCCTCCTTGTATGTTTAGATGGCAAATAGAGCCTACCTCTTACCCCCAAAGATATTGCATCATCTGTATAAGACCACCTTTGGTTATTTCAAAGTGCGGTTTGCAACATTATTATCCTCACAGTTCTGTATTCATTATCTATGTAATTCTCACAACAATCCTAAATATTAGGTACCATTTTACCCAACTTTTATATATGAGGAAGCCCAATTTTGTGCCGTTTTGCACAGCTAGAGCATTGCAGTGGCTTGAGCCCCTTCAGTCTGGCTTCCAGCTACCCTAACCTGCCTTGCTCCATTTGACTACAATGCTGGGTACCAATGCAGTTTCTTTAACTGCTTAAAAATAGAATGTAGGTCATAGCCATTTTTGCTTAATATTTTCTCAAGATAAAATATTCTCAGAATTTGTACATTCATTATGCAATCTCAAATGAGCATAGTAGCTCTCATTTTTCTCTTGGCACTTTATGACGTAGATGGCACCAGAAAGCACATTCTGACATCAAAGATAAACAAAATAGGGGATGAGGGTGTTTGTAACTCAGTGGGAGAGGCTTGCCTAGCATGAATGAAGCCTTGGGTTTGATACCCAGCACCACAAAAACAAACAATGCCTCCCCACCCCAACACACACACTAAAGGTAAAAGATTTTGTAAACACCACCAAGTAAATTTCATCTTCTTCCTTGGAAATGCCTACCTACCCACTCATTTCAACCTGATTTGATCATTGCCTTCAAAAGTTGGCAGTCAAAAAATCCTATTAACATTAGGGTGGAAAAAGTCCATTCTTGAAAAGCCAGATTACCCAGATGGAACAGAGAAATCTGTTACCGTCCTCCAAATATCAACAGTGTATAATTAGCAGCTGCTAAAATAATAGAAATCAATTGAACAAAAATATGGTATGCTCTGCATTCATTTATCAAATACCTTATGTTTCCAAACACTGCTTTTCACAGTGGCTGCAAAGCATTCATGGGGGCATTTCAGCATGTGTTCCTGGGCACAGGGAATTGACAGACTTCTTTTTGAAAAACTTCTCAAAAGAGCTATTACTATACCCAACAGGCAAGCTAGACACGACTATTTTACATCTGCATGATGAAACAATACATTTATCAAAAGCAACCTTCAAGTAGGATCCTATTATCAAAAAACGTCAGCAGCCCGTCTCCCTGGGAGACAGCGAAACCCCGCATTTATCTAAATTATCTCAGTAATATGACAGAGTGATTGCTCACTAATGGTCAGTAACAGTTTTCTTTGTCATTTTCCTAGTCATTACCTCCTCAGAATGAACTCCAGAATAAACTGCTGGCAGTCCGTGACTGGAATGCAAATTTTCTCTTTGCATTTGTGGCTGGGTTCTCTAAAAACATATGAACTTGGCTAACACAGAGTCTGACATTTTCATTTTGTGAAAAAAGAACACCCTGCCTTAGAAAGACTGATCAACACAGAGCAGAGATACTTTACATGCAAACACAACATACTGTTTAGCATTTCCCCTGCTTGGGCATTCTGTCCTTCAACGGATGAAGCGATAAAGCGTGTGTAGACTGCATGCTCAGAAAGAGCTGGTGTGGAGGTGTCTGCAGGTGTGGGCTTTATTTCTGTGGCTTTTTCAAGCTCTGCTTCAGGTCTTCATTGTTCAGACCACCCTCCTTTGAAGATAGTGATTGCATAGTCAAACCAAATATCCTGTCAGCAGATTTCATGAATATTTTGCAGCAGCGACGTTAGTATCCAAACCCCTGTTCTTTCTGAGAAAGGAGGTGGCCAACTGTTTGTTGATTGTGCTTTTCTACCCAACAAAGGCTAAATTGGACTTCAGGAAAGAAAAAGCTGAAGCCACAGGGAGAAGGATTTGAAAGCAGAACTGCCCCGCTCCCAGCAATAAATAGAGCTAAGGAAGCTTTTAAGAAGATTGAAAAATGTAGAACCGGCTGTATTAGGGAAAATAGGTTATTGTAGTTTAAGGTGGTCACTGCGCCGGTCAGTCCAAATAATAGCAGCCCAAACAATTAACAGAAAACCAGAATGGCAGCTACAGTAATCAGCACAGGTAGGACGGGCTCTCTCTGCTGTGCTCAGATCCTGTGCAGGCTGCCACCTTATGAAAGATGAAACGCAGTGAAACTAATGTCTAGACATGTGAGAGCCAGCGCAACTCCATGCATAAACAGCACGAGCAACTCAGCCGTCCTCTTTAGGCCTAGGGCAATCTCCACCACAGATTATTCCTCTGGCTGTTGGTTTGTTCACTTAGAAGGCAACTCTCTGCCCAGCATTTTCTAGCATAGTCCTGACTTGTAGTGATGTGTCCCACCTACTTGGAAGACATACATGTTTATCAACAGATGTATCTTGACTGTGGATTCGGGAAAATATGCTCACTCAACTTACAGAAGCCAGACCTCTGCTGCCTTCAGTCACAGGCCCTCTCTGTCATCCTGTCATCATCTCTCTCTTTGCTACCTGCGCCCTGTCATCGGTCCAACCTTGCTCCCAAGGGCACCCATATTTCAGCTGTCCAGAAGCGGAATCATAGATTGGGCAGCCTGCAAGGCACATGAGCACCTCAAAGGTAACTTACCCAGAATATGAAACTCAACATTTTCCCTCTCAGACTTGAGATTTTGTCCAGTAAGTTTCACAAACCAGATGTCTGATAGTTATCCTAAAAATCCATGTTCTCCAACACTTCTAAGACAACCCCCAGCTGATCCTCTCCTGCTCTCTGGAAAATATTTCCACCTCTACGTGGCTGATACCACTGCAACACAGTAATACCCTGCCCCCCTACAAACCCTGCTTAAAATAGTCCCTCAAACTCACAATTAGTCTCTATTTCTGGTTTATTTCATTCCAGGCCATTTTCCATACTGCTTTTAATTTTTTTAATCAAAAATACTAAAAATTACCTTGTCGCTTTCCAAATTTCAGATATATAACATCCTCCCAGATTCTCCAAATTCCTTATGACATTGATTTAACCCCAACCCAGTGTCTGCCACTCAATCGTTAAAGCCAGTTCCAAAAACCTTACATCTCATCGTGTTTGTTGTGTATACATTCCGCTGTAATATGTTCATGCAGTCACTTTTGTCAAAATTGCCCTTCCTTCCCCCGGGTGTGGTGGCACATGCCTGTAATTCCAGCAGCTTGGGAGGCTGAGGCGGGAGGATTGCCAGTTCAAAGCCAGGCTCAGCACAAGTGAGGCACTGAAGAACTCAGTGGACCCTTCCTCTAAATAAAATACAAAATAGGGCTGGGCATGTGGCTCAGTGGTCAAGTGCCCTTGAGCTCAATTCCTGGTACCCCCTGCCCCCAAATTGCCCTTCCCTCTCAGCTCCACGTTTTTATATCTTTCAAAAGCAACCTTAAATCTCATCATCTTTTTTAAAATTCCATTTCATCCCGTAAGCAAGTTAACCTTAACTTCATTTGATTTTTTTCTCCACATATTTTCAGCTCAATTTCCATTGCCTAACCTAGCACTTCACACACTGAATTATACTTGTGGGTTTGTTTCCCTTCCTAAAGTGTCAGCAATTAGGGTAGAAAGTATGTGTCCGCTCATCTCAGTTATTTTAAAAAAGTAAAGCATGAATTTTTTAAAAAGGAAAATTACTTTTCTTACAAGATAATACTTTAAGTCCAAAGACATTTTCTGCATGAATGATATTAACCCATCTTTTGTCTAGTAGTCAGATGTTGGGTAGTGCAGCCACTCAGAGAGCAGGTGAGGAAAGGGATGTAACTCTGGCTTGCTGGACTATACAGCAAATCTGTTGATCACAGGTATGAGGTAGAAAGAAACAAAGGAACAATACGTCTGTCTATACCACCACTGACACTTTATGCTCTTTTCAAACCCTTTTTCCCTCCCTTATAATTTTCCATGAATCAGAAGTCTTTTTATTTGAATTTGGATGTAATATAAGATTTGGGAGTTGTTTGTTCAGAGCTCTTATGTCATTCTTCTTCTGATTAAGGAGAGTTCTTGGCCATGTTAACATCCAAAAATCCTTGCTCTAACAGAGAGGAAACTACATCATTTCAGAGGAGGAGGCTGAGTATATTGTGCATGAAGATGCACTGAATCAGTAAACTTGAGGTCACGATAGAAAGTCAGAAGCTTGAGGGCCACAAACTGATTATAATAAAAAGTTCTACCTCCCCCAGTGACAGCATCACTGTATTTTTACCCAGTACCAAACAAAGACGTCTGTTCACAATGTGGACAACAAGTCATCAAAGGTTAAATTATGTTCATAACATCTATTTAAGAAGCCAAATGAGTGTAGAATATGCTTTAGGAGGAATTTCTCCCAAACAGTATAATTTGGAGCATCTTGTGCCTAAAGGCACTTCTGCCACCTGGAAATTTGCCTTCTGTCAATTTGCTCTTTCTCAACTACAGCAAAATCAACTGAGGTGTTTATCATACCAATAGACTACTAGCTCCAAGACACTAATGTATCTGAAATTCAGTTTCAGTTTTAAACAGTTTGAGGGAGTGCTTTGCATCGTTGTAAGAGATCAATAATGGACATGGACCACTACATATATACATATATATATATGTATATGTGCATATATATGTGTATGTGTGTATATGTATATGTGTGTATATATATACATATGTGTATATATATATACACATGTGTATATATATATACACACATGTATAAAGAAGAATGAATTGTGTTTAAAACAAGCCAAAGACATTCAGAATCTTAGTTTGTATTTAAGGGTCTATTTATAGTTGATACCACTTTCGCTATCAATGTGCTTTTGATAATAAACCTCTAAATATCTTGAAATAACTGAAGAAAGTCCTCCTTCTCTCCCTAGAGGTACCCAGAGAAGACTGACAAATGGTAAAAGCATGAAACCAAGCTATAAAGAGAAGTATATTCAGCTAGAAGAAGGTAAATCCAAATTCCATAATATTTTTTAATGTTATTTAAATTAGTGTCCATGAGTGAAACACATTGCAGAGGGGCAGAGAATTGTTTGTGTGTGTGAGTGTGTAAAGGCAAATAGGAAAGTAAAAAGAGAGATAAGAAAGTAAGAGAGCTTTATTTTCAGACATTATGTTTCTTCCAAGTAGTGAGTGATAATTCTAAATGACATTTAAGATCTTTCCCACTCCAGGTTCCATGATTCCAGGTCTGAATGTTTATTTTACTTGGAAGACGGTGCATGATTGGCAGAAATAATAACTTAGCTGCAAATAGAATCTTATTTACATTTTGTTGTTGCTGTTAGAGCTATTCAATCTCCAGCTTCTTAAAAAAATAAGTCCAATAGAATCAGACAATAAATCTCCTTGAGTGACCTTCAATCTAACAGCGGCTGTGTTCTGTGCTACCCCAGAGACGAAAGTCTGCTGTTTTCCTACAGAAGTCACTGCGGAGAATATGTTGGCCTACTGCTGCACATATAAACTCTTTCAAACCCCAAAGACACAATCTGGATCTTGCATACAGGCCAGATTCCCATCACCTTCTGCGCTCCGTGTCTGTGCTTCCAGATTCCATCGCACTGCTGTCTGCATCTGTTGTTGAGCAAACAGCTTGGTTTAAGTGTCTATTTGTTGTGCAGAGAAATGTTCTCTAGGATTTTAGCTGAGAGTGATTTTGCCAGCTTGGAGAATGAGAGTACAAATGATGGCTTACTCAAGGAAAATAAATCACGTCTTGGAGATTGGAAAGCTATTCAATTTGGAGTGAGCTAGGAGTCTCCCTTGTGAGCACATCCGATCATTCCAGGGGCATCCAACCCCTACAGACAATGATAAAGTGTTTCCATAAGGAGACTCTGAACTTGTCATGGGGACAATGTGCCCACAACTTCTCACTCTTTGTTCATTCAATTCTATAAACACTGAAATTATTCCCTGTGAAGATTTGGAGGCCAGAAACCATTAGATAGTAAAATAAAACCCATGTATTTAGACATAAGGACCCTATTTATCTATTGCTATTCAAAGCAGAATAACAGGCAGCTTGGAAGAAGGTTCAGTCTCACTATTATAGAATTGCCTCTGGTTAAGATGGAAGAGTCACCAGCATATTAGCACTCCCGGATTCTTTGCAGCCCATGGCCCTGCCTGTCATTATCCAAAGAGCCTAGTCTTGATCTTTCCACAATGAACTTATGTCAGTACTTCAATCATCCATCTGCTGCATTTGATAGCCTTCTGACGATCATGTCTCTCTGGGGAAGGAAGGGTTCCCTCCCCAACTGAGGACTTTGGTAGACTGTCATGCATACACAATAGATGTATATCATAAATGAACATGGACAAGTGACAAGTAATGGAAATTGTTACAGCACAGCCATGACTGTGTTGCTGATATAGAACAGCAATATCTTTTCCTTCTTTGAATGACAATATGTAGATGAATCGTGTTGCTGCGAACCTTTTGGTTAATGCAGAGCAAATGGCCTGGGGCATGACAATGTTGAAAACCACCTGGGAAGTTAGATGCTTGGTTGTCCCTGGAAAAGTTGGGTCACTATAACTCCTAAACATTAAAAATGGTAAGTAGTTAAGTCATGGAGGAAGGGACTGTAGGATTACATGGGAGTAGAACTGTATGAGACACTTTGTTTTATTAATTTGGAGGTAGGGGGCAGCCACCAGAAAAAAATGCACAATTCAGTAAGAAGGTGGGTAGAAACTCCTATGCCTTCCAACTTTTTTTTTTTCTTTTAAAGAACTCATGTTTTTGTTGGAGAGAAAACTCAAGTGAAACCTAAATTTTTTAAAAAAAATTATTCTAAATGTATAAGCAAGCATATAGTATATATCATATGGAGAGAAATAAAATTTTAAAAACAAAATAAAATAAAAAGCCTTACAGCTCTACTTTCACCATCATCTCAAATATATAATCTTTAGTCTTGTCCTATCTGATCTATATTGGTTTTAGAAAATGCTATGTATGTAGAACACAGTGAATCTAGTGTTGTTAGATTGCTTTATAGATGATAGTTATTCTAAATCAGTGAAACTCCCTTATGTAAATCTGCTCCTGCCAGAAGGTATCAATAGTCCAAATAAGCTGTTCAGTCTTATTTAGATTAACACCACTATTACTTCTCTAGAATATATTGTAGAGCATAAAAAAGTAACAAGGATTGATGAATTAAAGGTACATAAAACATTTGAGGCATTCTCTATTATTAATCATCTGTTATAACTATAACATAGGCAAGATACTACATTAAATGCTTCATATTACATATTTTCCATTTAACTTAAGAATACTTTTTATAGGGCTGGGATTGTAGCTCAGTGGTAGAACGCTTGCCTCGCATGTGTGAAGCACTGAGTTCGATCTCAGCACCACATAAAAATAAATAAATAAAGATATTGTGTCCAACTACAACTAAAAAAATATTTTTTTAAAAAAAGAATACTTTTTATATATGAAGAAACTGAGATAGTTCAGTAGCTTATTTAGGTCATAGTAAATAAATGGTAAATTCAGAATGTGAATAAAAGAACTGACCTATCCCAAAGGCCTCTTTTTCAACATGCTACTTCCTGTTAAGCTACTTTTAAAGGCATAATATATTGGGAGGCTGAGGCAGGAGGATCACAAATTCAAAGCCAGCCTCAGCAACTTAGCAAGGCCTCAGCAATCTAGCAAGATTATGTCTCAAAATAAAAAGGTAGGTGGGGGTGGGTTGGGGATGTGGCTCAGTGATCCAACTTTTTAAAAAATATTTCTTTTTAGTTGTTGATAGACCTTTATTTTATATATTCATTTATATGCAGTGCTGAGAATCAAACCTAATGCATTACACATACTAGGCAAGTGCTCTACCACTGAGCCACAACCGCAGCTCGATCCAACTTTTTTTAGGTAAACCTTGTGTGAGAAAAATTTCCAGATCCTCAAATGGTAAAATGCTATTTGCTTGATTCAATCTGGCTTAATCAATTTCTTCTTGTATTTAAACTTATAGAAAAACATAAAATGATTTAAAGAATTATTTATTTAAAATATTAAAATACTAGAATTTCAAATCAATATATAATATTTTATTTATTTTCTATTTTAAATTATGAAATGCCAAAATCATATAGAAATACATGTAACAGGCACTTATGGAACGACTCCACCTACATTAAATAATTAATGCAAATATTTTGTCATTTTTTTTCATGTCCTTCATTTTAAAAAATACAATTTTACACTCAAATGCCAGTAACCTCACAGGTTTCTTCCTCTCTAGAGTTTATCCTTATCCTCTAAGAGTAAATATGGTTTTCATACTTTGTGTGCCTATAATCAAAATAGAAAGAAAATATAAAAATTTGAAGAAAAATATAAAGCTTCTGCTTTTAACCTTTGAATATGTAATATTGCCTTCTGATACCTTTCTGCTACTTGCCTTTCACTTATTTATTCTAAGATGTTTTAGTATATTAAATACACTGCTCTCTGGTGTCGTAGGCTAAAGTTCCATTCTTCTAGGCAAGAGCAGTCTTACTCCTTCAGTGCGCATGAGCTGCGCCAGCTGCCTGACTCCACAGTGCGCATGAGCTGCTCCGGCTCTAAGGTGGTGTTTACAGGTGGCACTGCAGCTGCCTAGCTTCCTCTAGACTAGGCACAGCTAACTGGCTCTCCAAATGTGCAGTCCTACCAAGCACTAAAAAACACATCACCTTTATTTGCAAACTTCTTTTCCCCTAAGTTAGCTTTTCTGGAATTGCCTATGGGATTGTGTGGTTGATCACTGAGATTTCTTTTTTAGTGGATTGACTTTTCAAAAAAAATTGGAGGCTTGTTGGGGAAGTTTGTTAGGATGCCATTGTTCTTTTCTCAGTCTTTACATAGACTAAACGGCTTTCCATTGTCTTCTAAGAATGTGCTGTGCAACATCTCCAGTTCTCTACTTACTTCTCAAGCATTCTGCAGGTGTTATTTGTCTAATCAAAGTGCTTTATGTGCAATGTTTTATGACTTACCAAGATTTTACTTTATGGTTTTTGCCAGGTTTTTTTCTCTTATTTAATAAATCTTATTTTCCAGTATTCAAATTAGGTTTCTCTACACGGCCTCCATAAATTGTTAAAGCTTTTCACTTCATAGGTTGGTCACCACTTACTAACTGTATAGTTTTGGGTAAGTCACTTGACCTCCTTCCCTTGGTTTCTTTACTGGTTTAAGGGGATAGTAGTAGAACCTATCTTGCAGGGTCATTGTGAGGAGGAATTGAGTCAACACATAAAGAACTTTAAAAAGTATCTGGAACATAGTAAAGGCAACATATGTGCTATTTTTATTAATATCAAAATCATCAGGATTACAACCATTTAAGTCAATGATAGCTAAAACATGCTAGGTCTGCCTTATGTTTAAAAGGAATACAGAAATACTGAATAATTTTAGACTGTATTAGAAATACTTATGATGTGCTAAAAAAATCCACAAAATCAAGTGATATTTATACATTTCAAAATATGGTAATTATAACAAAGGTAAATTTTAAAAATAGCCTTTGGAAAAAATTACGAGTTCAAATTACAGGAGGATTGCAAGTTCAAGACAAGCTACAGCAACTTAGCAAGACCCTAAGCAACTTAGTGAGACCCTGTCTCAAAATAAAAAGGGCTAAGGATGTAGCTCTGTGGTAAAGCACCTCTGAGTTCAATCCCCAGCAAAATACATACATACATACATACATACATACATAAATGTTTGCTGAATGCTCCTGACAAATAATATACAAAATGTCTAAAGCAAATGGACAAAAATGTCAACTACAAAAATATTTACCCTAAGAATACATGCCTAGCAATAATATACTGATAAGTAATGTACTGATAAAGCCAAACAGTGATACTACATAAAAATACAAGGAAAATCTACCAAAAGCATAAAAAGTATATAATAGTCATGAACTTAATTCCCCTAACCACTTATCTCTAAAACACAAAAAAACAAATCCTGACAATATTATTAGGAAAAAATAACAAAACTATAACCAGAGTGCAAGATGTTAATATAGTTCTTTCAGAAGCAGAGAAACAACACAAAAATTTTAAAATGACTTTTAGAAGATTTGAACTAAAAAAAAAATGAGACTGCCTCTCTCTCTCAAGATGAGATAGATCCATTCCTCCACCCTCTAAATAGATATTTGTAGGGTTTTATTTGTGTTTTTTTTTAAACTTGAAAGCTGAACACTGTTTATTTCCATCATAATTTACACCCATGCGGTGGTTTTGAGAACACAGGGAATGTTTACAAAAACTCACATTATTTACATCATAATTTCAAGAAATTCAGAGACTAGATAGTACGTAAATATATTCTCTGAGCACAAAATTAATTACTTTTCAAAAATATAGGTTAAAAAACTCTAAAACACCCAAGTCGCTCATGTTTAAAGATAAAAAGAATTTAGAAGCGAACCACTACAAAAGCATTATTTAAAAATGTGATATGTGCCTTGAGTGGTATATGTGAAGATAAATTTACAGTCTTATATGAACTTGTTAAAGAAATGGAAGATGATTTAATAAATAAATTAACTCAACAAAATAAATTCGAAGGAAGAAAAAAGATGCAGAAGAAAGCAGAAATTCCTTGATCAAAACAAAAGAGAGAAGCAACAAAACCAACTTTATCTCCCATATCTTGTTCTAAATTAAAACTGAGCTTCTTCAGCAGGAAACCTTATTTCCTCAATTGATTCAGCAAATACATTTTAATGTAGCCAGTGGGAGTGTGAAAGGTGGAGATGGAGACTCCACTAGAAAACAGGCAGTTGATTTTTCAAAAGAACTTTTAAATGGCAAACTAACTTTTTCAATTATGAGAATGTGCTCATTAATCTCTAACAGAAAGAGAAATGCAGCCCAGACACTGACCTCTGTAAGTCCCTCTCTACCTGGTCTTGCCTTGCCCAGTAGAGCACAGTGGTCCCATCCTAGCTGATGCTCCTAGGTAGGATGCTCTGTATTGTCTCCGTCAGCTGTGAGGGGGATCATGTTGTATTAGCAACAACCTTGATTTTCCAGAATTGACAAAGAGGAGCGGATGTGACTTGTGCTGGCAGATTGAGGTCAGTGGGGCCTGTCAGTGTAGAGGAGCTTGCTGGCTTATCTCTGCATAGCTTGCTCTTTCTGTTACAAACATTCATAGCGCTAAGCAAAATTTCAGTGAGCTGGAACCCTCTTCTCATTTAGCAGATGTTTTGGCAAATTATATTTTTGCTGATAATCTGAATAAAAGTGGCAATAGCAGTTAGCGACTTCCTGACACATTGAGTTCCCTGCAGGAGAAACAAATCAAATGCAATTAATGATTTCTTCTTAAGAGTGAGATTGGTCTGATCTTCTGGGATTATAGTTCAAGTGCATATATTGTATGACCACTTCTATCTTGGGCATGACCTATAGGTCACATAAAACTGCAACAAATGGCACACTACTGCATAAAACACAATGCATATTCTCTTGAGAAATATGACTCCTATTTTTGTTTCAAATATGCTTTTTGCCATGACATGTATACGATGACAAATCTTCATCTTTGGAAGTAACCATTATCATAAAAAACAACCTAGCTTTTGCAAAGCTGAATTTGAATACTTTGTTAAGCAATTATTAAGACTAAATCTAAAAAGTTATAGCATCTAATTAAAGCTAAAGAGAACCACATTTCCTTAATCAAACAGAGTTGTACATTTATTAAGTATTTTGCATTCAAGAGACCAAAAGCAAACTAATTAATAGGAAATACATGGTAGGCATTGGGATAGGCAATATATGCCACTAGTTTCAAACTAGAAATATTAAACGTTACACCACACAACTAACACATTTTTAAATTTTTAGACTACTCAATAGAAATCAATATAATAATAACCAATAGAAGTAAAAGTTATTTTTCCATAACTAGAAACTCAACAAATTTTCTCCCCTTGCTGAATAAATTGAGGAGATAAGATTTCCTGCCGAAGAACCTCAGTTTTAATTTAGAACAAGATGTGGAGAAAGTAGAGGGATTATGTTTTTTTACTCCTTATTGTTATTGTTCTCATGGGGAAATTTATTTTTAATGATATTATAGAAATTCCCAAGACACTATCAGAGCAAACTTGCTTTTGTATCTGTATTTTGTTTATCGATAATTTAGTCAAAATTTATGTGAACTTTGTGCTTGCACCTGAATTTCTTGAATTATTTTCTCTAGAAGAAAATGTTCTTTTGCTTGCCTGTTTCTGGGGCCCTGTATAAAGACAAAACAAAACAAACAGCAGATTTTCGAAATCACCATAAGAATTCAAAAGGGAACTTCCCATAGCCATCATGTAGATGAAGCCCATGAGATTATATTTATTCCCAAGTGGTTGAAAACATTTGCTTCAGTGGAGCTGATTTCCATGGTTTGTTTGCCACCACAAGGCCAGCATCAATCTTGTGGCCAATAGGACATCCATGAGACAATTGGTGTTTGATATCACTTAGAAAACAAGCCAAGTTTATTTCCATGTATCCACCGGGAATCTACCTTTCTCAATTCACTCTAAATTTTCTCCTGGTATGTTAGGAGCTTTGTTAAGATGGTGAGCCTGCAGCAATTATCAATCATCACCCTCTCCGTTTTGACCTCCAGCAACCTACTTGCCCTCTCTTGAAAGGTTTTTGCTCTGTTCTTCCAGAAATACCGTATGAGTACCCAAGTAGCACATGTGTATAGATATTCCTAATCTTTTTTTCATTTAATAAATCTTCCAAATGTATAAAATGACTAACAAAAATCTCTGTTCTAAACCTTGTTTTGCTTATCTAACAATACATCTTAGAGTGTTTCCATGTTAGTTCTAATAGAGCTTCATTGTTCTCTTAAAGTTGTATTATACTTTTTAAATTTTTTTTGAGTTTCTAGATGGACATAATACCTTTATTTTATTTATTTATTTTTATGTAGTGCTGAGAATTGAACCCAGGGCCTCACAAGTGCTAGGCAAGCACTCTACCACTGAGCCATGACTCCAGCCTAAAGTTGTATTATTTTATTGTTCAGTTTGATCATAATTTATTTCACATTCTTACTGAGGGACATTCAAGTCAGTAGTTGTAAATCAGAGGGGATTTTTCTCCCAAAGAAAATTGGTTAATGTCTAGAGACATTTTTGACTGACCTGAGAAAAGTGCTACAGTCACTTTTGTAAATGTGCTTTTTTAATCAATAATTTTTTCTAATTGGTATTGTTTTTACATATTGAAGGCTCTTGATTTCAAATACTCAGTTGCCATGTTTATTTAGCTCAAGGTTTATAACATTTTAAAATTAATTATTCTAGAATTTTTAAGTATATAATAATGCAATCTTCCTACAGCAATACCTTCAATCCTCTTTCTAATTTGTATTCCTCTTTTATTTTCCCCTCCTCTAATTACATTAGCATGCACCACTAGCAAAATGATAAATAATGGTGATGATATAGGTAGTAATGGAGATGTTTTCATGTGTCTGTATGTGTGTGCACACAGTCATGTTGAGGACACATATATCCATTTCTCTTTTGTTAAAGTGTTTGTTAGGAATGGATATTGAATTGTTGAATGCCTTGTTGAAATGTATGGAAATGATCATATTGATTCATTGATATGTTAGATTCAATATTACACATATCTGAGTGATGAGCCATCCTTAATATTTCTAGAATAAATGCTACTTGCTCACATTGTGAATTTTTATAATAGACTGCTAAATTCTGGTTACAAATGTCTTATTTAGGATTTTGACATCAATCACATGTGAGGATGATTAGTAAATTTCTTTTTGACCATTATTTTTCTATTATATTACCACCACATGTGTGTGGTATAGCCACAAGAAAAAAATTTGAAGGAAGCCAGGCACAGTGGTGCCCACCTGTAATCTCAGCAGCTCAGGAAGCAGGAGGATCGTGAGTTCAAAGCCAGCCTCAGCAATGGCAAGGCCCTAAGCAACTCAGTGAGAACTTAGTGAGACCTTGTTTCTAAATAAAATATGAAAAAATAGAACTGAGGATGTGGCTCAATGGTTGAGTGCCCCTAAATTCAATCCCTGGTACCAAAAAAATAGAAGATATTTTCTTCTATGTTCTGGAAAATTATAGATAAGATTCAAATTTATCTGTTTCTTAGTGATATTATGGAATTTCCCAAGATGTTATAGAGTATGATGTGCTTGTTTTGAGAGTATCATGGATGGGTAGAGTTTTATACAAATCTTACATATTCTTTTATTGCGATTATTCTTTTAAGATTTTTCATCTCATCAATTGTAAGTATTAATAGCTTATAATTTTTATGAAATATGCATTACATCCAGTTTTTTTAGTTTGTTTATGTAGTAATGACAACATAGTTTTATAGTTTTGTGGTGGATTTGGTGTGGTTGTTGCTGTTTCCAGATATTGCTATGCTACTTTCATTGCACTATAATCAAAGAATATCGGCCTTGTTGTTCCTGTTTGGTAATTTAGTTATGGTTGTGGGCAGTATGTGTTCATTTATTATCATCATTCCATGGATAATAAGAAGGAAAAGACACTTTGTCTTTTCAGTATATAGTATTTGATTTATACTAATTAGACTTTCTTTACTTAATCTATTTTCTATATTATTGTATCAGTTATATCTATGTCTGTGATGATCAGTTTTTCATCACTATGACCAAAATACCTGACAAGATCAACTTAAAGGACGGAAAGTTTATTTCAGTTCAGTTTCAGAGATTTAGTCCATGGTGGGCCAACACCATGCTCTGGGCCCAAGGCGAGGCAGAACATCAGGGTGGAAGGACTGTCCAGGAAGCAGAGAGAGAAAGGGAAAGGACCCCAAGGAAAGTTGAAATGCTTCCAGGGAATGTGCCCAGTGACCCCCCTCTTCCAGCCATGCCCCACCTGCTTGCAGTTACCACCCAGTCAATCCACTGAAACTAAGATGGACCACAGCACTCATAGTCTAATCATTTCACCTCTGAATATTCCTGGATCAACACAGAATCTTTAGGGGGATACCTCATATCCAAACCATAACAATGTCTACTTTCAGATTATTTTCTTAAATTGAATTCATTCTCTTTTTTCTACATCATCTTCCACAAACTCGTATTTCTGTTGTTTTTCTGTTTTCTTGTAGACTTCTTATATTTTGACGTTATGAATATTGATGCCAAGATAATTGGTTTTTAATCATAAATATAAAATGTGTGCTATTACTTATAACATCATTACAAAGAGCACTTGTTTGATTCATTTAATACCTGTTTACCTCTCTTTCATTCTTTTCTTCAATTCTCATTTTTATAAATGGGATTTTTGTGTGGATCCCGAGATGGTTCCTCTGGATTAGTGTTCAACTCTAAAGAAGGTGAGTATTTTCCATACAGGGTCCTTGCTGGAGAGGGGTCTGGGACATTTTCTATACATACAGAGACTCTCTGACTCACAGTGCAGTGCTTTATAACATCCGGTTGTACATGCAAGTGAATATTTTAGCCTCTTCTACTCCTAAGTGAACCAAGATCAGTAACTGCATTTATTCACCCTAGAAAGTAGGGTGAATTTCTCCCCTGAATAATGGATAGACTGCTTCATAAAACGGAATTATGGAAAACACTTATACAGAATGTATCTGATGCTAGGCTTCATTGTAAGCACTTTACAAACATGGATTCATTTAATCATGGGGAATTCCCTGTGGTGTAGGTACTATATTAGTCGCCATTATATTGATAATTAAATGGAGAAACTGATATTTAATAACTTGCCCAAGAACACACATCTGGAAAGTAGCAGAGCCAGTATTCAAATCCAGAAAAGCAGATTTGAGAGTCTGCACCCTTTTGTTACCATAGCACATTCCATCTCTCTGACTCGGTGACAAATACTCTCTCTTTGACTAATCTGTAGCCAGGCTCCTCTGAGCCCTCTAAGCCTCAACCCTGGCCTATGAAGACTTGAATAAACAGTAACATAGCTTCTAAGAGCCCAAGGCTGCAACCCTAGCATGATCTTATCCCTGCTTAAAGTGCCTCTCCTAGAAAACTCAAGGTTGCCAAATAAATTCACTGTGTGTTCCATCCAATACCTAGACATAAGGCATCTGTGTTTCAGCCTCTAAGGGAGGTTAAGAGCAACTAAACACAGGTGGGTTTCACATGGATGGATCTTGTTCCACTTTTTATAATTTTTCACTTCCCTGACTGATGGGTTCCCATTCACCTCCTTCCCTCAGTCTCCCTTTAAAATACCTCTGAACAAATCAAAGTTGAGTTCATTTCACACTGGACTCTTTTTCCTATTGAAATAGTTATAACTGATTAAAATTTGTCCTTACCACTTTAGTGGCCAGCTTTGTTTTCCTTGACAGTGGTTTATGAATCTTCATTCAATGTTAACCCCTTTGCTTCTCCTTGTATGCCAATTATTTGGAGTCTTCCGAGCTTTGTGGTTTTTCTCCCTGGGTTTCCCCAGACTCAAATCTAACTTCACTTCATAAAAAGAACACCATCTGTATATATCATGATTTTGGATGACAGCTGTCTCCTGGTTTTATTAAAGATGAAATTTGCAATAATCAATGCTCTGTGTTTTGAAAAATGACTTAGAAGAGGAGGAGGAGGCAGTACCACTTTTGGTCTGCTCTTTGAAAAATGAAATTTAGACATGATTTTTAAGATTAAACTCCGTAAATATACAGAATTAATACCAATTCTAAAAACTCAACAATTTTGCTTTTATTGAAATGGTAATGTTCGTCACAAATAGCTAATTTTATGAGCATCAAACAGAACCACGTTATCTTCTCTATTGACTATGTGCAGCTCAGCTGGTATGATAGTTCAGAGCCAGAAGGTTTTCAATTTGTCCCACAGAAAATACCTTTCAAACTCTCAGTGGAGGAACCTTTTTCAGCTTGGACTTCTTATAGGACATTACTCTTCCCTCTGTCTGGAGTTTAAAATCACTCATGGCAGAAAATGGACTGAGCTAAAA
>CM053410.1:16974539-16989983 GCA_028644305.1 Xerus rutilus
AGTGGTATCTTGTAATTTTTATTTTCATTTCCTTATTGACCAATGATGTTGAACATACTTTCATGTGCTTATTGGCCATTTGCAAATCTTCTTTGCCCATTTTTTTCTTTTTTTAATGTATTAATTTTTTTCATTGACACATTTATAAGGCACGATGTGATGTTTTGATTAATGTATACATTGTGTAGTGATCAACACAGGGAATTAGCATATTCATCATCTTAAACTTTTATTGTTTCTTTATAGTTAGTACGAATTTCTCTCTTCTAATCATTTTGAGATATATAAGGTATTGTTAATTATATCCCCCCTGCTGTGCTATAGAACACCAGCATTCACTTCTCCTATCAAACAACATTGTACCAACTGACCAACCTGTCCTCCCCTTTTCCTGCTTTACTTCTCTGTGTTTGGTGACCACTATTTTGCTCTCAACTTTCATGAGATTAACTTTTTAGATTCCACCTATAAGGGAGATCATCAGTGCTTGTATTACTATGCATTACTTTTTCATTTAATGTCCTCCAGACTCATTCAGATTGTCAAAATGACAGGATTTCATGTTCTTTGATGGCTGAATGGTATTCCAGTGTGTGTGTGTGTGTGTGTGTGTATGACATCTTCTTTCTCTGTTCTTCTATCCATGGACATTTAAGTTGATTCCATATCCTGGCTACTGTGTCTAGTGCTACAATAAACTCCTCTAAGAGAGGTTTCTTTTCACCATGTTAATTTCATTTCCTTTAGATATACACCCAGAAATGGGATTGATCATATGATAGTTCTATTTTTAGTTATTTGAGAAACCTCCATGCTGTTCTCTGTAATCACGGTACTAATTTACATTCCCATCCAGAGTGCACAAGTGTACCTCTTTCCCCACATCCTTGACAACACTTATGCTTTGTCTTTTGGATCATAGCCATTCTCACTGGGGTGGGTGGTAACTCATTGTAGTTTTGATTTATATTTCTCTAATAATCAATAATATTGAGCATTTTTCACATATCTGTTGGACATTTGTATTTCCTTTTCAGAAATCTTTATTTAAATCTTCAGCCCATTTTAAAACTTTTGTTTTTGTTGAGTTCTTGTTTGTTATTGAGTTGCTTGAGGTCATTATGTATTCTATTTATTAACCCCTTGTCAGATGTATAGTTTTCAAGATTTTTCTTCCATTCTGTAAATTTTGCCCAGTTTTAAATTGGGTTGTCTTTTTGTTGTTGAGTTATAGTCTTTTTTATGTATTCTGGTTATGAAGCCAATGTCAAATATATTATTTGCAAATATTTTCTCCCATTTATAGTTGTGCTATCAATCACTTTCTTTATGATATCTTTCCATGTACATAAGTATTCAGTTTTTATAGAATCTAACTTACCATTTTTTCCTTTGGTTATTCATGCTTTTGGTTCAAATATAAACATTTATTGCTATTTTCAAGGTTATGAAGATTCATCCCCATGTCTTATAAAAGTTTTATAGTTAGCACTTATATTTATGCCAGTAGTCCATTCTTAATTTCTGTATATTGAATAAGGTAGGAGTCTAACTTCATTCTTTTACATGTGGATGATGTTCAATTGTCCCAGCAACATTTGTAGATGAGCCTATTTTTTCCCCAAATGAATGCAATAATAATAATTTTCACCCTTATTGAAATTCAGTTTTCCACAGATATTGGCTTCATTTCTTGACTCTCATTTATATTCCATTGTTGTATATGTCTATCTTTATGCCAGTACTGCAGTTTTGATTACTGTAACTTTGTAGTAAGTCTTGAAATTGAGATATTTTAGTCCTCCAACTTTGTTTTGCTTTTTTCAATACTATTGTGGCTATGTGGGGTCCATTACAACTCATAAATTTGAGGATTATTTTCTTCATTTCCTCAAAAAAGGCCACTGGAATTGTAAGAGAGGTTACATTGAATCTCTCACTCACTGGATTGTTATCTTAATGATTTTGTCTTTCAATCCATGGACATATAATGCTTTTCCATTTATTTAGGTCCTCTTTATTTTTCTTCAGCAATGTTTTGTAGTTTTTGTCTATGAGTCTTCCATCCTCTTGGTTAAATTTATTCCTACATAGTTTATTCTTTTGGATGTTACTATATATAGAATTATTTTCTTAATTTTAAAAAGTTCAACTTATCAATATTTCTTTCATGGGTCTTTGGTAGTATCTCTAAAACTCATTACCAAACCCAAAGTCACATAGATTTTCTACTGAGTTTTTTCTAGAGCTTTTATAGTTTTCCATTTTACATATAGTCTGTGATCAATTTTAAGTTTATTTTTGTGTAATTTCTGTGTCCAGGTTCATATTTTGCATATGGCTATTGATAACAAAAAGACTATTCTTTTGTGAAAATGACCACCATTTGTCCATCATATATAGATGTCTAGTTGTTCTAGGATCATACTTTGAAAGGACTATTCTTTTGGTGGGGCAATATTGGAGATTGAACTCAGGGGCACTCAACCACTGAGCCAAATCCTCAGCCCTATTTTGTATTTTATCTAGAGATAGAATCTCACTGAATTGCTTAGCACCTTGTTGTTGCTGAAGCTGGCTCTAAACTCGAGATCTTCCTGCCTCGGCCTCCAGAGCTGCTAGGGTTACAGGTGTGTGTCATTCAATGCAGACTATTCTTTCTGCATTGAATGTCCTTTGAATTTTTGTCAAAAACTGGTTGATTGTCTTCATAATTGGTGCTGAGAAAAGTAGATATCCACATACAAAATGATGAAGTTGGATCTTTATCTTACGTTACATATAAAAATTAACTCAAAATGGGTCAAAAATCTAAATGTAAGAGCTGAAATTATAAACTTCTTAGAATAAGATGGGAAGAACTTCATGACATTCAATTTGAAAATGATTTTGGAAATATGACAACAAAAGTGGGCAAGAAAATAAAAAATAGACACATATGACTTCTTCAAAATTAAAAACTTGTGCATTTTAGGATGCTATTAAAGACAACCTGAAGAATGGGGGAAAATTTTTGCAAATCATACATCTGACAAGACACTTATGCAGAATATATTCAGAACTCCTTCAACTCAACAACAAAAATAGTTCAATTCAAAAATAAAAGACTTGGATAGACATTTTTCCAAAGAAGATATACAAATAGTTCTAAGCATGTGTTGAGATACTCAGCACCACTAATCATCAAGGAATGCAAATCAAAAACAAAAAGTACCACTTTACACCCATTACTATGGCTACTACTATTACTTTTTAGTAAAACAAAAAGCATTGACAAGGATGTTGAGAAATTGGTGCCTTTGTGCCTTGCTAGTGGAAATGTAAAATGGTGCAACCACAGTGGAAAGCAGTTTGGCAATTCCTCAAAAAGTTAAACATATAATTAACATATTACCCAGAAATTTTACTTCTAGGTATATAACCCAAAGAGTTAAAAGCAGGACTCAAATAGATATACACCAATGTTTTAGCAGCATCACTTATAATTGTCGAAGGTAGAAACACCCCAATATCCACCAACTGATGAATGGATAAACACTGTGGTGCATATATACCGTGAAATATTATTTAGCACTTAAAAATAATGAAATTCTGATACATGTGACAACATGGATGAACCTTGAAAACATTATGCTAAGTGCAATGAGTGAGACACATACTGTATAATTCCATTCATATCAGCTACTGAGAATGAGAAAATTCATAGAGACAGAACAGTGCTTAACTGTGGTAATAGGGAGTGATTGTCTAATAGGTATAGAGGTCTGTTTGGAATAATAGAAACTTCTGGAAATAGTGATGATGGTTGTACAGCATTGTGAATATACTGGATGACACTGAACTGTATGTTTAAAAGTGGTTAAAATGACAATTTTTATGTTATATATATTTTACCAAAATAAAACATCAATTGACTACTTGTGCTTCTAGTTCTGGAATCTCTATCTGTTCCCTTGACCTCCATGTCTGTTGTTTTATCAAAAGTACATTGTTGTGATTGATGTAGCTTTATAGTAACTCCTGGAACCAGGAAGTGCGAGTCCCACTTTGTTGTTCTTCAATATTTGTACTCTGTGTGATAAGATAATAGGAGTGGGTCATTTATTACTGGTGGGCTCTCACCCTGCAATCAGAAAGTATACACTGTTTTTATTTCTGTGAAGTTCTATGATAGACAAAACCAATCAATCTAGTTAGAGAAATACCAGAACAGCGATTGCCTCTGATGGCAGGGGCAACACTTGACTATGATTATATATTTTAAGAGTAGATCACGGAATCTTTCATTACCACAAATTCTACAAGTCCATTGAGAATAAGAAGTCATATAGGAAACCCAATATCCAGAGAAGTAGTCAGAAAACTAGAGGAATGTGGCTTCACAAAGGTCAAAAGAAGAAATGTGTTTTTTGAAGGGAGGTGACTCATAGTGTCACAGTTTTCAGACACGCTGTGTACATCTGGGACTAAGCACTCCGCTCAACTTAGAAGAAATTGTTGCAGATTTGCAAAGACAGTTAAATGAAGTCCTCAGGGTTCAGGAACAAAGTAGGATGCTTTATGCAAACTCAAATCTGATTTCTGAAAATCTGACAAGAAAGCCTTAAGCAATGTAAGTAATTTTCAGAAATAATATATTGTGGCTGTCTGGAATATTAGTTATGACTTCTGAACACAGTTCCTTATGTGATGAAAATAACCCATGCTGTTCCCCTTTCTAGTTTGATACTTCCACATCTTACAAGAAATCTCTATGATGACAGGACTATTATTTAAGAAACCTTATGTGCAACCACAGTTTATGATCACATATATTTTAAATTCAGCTTTCGTTTTGTTCTGGAAATGAACTATAAGGCAAATTCCAGTGTAAGTCCATGATTTCTTCATTTGCTGTAACTCTCCTTTCTGGAAAGATTAGCTATGTCTACTCACAGGTAAGATGTTTTATTCCAGGATGAAAAAAAGCCATACCTTTTCAGACAATTACATCTGGAAGCAGGACAGCAATGTCCTACTTTAGATGGTGATATTCTGAAACAAAATAAAGCAAAGTAGATGTTTGCTCTGACCTCTTCCGAACATCCTCTAAGGAAAAGCCCTTTTTTCTCCCCAGTAGGGGTTTAATTTTGGGAAATCTCCATCTTAATTTTATAAGACAAAACCTACAATTCTAAACACACCTCTCTCTAGGTAGCAATCTTGAATTCATGTACTAGTATCCAAGAATTTTGTACATATTAAGTGTGTATCTTTTCTGGTTTTCCCCCAAACCTTAGGCCAAGAAAGCTTGTAATGAATCACCTGGGTAGATGCTGTCAGGCTGCACTTTGCCCTGGTAGGCAGAATTTCTTATCTGTAGAAATGACTCTAGGTCTCAGTTCCAAAAGATTTTATGACAAAGCTTTGAGAATGAAGAACAATTGGGCTGGGATGGTGGCTCAGTAGTAGAGCACTTGTCTAGCATGTGTGAGGCACTGGGTTTGATCCTCAGCACCACATAAAAATAAGTAAATAAAGGTAATGTGTCCATCCACAACTAAAAAATTTAAAAAAAAAGAATGAAGAATAGCTATAAATCATCTCATCTGCTCCTTGCCTGTCTTAAGTTTCTTTTAATTCTCTGTTTGCTCAAGTTAATGAGAATAGCAGACATTAGTATTATAGCGCTAACATTCTTTGACTGTATACCATGTTTTATGTATGGTTCTAAATGCTTTACTCATTTAATAGTTTTTTTCAAAAACAAAATGGGTAAAATCATTATCCTCTAGATAAAAAATCTGAGACAGATCCAGGAACAGTGGTGCATGCCTGTAATCCTAGTGGTTCAGGAGGCTGAGGCAAGAGGATGGCATGTTCAAAGCCAGCCTCAGCAAAAGCAACTCGGTGAGACCTTGTCTCTAAATAAAATACAAATAGGGCTGTGGATGTGGCTCAGTGGTTGAGTGCCCCTGAGTTCAATTCCTGGTATACCCCCCCACACACACACACCAAAGAATCTGAGACAGGCTGTGGGTGTAGCTCACACCCACAGAAAAAGTGATAGAGCTTTTGCCTAGCATGTATGAGGTCCTAGGTTCAATTCTCAGCACCCTCTTCCCCAAACAAAGAATCTGAGACACAGTGTTTGTTAGGCAACTTGCTTGTGGGCACAGAACTGGTGGATGATATCAATAAAGATGTGACTGAAGCACTAAATTCCATATTTCTCTTTGTTTAAACTGCAGCTCGCCCCTGATTTTGCTGACCCTTCTTTTCATGATTGGGAGATTGTTCCACTGGCAAGACAGTGTCAGAGAGCATGAGGTCAGGCACCAATGAGTGTCACTGCAGGTGCTATAAAGCTCACCCAAGTGGAGGAAGTCACTAGAGTTGGCAGACTAGAAACTAAACCAATGCCACATTGTTCTAGAGTGCTATCCTCTGGGTTCTTTTACTGTGAACACTCTGGAGGCAGAACACCATAGACAAGGTAGGGAGGAAGCAAAAATAAAGGGAAAGAGGAGCTATATTAGCTTTATATTATTATAACAAACACCTGGGATAATCAACTTCAAAAGAGGAAAGCTTTATTTTGGTTCATGGTTTTGGAGGTTCCAGTCTGTGGTTGGCTCCATTGCTTTTGGGTGTCTGGTGAGGCTGCATATCATAATGTATGATGGAACAAAACTGATAGAAGACAGACAGACACAAGTGGTGGGAACATGAGGTTAAGGGGATAATTCTATAAATGGGGCTTACCGTGCTGACCCCTACATGCTTTCACCTCTGAAAAACAATTTACCTGCAGCACTGCTCAGCTTAAGTGGACAGGATATGTTATATTTCTCAGCAAACTACCTGCTGTGTGCAGAAATAATGCAGGCCCCGAAAAAATGCTGATGAGAGAAAGACACATTACCCTAAAGTGGGCACTTTTGTGACCCTTACACTGACCAGATCCTGGAACTTAGGGAGATAAGGATTATTCCTCCTAACCATCAAAGCTGTAAGAACAGGTTCCATTTAGAACCAGACAGCATGAACCAAAGGGACCTAGGGTGGTCATGGTAACTTGGATTTGAAAGTCTGATGTCCATCAAAAGTCAAGATGTGGACCTGAGCAGAACTCTCTGGAAACAGCTGGCATTCTGTGGCTCCTTTCTCTGAGACGACTCATTCTGTCTCTTGAGAGTGCTCCTGTTTCCCCTTTTCCATCCCTTCTAATAAACTCATGCCTGTTACTCTGAGTAACATGACTAAAATCTTTCTAACTTGAGCTAAGGAATCCAGGCTTGAAGGGGAGGAAGGCTTTGTGCTACCCCAGTTTCCTGGAAGGTCCCAATACTGTAACAGAACTACTCACTTCACAGTGTCTATGGTGTCCTAAAAGTGAAAGAGAGAAAGAGGAAGGGGCTGAGGTCCCATCAACCCACTCAAGTGCATGACCCTGGTGACCTAAAACCTCCTAGTAGGCTCCCACTTCTTGAAGATTTCCACAGTCTTCCAATTCTAAGCCTTTAACACATGTCCCTTCTGAGAAATTTAATTTCCAAAATATGGCAAGGAGAGAAAGACAGAGGCAAAGGCAGATGGAGGGAAGGAGGGCAGGAACTCATGGCTGGAGACCTTCCTTTGCCTGATGCAGTGGAAAATTCCCATTGTAACAAATGTTCCTCTTCTTTAATATAGCAATTTTAAATTATTTTATTCAAATTTTCAAGTATTAGATACTCATGATTACTGATTTTGTTTTTAGAAACTCATGAAAAAAACCCCCATATTTTGGAAGGAAAGAATAGGTCAAACACTAATGTAATTTATTTTGCATTTTGGAAAGAAAAGGAAGCAAAGCCAGTGTTTTTGAGTAGAGACCCACCTAGTGGACATGAGTGAATACAGTCACATTAAAGGAAATCCCCTAGGAATCAAAGACAAAAACTAGTGCAATGAGAAGCATGAACAGAGTCCTTGATATTTTGAATCTCAGTTCACTCTTGGTCCATTTTCTGGGACATACTTTTTATAATTGTAACTTATTTTACAACTTGTTGATCACAATGCAGAAGAGACACTGGCCACAAGGAAAACACCCAGTGAAGCAGGGATTATTCTGTCCCAAGTCGAGGAACTAGAGAAACAGGAAACCTGCAGGAGCAGATCCTGTCCCGCTGCCTTCAGAGGGAGCATGGTCCTGCCGACACCTTGATTTCAAACTCTGGACTCTAAAACTATAAGACAATAAAATTCTCTTGTTCAAGCCACCTGGTTTATGATGCCTTTTAAAGACAGCTCTAGCAAATTAATATAGTGTTCCATTTAATTTACTGTGTTGGAGCTTTAACTCTTTTTTTTGTGTATTTTATTTTCTTTTTACTTTGGTTTTGTTTGTTTACTTTGTTTGTTTCTTTCTTTTTTATGTGGTGCTGGGGATCAAACCCAGTACCTCACGCATGCTAGGCAAGTGCTCTACTACTAAGCTACAACCCCAGCCCCTGTTTATGTATTTTATTGTTTTTAAAAATTTGTATTGAGGCATAAAAATATGTAGATTTTAATGGGGTTCATTATGGTAATTTGATACATGTATTTAGTATGTAATAAATCAAAATTGTATAACAACAGATAAAATATAAACAACTAATGGCAGTTACAATTTTATTTGCCACTAACTGAACTTTGTGCTACCATTGTTTATTTTGATATACTCCATAAAACCCACAATATGTTATTTTGTTTACTTCAAATGATTAGTTGTTTTTAAAGTAAAAGAAGAAAAATAACTTATTTATATTCATCTACATATTTATCATTTCCAGCACTCTTCATATTTTCCTATAGATGCAGATTCCCGTTTGGCATATTATCATTTCAGCCCAAATCACTCATTTTAACATCTCCTGTGTTGCTAGTCTACTGTTCTCACATCCTTTCAACTTTCATTCACCTGGAAAAGTCTTTACTTCAAGCTTATTTTTGAAGTCTATTATTTTAGAGACAGCATGCTGAGTGGACCAGTTTGTTCTGTGCATTCCATCACATTCCCTCTCCATTGTTTCGAATGAGAAGTCAGCTGTCACTTGTATACTCACGCTCCTTGTATATATTTCTCTAGCTGCTTTTCAGGATAGGTGGAATTTTCATATTTCTTCATTTGGGGGATTTGCTGTTTTTTGGTTCTATGAATTGATTTTTGACTACCTTTTAGAAAGTTTCAGTCATTATTTTTTCAAAATCATTTGTTTCTTCTCTCCTTTCCTTCTGTAATCCAGTTACACATATGTTTGGATGAAATTCTGTTCTTTTTTTTTGCCCTCCATTTATTTTTCCCTATGTTTTTCAGATTGGATAATTTCTATTGGTCTGTCTTAAAAAGCACCGACTTTTTCTTTTGACATGTAATCTTCTCTTGAGTCCATACTGTAAATATTTTTCACTTCAGATGTTGTGATTTTTAGTCCTAGAATTTTCATTTGGTTCTTTTTCTAGTTTTTATTTCTTGGCTGAGAATTTCCATCTGTTCATTTATTGTTTTTAAGTTTTTGACCGTATTTATAATAGCTCTCTTAAAGTCCTTGAGTGCTAATTCCAAAACCTTTGTTATCTCAGAGTGCATTTCTATTATTTATCTGCATTATGCATCCTGTTTTTCTGCTTTTGTGTTTATCTATTAATTTTTAAATTGCATGGTGAATGTTTAGATTATAAATTGTAATGGGTCCAGATTATATCATCTTTCTTTAAAGGTGTGTGTTGTAGAATAAGTCTCTCAACTTTATTCTTTTAAGAAAAGTTCCTTGGCTATTCTGGTTCTTTGCATTTCTACATAACTTTTAGAATCATCTTGTCAATTGCTGGAAAAAAATCCTGCTGGAATTATGATTATATTGAATCTAATGATTGATTCAAGAGAACTAACATCTTCCAACACTGAATATTCCAATTCATAAACTTATTTTATTCCTTCATAGACCTGCATTTTAAAAAATTAATTAACATTTAGTAACATTTTGTCCACAAGGTATATATTTTGCTGTATTTACTCCTTTATATTTTGAGGTGTTTTCATAAATGATGTCATTCTAAAATAATTTAAATTACTGATTGCTCAAATAAAATGTAATTGCTTTTTGCATATTGACCTTATAAA
This sequence comes from Xerus rutilus, assembly GCA_028644305.1. Lineage (NCBI taxonomy): Eukaryota > Metazoa > Chordata > Mammalia > Rodentia > Sciuridae > Xerus > Xerus rutilus. The sequence continues at coordinate 16,984,672 of CM053410.1, forward strand.
CTATTACCTATTCTAATGGAATAACTGTATATACTTTGTGTCTTTTTTATGTACTAGTAATACAGATGAAAATTATGACACTTCTATTCTTGTCTTTTCAAGTCTTCCTCCTCCTCCTCCTCTTCTTCTTCTTTTTTTGTAATGTTTGTTTCCTTGCCTTTAGAGTACTAACTAGAATATCCAATACAGTGTTGGTTACAACTGGTGATAATGAGCATCTCTATCTCATTTCTGATTTCAGGAAAAAAGCTTCTACAATTCTAGGGTTTTGTACAATGATATTTGTAAATATTTTGTATGTACCCCTGATTTTAGTTTATTCTACTAGGAGTCAAATAAGGATTTTTTGTTGGCTCCCTTTGGTAACTCAGCTTGTAGAATAGAGGACTGTAGGACTTTATCATGAATATTTGTTAAATTTTATCATCTCTTTTCCTGCATTTATTGGGATGATTATAATATGAGTCCTTTACTCTCTTAATGAGATGAGCAACACTTGAGTGTTAAAGCAAAACTTGCATTCCTGGAACAAACCCAACTTGTCTTCTTTCTATATTTCTTCCTTTCTTCCCAACTTCTTTCTTTCCTTTCTTCTTTTTTAATGTTTTGCTGGGTTAGATTTATAATGGTGTGTTTAAAAGATTTTTGCATCTGTATTTGTGAAGCAGATTTGTCTATAATTTATAGTCTATAATTTTTTTATAATGTCCTTGTCAGATTTTACTGTCATGATCATGCTAGTTTCATAAAATTAAATATTGTTCTTACTCTCTATTCACTAGAAAAATCTAACATTAGTTAATTACAAATACTTGGAGGAATTTACAAGAAAAATCATGTGCATCAGAAGTTTTGTTATTTGTTTGGGGTCCGAGGGCTTTTAAAAAATAGATCCTATTCTTTAAAATGTAATAGAATATTTATATTCTATTTCTTGTCTCAGTTTTGATTGATAGCATTTGAGGGGAATTTTTTTATTTTGTCTGAATTATTAAATTTATAAATATCATGTTCAAATTACCTTTTCAATTTTTCTTCTGATGGAGAATTGGGAACATCACAAATGTAGATGATGTACTTTAGTGAATCCTATGTACCCATTACTCACTCCAACAACAACACAGCCACCAACATGGGGCCAATTTTGCCTCTTCTGTGTATCTATCCCTTTTTGTACTCCCCTATGATACTGGAGCAAATCCCAGACATTACATACTTGCAAATAGCAATGTTTTGGTATGTGTCTCTACAAGGTAAGTATTTTTTCCAGTTAAGTACATTGTATTATCACATCTAAAATATGGTAATAATTCCTTAACTATTTTTCAATACTTAATTGCTAAAATTTCCAATTTTCTCATTAATATTCTATTTTAGTATTTTGTTTACAATCTATTTATATGTCTTTTATGGTTCCTCCATTGTTAACTTTTTAGTATATTTAGAGTTTTCATTTACTATTATTTAGAGTTATCTTTTTCCATTCCTGGTATCAATAATTTATAATTTCTTGTTTAAAATTATCTTTTCCAAGAATTTATAAATTTTGTTAATATTTCCAAATAATCAACTTTTTGTTTTATTAGTTTTTGCTGCTGTATCTTTGTTATCTTTAAACCACACTCTTTTCCTTATAATTTTCCTTCTTTCTAAATTATTTGGTCTTAATTTGCTTACACTTTGGTTCAGTTTTTGGGACTAAAGTCCCCAAATCATTTATTCTCATCTTTTCTTCTTTTCTAATATGTGTATTTTAAGTTTTTTAGTGAAATTTTATCTGTCACACATATTAGAATGCTAAATTTCTATTATTCCAATTATTTGTCATTTAATTAGAATTAATTATAATTTAATTGTTTAATTGTCTCAATTCTCTAAATTCCAATGTTTTTTAATTCTTTGATGTAGGAGTTATTTACAAATGTATTAATATAATTTATATATTTGAACATTGTCAATGATTTTCATAATATATATTTCAAGCTTATTTCTACTGTGAGCAGATTTTTACATTTTATTATGATTTTATCAGTGCATTATAATTATACATTATGGTAGGTTTTATTGTGTCATATTCTTATATGCACACAGCATAATTTGTTCTGTTTTATTCCCCAATATTTCTCTTTCCTTTCTAACTTCCCTCCTCCTGATCCCCTTTCTCTACCCTACTTGTATTTCTTCTATTTATGTTTTAAATTAATGCATTATAATTATATATACAAATGGGGTTGATTGTGATATATTCAGATGTACACATAGCACAGTTCAGTTGATTTTATCCTATAGTTCCTCCTTTTTCCCTCTCTGCCTCCCTTCCCCTCTATTCCGTTCCTGTACTCTACTTTTTTTTCCCTTCTGTGTTCATGAGATCCTCTTTTCTTTATTGAAATATATGGGGACTTCTCTTATGGTCCAGTAAATGGACCATTTTGTAAACTATTCTGCATAACAATAATGGCAATCATGCAGTTTTGGGTTCATATTCTTATCAATGTCAAATCACTTAAGTTTAATTATTTAGTTCTAATATTTATAGCTTTACTTATTTTTTGTCTGCTTAGTGTATCAGATACTGAGAAAATTGTGATAAGAATTTTCAAATACAAATTTTGCTATGTCCATGTACAAATATACCACAATAAATCTCATATCTATCTAATGATAATGCACTAATTGAAATAATAATAATAATAATTAGGGGTATCAGTAAAGTAGAACAGGTGGATTGAGGAGGGAAGAGGGGAGGGAAAGGAAAAGTACTAGGGAAGGAGGTTGATCAATTTAGGTACATGTAAGAATATGGCATAATATGGGTGTGGTGGCTTATGCTTGTAATCCCAGCACTTTGGGAGGCTGAGACAGGAGAATCATGAGTTCAAAGCCAGCCTCAGCAATGGTGAGGCACTAAGCAACCCAGTGAGACCTTGTCTCTACATAAAACACAAAATAGGTCTGGAGATGTGGCTCAGTGGTTAGGTACCCCTGAGTTCAATTCCTGGTACCAAAGAAAAAAATGATTATAAATCCTACTATTATATATAATCATAATACACCAATCAAAATAAATTTAAAAATATGAAAAGTTAAATTTTCAAATACAATCATAAAATTGAGTATTTTATTTTACCTTTAAATTCTCATTTCAGCATTATGAAAGTCTGGTATTATGTTCATGTTGACCTACAACCATGCCCTTCTGAGCTACTGATTCTTCTATCATTATGAAATATTCCTGTTTATCTTACTAGTGCTTCCTGCCTTAAAGCCCCTATTTTGTGACATTTGTTTTCTTTTGCTAAGTGTTTTTCTATGACTTTACTTTCAAACTTCACATATATATTTTAAAAATCTCTGTTGTAAGCAGCATATGGTTTTTGCTAGTTACATTTCTATATAAGCTTTATTGAGGCATGATTTATACACAACAAGTTATTTCCATTTTAAGTGTGTAGCTCAGTAGGTTTTGACAGATATATATACCCACGAAAATATGACCATGATCCAAGATTAAAAAAATTTCCATTTCCCCCAAGCTCTTCATGTCACATTTCAGTCTGTCTCTTCAGTACCCCAGATGACTGCGGACCTGCTGTCACTCCAGATTAGTTTGCATTTTATAGGATTTTGTATAAGGGAAATCCTATAGTATGTCCTCTTTGTGATGAGCTATTTCACTCAGAGTAATGATTTTCAAATGTTTTCCATCATATGTGAATTAGTTGTTCTTTTTAGCGTGGAGTTGTATTCTATTATATGGATGTATTATAAGTAAATATATGAGGATATCTGGGTGTTTCCATTTGGAGATTTATAATGAGAACATGCTATAAACATCAATGTACAAGTCTCTGTGTGGAAATATGTTTTTTATTTGTTGGGTTAATTCTTAGGCATGGAATGGCAGGTCTTGGGAGTATGGGAGAAATTAGTCAGTTCTCTAAACTAGTCGTACCTCCTTACACTTCTATCAATCAGTTGTGAGAGTTCCAGTTGCTCCTTTCTTTATTAACACTTGGTATAATGTCTTTCTAATTTTAACCATTGTAATAGGGTCTATTAAAAAAGTGGCAGCTATTTCTTTATGGTTATATATCTCCCTAATCATCAATAATGTTGAGTGTCTTTTCATGGGTTTATTTGTGAGTATGAAGACAAAAAAGGAGGGCTGGGGTTGCAGCTCAGTAGTAGAGCTCTCGCCTAGCATGTGTGAGGCCCTAGGTTTGATTTCTCAGCACTGCATATAAACAAAGTAAAGGTCCATTGACAACTTTATTAACAACAACAACAAAAAAAAAAAACAAAAAGGAAAGCAAGCAAATAGAGCCATTCAACCAAGTCTCCATCACCCATTCCTGGTACCAGGTGGCAGATATTCATTGATTTGCGTATTCCTCCTCTTGGAATAGCTCCTTTGATTCCTGAGGCAGCATTACTGTCTGAATCTTCAACATTAGCATGGACCTGGCATCTATATTTTCCAATGGAATAAAATCATCTATATTATTTGTGTTTTATCTCAAATATAATAAGATAATTAAAGACTGAATTTTTAAAAACATATCCTATTTATTTATTTCTTTTTTTAATTAATTTTTTAAAATGCATTTCAAGTCATAATACATATTTTCTATCTCTCTGGTTGCAAACAAGATAGAGTCACACCATTCGTGTCTTCATACATGTACCTAGGGTAGTGATGTCCATCTCATTTCACCATTTTTGCCAATCTCATTTCCCTTCCCCTCCCCCACCACCCTCTATCCCATCCAAAGTTCCTCCATTTCTCTCATGCTCCCCACCCCTACCCCCCTTATGTATCAGCATCCACTAATCAGAGAGAATATTTGGCCTTTAGTTTTTAGGGATTGGCTTACTTCACTTAGCATAATATTCTCCAATTCCATCTATTTACCTGCAAATGCCATAATTTTATTCTCTTTTATTGCTGTGTAATATTCCATTGTGTATATATACCACAGTTTCTTTATCCATTCATCTATTGAAGGGCATCTAGGTTGCTTCCACAGCTTAGCAATTGTGAATTGTGCTGCTATAAACATTGAAGTGGCTGCATTACTGTAGTATGTTGTTTTTAAGTCTTTAGGGTATAGGCTGAGGAGTAGGATAGCTGGGTCAAATGGTGGTTCCATTCCAAGTTTTTTAAAGAATCTCCATACTACTTTCCAGATTGGTTGCGCCAATTTGCAGTCCCACCAGCAATGTATGAGTGTGCCTTTTTCCCCACAACCTTGCCAACACTTATTGTTGTTTGTATTCTTGATAATTGCCATTCTGACTGGGGTGAGATG
>CM053410.1:16990083-17028948 GCA_028644305.1 Xerus rutilus
TCTTCTTGCTAAGGGTTGCTTTGGCTATTCTGGGTCTCTTATTTTTCCAAATAAATGTCATGATTGTCTTTTCTATTTCTATAAGAAATGACTTTGGGATTTTAATTGGGATTGCATTTAATCTGTATAGTGCTTTGGGAAGTATGGCCATTTTAATAATATTGATTCTGCCTATCCAAGAGCATGGGAGATCTTTCCATCTTCTAAGATCTTCAATTTCTTTCTTTAGTGTCTTGTAGTTTTCATTGTAGGGGTCATTTACTGCTCTTGTTAGATTGATTCCCAAGTATTTTATTTTTTTAAAAAAATATCCTATTTCTAAGGAAATAATATGACAATATGTCAGGCAAGCATGAAAAACTACAGGATCATTGATAGTGACAAAACTTGCCAACAAATTAAATGTTCAAAGCACCTGATAGATGACAATTGATGCCTCTAAACAGGGAACATAGTGACCCTTATGAATAATGCAGGGTGACATTTAGTCATGTAAAAATTTTCACTATGTATTTGGTCAGAAAAACTGAGTTTCAGAACTATATTTAAATATACTTTATTATGTATTTGTGTATATGTATGTCAATATGTAGGTATGTTTGCATAAGAAAGTTGTTGGTAGTTTTCCATTCCTTTTCTTTTTCCATTCTCTTTTCTTTTTTTTTTTTTTTTGCTTATTATTTATTTTTGCATTAAGTTAGCCATTTTTATTGCCAGACGGACTTTTTTTTTTTTTTTTCTGAATCTTCTTGATCCAGATGCCCAAATCCTCTTGTTGGACTTGTGTGCTCTCCACTGGGCATGCTCATTCCTAGGTGTGCTCTCCCTACCTTATGGCAGCTGGTTGCCAGCAGATGCAGGTTGATGAGAAACCTGCAAAAAGATATGTACTCTTTTCTTTTTTTGTGGTGATGGGATCAAACCTGGGGCCTCCTTCATGTTCAGTGCATGCTCTGAGCTGCATCTCCCTCAGTTTTGTCTGTTTTTAATATTTTCACAAGGTATCTGGATTTCTCATGACTAAATAAATAAAAGGAAACCTGGACATATTCAATAGCTCCCTTTCTAATCTGATAGCTTCCTCCAAACATAGGTTATATTTTAGGGATCTTTTTACCCTTGCATGGTTAACTAACACATTGTAACCATTCACTATATTTGTGGAGTCAGAATATCTTTATAAAAAAAAAAAACTTTAATAAAATTGGCCACAAGGTGTCTCCCCAGTTCTTTAGTATATCTAGAAAGTTTTTTTTTTTTTTTAAATTTGATTTCCTTTGAGGATGTTAACCAGATAATGCTTAATGAGATATTCATTCTAAATCTGGTTTTAAAATGTTATGCCCTTAAGAAATCAGATGTTAAATGTTCAGAGTAGACAGCTTCAAACCAGAGTTAAAGGAATATTTCCAAATGCTAAACATAGGTATTTCTTAAAGGTCCATATTAAACTCTGGTGTTCCTAAATTGTGGGAGTACATGTGGCCACTTTGAATTCTTAAGTTACTAGAAAATGTCACTACTCTAATGTGACATTTTTAGCACTATTACTCTCTTGAAGGCTAATTAAAAGTAAAGAATTAAAGGAAAACATGTCTTGTTAATGTTTACTGCAAGATAATAGAGGAATAAAAATGTATTAATTTTTATTATAAATAGCGCTCTGGAATGCTGAGTGAGTCTAGATAGGAGTTAGGTTCTCCACAGATTTTCCAAGCACATCTAAGTTGAAGTTACTCTGAGGTACCATTAGGGGTAGTTCAGGTCCTTACAGGTGCCTCATGGACAAGTGCTCTAAAATAGGTATTGGCATCCCTCAGTATCCATAAGGAATTGGTTCCAGGGTCCTCCCACCCCTGCAGATACCAAAATATGTGGTTATTCAAGTTCCTTGAAAATGGCACAGTATTTGTATGTAACATATGCAATCCTCCCACATACATTAAATCATGTCAAGATTATATGCAATTCCTAATACAATGCAAATGCTATTTAAATAGTTGTTATACCATATTGTTCAGGATACAAGTCCAGAGTAGACACAATTTATTTTTGTGAATATTTTTGATCAAAGGTTGGTTAAATGCAGAGGTGGAACCCCTGGGTACAGAGGGCTGACTACACTTTGTTGCTTCAAGGATCCCTTAAGTGGAAGGCATTGTGCAACTCACCTTTTCCCCGAATGAATACATGAATTGGAGGAGCAAACACAGATGTGCTAGAAGGACTCCAACAATTCTAGAGGCAAACGGACTTCATGTAGACATGAAATCATCTTATAATCAAGAATCTTTTTTTAGTTGATTTAGGAAGTTTTCTTTTTGAAAAAAATAGTGCTTTTGATTCAAGAATTGATTATAAGTGACATTACAGAAAGTATAGGTACATTTTGATTCAGCCTAAGCCTCTCTTTTGAAATGGAGGAGGTGAGAACATTAAGTAGCCTATTTTTTAAAAAATCCACTGATAGACCAAGGTGTGTCTCCCTCCAAATTCATATGTTAAGGTTCTAACCTTCAGTACCTCAGAAAGTGACTTGATTTGGAGTTAGGGTCTCCACAGATGTAATTAGTTGAGATCACACTGGAATAGGGTGGGCCCTTAACTCATATCCATTTATGAAAAGGGAAAGTTTGAACAGACATGCTCTGGCACACAGGGAAAATGCCACAGGAAGAATCAGAACCATGCCTTCACAAGCCTAACAAGCACCAGGAGGGAGGCCTGGGACAGATGCTTTGCTAGTGTCCTCAGAAGGAACCAACCTTGCTCCATACCACACCCTCCAGAACAGTGAAATAATAAATCTATGTTGTTTAAGCCATCCGGCTTGGAGTGCTTTGTTATGGCATCCCAGAAAACTCATATGAGCGGTAATTGCCTTAAGGAAGTGGTTAACATTAATGATAATAAAATGCAAAGAGTGTATTGATTGATTATTGTGCTAATTGTTTTCCTTTTTGGTATTCATGCTCATTTGGTATTTAGCTATTATGTAGCCATGATTTAAATTTAATATTTCCCTGGAAAACAGAGGTTAAGTGATTTTCTCTAGAGTCCTAAGTAGATTTGAGTTTCTAACCCACTAAATAATCAAATTTTAGAATCATCCAGGATATCGTCTCTTTTTATAGAGGAGGAAATTAAAGAAGAGATGTTTCAGGATGATGCTCATATAATGTCAATGCTTTCTGTCTCCACAGAGGTAAGTGCTTCTATGTCTCCTTCATTTTCACTGATTGTCTCATAATAGTATGGTAAAGTTGGAGTTTTTAATCATGGAGGTGAACAGATATATTCTGGATACTGTTTTTTGTTTGTTTTTTTTTTTTGTACTGGAGGTTGAACCCAGGGCACTTTATCCCTGAGTCACATCCCCAGGCTTTTCTGAATTTTTCGTTTTGAGATGAGTTCTTGCTAAGTTGTTTAGGGCCTCACTAAATTTGCTAAGGCTGACCTCGAACTTGAAATCCTCCTGCCTCAGCCTCCTGAGCACTGGGATTACCCACTCTTGAAGTGTGGGTATATTATAAGTGCTATGAGAAGCAGAATATAGACAAAGACGACCTAAAAACCTTGAAACTACATTTTTATTAGGGAAACATCCAGAGGCACCTGAAAGCTTCTTTACCCTCTATAAGGGTCCTATATCTGGTGCTTTTCCTCTAATTAAGGGTAAATTAAACTCTCTTTGTCTGTTACAGCCCCCCCCTTGAGTCTCCCCTTCCACAAATATGCATACTGATCACCTCTTCTCTGCTGCTTCCTCCTCTTTGATTTTCTGAGTCCTACAGTTCTATTATGGATTGAATTGTGTCCTCCAAAATTCACTCAGAATGTGAGTGAATTCAGAGATAGTCTTGCAAGAGGTAATTGTGGTAAAGTGAGGTCACCAGGGCAGGCCCTGATCCAATATGACTAGTGTCCTTCCCACAAGAGATCAGAACATGACCTGCAGGGGAAGGCCATCTGTAAGCTGAGGAGAGAGGCCTCAGAACAAACCAGCCCTGCCCACACCTGGATCTCGGAGGTGTGGTCTTCAGAAATGTGAGAACATCAATTTCTGTTGATTTCTGCCATCCAGTCTGTGATACACCTTGTTATGGTGACCCAAAGAACTAATGTAACTTGCTTGAAGAGACAGCAAACTTAACTGCCACATTATTCCGTTTTCACTTAGGACATGGCATATTAATTGGTTTTATTCTTACCCTTATAGACTTTATCTCCAGTTTCCAAGGACAGGGCTCGCTGAGTGCACTGTAACCGTAAATCATGAGAGATACACAAGATTTTGTTTGTATCTCAGACACACACATACACACACACACACACACACACCACACACACAGGCACACTTCAATACAGCTGAGATTATTGTTGGACCTTGTCCCCAGCTAACATTTTATGGCAGAAGTAACAAAAGTTGAATGACTTCTGTCTTTTGTGAAGTCTGAAGCTGGGCCTGGAGTTCCAAGTTGAGCGTTATCACTGCATCTCCTTAAAGCATGTGATTAATTGTAGCACCTCTTAAACATAGATAATTTGATAAACCAACCCATTACCTTCTGTGGGTAATAGGCTTTAAGGGAAGCATGTTATTGATCCCCCAGGTTACATATTTCTTTATGGTAGCAGGAATTTTCTGGAAGCCATGTCCTAGTGCAGAAGGATTACTTTAAGAGCTTCAGGAGCTGTGGTGGAATCAGAGGCTGTGTGGTTTTATCATACAAGGTCTCTCAGTGTCCCTGAGCAGAGAAGTGTCTGCTAGGGACCAGACATGCCTTTATAGCTTCTGAATGAAAATCTGGCAATGGCCTTAGGATGTTGTAGGAGGTAGAAAAATGAAACTCCAACGATGTCCACATCCTAATCCTGGAACCTGTGGATGGGTTCCTTTACATAGCAAAAGAGATTTTGTAGAGAGAACTAAGCCAAGGTTCTTAAAATGAGGAGATTATCCTGGAGTCTCTGCGTCAGCCCAATGTGATGACAAATGTCCCTATAAGTGAACAAGAGAGGCAGAAAGGTTAGAGAGAAGAGACTGATGATGGAAACAGCAGAGTGATGAAGCCATGAACCACAGAATGCAGGTGGCCTCTAGATGCTAGAAAAGGCAAGGAATGGATTCTCCCCAGGAACCTCCACAAGAAACATGGCTGTGCTAACACCATGAGTTTAGCACCATAGGACCCATTTCTGACCTCCAGAAATGCAAGGATATATTTGTGTTGTTTTAAGCTATTAAAGTTGCACTTATTGGTCACAGCAGTCACAGCGAACTCATACAGCTGTCCAGAAACCTGGTTGCTCAGCCCTACGTCTGAAATGGCAGGACTTCTAAACCCTAGGCAGAGAACAGAGCTCAAGATCCCAGGCAGCCCTTTGTCACCAATCCAATGTCCCAGACACACACAGGCTCACAATGCACTGTGAAGGGCTTTTACTTTCTGCTCTGTGAATGCTTGGAACAAGCATTTGATTAATCTGATCTAATCCTCTGATTTTTCTAGTCATCTAATTAATCAAACCAGAGCAGACTGACCTGTTATCTGCTTGATCTGATTATTGGACCAAATTGATTAATTTGGTAAATAAATTCATAATGATGCATTAATGGCTGTCAGTGTCTAAATGAATTACCTAATTTAGGAAATATTTTATCTGGCTCTTTTTTTTTCTCCTTTTCCTTTTTCAAAACTTTAGGATGAAAGTTTAGGCACAAATGTAGCTGGTCATCCTCCTGGTGGTTTTGTTTATGGATATTGGGAAGGGGTCACAGTTTGAGAAGAGTCTACCACAAATTCTACCAACTGGAAACAGCATCTGGGGAAGGGAAAAGACAAGTTACCACTGGCTAGTGAGGGGCAGGAACAATTTTGAGAGTCAGGGTGATCAGCCCCAAGGTCCTGGGTTTCATGTGCTTTAGTGAATTTTAAAGACTCTTGTTTGGAGTCCATTCTTGGGCACAGATACATCAGAACTATGTGCAAATTACTGGGCATATCAGGTAAGATCTGTACCTGGGTATGCCCAACATATCAAGGTCTATGTATGGAAATGCCCATGGGGCCTAACAACAACCTAAATGTGTGACATGAGCTGGCAGGGGACCAGTAGGCACTGGCCATTGCCTGCTCTGAGCAGTTTATCCTGCCATTGGGCCACCAGTTGCTGATCTCAGAACATGTAGCTAGAGATTATATATGCCAGTCAGATGCACAGTAAGGCAGAGAGGAGGTAGCCCATTGATGGTGGTGATGACAGTGATGGTGACATCATTGACTATGGTAGTGCAGCAACATCCTCACAGTTCCAAATACCCATGACCTTCAGGAAAAGAAATATACACTGGAAAGACTTCCAGCAAAATCTTCTTTGAACCAGCCAGGATCCTGGCTATTCTAAAGTAAAACCTTGGTGAAGGCTTTGTTGGGGAAGCTCTGTTTTTTGTTGGGTGCAAATGAAAGTCCAGGTAGTGGCTGACCCTTCCTTAGTATATGTAGGGTGGGGTGACTGGGCAGCAGCTACGAAAATATTCAGGGCCTAGCTCCTGGCTGCCACCTGCATGCCACTCTGATTCCACCCAACTGCTTCAATCTAGCCAAGTGGGCATAGCGGGATAAGGTCTTAGAAGTCTTATTGCCCCTTGGCCTTTGGCAACTAGAAAACTGAGGAGGGGGCAGATCTAGACGATGTGATGCCAATGTGGAGGCAGGAGAGGGTGATGGTCCTGTAGGGTCTCCCAAAGTGATGCCATGTGAAGGCAGGGGGAGGGTGATGGTCCCGTAGGGTCTCCTAAACACCAGCCTGGAGAGTTGACTAGTTTACCTAAGGGACCTAAGTACCTAAGAGATCTTGCAGGGAGTCAGACCTGAGCATAATTTGTCAGAATAAAGCAGCAAAAGCTTCTGTGGTTTGATGACCAATGACCCTATTTTCCACAGACACCTACATCCCAAAATGTTGTTTAAGTTCACCCAATAAACTAAGATACAGCCATTGGAAATAGGACAATGTTGTGTTTTTGATTGAGGTTAAGTTTTTTCATTGTAACAGAACATGGATTTCCAATCAACTTGAGGTTGAACCTTAAAAAAATACCCCAACGAGTCTGTCTCCTCTAGGAAATAAGAAAGCACATTCCATTGATCATCTGGTGAATTTTGTGTTACAGCTCTGCCTTCTGAACTACCTGTGTCTGTCTGGGCAAGTGAATGGACTTCCTCACACTTTAGTTGTATTCATCTGGAAAATGTTTCTAATAGCACCTACCTTATAGAGTCAGTCAGTTGTTACACTTCACCCATTCAATAAATATTTATAATACAACAGTACCACCAGCAGCAAATGCTCTAACTTGAGTCCTGCAAGTGATGCCTGATTTGTTAGGATTTATCAGTTTGGAAGGGAATGAATTTCATTATATCACAGAATTTTCTTAGTCATGATGCATATTCTAAATGAGACCAAGAGTGAGCAGATATAGCCACTGCCTTTGTTTGTGTTTATATCAATTTTTTTAAAAAAATTTTTTAGGTGTAGATGGACATAATGCCTTTATTTTATTTATTTACTTTTTACGTGGTGCTGAGGATTGATCCCAGTGCTTCACAGGTGCGAGGCAAGCACTCTACCACTGAGCATCCTGGAAGAGGCCTCACCAGCTTCTCAAGTCAAGTGCTCTTGCTTCCTTGAACTCACCTCACACATCCATGCTGCTCTTCTCTCCCAGGGATGACCCTGTAGTTTCTTATTTTGAGTGTAGGTGCAGGAGGAAGGCATCATGCTTAATACAGTGTGCTACTGCACAGAGTGTCCCACCTCCATTCCAAGGCTTGTGAATTGGTCCCTCCTTATGGCCTTATGACGTCCTCTTATGTTCACTTGTAGTCCATCAGATATATATTTGCCTTGTCAATTCCTAAAAATTATGGACTGTCCACAAAATTTCTCCTTGATAGTTTATGTCCTCCTGGATACCCAAGCTCTGGCATTCTTTGGACATAGTCTGTGCAGCTTAGATCTAACTGAGGGTTTAAGCAGAATTTACAGAGTTACAGATGTGGGCATCACAGCACCCTTGCAAGACATTTAGGTTATATTTGAATATTTCTGCTTCAGCATATATCTATAATTGCTAGTATAATTGCTAAATAAATTATTATCAAGCCTTTTCTTTGAGTTACATATGTTCTGAGACTTTTATAAGTATACTTGTCCTCCATGGGTCCTGCATTCATGCATTCCAAATACTAAAGAAAATGTTTTTTTTTTTAAAAATTTATATGTACTGAAGCCAGGTGGGGTGGCGCAAGCCTGTAATCCCAGCACTTAGGAAGACTGAGATAGGAGAATTGTGAGTTCAAAGCCAGCCTCAGCAATGACGAGGTGCTAAGCAACTCAGTGACTCATGTTTCTATGTAAAACACAAAATAGGGCTGGGGTGTGGCTCAGTGGTCGAGTGCCCCCGAGTTCAATCTCCAGTACTCCAACCAAAAATAAAATTTATCTGTACTGAATGTATACAAATTTTTCCTGTCAGTATTCCATAACCAATATTGTATGACAACTATTTCTATAGCATCTAAATTGTCTTAGGTATTATAAAGAATCTAGAGATGATTTAAAGTATATTGGGGTATATGTATGTTATATAGAAATGTTATGCCAGTTTATATAAGGGACTTGAGCATCCACACACTTTGGTACTCAAAGGGGTCCTAGAATCAATCCCCAATGGATACTAAAGGACAGATGTATTAATCCATCTGATCCTTAATTTTTTTTAATAGATGAGGAAACAGGCTTGGAGAGGGTTGGTAACTTCCTTAAGACATTTTCTTCGAATTAAGTGTTACCAGCTGGAATGTAAGAGCACACTCTTGTAACACCAGCTCAAACCATGGAAGTAAAAGAAAAACAAATGGCTGTGTTAGTTATCTATTGTCATGTGACATATCCTCCAAAATACAGTGGCTAAAAAAACACACATTGCTTTCCTGACAGTTCCTGTAGGTCAGGACTCTGGGAGCAACCTATAGTCCCTCATAAATTCGGTTCATCCCAAGGTGAACCTGGAGCCAGAATGTCCACGTCCAGCCTTTCTCATGGCTGTGGGCTGGCCTTAGTTTTTGCTACATGGACCTCTCTAAAGCTGCCTGCCTGTCCTCATGACATGGCAGTCGGGGGCTGGTGACAGCGTCAGAGAGCATCCTAGACACAGTCTTGTTACATCTCATTTCAGAAGTGACATCCTGTCATTTCTGCTGCTGAGTTCATTAGAAGCAAACAGATGCATCCATACCATGCTGAAGGGGAAAGAACTGGGGTAGGGATGGCCAGAGGTGGGGCCCACCAGGGCATCTTAGAGGCTGCCTACCACAATAGTCTTTGGAATTTGGAAGAACCAATACATACAGTGCAGGTAAAATTTGGATCTAAATTGTCAGGGATATTTTCCTCACATTTGCCAGTGAGAAATGCACTTTGTTTTGTTTTCCTCTTTTCAGGAAGGAAAACAACCACCTTATTATATGTTTATTGGATCATAGAAAATTTTCTGCAATTGCCCACTATGTTGAAGAATCGCCCCACTAATTATAATGGGGAGCTCTTCTTGTGAGAAGATGAAGTAATGCAGGAAAGGATCATTGCCCTTCAACCTCAGAAGTTTTTCCATCTTTCTGGTAACAGGGACCCCTTTCTATTCAAGGACACCTCCGTCCTCAGTCCCTGCTGCTCATGGAGCAGCATTAAAACTGGGTCAAATTGCTCTTTCATTAACCACCTCCACCCTCACCTCCTCGCCCCAGGATAGCCCTGTCGATTCCGGAATGGGTTTCCAAGCCTGGTCATTCAGTGAGAAAACCGGAGGAGCCTAGGGGTTGCCATAGCAACCGCCAGATAAGAAGAGAGATGAGGACTCGAAGGTTAAATTGGCTGTCTCCTCGCAAGCGGGGGCTGGCTGGGGGAGGGCCGGGTGCTGGAACCAGGAGCCAGACAGGGATGCATGGTGCATATAGAGCAGGAGGACCAGAAATGCTGCTGCCGTTGAAAGCAGGTCAGAGTGGGACATTCAGAGGGGCACAGTGCCACTCAGCCAGCCCAGCCCTTCCTGGGAGACCAAGAGTCAGAGAAATCGTCTGTGCTCCAAGATACCCCCCCCCCAACCTCAAGCCCTCCCCACCCCCACTCTGAATGCTCCAATCTGCACATGTCATTAATGAAACATCTCGCCGTAAACAGTTTCTCCTGGATGAGTTGAGCAGGATTGGGTAGAAAGGAGCACATAAAACAAGAAATAGATTCTGTAAGAAGTGTGCGTTCCCAGTTCGGCAAGAAAGGCAGTATCCTGCTTCTCCACCTGCTCTGTATTTTCTTTCTATCCTGCATTTTTCTTTCTAATACAACCTAATTTCTTACAAGATGGCAGCTGCCATCTGCTGACCAGACTCAGTCACTGCACTTAAAATTGGAAAAGAACCAGACAAGAAAGGAACACTGTCTATTGCCAGTGTCCTAATGCTTCTGAATTAATTGAAACGAAGATAGATGCTTCTATTTAAACACAATTACCGTGGAATTAGGATTGGAAGGAAGAAAAGTTACAGTGTGGCTTGACCATATTGGAAAAAGAGAAAACAAGAACAAAGATGCCATATCATTGAGTTAATAACAAAAGGACATCCATCATTTTTCCTCTTCTGATGTGTAAACAAAGGGAAAATATTGAAAATCCCAATACTAATTTATCATCCTTTAGTTGAGAATATCAGCATAGAATGCTCTAGGGAAGAAATGACAAGTTGGGCATAATGATCTAAAATCCAGGGAAAATGAATAAATGGATGAATCCATTTAGGTTTGACCCTAGAAAGGTGATTGTTTCAGAGTTGGTGGTTAAATTAGGCTATTGGGGGAGGGCTGCTATGAGATAAACTGAGCTCCTCTGCCATGTGCTTCTGCCATGATGTACTGAGTCACCATAGGCCCAAAACAGCATGGCCAAGTTACCCTGGACTGAACTCTCTAGAACTATGAGTCAAAACGAACCTTTCTTCCTTTAAGTTGTTTATCTTAGGTATTTTGTCACAGTGACAGAAAGTTGACTGATATATAGGTCCACATACTACATTTAAAGCTATAAATCAAGACACACATAAAATATGTTCTGTTTTCCTGCCTTAACAATAGCATGATAGGATGTAGAAAGCCAGATTTGAGTTCAGAACTCAGATATCCAATATTAAATGACAGAATGCCAACCTGCAAAGAGAACCAGCTCTGTGTCCCTGACCAACAACACAGTCTCTTTTCTTCTTACCCTTGACTTAAGTGTGTGGATATCCTCACTGCACATCCATGTTCCAGCTGCAGCCCCTTGGGCCCCTGTCTCAGCATGTATACACTGAAAGCCTACCTGGCCCTCCAAAAGATGGACCCTGGAGAGAAACAGAGATGCTGGAAGTGGACTTGAGACTTCTGGGTAGATAATTCCAGGGTCCCAGTTACTGGAGGGTGTAGCTAACAGATACATGGGTCCTGGGAGACATGAGTCCTTGGCTTTTCTAACTGAGTAGTGAGAAGTTTGGGCATCAGCAGCTCAGCATCTTTTTTTATTTGTTTATGTTCCTTGTGGTAATGGAGATTAAACCTAAGAGCATTGTTGCCTCTGATTTACATCCCCAGCCCTTTACAAAATTTTTATTTTGAGACAGGGTCTTGCTGAGTTACCTAGAGGGACTCAAATTTACAATCCTGCCTCAGTCTCCCAAATAGCTGGGATTACAGGCACACACTCCCCCACCCAGGTTAGCATTTTCAAAGACTGGAGCTTGGGGCAAGGGCTCCTCTTGCCACATTTACAGGCAGTACTGATGTAACAGGAGGTAGGGGGCAGGGAGCTGAGGCTGGGAGTGTCCTCGGCCCCTCCAATCCTTCCTTTCTTTGACCCTCCTCCAATTCCTCCCACCATTTAGTTATTCATGCTTTTACCTTTATAGCCTCTGCAGGCTATCATCAAAACCCCTAAGCCTAGCATTTCAAATTTATGTCACTTTCTCTTTGTTCACCTTGCTGAAGAGGTAAGAAGATGAGTGTCACTTAAAATGTTCTCAATTAATTTAATGCTCATGTTTCCTATTACCCCAGTGGTTTATCCAGCCAAGATACTATAACTTTAAAAATGTTTTTCAACAGAGGTGTTCTTAAAATCGCCTACAGAATCTGATTGCTTTGCTGTCTTCCTGGTCTCATACCTCATCTGCTACTCCCACCCCTTTTGGTTTGAGAGAGTGCCACCAGACCTACCTCCTAGTGCACAGGTACCTGATATCCGCAAATACACTCATGGTGGACAGCCAAGCAGATGTGACTGGAACTTCTATTTCCTAATAAAATTGGTTTTCTAGGGCTCCCATGACAAAATACCACGCATCCGGTGGTTTAGACACCAGGGATTTATCATCTCACAGCTCTGAAAGCTAGAGATCCAAGATGAAGCTGTTGGCAGGACTGGCTTCTCCTGAGGTTTCTCTCATGGCTCACAGATGGCCACCTTCTGGCTATGTCCTTGCTTGCCCCTTCTCTGTGCACACAAAGCCCTGGCGTCTTTTCCTGTTCTTACATGAACACTAGGCATATTGGGTTAAGGCCCACTCTAATGTCCTTTGTTAATGACCTTTTAAAGATTCTGTCTTCAAATATAGTCACATACAGAGGTAGTGGGGTTAGGGCTACAACATAAGAAGGGCGGTGGGGGTGTGTGTGGAATTCATCCCAAAATAATTCCCTACTTAACAATGTTTAAAATAATGTCAGCTATTAATGTAAGGAGTGCTCATGAAAAATGTTCCAAATTGGAGAAAAGATCTGCACACATGCAAGTGAGGTCCCCACCTCCATTCCTTCATTCCCAGGTCCTACAGCTTCAGACCACATACTTTCACGTAGCCACATAAAAGAGGGAGATCTGGAGCCAATTGGCTAAGACTGACCAAAGAGCGGGACTCTGTGGCTCCTACTAGGAACCTCCAGATTGCATAAATGCCTATGCCCATTTCTTATCCCTTTTTTCACTGCTGAGCACTTGCTTCCTTGGCCTCTGTAGTACCATCCTCTCATGGCATTGTGTGCTATTATCACCCACCTCACAAACACCACTTTCTGTCCACTCTAGTCCTTTCTCCTCACCCCACCAAGGTTTCATTCTTTGGCATCTGTTCTTGTCACTCTGAAGACTCTCCCTGGGCCACCTGTGTTACCTGGCTCCAGCTGCAATGTGGATACAAATAGCTCCAAATCTATGTCCCCCTCTGGATATGCCTACTCCATGTCACCCACTTAGATGACACAGGAACCTTCACATTCAGCTTGTCCAAAGCCAGACCAATCATCTCCCTTACCAGTTGGCTCCCTGCCCTCTGCTCCAAGTGTCCACATCAGCACAAGTCAGAAAGGGATCAGGGAGGACTGATTGGGGATGACACAAGGCAGGCACGATGGAGGGAGAAGCTAGGGCAGAGGGAGCAGAGAGCCCCAGAGGGAGGAAAGCAAGGAAGGGAGGGGCTGGGTATTGGAAGAGGCTTTTGTGGTCACCAACTGACCCATGATTCTTTTTTTTCCGGTGGTGGTGGAGGTCTACCGGGGATTGAACTCAGGGGTAGTCGACCAATGGGCCACATCCCCAGCCCTATTTTGTGTTTTATTTAGAGACAGGGTCTCACTGAGTTGCTTAGCACCTCACTTTTTGCGGAGGCTGTCTTCGAACTCTCGATCCTCCTGTCTCAGCCTCCCAAGCCTCTGGGATTATGGGCCTGCACCACTGTGCCCAGCAAGACCAAGGATTCTGATGGGCATACCACCGAAGAGAGTGCTGTGAAGAGGAGGAGGAAGAGGGAGAGGAGCTCCACTCCATGTTAGAGGGTGACCCAGCATTCTAGGCAGAGCTGCCAAAGTGGTACAATCCGAGGACATCAGAACTCGAGAGGGGAAAGGGAATCTCTGGAGTTGCTCTGTGAGGGGCATGGAGGACATTTGTCTTACCTCCAAAACCACTATAGGGTGTGGAGGAATTTGGAGAGTTAAATACCTTGCCCCTTCAGGATTCTGTAAGGGGCAGTGGCCTCAGAACATAAAAATAGTAAAAGGACCTTTCAGGCAGGTGGTGGAGCATACAAGAGTTTTGCTTAGGACTGATTATGACTCAAAGTGTGGGTTTCAGAAAGGTGAGGGAGATGGAGGGTGAGGTAGGCCAGCAGATGTGTTAAGGAATCCAGGTTGATGGGGTGACATGGAATCACTGGCTTGTTTCTCCTCGTTCCTTGAGGACTTGGTCTCCACTGGCATCTTTATACTGTGTCATTTATTTAATTGATGCATAACAAACCACACCCAAATTTAGTGATATAAATCAACAACAGTATATAACTTCTCACAATATTGTAGGTTCACCACTAGTCCTTCTGCTTTCCATGATGATTATTGCTTAAAGGGAGGAAGGGGGCACCACATGGGCCTTCTTGATGATTTTGGGTCCAGAGAGATGAGGAAAAAGAAGGGGTCCCTGGGGAAGATGATATGGGGTCTCTCTGGACAGTGGTGACGATTCGCGGAGCCAATCTCCCCAGGCCCGGGGTGGGGGGGGGGGTAGGTAAAAATCTGCTTTGCCCCAGCAAGTCGCAGAAACACCCGGAGCGAGAAACGGGGACACTGGGGCGAGGAGCAGAAAATATCGTTTACTCCAGCAAGTATCGAAGCTTATATGCACTCTTGGACCAATCAGGTCCAAAGATCACAAACAAAGGGGTGCTCTGTGGCAAGGGCACAGTCTATT
The DNA here is from genome assembly GCA_028644305.1 of Xerus rutilus. Taxonomy (NCBI): domain Eukaryota; kingdom Metazoa; phylum Chordata; class Mammalia; order Rodentia; family Sciuridae; genus Xerus; species Xerus rutilus. The sequence goes on from CM053410.1 coordinate 17,004,920, forward strand.
AGCATAGAATGGGGAAGGATGGAAGGGAGGGGTTGAAGGTATGGAGATGCTCCTACAGATGATGACTGGAGCGCTGGGAAGTCTGGAAGGTACCCGATGTCCTCCCTGACCTCCCTGGCTTCCGGTTGATGCAGGCTGCAGGTTGGGAGCTCAGCTGGGACTTGGTTGGTAGGACCTTGGATTCTCTCCTAGGAGACCTTCCCACACAGCTCTTAGGACATTCACACCTCATATTAGCATGGACTGAGAAGATGAAAGGGGAGGAAGAAGTGACCTGAAGTTGTCAGCTTTTCGTAACAATGCCCAAAATATCTGATGTAAACAACTTAAAGGAGAAAGGCTTTATTATGGATAATGGTTTCAGAGGCTTCAGCCCATGATCAGCTGTCTCCAAGGCAGAACTATCATGGTAGAAGGGCATTATAGAGGAAAGCTGCTCAACTCATGGCTACCAGGGAGCTGAGAGAAAGAGGAGAGGAGGGGAGAGAAAAGGGTCAGTGACAAGATATTATCCTCAAGGACATATCCCAAATGACCTCCTTCCTCTGACTATGCCCCACTTGTCTATTGTAAAATTCACACGACCAGCAGATTAATTAAGCCACTCAGCAAGGCTTCATTGGAAGGCGAGCCCTTGGACCATCTCCCCGTCCATCAGAGCAGGTCGGGAGAAATGGCGCTGGATCTTCCGTGCATAGAGAATTTCAAGAAAACCCGGTCAGGAAGGGGAGGGCTTGGGTACAGGAAGAGAAGGCCATAGTCCTTCCTGATGGGTCAGGAAAACTCGCTGATTGACAGGAGGCGTGTCCACTAGTGACGTCACATCTGGCTTGCAGCTCTGCTGACCAGCTTCCTTATTTGGGCATCTTGGACCCTGACCAAACCTGACACCTATAGTTTCCACCACCTCTCAATAGTCCCTTCAGCTACCAATGGATTAATCCACTGATGAGGTCAGAAACCTTATGATCTTATCACTTCCGAAAACCCCACCTCTGAACGTTGCTGCATCGAGGAACAAGCCTTCAGCACAGGTCTTTGAAGGACACTTCATATCCAACCATAATAACCATAACAAGGCAGTTGCTCCGACACTGTGTATGTCCTGACTCCTTTTCATTCCTACCAGGTCTAAATGCTGAAAACTCAAAAGCTAAAACCTGGATTCACTTACAGCTTGCTTTTGGCAGTGGTGGTAGGGGGATGATAGGGCCTAGAGATAAGAAGGAAAATGGATTGAAATAAATGAGTTGATAATTCAAAAACAGACATCCCACTTATGTTAATTTTAATACTACATAGATTTTTGCATGGCACTTTGTTTTGTGGCTATGCAGATTTTTGGCCCTTGATGCCAGCCTCTTAGCTTTCTGTAATTACATCTGCCACTTAGCACACCATGGCAGGGCTGTAGAGTGTTTCTCTGCAATACTTAATTCTGGCACTTAATTCTGCAATACTTAATTCACTCTACATTAACAGATTAATGTAGAGTGAAACTGAACTATTTTTAAAAATAACAAATATAGTATTTTGTCATTTATAAAAACACTCTGTGCATCTACCAGGTAGACAGAATAAGGTCCCCCCAAAAGTATTTCTGTCCTAATTCCAAAAATCTGTGACTATATTAGATTCCAGGCCAGATGTGACCAAGGTTCATGACATTGGGATAGGAAAATTATGCTGGTTACATAGGTGGGCCTAAAATAATCAAATGAATCTTACGAGATAAGAAGAGTATCTTTCTTTGGTGTGTCAGAAAGAGATGTGATCTAGGAGTCAGAGCCACAGAGATATTACATTCCTAGCTTTGAAAATAGAGGAAGGGGTCCCAAAAAGGAGGCTTCTGGAGTCTTGGAAAAAGCAAGGAAATGGATACACCATAGTGACTCCAGAAAGGAGGATAGCCCTGCAGACACTTTGTTTTTAACCCAATGAAACTTGTGTCAGACTTGTGGCCTACAGAACCATAAGGTGACATTTTTGTGTTATATTATGCCGTCACGTTTATATAATCTTTTTGTCAGTGAATTTCATGTTACTGATGTTTATTTCTATATGGTAGTTTTAAAAAATAAAACTCTTTCTACTTTTAAGCATGCTTGGATATTTCAAAGTGAGTGTGCATTATTGTTACAAGACAAGGGAGTTTGTGAAGAGGAAGAGAGAAATCAGAGGAAGAAAAAAGGTGAGGAGAGAAAGGGGGAGCTGTGAAGCAGTGGAAAAGGAAAAATAAGAAAGATTCTGTGACACATTTCTGTCCAGATTTTATATCACATTGGGTACTGGTTGGCCAAACAAAACCAGTCTGGGCTGGAAGAGGCTGAATGTCAAGCAAAGTCGGCTGGTGGCTCTCTCTCTCCATCCATGTGCTTGTTGGTGGCTGCCACATAATTAATGTGGAGTCTGCCCCACTCAAAAGGAAGCTTGGGTGGGAGAGTTTCAATGTAGATTTTAGCTTAAAAAATCCATGCTGAATTTTAAAAACTGCTTTTGGTGTTCTGAATCCTTCCCCTGTAAGCTCTGGTGTGTTTTATGAAGCTCTTCATTTCCCTGTTATTACATTTTCCCTCTTCAACTTGTTTCTGATAATGAGATCAGGATGCTTTGTGGCTTTCGTGTGGTTTTATTTAAGCACTGAGATCTTGCCATCAGTGTCTTGGCGTCCGTTTTGTTCTCTTCACAGCAGCCTCGGCGATCCTTTCCAACATGTCTCATCACATTTCTCTTCTGCTCTGATCCTTCTGTGTTTTCCCATCTTGCTCAGAGTTAAAGCCAAAGTCCTTCCAAGGCCCATCATGAGCTGATTCTGCCACTGCTCTGATTCTATCTCCATTGCTAATTCCTTGCCTGCTCATCTTATGACGCCATGTTGGCCTCTGGATGGCCTTTACCCTTTGAAGGGCATGCCAACCACAGAGGCACAACCCCTGCTTTCATTGTGACCTAAAACTCTCTTTTCCCCACAGCACCGTGTGTGGAGCCTGCTCACTCATTTGTTTTTTTAAGCCTTCCTCAAACACCCCCTTTTAGAAAGATCATCCAATCCTCTCCACATAAATCGTCACTCTGTGTCCTGCGATTTACTTTGTCTTGAACAAAATTCATCTCCATCTGTCATATATCCTATAAGGAATTAATATTTAAAATTAAGATGATAACAAAATAATAACAAAACAGGAAATAACAAAAATGATTTTAAAAATAGACATTTCTCTCAAGAAGAGCTACAAATGGCTAACGGAAGAATGCTCATCAAGAATCATCTTGGAAATGCAAATCAAAACCACAATGAGATGTCACCTCATCCTCATTAGAATGGCTATAATTAGATTGACCAAAGATAACAAGTATCAATGAGAATACAGAGAACTTGGAACCATGTACACTGTGGGTAGGAATGTAAATTGGTAGAGACATTGTGGAAAACAGTATGGAAGGACCTCAAAAACCTAAAAATAGAATAAATTTGTGCCAGTCATCTTTTTGTTACTGTGACAAAACACCTGAGGAAAACAACTTAAAGGAGGAAAAATTTATTTGGCTCATCATTTCAGAGGTTTAGTCCATCATCAACTGGCTTTATTGGTTTGGGCCCAAGGTGAGGCAGAAAATCATGGTGGAAGTATATGATGGAACAAAACTGTTCAGCTTGAGGCAGCCTGGAAACAGAAAGAACAGGAAAAGGGCTGAGGACAATATATACCCTTCCATGGCATGCCCTCTGTGACCCACTTTGTAATGAAGTCTCATCTCCGACAGTTTCCACTACCTCTCCAATACTATCACATTATGAATCTACCAATGGATTAATCCATTGATGAGGTTAGAGCCCTCCTTATTCAATTGCTTAGGAACATTGCTGCATTGGGACAATGTTTTCAACACATGAGCCTTTGGGGGACTTTCCAGATCCAAACCAAAACAAAATTATTGTCTGGGTGTCAGAAACACTTAATGATATTCTAGTTAAATAGTGTCTATTCCTATGTGACAGTTAAATACTCAGACCAGCTGACACTTGTTTTAGAATAACATAAAGATCTAGTGTGACATGCAGTCTCTGGGCAGAACTTCTTAGTCTGAAAGCCTGGGGATGGCTGCATTCATTGCATGTCCTCAAGTGATGCTGTGTCCCAAACTGGGGCTCTACGGGCCTGCGAAGACCCAGGAAGGAATATAACAGTAATTCAGATTAATGAGTTTCTTCTAAAAGTTTTCATTTTTTTCTTTTTAGAGAGATATATGTATTGTGGAATAATGTAGGAAAAATCACTAGGACCAAACCAGGTCATCAACACAGAATCTATCAGTGGTGACTGATGCCATGATTTTGATGGACCTTCACTTAAAAGAAGTTCAAGAGGTTCCAAATCTCCTGGGTTTATACCACCAGTGTTACCATCAAGCAACAGGGCTCCTTATCACTCCCTACACTCTCAAATTCAGATAATTTTAGAACATCCACAGCAGGAGAAACCATTATAATTCTGAAACAGTAATAATAAAATTATTGGCGACTTCCTTTCCTTCTGAGAGTCTTTGGGTGGCTCTGATTTAACTTTAGTCCAACAAGCGAGTGAGGTTTGAAGGTCATGAGGCCATCCAGACCTTCTACATGAGCTCAGTGATTACAGGACAATTCTTAGAGGAGTCCAGGGAAACCATAGAATTAGCAAGGGTTGAACACTTGAGTAGCATACTACCCATTTTACTGGAATTCAAGACTCAGAGAGGGTGTGTGATGAAGAATGGGCTATTATAAACATGCAATACTTGGCATCTGGACCATGGGGTCCCAAGCACCTGTGTTCACCAGGATTTGGGGTTTCTAGGGGGCATCATACTTTGTTGGACTTGAGACTTCACCTTGTACTCTAAGTTGATCTGTCCACTGTGGGACCAATCGACTGCCCCAATTCCCAAATTGTCAGGGCATGGACCATAAAATATGGAAATAATATTTCAGTAAAAATTTTTTTAAAAACCATATGTTATCCAACAAATTAACTCAGGAGTAGAATCCATGCATGGGCTTCTGAGTCCTGGAGCAGGATTTTAAGTTGCGTGTCCCCAGGCAGCCTTGCTCTCCTGACTAACTCTCCTGTTAGCCAGGGAAGGAAAAGGGCAGAGTCTGCAATTTAGCTCAGCCAAGGCCCCAGATTTCAATTGCAATGCCCTCCTCTTCTGACCGTGCTTTCATCCACCTTCAAGCGTTAGAACTCCTCTTTGCTATCCAACACATTTCTAAACTCCCTTAACTTCATCTTATATCTGAAACAAAGGGATGTCAGATCTTTTGTTAGCCAGCTCAAGCCTGTCCTATGCTCTGAGGAAACTGGATAGAAATTCTCAGATGCCAGATTTCAATAACTTCCCAATGTAGATCCTGGCAGAAGAGTCTTAGGAATATCTAGGTTGAAGACTTTGGCACTTCTTTCAAAAAGAATACTTTCTTTATACTTGTAAAGAAAAAGAAATATATCTGGGGATCAAGTAAATTATAATTCTATCCATAATGAGGGAGAGGGGTGAAGATCTTGAAAAGGAGACTCCAGGGTGGAAGTGTGTGTGTTGGGGGAGGGAAAGGGTTGGATAAAATATTAAAAGTTGGGCCCCTTACATGAGGCTGATGGAAGAAGAATTTGGCCAATCTGAGTCTATTTGTGTAGGGTTTCATGACCTGATAGACACAGGCAAAAGGGTCTTTGTGGGTGTTTTTCCTATCATTAACCCTGGTCCTATATGGCCTTTTCAGGGGGATAATTTTCTTTCATGGTCTACCAAAGCCAAAGATGAAATGTTTAGAATCTGGAGTGGTCATCTCAGAGAAAGGATGGAAACAATAAACATTTCAACTTCTTCATTTAAATCACTATCACCTCTAGTCACACAATTCAGGCCCCACAATGTGGGGAGAGAAGAGATGGACCTTTAGCCTTTGATTTCTATGTAGTTCTCAATCCTTTTTTTCCCACTTTATGCCACATAGGCTGTAAGACCTGGGGGTGGTATTAGTTAGCTTCCTATTACTACAAAAATATTTTTGAAATAATTAGCTTATAAAGAAAAAACAAAGATGTATTTTGGTTTTAGAAGTTCCAGTCCAAGATGGAGTGGCCCATTTCTTTTGGGCTTCTGATGAGACAGCGCATCATGGTGAGAACACATGGCAGAACAAATTGCTTTCTCCCTGGACCAGGAAGCAAAGGGCAAGACAGGAAGGGGGCAGGTCCCACAACCCCTTTCAAGGGCATCTCTCCAATGTCTTATGGACCTCCACTAGGTTCCATCTCCTACACCTCCACCACCTCCCAACAGTGCCACCCTGGGGACTAACCTTTTAACACATGGACCTCTGGGCAACACTCACCTAAACCAAAGTGGGTAATATTGAGGCTTTCCTTGGGACAAAATAATAATATGTGGACATGCAGACATCAAGCCCAACCATATGTAGATTCAGTCACCCTGAGTTCTATTTGATTAAAAAGATGGATATAGGCTATGTCTGAGTTCAGTAACCTGGACATATCAAAGGAAGGCAATGGCCTTTAGGGTGTTTGAGGGGAAGTCTATGACACAGCATCCCTACAACAGTCTGGCGGAGGGTGCACTGACCTTGCAGGAGAGATGTAGCCAACCACACTGCACCCCATGGATCTGTTCCATTTTGCACACTTGGTTTTCCAGTATGTTCCACTTCCAAAAGCCAGAGCATTCATGAACATGCTGTATCTCTTTGCATGCCCACCCTGGGTCATGGCTGGCTTCTGTTTGGGTTACCAGAGCTGGCTTTGCTACATCTGTGGGCTGCTCCTATCCAGTGACGAGGGTGCAGGAGTATAAGTACTCCAGCTGCCTCAGCCCTGACTGGTGCAGCTTGATGTAGGAAGTGCACCATCTCCAGAGTTCTCCCGAGAGACTGAACCAAAACTACCTTCCCAGGAACTTGGCTTTGATGACTCAGTATTGTTTGGCTTGCTTCCTATTCCTGTTTCAGTTCCCCCTCATCTACCAGTTTTTCCTGCAACACATTCAAAAAGATCGCTTTGATGGGCTGAAGATGTGACTTAGTGGTAGAGCGTTTGCTTGGCATGCATGTGGCCCTCAGTTTGATCCCCTGCACTGCCAAAAAAAAAAAAAAAGTCACTTTCACATGAATCTTTTTCTAAGTCTGCCTCTCCTGGGGAATCTGACCTGAGACAAGATGATAGGCATCCCAGAATGTTTGGCAGGCATGTCCCAGTCAAGATGGGTTTGGCTCGGTTGTTACAGCTCAATGCTATTAGCCATTCAGATCATTTTACCTCATTCTCACTGCGACACTTTGATTCCATGATCACCAAACCACGTTTCAAATATAATTTCTCTATGTAGTTTTTCTTCAAGGAGAAAAGGTAGAAAGAACATTTCAAGTGCATTTTAACAGTTTTTTTTTCTCACTGTACATTTGGAGTTCCGGGTTATGTATTAGTCTCTCCAGTACTGTAAATGCAACTTTGTCTTCAAGAGACAGAACACTCCTGGGAAATCGACACATCATATTTTAAAGCCTACAAGTCTGAGATATTTTAGAATCACAGCAGGTGCCACCTTGGAGGCCTTATTTAAAGCCAGTAGACCTCCCTTGGTAGCTTCTCTAGTGGATTATACTTGAACCACTAGAAGTTTTAACTCTTTAATCTCCTAAACAGGCAGAGTTGAGAATGTGAATCATAAAAGCTTCCCTTCTCCTAGAGAGGCATCGCCTCCCTTATTCCTAAGATTTGAACAAAAACTCGTGTTGAAATGTAATTGTCATCGTAACAGTAAAGTGGATCCTTTGAGAGGTGATCAGACCACAAGGGCTCTATTGTCATGGGTGGCTTTGTAAAAGGGTGAGTTTTTCCCCTCATGTATTTTCTCATCCTCTTGCTTTCTGCCATGTGATGAGGTGATGATGCAGTAAGGAGGCCTTTGCCAGCTGCCAGCCACCTTGACATTGAATTTCTCAGCCTCTAGTAAATTTCTGTTTATTATAAATATCCAGTCTCAGGTATTCTGCTATGGCAACATAAAATGGATTATGACATTTATTCTTCTGACAAGTTTTTTGGATAGTATCTTTAGAGATAGATTTGGATTTGGGGTCAAATCTGGATGATTGTGTAATTCGCAAAACCTCTTTCTTGCATTCTGTGAGGTTTATCATTTGCATATTAAAAGGAGAAATAAATTTCTATTCTTGTGGATGTATCAAAGATATGAACATAGAGAATCTTGGGTACTTTTGTATTGTCTCTACCACAATGGAAAGAATCATAATCTAATCTTTTCTTCCTCGAGTTCAGATTTCTATTTAGGAAGATTTGAGAGAGAAAGAGAAGGAGGTTGGGAGAAAAGAGGGAAAGGTTGAGGAGAGAAAGAGGAAGAAGAGGAGGAGGAAGAGGAAGAGGAGGGAGGGAGGAGGAGAGGAGGAAGAGAAGCTGGGCATAATGATACATGCCTGTAAACCCAGTGTTATGGTTTAGATAATAGGTGTCCCCAAAGCTCATGTGTGATACAAGACAACAACATTCAGAGGTGAAATGATTGGGTTATGAAAGCCTTAACCCAGTCAGTGAATAGATCCCCTGATGAGACTAATTGGTAACTAAAGGCAGGTAGGATGTGGCTAGAGGAGGTGGGCATTGGGTGGGGGGTAGCTTTGGGGTATATACTATGTATGTGGTGAGTGGAGTCTCTCTCTGCTTTCTGATCATCATATGAGCTGCTTCCCACCGCCACATTCTTCTGCCATGATGTTCTGCTTCACGCCAAGCCCCAAGGAATGGAGCAGGTTGTCTATGGACTAAGACTTCTGAAACCGTCAGCCTCCAAATAAACTTTTCCTCCTCTAAAATTGTCCTTGTCATGTCTTTTAGTCACAGCAGTGAAAAAAACTGACTAAAACACCCAGCTACTTGGGATGCTGAGACAGGAGGATTGCAAGTTTAAGGACAGCCTCAGCAGCTTAGTGAAAACCTGTCTCAAATTAAATAAAGGGGGGACTGGGAGGAACTGAGAATGTAGCTCATTGTAGAATACCCCTGGGTTCAATCCCTTGCAAAAAAGTTTGATTAGGAGTTTAAGATCTTTAGAGTGGTTGCTGATAACAATAAGTAGGATCACACCATGAACACAAAATAATCAAATTAATATTTTTTTCCATGTAAACTTTTCTTCATAAGAATATTGTCGAGTGCAAAGTGATGCACTTTTCATTTAATTTTTTTCTATTTCTGGGCATAAATTCCAAATTCATGTCCACCATTTAATTCCTTCACCCTCCTGGTAAGTATTGCAAACTGATGTTCAGGTGAGGCCACTCTATGACCTTTAGCAGTGGCTTATAAACTGTCAACTGTTGGTCGAGAGAGAATCAACAGTAGGAAGAAGCTAGTCTTGGCTACTTTAACCAGAGAGGTTATAAAAATTTTGAAATTTGGCTTTCTTGACCTCTGCTTTAGAGTCAGAGAAATCCTGTAACAGGCAGCCCGCTTATCCTTGCACTTCTGGGCATCAACCACGTGGGGACGCTGTTGTATTGAGTTCTACCGTAAAGAAACAAAACCGAAAGTTGGGAAGAATCGGACTGTGATAAGATCCTTCCCTGTTTCTTTCCATTTGGTGGTGTTGGTGTTGGGGCGCGGGGAGGGGGGAGGTGGGGGGGCGGAGGGTGTCAATTAAAACTCCAGACACACAAACATTATTCTCGTCCTGTTTCTTTCAGAGCTTGGTTGGAGGTCAGGGGAGACAGGAGAAAGGCTCTTTATTTGGAGGAGCCGCCCATGCTGTGGAAATAGAAGCCAGAAATAGACCTGGGAAAAATAAAAGAATGGGGACTTAGCAGATGCTCAGAGACGTTTCTCTTTATAAATGTATCTGTCCACTTCCCACGCTCCTCCGTGTCACTGCAGGCCATTAGAGCTCTATTTTTGTCTCTGCAGAGGCCCTGGGCCTGGCCCACCCTGTCTCCCCTTCTCATGGATGATCTCCAGAGGGCAGCACTCCTGGGCTGAGGGTTTGACATCATGAGTTATTTTTATCCCAGTAGATTGCAGTATCATAACAGCATATATCTTACGCCAAAGGGGGGCCCCAAACCTGAAGAGGAAGAAAAATGATTGCAAAAGTAAATTCTTTTGATCTCAAAATGCCTCTCAAGGTACACTATTACAGCCATTGTGAAAAGAGTTAAAGCTGCAAGGTCCTGAGAACCGTGTAATATTTTCCCCAGTTTCCTAAATCACCACCAGAAGGCTTTAGGAAAAGGCTGTTGCATGGCCAGATGAGGCAGGCAGACACTTGGATATAATTAGAATCAGAGTCCAAGGCAAGGGCTCCCATCATCTCAGATCCAGCCACAAGTATCCCCTCTGCTGTCCTATTCTAATTAAAAAATCTCTTATTGTGGATCCCTCTTGGGTTCACTGTGACCTAAGGGAACTTGGTGCCTGAGAAAGGCGTCAAGCTATAGCAACATCTAAGTGCCCCTCCCTCATCCCCAGCTAGACACAATGGATTTGGATACAGAGAAAAAAACAGAATTGAAGGACGACCCAAAATACAGGATCTAGCAAGAGACCACTCAACCACTGGCGGTGCTTAGGCAGGGTTGGTGTGGGAGAGTAAACTCCCTGGAGGACTGTGGGGTCCTGGAAGACAGTCCTCAGATGGAAATCTTAAGTTGAACCATATGAAATGGCTATTTATGTTGTCCAGAATCAATTGAAAGTTAGCTCTGGCACCAAGCAATCCCAACTATAAGTTGGACCTGCCAGTACAGGAGAGCTAGTTGTACTATGACCTAAGGCTGAATTGTTAGTATATCTTGTCTGCATTTATCTCCCTGTATCATTTCCCCTCATCTAAATTTAGTGGGTTTGATAGCAATTGTCCTTAACCCTTTTCTCTTTTAACACAACCAACAAATACCACCTCCATGCAAGATGCCCCCAGCGGCAAGCATGGCTACAGTGTTGGTTGTTATACAAGAGGAGACAGTCTAGGTACATTTTCTGGCACACCAGCTCTAATTCTACCTTTCTTGTTTCCAGTAATCAGATTACCCCGTAGCATGGAGAGAGACCACCTCATAACTGCTAGTCTATGAGATCAGGAATATAAGACTATCTACAGGAACAAGGTTTTATCCAGAAATGTATGAGCATCTCTTCCCCAGACCAATAAAAAATGATATTAAAGTCTAATTGCATCTAATTTGAAGGTCCCTGTAAGAAAGATTTCCTATACTGTCATTGTATGGAGATAGATGCTTGTGGATAAGAAACACTTCAAAAAAGAGCTACCTCCAGTTCATGACACCACAGCCTTGGGTTCAATGTGAACTTCATGGGGATCATCTAAGAAGACACAAGAGCTGCTGTTCAGGTGAGGCTGTGAATCGCGCTCTTGGTTGCTCACTAAGCATAGAACACTCACACCCAGGGTAAACGGTGGGCCGAGACTTTGCTTCTTGCCTCTATCTCCTATTAGCAGGAAAAGCTGGGTGGGGTGGGCAGATAAGCTGCTCTGCATGTCCCTTACAAGGGCACTTCTTGAGGTCCCCTGGGCAGGAGAAATCCTTTACATACAGACGGCTCAGAGGACATGGCTCGAGCAGATTCCCTCTTTCCTGTTCAAACTTCAGAGAATTTTCGTAAAACATCAGAATTTAAGTATTTCTTAGACAATAGTATGGATAGATAACAAACACCCAGATTCAATCACATTCATAATGGTTTCTTATGCCACTGCTTCTCCCACTAGCTAATGAATATTCACAGTTACAATTGTCTTACTAAGTTTTGAACTCTCTTGGGATTCAGCAAAGAGTTTTTAGCTCTTCCAATTCTTTCTTTGAACTCTGATAAAGCATTCATATTTCTTGGTGTTTTCATCACTATTTTGGCCCTGTGGATTGAACCCAGGGGCATTTAACCACTGAGTAACATCTCTAGCCCTTTGAAACATTTTCTTGAGAGATAAGGTCTTGCCGAATTATGATGATTTTTGTCCACTTTCTCAAGGCTAACACCAACAGCAGTGCCAACTGTTTCAGACAATAACCTCATCTAAGGAGTGAATGCATAGGCTCCCACAAAGACAATCTTGAAGGAAAATTCCTTAGTTTGCTTAAACTGTGGTTTGCGCATTTATGTATCAATTTCATTTCTCAAAGTTCACAAATTTCTGGACCTTGATAGGCATAGCGTCACTTTTGGGAAGTGAATATATACTCCATCAAAGAATTTAAAAGGTGAAGTTAAACCTCTCTTTGCAGAGGTTTCTTATATGACTAGGTTCAACTCATGAGAATTTTAGCCCAGGATTTTAGAGCTATCATACATATGAGGAGGATAAATGGAGGTATAATATTCATAGTGTAAAAACTGCCTTTGGGGCCAGGCTGCCCTGGATTCTAACCTGAATTCAGGATTGCCTGGCTTGAGAGCTGATCAGTCAATCTTTCTTTCTTTCTCATTTCTGGTTTCCAAAAATGGCAATTCATATGACTCAACTTAATTTTAAGTTCTGCTGCCTTAGGTTTGTGCTTGTAATTATAACCATGAACCAATATTTGATTTTGATAGGCAGGTTACTGCAGTGAGTAGAATACTACAGAACAGAAGATATGAAAACCATTTAAAAGTTCAGAGATATTGTGCATGCTTTTGAGCTCTTAGTAAATGTCATAAAATACAAATACCAAGGCTTGTGCCAATGAGGCCAATGTGCTCCCTAAAGATTTGAACAGTGTGATACTTTCTCTACCACGAAAAACTGAAAAAGTTCATCTCTGTTGTGGTTTTGCTCTTTGATGTGCCCCAGATAGCTCATATTTTAGGCAGTGTAGCAACATCTAGGAGTATAAAAAATATTGTATTATGGGGCTGAGGCTATGGCTCAGCGGTTGAGCGCTTACCTCACATACGTGAGGCACTGGGTTCGATCCTCAGCACCACATAAAATAAATAAAGATATTGTGTTCATCTACAACAAAAAAAAAATATTTAAAAAAATATTGTATTATGAGAGCTGTGATCTCATCAGTGGATTAATTCATTTGATGGATAAATAATTTGAATGGACTAATGGATGATAACTGTAGGCAGGTAGAATATAATTGGAGGAGTGGTCACTGGAGCATGGCCTCCAGGACTATGCCTTGTTCCTGGCTCCCCTCTTTCTGTTTCTGCCTCCAGATTGCCATGAACTAAGCAATTTTCTTCCTCCGTGTCCTTCCACCATGGTGTTCTGCCTCAGTGTAGCCCCAGAGCAATGGAATCGGCCAGGCATGGTCAGAATCTCTAAAACCATGAGCCAAAACACACTTTTCCTCTTCTAACTTGTTCTTGTCAGAATTTTGGTCACAGCAATGAAAAGTTGATTAACACAATCTCTCTGACCCCTCCCTCCACACAGTATCAAACTGGAGGCCCATGTCCCTTTGGCAATGAGTGTATATTAGGTACAAATGGAAAAGATGACTTCTTGATAACATTGCAAAGAGTTATACACAACACAGTAAGTGCCTTTCAAAACCAGTTGGTCTGAACAAAATTATTATCAGCTTACAATGAGGCCACCAATCACACCAATTTTTATCTGTTTCCTATTTAACTCTTCCTACTCCCTATTTTGTTTTGTTGAGTCATCTCTCAAGGCTGAGGGAAGACTGACTTCTGCCAAAAGAAAATATACTCAGATGTCTTATCAAGTAGTTTCATTATAAAAGCATTTACGGTCAAACGGAAAGGAGAAGTCTGTTGCAGCTAAGCTCACATTGAGTGATTGGTTTTAATTTTATTTTATGCTCCAAGGAAGTAACAATCTAAAACACTTGTGGTAGATTGCATACTACCCTTCTATACTTTACTTCTAATGAGATGATCATTTTTCTCCTAACTCAAAAAGGAGAGTTTTGATCTCTATATATGTGAATTTGCTAGTTGAAAAAACTAATATTGAATTTAAAAGTTTACTCTAAAACTTTTTAATTGCACTGGGAACATTCCTTAGATATAAAGCATGGCATGTACTTGGTATGAAATAATCACTAATGAAAGCAGAAGTAATTCATATTTTAAATAGTGTTCTTGGTAAATGCATCTTTGGGAGCTTTTTCCCCCAGATTAATTATATGGAGATGCTTTAATTGGAGATGTGGTTGGCTAGGGATCATGTGAAAACCAAGGCAAATGGCTAGGCTGCCATTTTTCTTTGCTTTTGCTGAGATTTTTAGCATTATCATTAATGCATAATCTCTTAGCAAAAATCTTTCAAGCCAGTGTTTATTTTGTAAAGATACATCTATTTTTAAGTAGACAGATGAAGTTTATAGATTCATTTCACTTGGAGTAAATATAAACTCCAATTTATCCCTGTGTTAGCTTTCTATCAATGTGACAAAGTATCTGAAATAAACAAAAAAATGAAGGATTTACTTTGGCACACAGTTTCAGAGGCTTCAGTCCATGCTCAGTTGACCCTAACTTTTAGGCCTGTAGGGAGGCAGAACATCAGGGTGGGAGCATGGGGTGCAGCGAACCCCCTCACTTCTTGGTGGCTAGGCGGCAAAAGAGAGAGAGAAGGAGCGGGCTTCCAATATCCCCTTCAAGGGCATGCCTACAGAGATCTAGCTTCTTTCTGTCAGGATCACCTGCTAAAAGTTCCAACACCTCACACTGGTGCCACGGACTGGTGACCAGGCATTCAACTCATGGCCTTATGGGGAGGTTTATAATCAGAACCCCATCAATCACTGTGTGTTGAAAACAAACCATCAGCAAGAGGACCCTCTCTGGTGGGACTCTCACTCTGTCCTGATAGGGAATTCTTTGTGGCCCTTACATGGCACCCAAACCAGATAAGACTAGTGAGGTCTCCAGTGTCTGCTAAGATTTGAAGTATGATGTTATGGTTGGGATGTGAGATGTCTCCCAAAAGCTCACGTGTGAGACAGAAAGTTCAGAGGAGAAATGATTTGATTGTAAGAGTCTTAACCCCAATTGGTGATTTAATCTCCTACTAGGGATTAACTGAGTGGTAGCTGAAGTGGTAGGAGGTGGGAATTGGGTGTGGCTTGGGGGTATATATTGGCATCTGGCAGTGGACTCTCTCTGCTTCTGATCAAGGTATGAGCTGCTTCCCTCCACCACTCTCTCTTGCCATGATGTTCAGCCTTACCTTGAGCCCCGAGGAATGGAGCTGGCCTTCTATGAACTAAGATCTCTGAAACTGTAAGCCTTTGAATAAATTTTCTCCTCTATAATTGTTCTGGTTGTGTCCTTTTAGTCACAGCAGCAAAAAGCCTGACTAAAACATACTATTACAACAAGTTTCTTGGTTTGGGGCAAAGAAGGTAAACAGAAAAGCATAAGGACATTTCCTCCAAAAACTCCACTGGATCATCCCATTTGCTCACTTGCCTATCCTTCTGAAGATTAAGGATTTAGATTACTGTCTCTTAAATAATAGTGTAGGAGCTACTGGTGTCAAAATGATCAGAAATGATCATCTAAAATGTAGATTCCTGGGATCTATGCTGGTCGAATCAAGTCTTTGAAATCCAATCCAGTAATATCTATTGAAAATAGCACATATTAAATGTGCATTGTTTAACAGACACTTCCCAAAACATATATGTGTGTATATATATATATATTAATTTAAACCTTAGAAGAACCCTATGAGATACATACTATAATTATGTTCATTTCACAAATGGACTTACATTGACTTACATTGTTTTCTAAACATCTTCAAGTTGAGTATATGTAAAGATTACTCTTAGCTTACTGTTTTTGGTTCAGGTTATTTGTATGATCAAAAGTAATTTATAATTATAAAGAGGTTAAGTAATTTGTTGCATGGTAGTAACTAGACGAGAAGTTAATTTTAGGTGCTGATTTGTCTGGGTCATTGGGGTCACTAGATGAAACATTATTTCTGGGTGTGCCTGTGAGGATGTTTCCAGGGGGAATTGGAATCTAAATTGGTAGAGGAAATAAATTAGATTACTTCCCATTGTGGGTGGGCATCATCACTTTCATTGAGGGTCTAAACAGAATAAAAGACCAAAGAAGAAGAAATTGGTCTCATTTTTTTTTACTGCTTGAACTGGGACAGCTCATTTTCCCTGCCCTTGGATGGGAATTAATACTAACAGTTCCCCTGGTTGTCAGGTTTCAAAATTGGACTGAATCACACTACTGGCTCTCCTGGGTTTCTAGTTTGCAGATGGCAAATGATGGAACTCCTCAGCCTCCATAACAACATCAGCCAATTACACGTAATAATTTTCTCTCTCTCTCTCTCTCTTTGTTTGTTCCATACCAGGAATTGAACTCAGGGGTACTCTACCACTGAGCCACATCCCCAGCCCTGTTTTGTGTTTTATTTAGAAACAGGATGTCACTGAGTTGCTTAGCGCCTTGCCGTTGCTGAGGCTGGCTTGGAACTCGCAATTCTCCTGTCTCAGCCTCCCAAAGTGCTGGGATTACAAGCGTGTGCCACTGAGCCCCGCTTTCTTCTCTATTTTTAATTCATAAATACGTATGAATGTTTGTGTGTATGTGTGTGAGTGTGTACTATTGGTTCTGTTTCTCTAGGGCACACTAATACACCAGCAGAACTAGCATTCAAACCCTCAAATACTGTGATATACTAGTTCCCTAGATTATTCTTACGCATGCATTAGTTTTAGACCACTGACTTACATTGTTTTCTAAACATCTTAAAATTGAATATATGTAAAGATTACTCTTAGTTTATTGCTTTTGGTTCAAGTTATTTATATGATCAAAAATAATTTATAATTATGAAACTGAATACGGATTTGTAAACTGTAATTTTTATAAAAATAGAAAACCAAATATGTCAAACTGTGTTCTGAATTGGTAAATTTCCCAGTTAATTTACATATAATGTCACTAGACATGACTACAATTACAGTTTGAATTGTTTTCCCCACACAGGTCTTTTCACAAGAAAGGAGGTCACACTGCTGTCTGAACCCATGTGTCACCTCTCAGCAAGAACAATTGAGAACAAATGTATCTGGAGCAATGTCCTTGGACTACACTACCAGCGAGAAGGAAGCAGCCCAATTTGGGGATGTTTTGGGCAGGTGGGATCTATTTTTAGTCTCTCCATCTTTATGTGTCAGGTGGGAGCGCACAAGACAACAGAATCTGTTCCACAGAGTGTACCATAAGACAGGGGGAGCAATGAGAGCCCACAGCTCTTGTCCTTAGCCTCCCAACCCACCTAGCTCTCTGCTTGGGTCTCACCTTAAGGTAAATTGGAATTGGATTGTGTGATACAGTCACTGATGTAGCTGTTCACCATACTTCGAGAACACATTGGTGGGAAAAGAGTTGTTTATCACTAGCATGCATTCAATTGCAACGGAGGTATCACTTTTATTAATGGAAAATATTATCCCCATAGAGAGACAGAGAGAGAGAGAGAAGGAGGGAGGGAGGGAGAGGAAGAGAAAGTACAAAAATTGGAGGGAAAGAGGAGAAAACAAGGAATGAGAAAATTGGTAAATACAGGGAGGCCCCAGGTCCTTTTGTGCATCCTGTCTTCTTCAGCTGGGAATGATAAAAGAAAATAGGATCAGAGCCTTTGGATATTGCTGCTGGTCTAGGGATGCCTTTTGGTGGCTGAAGGTGAGCAGGCTGTTTCTATAATTCAAGGGCATAACTTCGGGGCCATATTTGGATTGCCATGAGGGCCACAACCAGGCTGCACTGGGGAATGGAGTGAAGAACCTGGGGCCTTGGGAGGCTGTTTATAGCATCAAGAGGTGGGGTGCTTGGTTCTTATAGGGGGATGTGACTGGCTTGCTTAAACAATTCCATATGCTGGCAGAAAACTGAAAATTGCTACTCAGAATAAGCAGGACTGAGTCTGGTCCACTTTGTAAATAGATTCCTTTTGGGGGGGGGGACTGGGGATTGAACCCATGGGCACTTAACCACTGAGCCACATCCCCAGCCCTATTTTGTATTTTCTTTAGAGACAGAGTCTCACTCAATTGCTTAGGGCTTTGCTAAATTGCTGAGGCTGGCTTTGAACTCATGATCCTCCTGCCTCAGCCTCCCAAAATGCTGGGATTACAGACATGCACCACTGAGCCTGGCAAGGAGGGTTGTTTGATGAGGGCATTTCATCCACAGGTGCACAGGAGGGGGAGGAACTCATGGTTAGGCTGCAGGAGGCCCTCACCTTTCCAAGTCAAGGCAGCCCAAGCTAGGTCTTCTGTCGCTGGCCACTTGTCTATTCATTCATATTCTAAGAGCAAGCCTGTCTGTCTGTTCAGTTGAGAGACCCGGTAAGCTGCCTTCATTTTCATAAAGTGTCCTTTTACCAGATGGCATCGCCTCTAAAGGCTGTGTTGTCACACACTTATCACACATCCCTACTGCGGAGGGTGCAGTCCGTCCCGAGCCAGCGGGTTGAAGGGGCACCCCCACATTCACCTAGCAGTGGAAGTTGGGAAGAGTTGGGGCCAACTGGTTGCACATTCCCAACCCTCTGCTGCCGCAGGACAATCAGATACACCAGGGAGTCAAGTCAAAGCAAGTACTCGTATATTTGCGGAACAAGCATTCAACTTATAGGACCGTTCTGCCAATCAGAGACGATGCACGTAGGCAACAGCTGTCCATGTGGCAAGGCACATAAGCCCCCTGAATTCTGTCCACGAGCTGATCACGTTCATGGAACCAACAGTAAACCAATCACATAGTTCCTCCTTCCTTTGTGCCCTTCCCATTTACACACAATGGCTAGTCATAAGGGCGTAGCATAGAGCTAGCTCCGCACACCTACCTTCCTCAGGAAAGTAATCTTGACCTGTCAGAAGCTCAGATGCTCATCCGAAGTCTCCGAAGAGGAATCAGATATGTATGTAAAATAGAAAAAAATATGATTCAGCTGGAAATACTAGAGTCCCATCCCCCGCCTCCCTCCATAAACTGTAACTAAGAGACCTGCAGACTGAAACTGCATGGTTTTAGGTTGGCAATAGGCCTCTAGCTGCCTTTCAGGGTATGTCAGTCAGCTTTTATTACTGTAATAAATACCTGAAACAATGAACTTGTAAATACAAAAAGGTTATTGGAACAAATTTTTTGAGGTTTCAGTCTATGGTTGATGGACTCCGTTGTTGGGGGCCTGAGGTGAAGCAGCACACCATGGTGTGAACCATGTGGCAGAACAAAGTCGCTTACCTCATGGTGCGGACAAAAAAGAAGAATAGAAAGGGGCTGGGGTCCTGCTGTCCCCTCAAGGGCAAGCCCTCAAGGACCTAAAGACCTCCAGGAGATCGCACCACTTTAAAGTTTCCACCACCTCTCAAAAGCACCACGGGCTGGAGACAAAACTCTACTCCATGGGCCTTTGGAGGACATTCCAGATCTAGGGTACAGCACAGGGATAATCAGAGAAAGAGCCCACACAAGCTTGTTGCTCCATTTATGAAAGGAGATGGTTAACAATGTGATCCATTTAGTCACTCAGTGTTCTGTATTTTGAGATTCAAATGGCTCTGCAAGCTTTAGTGTAAAGAAGACATTTCCTCTTGCTGATACACTGGCACAACTATTCTGCATTCTCTAAGATTTGGTAGATCTGTTCCAAACTTTAACCTGACAATTTCTCTTTTGTTCATAGTTTCCCTAACTCTGAGTATTTCCTATTTTTCCTATCCAACTATGAATATCGTATTTTACTTTAAGTATTTTGTGAAATTAGATAGGTAGGTAGATAGGTGGTAAGTAGATATAGATAGTTGATCATTTTTCAAAACTAAAGAAGATAGTTTTGTTTCCCTTGTTATTTCTTCTATTCCTTTTCTTGCAAGTCTTACAAGATTGAGTGACTATAATGCTACTTAGCTCTTATTGGCAGTGTTCCTCTGCCTGTTCACTTCATTTACATGCATAATGTTTTTAGTACTTAGTGTTAAGTAACTGCTCCATTATTTTAATCTTTGCTTCTGTAATGACCAGGAGCAAAAGCCCCTGTCCTTAGGTAAGAGATGTAAACATATTTCACAAATGAGAAGGCACTGTGCAAATTTCACCAGGGAAATCTGCGGTAACAGTGGTGCCTGTACTTAAATGTCAAGCCATGGTGTTGCAAAGAATAATGGTGCTATTCCCTGTCTATGCAGGATGCTTCATGGCTATGGCATGCCCTCCTGAGACTCAGCTTTGAACTGGAGGATCTCTTGAGCAGGAGGTCCTCCAAATGGTGGCTTTGTTAGTTGTTAGTGTGCTTGGTGCCCCAGCTTCCTGCTTTTACCTTAGGGTTCCCGCCCCCCTCCTCATTATTTATTTATCTATTTATTTATTTATTTTTGTGCTGGGGATTGAACCCAGGGCCTCATGCATGCTAAACTCACAGTCTACCACTAAGCTATACCTCTGCCCCTCTCCTTATAATAATGTCAAAAAAGGCACATATACAGTTTGGGAGGTAGGAAGAAAAATACATGCTAATTTTGAGACTAAAAAAAAAAATCTTACACATTGACTCCTGCATGACAGGTTTTAAGTAGAACATATTCACTTGGGCATTCAGCCCAATACATGCCTCATCTGTCACCTTGTGTCTGGAGCTGGATAGATCAATTGTGTGATTAAATAGACAAATGAATTGCTTTAGAGCCAAAGCCTCAAGTTAGACCTCTCTTTATTTAATTAATTTGTTTATTCATTTGGATTCTGAATAGATAGTAACTTTCGTTTGTTGCTTGTTTTGTTTTATTTTCCTTTAGGCTAGTGTGGGATTAAATTTGGGTTTAGACCAGCTAACAGTGATTTTGTAAGTAAAATGTTTTACAAGTCAAATGAAGGCCAAAACCTGGGAATTTTAGAAATAGGTATTTTAAGATGGAAAGCAGGTCTATAGTAGAGTAAAGGAGGCAAATATTTCAAAGATCAGATAATGTCTACTACATATAATTTTTATGAGGATTAATGGTATAAAGAATGTAAAGTACATGGCACACTTTCTGGTATGTGGTGATATGAGGGTGAAATACAGAGTGGTAGTACAGGTGGCCTTTTTAGCTGAGCACAAACTCAGATTACTTTTTATTAGTAAAACAAGTGGATTTTCAGTATAGGTACCACTGTTGATTCCTACTGCAAAAGTCTTTGGTGAAACATTTGCTAAATTGCACGTTCACATAAAATCAAGGTGTATAACTTGGAAATCAGTGGCAATGCCAAGATGCTCACCATCTTAGACCGCAAGGATCTCTGAAATAGGCCTGAGTATAGGACGATGCTTAGAAATACAAACCTGCGAGAGAAATCGGCAACCTTGGCCTTTGTTTGAGAAGACTTTAAAAAATGAATCTTTCTCCAAGGAGAGAGTTGTCTGATAGAAGAATTAGACGGTGGGAAAGTAAACAACAGGATGCAATAAAGAATAAATGTAAGAGGTTCCACACCAGGATGTGGAGGGGTAATTCATGGATAAGTTTTGTTAGAGGAATTCCAAATTCATGGACCCTGATGGAATTATTCCTTGCTCTCAAGTGTCCTGACCCATGAATGTAAGAGAAAGAAAACAGCTTTAAGAGCATGTTATTTTAGATTCTGTATACCTTAACATATGCTAAATGGCACAGTTGAGCGGCAAATGTTATTTGCCTGAGTCAAAAAATAGCTTTTATTGTGGTGTCTTCTAGGCAGCTGTCTTCTGTCTTGATCTTTCCTTGACCCAAATTCCTAGTCATTGAATTTTAGAGCTTTATACAACCTGAAAGATAAGCTAGTCTGATCTCCCCATTTGGTTAAGAGCAAGACATTTGGATAAGTAGGTTGATGCTAAAACTGCTGCATTGCTCAGAAATCTTAGACAAGTTACTTAAAATTTTTTAGCCCTGATTATAAAACAAAATATAAAACTGGCCATGTAGGGCTAGATAAAATAATTTATCATGCATTAATTATTATTATTATTTTTAGGTCCAGGCTGACCAAATGACTTTAAAGCCACACAGCTAGCTGTGGGAGAATTTGGATTAATATGGAAATTCCTAAAGAGGTGCTCTTTATCACTACATATTAATTTGTGGGTCCCTAAAAAGATTCTTACATTAAAAAAATAAAAAAAAGAAAAAGAAAAAAAGTAGTATACTCTTGTGACTGTTATGATGCCTGGATTTTCTTTTTCAGTTAAGTTGATTATTATTCATGAAATACTGGACTTGTACTGTAGGACTGAGCTTCTTTGCCAGAAAGGAAATTGCACTTTTGTGCTGATATGCAATAAAATATGTATTAGTACCTTTTAGGTGCACATTGTTTGCTCTTAAATATTCCATAGAAAGGAGAACAGTGAGAATACGAGAGATGAGAGCAAGGGAGTGTGTGTACTCACACGTACGTGTGTGTGTGTGTGTTTCCCTAATTTCTTGGGCTCCACCTGGGTGCGCAAACACTCTTCTAGGTATTTGCAAATGCTATCTCACTTCATCTTTATCATAATGTGAAAAGTAGATATTGTGACACTTATAAACAATCTGCGGTTCAGAGAAATTAAATAATTCACCAAAATGACAAAGCTTAGAAATAACAAAAACAAGATTTGAGCCTGGCCTGTCTCCTAAAACAATAGCAATGACAAATGAATTATAGCACGTCTTTATTGTCCATCTGAAATACCAGAAATTGGAGAAAGCCTCATTAATAAATCTCAGTGAACGTGACCACTACCAAGCAAGAGTCAGACTGTTTGACTCTTTATTTGGACAAATAATCATGTATTGAGATCAAAATGAAGAAGAATTAATTTGTTTTTATTTGGAGGAAAAGTTTATAAAATGGCTATTTTCACTTTGAGTATCTGCTCTTCTCTGAATAGCAGAGCTGACTGCTATTGAGATCTGAACACAAGGTTGCATTCTGGAAAGGGAGAATTAAAGGAGAGAATGCTAGCTGTCTACCAAAATCCATCTGTTATAGTTTAGATAAGAAGTATCCCCCAAAAGCTCATGTGTGAGATTATATAATAATATTCAGGGGTGAAAGGATTATATTATGAGAGTTGTAAACTAATCGGCGAATTAATCCACTGATATGGATTAATCCAGTGGTAATTGTAGGCAGGTAGGGTGTGACTGGAGGAGGCAGGTTACTAGGGTTGTGATTTGGGGTTTTATATTTTGTCCCTAGCGAGTGGAGCTCGCTCCCTGCTTCCTAGCCACCATGTTATGAGCTGCTTTCCTCTGCCACACCCTTCCACCATGAGATTCTGTTTTACCTTGGGCCCAGAGCTATGGACTGAACCATGGAAGCCATGAACTGAAATTAACTTTTTCTACTCTACATTGTTCTTTTCAGGTTTGGCCAGCAATGAAAAAGCTGACTAAAATAAAATCTGTCCCTCTCTCTATGTCAATGTAGCCATACCATGGCTTTCCCTATTGATTACATGGTCTGTACTCCCTTTGAATAGGAATGGCCCTGTGACCAAATTACCTCCAATAGTGTGTGAGTCTGGGACTTAATCCGTGTGGATGTGTTCTCCTCCACTGTGTTTTCTCCCTTGAAACTGGCTGTTCTGGAAGACACCGTGGCAGAAATACATCTTTGACCATATGGGAGCTGCATCTGAGGGATTATGACACAATGATTTGAAAGGGACCTTGGAAGGAACTGCCCTGCTTACCTTGAAACTGTTACCTGAGAGAGAAATTTCCATATACTTCTAGGCTCTGTATTTTGTCTCTGTTTTTGGAAGCTGCCTAGTTTTATCATAACTAAAATAGGGATGAAGCCGGGCGCGGTGGCTCAAGCCTGTAATCCCAGCACTTAGGGAGGCTGAGACAGGAGAATCGCGAGTTCAAAGCCAGCCTCAGCAACGGCGAGGCGCTAAGCAACTCAGTGAGACCCTGTCTCTACATAAAACACAAAATAGGGCTGGGGATGTGGCTCAGTGGTCGAGTACCCCTGAGTTCAATCCCTAGTACC
>CM053410.1:17029048-17177266 GCA_028644305.1 Xerus rutilus
TAGGGATGAAATAGTAGGACAAGACCCCTGGAGAAATGGGCTTGTGTTGGACCTTGAAATACTCATTAAAGATTTATCATATGAAAAGGAAAGTGGAGAAGATAGAGCAGAAAAACTGCTCTTTGTAATTGTCTGGTAGGGATTAGATACTCCCCTGTCCATTATAAAAAAAGAACAATAAAATCTGTACTTAGTGGGAGTCCTACTTTATGGAAGACTAGAATTGCTTAATAAAATAATAAAACACTCTAAATGCAAATTTCCAATAGAAGTATCCTTAACTTTCATTAAAGTGTCTACATCTGGTTCCTCTTTCCAAATATTGTGGAAGGTCTGATGGAAAGAGAAGGGCTACTGCGCTTCTATTTGTAGTTACACAAAATTGTAAAATAAAACCCACCTCCGTTCTATGCTGCCATTAAAAAGAGCACAAGCAATGACAATTTGATTTCTCTCCTATACCCTTAATTAGATAACTGTTTACATTTTGTTTTTTTTTAAAAGGGATGTTTCACCCAAACCATGACGAAGTAATGGGCATCAGATTTGATGTCCTGCCATAAACAACTAGAAAACGGTTTTCAGACATTGGACACAATACACTATAGGACTGATATTCTTGAGAGAAGAGAATCAGGTGGGCTCTACTATTACTCAGGCTTTCTGCTGGGAGGCATTTTCTGGGCAGCCATCCAAGCAGGAGAAACTTGAGAAGGGCATGGTCTCCCAGAAAACAAAGATCAGAGACGATGTGGGTGGAGATGATAGGAATTTGCAGTGTAAAACACCAGAAAGAAAGACAGTATGCAGAAAAAGAGTTCTGTGTGTATGATGGAGGTCATCTTAGTATTGTGGAATAGTAAATTGCACAGGTAGAGGGTAAAAGCCATGAGGTTAAGGAAAGTGTGGGATTTGTATGTTGAACAGTTCCCACCATTCACCTGATTGGGAGATGGTTAAATTTCCCAGAGTTGAGTGAAAAACTAGAGCATTCAGTAGAGTCTCCTGAAAGATTAGGGTTTAGTATTAGGGTGAAACTATCCCTAAAGCAAAGGCAGTACTATACCTATCCTAACATAGCTTTGAAACAGGCTTCAAAAGAATTAAGTTGATTCTCAAGTAGTTTTAGTGCATTACAGAGCAAAGTCCAACATTTTTTCAAGACAACAAAATCTAGAACTCAAACGTCAAATTGATCACAAAGCTTAGCTTCTAATAAAAAACTTATGAGACATAGGAAGGAGCAGTAAAATGCATCCATAATTTGGAAAGAACACGTCAGGAATTCAGAAAAGAGCGATGAAAAAAACTAGCAGGTAAGAATTTTGAAATATTTATAGTAAATTCATCAAAAGATTTAAAAGAAAATATGAACATTATGAGAAGCTATGGAAAATGCATTTAAAAGGATCTAATGGAATTTATAGAGATGAAAAAGCAAAATTTAAAGTGAAATAATTATTGAAGGCAATAAATTGTACATTACTCACTACAAAAGGAAATAGCAGAGGAGATAAAAATATAGCTTTAGAAACTGTCCAAATGGAAATAAAGAGAGAATAAAAAGAAAAAAATGAGTCTTATTGACCTATGGAATATCAAGTAGTGAAAATGTACAAGCTCAGTTCCATAAAATAGATGAGGCCAGAAACAAATATCTATGAAAAATAATAGCTGAAAAACATCCAAATTTGACTAAAACTATAGTCACAGATACATGAAGCTCAACAAACTTCCTGAAGATTAAACTCCCACACAAAACTATGCCATGGCATGCCACAACCAAATCATTAAAAGCAGTGAGTAGGAGGAAATCTGAACAGCAGTCAGTTGCTGGGGACAGGCACTATATTCGGGGGAGCAAAGACAAGACCACAGGCATCTCCGGGTGAGATGGAGACAACGGGACATGTCTTTAAATGTTGAAAAACATGAAGAAAAACAAATCAACTATAAAACAATAACTTTACATCCAGTGAAAATACCCATCAAAAACAAAGGCAAAATAAAGGACTTTTCAGGCAAATAGGATGCTGAGAAAATTCATTGCCAGAAATTGTGCCCTGCAGAGGTTGTTCAGGTGGAGAAAAATGACACCAGATGGACACTCTGATCTACAAAGGAATAGCATCCAAACAGTGAATATGTGTTGTGTTTTTCCGTCTTTTTTAACATTCTTTATAATTGTGTGTTTAACAGAAAAATATTAACAGTGTATTATTGAGTCTATAACATGGAAATAAATGGTAGGACAGCAGCACAAAGGTCAGAGATAACTGAAGAATTGTTTGTGTTATTATGTCATATATTAAGTAGTACAATATTATTTGAATTTAGACTCAGTAAAAGATGCATATTGAAAACCTAAAGCAACCAATCAAAAAGTGAATTCAAAGAGTAGACCTAATAAGCCAATACATGAGATAAAGTTAAAGAATATTAAATTCTTTTTAAATCAGTCCAAAGGAGGCAGGCCATCATGAAAGAAGAAACAAAATACAGATGTTACAAATAAAACAAAGAGTGAGATGGTAGATTTGGAGTTTCCATATTAAGATCCTCATTAAAGATAAATGAGTGTATGTGCTCTATTAAAAAACAGAGATTCAGTTTGGACAAAAATGCAAAGCCCAGCTGTAGGTTATCAAGAAGAAAACCACTTTAAACCAAAGATATAGATAGGTAAAAACCAAAGGATGGGGAATATTTACCATGTAAACATGAATAACAAAAAGATGGAGCTGCTAGGCTAACATTAGTCAAAGTAGACGTTAAGACAAGGAATATATTACATAAAAACACAAAATAGGGCTGGGGATGTGGCTCAGTGGTCGAGTACCACTGAGTTCAATTCCCAGTACCCCCCCAAAAAAAAAAAAAAAAAAGACAAGGAATATTGCCAAATATACGGAAGGAAGTTTTATACCAACAAAAGAGTCATTTGTGAATAGAATATCACATTCCTAAATGCGTGTGCACCTAAAAATAGAGCTTCAAATATATGAAGAAATAGACAGAATTAAAAGGATAAATAAATACAGATTAATTGTTGTAAAATTCAACAAATCTCTTTATGTTGCTGATTGAAGAAGTAGACAAAGGAAATTCATAAAAATTTAGATGTTTAGAAGAAAACTGTCAATCAACTTAAACTAACAAAACAATGCATATTTTCAGAAAGTGTATATGGAATACTGACCAGGATAAACCATTTGCTGAACTATAAAAAAAAAAAAGAATGAAATTATATAGGATATAGTCCCTAAGGACAATGCAATTAATAAGAAATTATAAACAAAAGCATATCTTGAAAATCCCCAAACACTTTGAAATTAAAAAACTCTCTTCTAAGCAATCCATGGGTTACAGAATAAATAAAAAAGGAAAAATCAGAAAATATTTTCAACTGAACGATAATAGATAACACGATGTATCAAACTTTGTAGGATACAGCTAAACCAGTGTGTGGATAAACATTTAAAACTTTAAAATACTATTTTTAGAAAAAAAGAGTATTCACAAGATCTATCTTACATCTTAAGATTCTGGAAAACTAAAGAAAAAAAAAGGAAAATTAAATCCAAATTATATGGAAGAAAGGAAAAAATAAGAGCAAGAAATCAATGAAACAGAACATGAACAAAGTCAGTAAAATGAAATACTGCATTGTGAAAAGTCAATAGAAAGCAGACATTTAAGCTAGAAAAATAGAGAAAAATGTAGAAAATGTGAAAATGACATCCTACGTATGTTAAGTGGATTGACGACTTCAAGCTAAGAAATTTGGCAACTTGAATTAAATGGAAAATTTCTTAAATGTTCAAAACTGACATCACAAGAAACAGAAAAATGGAAGAGAGCCATAGCTATTAAGTGAATTAAATTTGAGCTGAAATCTTTCCACAAAGAAAATTCCAGGCCCAGAAGGTTTTACTAGTGAATTCTATGAAACATTTAAGAAAATGATAATACTACTGCTTCACAAATTCTTTGGAAATAGAAGAAAAAACACATTGCAACGTATTTTATAAAGTTAGTATTTCCAAAAGCAAACATTGTATGAGAAAACTAAATTACAGATCAAAATCACTCATTAAAATAGATTAAACACCTTAAACACAATATTAGCAAATCGAATCCAACAGTATATAAACAAGTATATTATAACAGTATATCAAAACCAAGAGGGTTTTATTCTAGGAATATGAGTTGATTTTGTGCATAAAATTAATGTAATTATCATATTAACAAAATAAATGAGAAAATTAATGTAATTATCATATTAACAAAATAAATGAGAAAAATGTCAAGATTATTTCAATGGGCGCAGAAAATCATCTGGCAAAATTTAACACTCACCTTCATAAAAACTTTCAGAAAACTAATAAGATAAAGTAACTTCCATAATTACTATAAAGGCTCCAAAAAGCCTGTAGCCATTATCAGACTAAATTTTGCAAGATGAAGAAGAAAACAAAGATGCCCCTATCACCACTTCCATTCAACACTGCACTCAAAATTACAGGCAATGCAATAAGATACAATAAATAAAATGTATTCTAATTAAGAAATACATAAAACTGTCTCTCTGTATATACTGTGATCATTCACGTAGAAAGTCAAGTTAGTCTATTAGAACTAAGAGGGAGGCAAAGTCAGAGTTCAAAGTTAGCATGACAATCGAATTTGTGAATATTAGTAATACAATTGGAACTAAAAATTTATTAACCACACTTTCTATGAGTTGAAAACATGAGCTACTTAGGAAGAAATTTCATAAAATGTGTGTAAGATTTGTCCTCTAAAAACTACAAAACATGTGGAGAGAAATTAAATGTAGAGATACATCATATTAATGGATTAGAAAACTCAGTAGGTTAAGATGCCAGTTCTACCCAAATCTTTCTCTACATTGAATGAAATGCTAATCAAAATCTGAACAGGCTTTTTGCATAAAAATTGGCAAGATGATTCCAAAATTTCTATGGAAATGCTAAAGACATTAAATGATGAAAATAATTGAGAAAAAAGAACAAAATGCAAGACATAACCATTTAAGCCTTCCTGAATCAAAATAATGTGGTATTTTGCATACAGATAGATATATAGATCAATTGACTAGAAAAGAGTCCAGAAATAGACCTCACATGTACAATCAATTGATTGTTTGAAAAGTGGCAAGATAATTTATCTAGGAAAGTGTTCCATGAAATAGTATTTGATAACTGAATAAACATATATTTAATAGAAAGAATCTCAATATTTTTCTCATGAAACATATAAAAATTTATTCAAAACAAAAAAGAGACCTAAGTTTAAATGCTGGAACTATAAAACTTCTAGAGGAAAACATAGGAGAAAAAGTCTTCACGATTATGGGATGGGCAAAGCTTTCTTAGGTCACATAAAGCAGGAACTACAAAAAAGTGGAAAAAGAACTTTGTCAAAATTCAAAAATTTAGTTATTTAAAAGATTCAGTTAAGTAAATGAAAAGACAAATATTCACAATATTTATTGCTATGGGGACTTGTATTCAAGAATATATAATGAACTCTCACAATTAAATAGTAAGACAAATAACTCTTTAAAAATGGGTTAAATATTTTAACAAACACTTTACTAAAAAACATAATGAATGGCCAATAAACACATAAAATATTCAATATTCCTAGTCACCAGGAAAATTAAACATCACTCCATATCTAATCCAGTGGCTGGTTTTGAAGTAACCGGGAAGCTCATGCATTCCTGATGGAAATGTGAAGTTTGAAAAAAAAATGGGCTATTTCTTATGGAGCTAAAAATACATTTATGTATTAGGCATTTACACCTACGTATTTACCCAAGAGAAATTAGAACATATGTCCACAAAAATACTTGGACACTAATATTCATAGAATCTCTATTCATAATAGCCTAAAGCATAAAACAACCCAAATATCCGTGGATAAACACACTGAAGTATGATTATACAATGGAATACTACTCAGTTTTGAAGAAGAATGGACTATTGATTGATTGAATCTCAAAAACTTACAGCTTTTTTTTTTATTAAAAGTATCATATGAGTTTATTTATATAAAACTGTAGAAAAGCCTGTGCTAATCTATAGTGAGAGAAAGCAGATCAAGGTTGTCTCTGGGATTTGAGGAAGTGGTTAATTCAAAGGAAAACAGCAGAATTTTTGGAGTGATGTAAATGCTCCATATCTTAACTTGGTTATGGTGACATAGCAGTATACATTTATCAAGTTCATAAAATACAAAATAACTAGAGTTTCATTTTTTAAAGGGCGAATGTTTCTCCCCTTAGATATCCTCCTCCCCGGGCTCTGCTCCCTTTTCAGTTTTCAGAATAAGATGTAGCTAGCAGGTATTCCTGGTCATTTTGAATTAGAAACTCCTTGAAAAGTCAGTTGATAAAGGGAGAATCACAATCAGTCAATTAAGGTGTCTTGGTTTGACATGGAAAGATAGTAATTCGCGGGGGCGGGGGGCGCGGGGCGCGGGCGAGAGGGGTGTCAAGGGAGCATTTGAATTGTTACCATTGGAAGAATAGCATGGGGGCAGACATCACGGAGGTGGCTTGGCTGCCAGATTCCTTTTCTAGGGAAGAGAAGGGGCCAGAGGACTGAGTTCATCATCACTGTCACGGAACTGAAACTTCATTTCACTTTTATTTATAAGGTAGTGTTCTTGTGGCTGGTGAACTGAGAATCGGATTGGAAACTTTCCTGCACTGAAGAAACGGTACCGATTGACAATATTCATCTGCCAATTCAGCTCTGCAGGTTCAGGCTCCTTGAACTTGACAAAAATAGCTCTGTTTTCCTGAGTAGCGCAAGTTTTCCTCCGCCTCCAGTGCTGGTCTTGGGAAGAGGCGGTGGAGGAATCTAATTACAGTCACCTCCCTGTCTGGGATGCTCTTCATCCGGCAGCAGCGTCACAGGCTGCCCTTACTTTTGTGGACACCCCTTGCACAACCTCCGTTTGTTTCTCCATCACCCAAGTCACTCTGCTTCATGTAGCCACGAGCCCCCCTGCACTGTTTTCTGTTTTGTCTTTTTTTCTTCTTTCGTTGAGTTCTTCATCAGCACCAAGCGTATTCTAAACTATCTACCTCCTTCAGGCTCTGATGGAGGCATGGCTCCTGTCATTGCATGTCAGCTTCGTTTGCTCTGTGCTTCCCTCATATCAAAGTGGTACTATTGGCCTGCACCTGTGCCCTTCCTCTCCATTTTGAATGTTCCACTGTTCTGAGAGAGAATCTGCTCCGGTTGTTCCCATCTCAGCCCACCTTAAATACACAGAGGCTCAGTCATTTGCTGAACCCTGGTTTTCCACGTAGGAGAGAATCCCTTTTGCTGTACTTTTTTTTTTTTTAAACATTTATTTTTTAGTTGTAGGCGGACAGAATATCTTTATTTTGTTTTTTTATGTGGTGCTGAGGATCGAACCCAGTGCCTCACGCGTGCCAGGCAAGCACGCTACCACTGCGCCATAACCCCAGCCCCTTTTTGCTGTACTTTTAAAAGTGACAGAACCGGGGCTGGGATTGTGACTCAGTTGCAGAGCGCTTGCCTCACATGCGTGAGGCACTGGGTTCGATCCTCAGCACCACATAAAAATAAATAAAATAAAGATATTGTGTATA
Source organism: Xerus rutilus (assembly GCA_028644305.1). Classification (NCBI taxonomy): domain Eukaryota; kingdom Metazoa; phylum Chordata; class Mammalia; order Rodentia; family Sciuridae; genus Xerus; species Xerus rutilus. The sequence goes on from CM053410.1 coordinate 17,036,703, forward strand.
TCTACAACTAAAAAAAATTGACAGAACCATCAATCACAGTTTTAAAGAGCCAATGAAAAATATCCATGATATCACGATGAACTTGATTCTAAAAAGAAATTATTTGCTACATAGTGGAAACAGGTTTACAAAGTAATTAGAATGTCAAAGAGGTGGGTGAAACTTATTAAGCGATAAAAACTTCATTAACTGGACCATAATGTTGGTTTCAGGGAAAGATATTATGTCAAAACTCATCCATAGTACACTTTAAATACGAGCAGTTTATTTACATCAGTTATACTTCAATAAAGTTGTAAAGCAAACAAATAGTGATAAAAATCTATGACTTTGGAGTTACCAGGCTGGTTATTCTGAAACACAGGATACTGTGCATGTAATTTTAGCCCTGCTGCGACTTTATTATATTAAAATCTCATATTACCTTAAAAAATTCACCCAAGGACATACTTAATGAATGCTAAATGGTTCTTGGGTACATTCATGCCAGTTTGTTTCACTGTGAGCTGATGAATCAGCATAGACGTGGATTAGTATTTCTGATCATATTTCAGTTCTGCCTGTAAGATTGTCTATCTGAACTCCCTGATCCCAAATGCTAAAAGACGCTGACTTCTGTGGAAATATATAAGCAGAGAGGTTATCACCCTGAACCCCAGTAACTTTATTTTTATTCCCACATGGTCATGCATGTAGCTAGAGCTTATGTCCTTAAGGCACCTGAGAATGCTGAGTCAGGGCACGTGCATCGATCAGTGCTTTTGACCACACTGACTGACTAGGAAAATTTTCCTTAACCTGTCTTCAAATAGAAAAATCCATGCGTAATTCAATATAAATGATGAGAAGATAATCTTATTCCACTAAAGTCTCTTTTGAAAAACTTCCCCTGAGCAACTATAAAGAGTCAATGTTAGTGATAATAATCAGTTCTCCATTTTATATGGAACCTGACCCAAATATTCAGCTCAGTTTCTCAGGACATTAAAAAACGCATTGTGGGTGCAATCCTTACTTTACTGGCAACTCATTTCTCCACAATTTCTGTTCTTTGTCCCATTTCACTCATTTATTTTTTTCTTTAATTCTGTGTTATAACAAGCCTCCATAATACTTTCTATAACAAATTGAGGAGGAAAAAAAAGATATAACAAACTTCTCTGAGATATGAGAAATGTGAATCTTTTTTAAGTGTTACTTTGGAAGAGTTTCAAGGCAACACCAAGATAACAAGGTAAAATAAAAATTAGAGAGATAAACTGTGAATCTGTGTGAGCCCCAGGGTAACTTTGACTTAGTCATCATGCTTACTTCTCAGGGACAGACAGACATAAACCAGAGATTCAGAGACAAAGATCTCTGAAGCCAAAGCTTCCCTCTCTAACAATGGTACATTTTTCCATTAGTTGTCCTGGGGGCAGAGTACACTGGACAGGGCATTGGAATGAGAAGAAGGCCATTTCAGAGGGAAATGATTACAAGATCACTTTTCAGAGAGCATTAGGTCATTACCATTAACTGGCAGAGGAAAAAAAAAGTTATTCAATATCATGGATGATTTTCACTTCAACTGGATACAAAGGCATAATAGACACATGACCTTGGGTTTGCAAAGAGCTGTCCTTTGTTTTCTTGGTTTCTATTTCTATGAATTTCCATATGAACATGAAGGGGAGACATGTACACCAAAGTAGGATTTGCTTTACCTGTCAATGCTGGGCCTTGATGACTTCTTGTCTTCACAATGAATCATTACAGCACCATGCTGGTCTTAGAAGGCCAGAACAGAGAGTCTAGAGGAACACAAGAAGCAGCTTTCACTAAGGATCCTGTTTCAGTTCTACTTCGTAATCCACACAGAGGACACAGAAAGGAGAGATTGGAGAGTGCCTTTTACACTCTATCCAGCTGACTCCCAAGTTCCTCAATGGACATGGAGAGTCTTCTCTTTAGACTTTCAAGGTCAGGAAACTGCCACTTTTCAATGTCCCTATTTGTATTTTCTCTTCTATGACCTCCTGTAGTTTTTAAATCCTTTGGTCTTCCCAGTTTCCTTCCAGATTCTGCCTAGTTGGTTTCTGGAATAAATTGTCAGTCATTCAGATCCGTGGGTTTTACTGCAAAATACATTCAGAGTTAGGTATCTACAAAATAATCACACTTTGCAAAGCCAAGATTGATCTACTTTTATGGTTAGAATTCACTAGATTGAAAGTGACAGAAAGCCCAATCCAAGGGACTTGGGTACAGATTGACTTCAGAAATTTGTTTGACCTATAGGCTTCTAGTTTCCTTAGCTTTTCTCCCAGTTTCTGGCCAGGCCATTCTACAGAGACTTCAGGTTCAACATCAAATACAGAAACAACAGCATTGCATGCACTCCTCTATCAGCAACCAGAATGCAATACAAATCTCACCCCTTCGATAAACTTCTATATTACTAGTAGTGATTCTATTTTTGAGACTAATTATATTCTTTTAAACAAGACACCCAGGATCTTGGAAAAGTCTATCCATATTTACTCTGCTGTTTTCATGTTGATTCAAAACTCTCACCCAGTTTAGACAGTTGGCTGAATCAATAAAGAGTATTTTCTTTTTATGCATTATTGAATTCACTTGTCCAAATAATTTAAAAACTTATTAATTATTTAATATCATATAATAAGCACCATTTTTGCTGTTGCATAGTCTTTATAACCATAATTTTAAAAAGGTTTTATAATATTTGATTGAGAGTATGGTCCAAAGTTTAATCAATTCCCTATTGCTGGATTTATAGGTTTCTTACAATATGTTGCTGTTGCAAATATTGATGTGAAATATTCCTTTTTTGTGTATAGAAATTTTTTATAGTTTTGAAATTATTAGGTGATATTTCATATTATCATGTTGATAAAAAATGTATAAAAAAGTATGAACTTTTTTATTGCTTTTTCCGAAACTGCTTAATTACTTTTAAAAAAAAACTAGACTAATTACTTTGCTGTTAGTAATTGAGATAGCAAACTTCAAGAAATATCTTTTTAAATAATCTTTCTTGATTTAACAGAAAAAATGTATCTATGCCATTTGAAAGGGATTACACATTGCACACTTTATACCAGTATCTATTTTCTGCTTTGAAATCTCTAGAAAGTAAATACTGATCCCAAGGAGTCCTGAAATATCCCAAAGACACTTTCCCTAGACTACAGCTGTTAGTTTCTGACTTGTGAATGAAACCTGGCTGAAATATAGGAATACTAGCATTTATTTTCTAATTAAATTAACATACTTATTTGGATCACTTTGTAATTAAAAAAATTTTAAGAGAAACATCACTGGAGATAACATGGAGGCAATAAAATCCCTCGGCCATTAATATTCTTATCTTTTTTATCTTAGGTAATAGCATTTCTGTTTTTCAGAATAACATCTTCAGGGAAAGCATATTGGATTCAATCTGTTGTGAAAATTATTTTCAGTTAGAGAAGGTACAGTATGTATGGATAAATGAATGTACAGACTGCTGATGATTTATTTTGGTTCTATAGAAGCTTTGGAAATAGAACTGGGTTTATTCAGCATCTTTCAGATTCAGGGTAGCCCTAAGCTCTTTATGGAGCAGTGATTTCTGGCTATGTCTGAATAACACTCATCCTCTCAGAGCTAAAATATAAATTCATGTAATAAACCACTTAATTTTTCTGTACAATTACAGATTTGAGGCTTTCAAAATTGCATGGTTATTTTGGTTTTAAGAATGCATCTTGCAAATCCCAGTTCCCTATAAAACTAGAAAGGCTGTTCGAGATGTTCTAGTGAGCCTCCCTGGGTATGGTGTTGGCATGTCCTTCTTGAAAACCAGTTGTGGGATCAGGATGGCACTGGTGAGTTCAAGATGCTGTCCAGGTTCACAAAGACAACTCTGCCTCAAACGGAGCAGCTCCAACCTGGCCATGGTACGTGAGTTACAGTGGACAGTAACTGGAATAGTAATTATTGTTGATGAATTTTCTGGACTGCCTGCTGCTGAGACCCATCAGAGCCCCTCAGTTTCTTGGTGGGAAAATGCATATATGTGAAGCTTTTCTCTTTATTTTCAGAGTTAAGTTTGACATGTATGTCTACCAAGAGCCTTTTACACCCTGAATCACACACTTTGGTCTGTGTTGCAATATGAATATCAATGCCTTGCATTTCCATAGATATACACAGTCTCAAGCCCATTGATATTTTATTTGGGTTATTCATACAGTAACAGCTCAGCCATTAGCTAAAAATCTTCTCAGCTCTACCTCCAAATATATCCCAATCTTCTGATTTCTCCCTCTACTTTCATTGAAAACTTGATCATTCTTGCTTAGACAACTTTATTTGCAGCATAGCCAGTCTTTCTACTTACTACAGTTTTCAAGCTATTACCACCTATTCTCCATATAACATCTTGATAAAGCTTTAGAAATGATAACTCAGGAAATCTCTCTCCCTGCTTAAAAATCCCTTATTATTTCTCAGAGTGCTTGGAAAAAACCTAACCTCCTTATGTAGCAATGGCTGTGCATGATCTGACTCCTGACTTCTCCGTTCTTCTCTCCTGTCACTCACAATCACACCAGACTTCTTTAAATTCATTGGGCATGACCTCAGACTGTGGCTTCCTTGAATATGCTTGCAATTGCTGCTGGGTCTGCCTGAAAACCTTTGCACATGGCTGACGTCTCTTTATCTTTCAGGCACAAATATCCCAACCTTCAAGAATCCTTCCCCTCAAAATGGGGATTCACAGAGAATGTGAGACTCAGACAAGGAGGCTACAAAAAGCATGAAAGCCTGGAGCTATGCAGCTATGAAAGCATGAAGCCCTGGACAGAACCGAGTTCTTCCAGTTCCTTGTCCACCTTGCCTGCCGTATTGTATGTCAACTCATCATTAACATGCATTTCTTCTATCATGATCCAGGGAATCCAATAATTATAAGAACAGTGTCTTCTAATTTTGTTGCTTGCATTATCTTGAATGTAGAAAATAGGAAGTATATTGCAGATGTTAGATAATTTCTGAGTAGTAGAAACTGATGCTGGCAGGAGGGATTCTGACCGTCTGAGAAGTCACATAGATAGAAACTCAGCAGTATCCACAGAACTATCATACTTAGGCTCCTTTTCAAAATCTATAGGGAGAGAGTTCTTCTTACTATATATTTGTTTGAAAGGATTCTGAAGATTTATATTTTAAAAACGTTAGGAAATGTCTTATTATAAGTTCTTTGATTTAACATAGAAGTACATTTTACTCCCAGTTTCATTTCTTGTAAACAATGGTATCAGAATAAATAGATCATTTTTTCCTCTGGGCTCTTCTCTAATCCAAACATTGTCATGCAAATACAACTTCTGCATCTGTTTGTGATCTCGCTCTCACCTTTTTATATCCTAGAGGCTCCTCCTTGCTGGTTGGTCTCCTTTGAGTTACTCATCCAGGTCCTGAGCATACTGGACACCTAAGGCATGTGTCACCTTAGACAGGCAAAAACCAAAAGGATAATGAACAAAGAAACAAACATTACTTTTCCTAACCATTACTAAGTGGTAGGCATTTGCATTTCAGATATATTCATAGACCTGTATTTTAGAATAACTGAAATACAAAATAGAAAGAATTTTTAAAGATTAGCCCCAAGATCTCATAGATGCATTAAATTTCCTTTGGTGTATCTCCTCCAACCTTCACCTGGCCTCTATTCAACTGCCTCCAGCCATGGGAATTGATTATTTCCTGGAGCTGATCATCTTTGCACAGCTTCACTTGTTAGAAAGTTGAGTCAAAAGTAAATTCTTTAGCTGTTAGTTTCATCATCAAATTGCATGTTTCCATCCAGGTCGTCAATTGAACACGGTGCACCATGGTCAACTTTTGGAGCCATTGGTTAAAACAGGCTGTGTCTCAAATCTGATCGCAATAAATAATGTGGAGACCATGAGAGTCTTTGGCAATGTTTTATATAAGTCAAAATCCTATTACCCTCCCTAAGTCTAGGTAACCTCATATTGTCCTCTGACATACTAATAGTAGGCAATGTTATTAAGTAAGCTCAGATTGAGGTAGAGATTCAACAAAGATTTATATGGATTAAAACCCCTTTTTCCATTGGAAATTTTTGAAAATCTTCTCAAAGCTCATCTACTGCCCATTTCTAAAACAATATATACCATGGTAATCAGTGGAAAAACCTGTTAACTTAGTTTCATTGCATGCTGAGAGATATCCATCTCTGCACATACCACCTGGTGATATTATCTTCCTTCCTATCTGGAGTTCTTGGCATGTGGGGATGCATACTCCCTACCCAACAGCACTAGAAAAATCACCAGCTGAACCCTAAACTCCCAGCGTCATTTTACAAAGGATACTACCTTGATGTGTCTTCTCCTCAATATTTACTATTCACAAACAAAACAAATTCTACAATTATATAAATCCTACATATCCAATTTGGTGAAGTAAAAGTTCCTAGGTGTACAAAATTTAAAAAGGAAACAGTGAGCCGGGCGCGGTGGTGCACGCCTGTAATCCTAGCACTTTGGGAGGCTGAGACAGGAGAATTGCGAGTTCAAAGCCAGCCTCAGCAAAAGCAAGGCACTAAACAACTCAGTGAGATCCTGTCTTTATATAAAACACAAAATAGGGCTGGGGATGTGGCTCAGTGGTTGAGTACCCCTGAGTTCAATCCCCAGTACCAAAAAAAAAAAAAAGGAAAGAGTGTGGGTCTTACTGTATGACCCTAGTATTAGAAAAGTAGAGAATTATAGACTTCTTTAAAAAAAAAATCAGAGACCAAGGAAACAAGGTTAAGAAAAATAGAGACCAAGATAGGTTAGCAACAAACTTAAGCTAGGTAAATACATTTCACTTCATTTCTGGAGGAGTAGTGCCACTTTGGCATATTACAATAATGTATACATTCGTTTGTAACTGTATCAAAAAGGAAATGAGGTTAGCCTGGCATGACTTACTTGTTCTAACTGAACCCATGCTGTTTGCTAATGATTGCTTTCTTTTTTAAATGCTCCCAAGCCATCTGTTTAATAATCTATTCTAGAATTTTGCCTGAGAAGAATCTCATTGCTAGTGAAGTGGAAAGATCCTCAGGCAAAGATCAGGAGACCAAGGTTCTAGCGTGCTCTGTCATTCACTGAGGAATGTTGCTAGGCAAGCACTTTACTTTGTCCCATTTCATCTGGAAAATGAGTGAGTCAGAATAAAGGGTCTCTATTGTGTCTTGCAGCTATGAAGCTATGATTCTGCCATCCTATCATCTGTAGTTCTTTCTGTTCTTTTCCCTTATTTGGATCAGTTCCTGAATCATTAGTCTTTTCATATTTTTGCTTTATGCTTTCTAGAGCCTGCTCTTCCACTAACTTGTCAGTGGACTAGAGCCATTTGTTAAAATTCTATGGCTCTCAGCTAACTCACTTTAAAAGTGAAGGAGTTCCAATCAGATGTTATCTGAACCTCTGAGTGTGAGTCCGTAACACCTACAAAATATTGAATATTGTTTCTGCAATCACATGCTATACGTTGTTGGAGTAACTAATTGTTCTGGGTTCTATCCCTGAATAATGAAACACAGACCTATCAGTTCAGGCTAGACAGAAAGCTTAGATGTTTTTATACAATTTCATAAATACTATTTAGTGACAAGTTACTTTTATCCTTGCCTTGGATTTAAGGAATCTTTGATTTTTGATTTTTCAAAAAAAGATGCTCCCTCTCTTTTCCCATTAAACTGCAAAGTCTGCTGCTTAGTCCATTTGCACTGGCTGAGGGCATCATGCCATCTCACAGAATGCCATAGACGTTCTGAGGTTATGGGGAGAAGAATCTTTAAAGCTGTTTCTGTTTCTTTATTTCACAGGTAATGAATGCTTTGGTGATAGAGCTATTTTATTCTGGTCTGATGGTGTTGCATGACTCAGAATAGATGATTCCCACAGGAAGGTCTGATTTTTATCCTTTGACTAAAAACTAAAAATAGAGCCTTCAACTCATTCTGGACTCTCAGCCGTCATATGCTGAAGAAACCTGGACACTTGGCATGATTGCTTGTAGCTTTAAAATAATCACTGCAATCTTTAGATTAAAATAAAGAAAAAATAAATATAAGTGCATGAAGCTGGCCTGCTGCATCATTTGCTATTGCCTTTATGTGAGGTGAATTATGCAGCTAAAGGCGGTTTCCCTTTCAAACTCATTTAAATGCAACTCTTTTCAAAGGTGACTATAATCAGGTGTAGCCGGGAAAAGAGCAATTCTGACTAATCACATAGTCTTAAGTACATCTTCCTAATAATAAAAGCGGATGGCGCATTCCGGTTTGGAGTGTCACCTTGTTGTGTGGACAAGTCAACCTTTAACCTTCTCACCTCAGGAATAAACAGTCTGGGCTTTAATGAGTACTTTGCCTAAAGTCTCCAAAATTTTGAAATGAACTGGAACAGGCACCTATGATTTATATTACTCATGTCACATCTTTCTTCTACTAGTACCTACCATGTCATTCCAACACATTCTGACATACATATGTGACACAATTAGGCAACATCGGTGTGATCTTTATGAGTCCTGCCCAGGGTATTCAAGTGCACACAGATTGTACTTATCTCTGAATAGCTCTTGTAGTTAAAGTTCAAGCTACATAATCGAGGCCTCTTTCTTAGTTTTTGTAGCCTTCTCCTAATCTTTTGTCCTTGCTAGACTTTATCTCCTATTAAAAAAATCCTCATTCAGCCCTGAGCAAAGAGCTGGATGAACGGTTCGTTAACTAGGTTGGTTCAGGAAAATGAGCCCACAGGCCAGACAAGAGGAACAACCCAGTCCTGAAAGTTGACAAACAGGACATCTCCAGCACGTAGCCTAATTTAGAGGTTTCTTGGTCATGTAGGTAGATTGCTGTATGCAACTCCAATTAACCAAGCATAGATTAGCCGCATTTCAGCAGTAGAAGGTGGAAAATGGAGTTATTATATTTAAATTAAGTCCTTTGAGACTTTAGTTGGTAAAATTCTATTCCTAAATATTTCATTGGATAAGACGTCCCAGTGTCTCTCAAATCATCTATCACACAATTACATGGTTAGGAAGTAAAATCAAATTGTATCAGCAACCAGTTTGACTAGTTTGACTGATTTAGTTGGAAAGGTAAGTCATACGATTCATAGTTAACAGTTTATTAAATCTTAAAATAGTCAAAACAGATTTATATGCTCCTGTGCCCAAGGTTTTCTCCAAATCTCCCCTTGTTCAGTTTCAGCTTTTGCTTTGGAAATTTACTAGTTGTAGGAATGATGCTCTAGCCCAGAGCACACTGCAGACTCATTAGATCTTAGACTAATCTGCTGAGACAAATGGAGAGCCAGAGTATTATATTTATTTTAAGAACTGGGGAGAAGGGGACAGCCTTGGAAAATCTGCAGTTACATGGGTAGACACAGAATAGTTCGCAAGAACTATTATGCCTACATTATTCTACTAGTTAGTTCCAGTATTCCTTGTCAGGGGTCATAAGCATGACATTGAAAATCATCTTAGTGAACTCAGAACCTGTCTCCAAACTTGTGCCTTTATTTTATTTTTATCTACTTTGTACATGTGCCAGTTACCAATGTCTCAGCTTCAAATCCATCTTCTTTTGCCCTGCTTTGTGCTGTTGGAGAAGGAGCCTAAAAATTTCCCGAGTTGAAGAAACCTTAATACTTGGAGCTAGAGTGGATGGGAGAAATGCTACAACAGGAAGGGCCTTCTCTTTTCTTTTCAGAGCTTTATTTATTTTTTTTCTTTTATGGCATGGCCATAGCTGCCTCTGGTAGTGTCCTTAGGAGAAAGTGGCTCTCCTACTTAGCAGGATGAGAGAGACAGAGAGACCCAGTGGTGCCCACCCCCTCTTGCCAACCCAGGGTAAGGTTTCCCAGTGAGTTCCACCAGCATGCCTGATGGGCAGTTTCCTGACAGCCATTCTGGCTTATGGCTTCTGTTATGGTTTAGATGTGAGGTGTCCCCCAAAAGTGTATGTCTGATACAATGCAAGAAAATTCAGAGGTGAAATGATTGGCTTATAAAATGTTTAACCTAATCAATGCATTAATCCCTGATAGAGATTAACCGGGTGGTAACTGTAGAGTGTGGCTGGAGGAGGTGAGTCCCTGGGGTGTGCCTTTGGCATATATATTTTGTCCTGGTTGAGTGGAGCTCTCTGCTTCCTGTGTGCCATGGTCCCAGCTGCTTTCCTCTGCCACATTCTTCCACCATGATATTCTGCCTCACCTTGGGCCCCCAAAAGGACTAAGACCTCTGATACTGTGAACCTCCAAATAAACTTTTCCTGCTCCAATTGTTCTTGTCAGGTCTTTTGGTCACAATGGTGATAAAGTTGACTAAAACAGCATCTTAGCAAACTTCACCATTCAGTGTGCTACAGACATCTCTTCTCCAACAAGGTGAATGTCAGTCATAGGTAGAGGCTTTTCCAAATTTGTTTATTCCTTGGACACTGTCTTTCTACATAATATTAAGAGTTCTCTTTACCTCTATTATATTATTAAGAATTCTCTCTATGTGTATTAAAGCTGATCCCTTGCTACTAATCATTTTTATGTTGAATTTTCCTGGTGCAAATTACTAGTGTGGTTTCTCTTTGCTGAAAGTAACCTGATTAGAACCCCTTAATGAATAGACCACCCTTGGTCTGCAATCCATTTGGGTTCAGCTGTTGGTTTTCTCCTGTTTGGGCCCATTTATGATTTGGTTTTGGATTTCGCTCCTTCGTTCTGAAAAAAAGACCTCATGTTACACTGTGCCTTACAATTCTCCCAGGTTTCAGAGTTAATTCCAACACTATTGGTTGGGTTGCTCCATTCACCTTCCCTGTACCTGTCCTTTATCTCTATTTGTCCAGGAAGAGTGATGGGTCATGTTTAAAAGGCCCAAATGATGTTCTGTCTACAAGGCTTTGTGAACTGCACAAGTTGTCAATGAAGCTCTCTGAAGGAAAGATATTGAAATAATTTTTGAAACCACATTGTTGTTGGCTGTGTAGCTAAAAAATACTTTAGAAAGTGTGTGAGGTTTTAGAACAGTAATTACTTGTACTGCTACCATGATTTATTGAAGGCTTACTGAATTCATACAAATTATTTGATTTAATTCTTATAACAAGCCAATAGAACCAACATTACATATATATTTAAATGCATATACACACAAACACATATACATCTGTTATACATAATTCAAAGAAATTGGCTCATGTGATTGTGGAAACTAGTAAGTCTGAAATTCACAGGGCAGCCTAGCTGGCTGGCTGGCAGCTCAGGCAGGATTTCTGTGCTATAGTCTTGAGTTTGGAAAACATTAAGTTGGCATTCAACTGACTAGAGAAGGCCCATACATAATGATGATAATAATTTCCTTTATTTAAAGTCAATTGGTTGTACATGTTAATACATTTATAAAATCCCTGCATGGCAACAACTAGATTAATGTTTGACTAAACAACAGGGGACCATATTACATCCAAATTGAACCCAAATTAACCATCACTGACTGTCCTGGTCAATGTGGCATTCATATCTGTCTACTTAAATCACACATAATCTGAAAATAAAGACAGTGACAAAGTCACTCTTATGCTTAATGTGATATAACTCTCCTACATACAATCAAACACACACCAATCTTCCCTCAAGAAAGGATGCAAAATCCTTTGGTGAACACGCTTCTTGATGTTCTATAATATAAATGCAATAATGCAAATTTAATAGCACTTCAATTACAGTCCTTGTTTCTGCAGCTACTCATATGGTGGTAACTGGTATTTATAACTTCCTAGAGTGTCTATCACTGTTTCTGTATTCCCAGTGCCTTCAGAAATACCTCAGCTGGTCATGGTTCTTTGCCTGGGAGTGTGAAACAAACCTTCATTCCTGAAATGTCTGGATCATTCAGTAGTCTTTCCTGAATTGGTTTGTTGTATTTTTCTATGGAATTTAATCACAGGACATGATCACGCTAAGAGAAGCCTTAAGGGATCTCCTGTATTCGAGGCATAATCTTCCTTAACCACATGTTGTAGTAGCAGTTCAATGTCTCCCTGGTAATTGGGATGAATTTTCTCAGTCAGTGCAGCAACTCTCCTTTTTACTCGTAAAATCAGAGTCGTGAGGAGCTCAAAGTGGCCATGTGGCAGTCTTCATTTTCAGTTCAGTGGAATCATCGTTGTATCTTCCCTTAGAACTAAGACCTCTAGAGAAGGAGAGCAATAGGATGTGGAAATAGAAAAAATATTTGTTATTAGATCAAGCAGGCCACTCCCCTTTCCACATCTCAATTCCTGGACCTGTGGATTCTGGCCTATGAAAGAAATGGTGCCATAACCTGGATGTTTATTTAGAGCATATACAACCTCCTGGAGAACGTTATCCAAGCCCTATAATGTATTGTCTCCTTGCTAGGACAATAACTGGGTCTTCAAAAGGTATTTCCATTGTTCTAACAAACCAGGTGCTTCAGGATGGTTGGGAACATGGTGAGATCAGTGAATCACATAGGCATTGGCCCATCGCCGTACTTTTTTTTGTTTTAAAGTGATTTGCTTGAATCAATGTTGTGTGGAATATCATTATGATGAATTAGCCATTCTGTAAATCTGTGGATGGTAGTTTTGGCACAAACATGCAGGCAGAGAAGACAAATCTATATCCAGAGTCAAGAGCTACTCTGTTAAAAACAAAACACTGCTCTTTCTATGATGAAAGTGATCCCAGGTAATTAGAAACTAGGTAGGTGACTGGATCTGAAGAATAATACCATGCTGAGGACCCAGTGTTGGTCTCTATTGCTGATAAATTGGTCACTGAACAGTGAATATAACCACAGCAGTCTTAGTAAGTGAAAGTCTATGTTGCTGAGTCCATGCGTAACTCCTATCCCTGCTCCACGACTACGTTGTTCATGAGCTCATGGTGTAGGTGTGGCTGGGAAGAACCTAGCTAGTAGCCATAGAGCAGACTATCCTGTCTACTTGATCATTAAAGTCCTTCTACTGTGGTCACCTTTTGGTAAGTATTCCCATGAGACACAAATACCTTCATTTTTTTTTTTCATTTGGAAAGGTCTATTCACAAACCCCAAGATATTCTTACTTTTGGGGGGATTAGGGGTGGGGGATGTATTATTGTTTTTTTCATAATACATAACATCATGATTAATTTTGACATAATTATAAAAGTACGGAATATAATTTCTGTAATTCAGTCCCCAGTACTCCCCCTTTCCTTCTCCCTCCCCGTTCTCCCTGTTCCCTTCCTTCTACTCTACTGATCCTTCTGCTATTTACATTTTTTTTTAATACTTATTTTTTAGTTGTAGGTGGACAGAATATCTTTATTTTATTTTTCTGTGGTGCTGAGGATCGAACCCAGTGCCTCACGCATGCTAGGCAAGCACACTACCACTGCGCCAAAACCCCAGCCCCTACGGTTTATTTTTAATTAGGGTCTTGTGGATATACATGTTGGTGAGATTCACTGTGGTATATTCACATATGTACATAGGGAAGTTAGGTCAGATTCATTCCAGTGTTCTTCCCTTATCCTATCCCCCCTCTCTGCCTCTTGATCCCCTTAATCTACTTCATTGATCTTTCTTTTATTTTTTTAATCATCTACCCCTACTCAGTTTTGGATTAGTTTCCACATATTAGAAAAAACATTCAACCTTGACTTTGTGGAACTGGCTTATTTCATTTAACATGATAATCTCCAGTTCCATCCATTTACCAGCAAATGCCATAATGTTGTTCTTCTTTTTTTTTTTTTTAAATATTTTTTTAGTCGTAGATGGACACAATATCTTTATTTTTTTTATTGCTTTGTATGTGGTGCTGAGGATCGAACCCAGGGCCTCATGCATGCGAGGCAAGCGCTCTGCCGCTGAGCCACAATCCCAGCCCAATGTTGTTCTTCTTTATGGCTGATACTCCACTCCGTATATATACCATGTTTTCTTTATTCTTTCGTCATTGAAAGGCATCTAGGTTGGTTCCATAGCTTGGCTATCATGAATTGTCATGCTATACATATTGATGTGACTGTGTCACTGTTGTGCACTCATTTTGAATCTTGTGGATATATATTGAGGAGTGGGATAGCTGGGTTATACAGTGGATTCATTCCTAGTTTTTTGAGGAATCTCCATACTGCTTTCCAGAATGGTTGCACTAATTTGCAGTCCTATCAACAATGTATGAGTGTACCTTTTCCCCTATATCATTATCAACATTTATTGTTATTTGTATTCCTGATAATTACCATTCTGACTGGAGTGAGGTGGAATCTCAATGTGATTTTAATTTCTGTTTCTCTAATTGCTAGAGATGTTGAACATTTTTTCATATATTTTTTGACCATTTGTATTTCTTTTTTGAAAAATGTCTGTTTTGTTCTTTTGCCCATTTATTAATGAGATTATTATTATTATTTTTTAGTGTTAAGGTTTTTGAGTTCTTTGCATGTTCTGGATATTAATGCCCTATCTGAGGAGCAGGTGGCAAGGATTTTCTCCTACTCTGTGGGTGCTCTCTTCATGCTCTTAATTATTTCCTTTGCTGTGCAGAAGCTTTTTAATTTTATGCCATCCAACTTATTGATTTTTTATTTTATTTCTTGTGCTTTAGGAGTCTTGTTAAGGAAGTCAGTTCCTGTGCTGACAAGTTGGAGTGTTGGGCCTACATTTTCTTCTAGCAGTTGCAGAATTCTGGTCTAATTCTTAGACCTTCTTGTAACCAAGTTTCCAGTCATATTCCTTCCAGTTCTCCAATTCTCCAGCCAAACTATTGGCCACAGCTCATTAATTGTGACACAATTGAACTTCTGGGCATTTCTCCTTCCAACAAAATGAAAAACCAGGTATACCGTCTGAAGTTCTGCCCACTAGGAGGATTTCCTTCACCTTTTCTCCAAGGGTATTTTAGAAAGGGCATGTCTGAATATTTCACAGAACCATCTATAAACAGCCCTCATACAGAACTGCCTATGCAGTCAGAGATGTGACTAGGGTCAGGGGGAGATAATGCAATAAAAGTGAGCACCATGGGCACTTGGGTGATATTATCTGACTTGTAACTTCAGGGCCTACTCAAGTCCTCAAGTTGTATGTGTGTGAGTGTTTGTGTGTGTGTGTGTGTGTGTTTGCTGTGACCAGAAGACATGACAAGAACAACTTAAAGGAGGAAAAGTTTATTTTGGCTCATGGTTTCAGAGGTTCAGTTCATGGTCTTCCCACTCTATCGCTCTGGGCCCAAGATGAGATAGAACATCATGGCAACAGGGCATGGCACAATGGAGCATTTCAGGACATGGTACCCAGGAAGGAGAGAGGGAGAGGGAGAGGTATGGGGAGGGGAAGAAAAGGGGAGGGAAGGGGAAGGGAGAGGAAGCATGCACAAGTGAGAGTTCCACTCACGAGGGACAAAATATAAACCCCAAAGGCATCCCCAGTGACCCACTTTCTCTAGACACATCCTACCTTTCTACACTGATCACCTAGTTAATCTGTATCATTGGTTTAATCCACTGATTAGGTTAAAGCTCTCATAATCTGATCATTTCACCTCTGAATATTCTTGTGTTATCTTATACATGAACTTTGGAAGAGCATTTCATATTTAAACTATATTGTGTATGTGTGTGTGTGTGTGTGTGTGTGTGTGTGTGTGTGTGTGTAATCTATGGATGATGGAGTGCTGCTTTTCACATGCAAATTTATGGTTTAGTGGGTCATACAACACTTAGTGCATGATGGCTAGTTCAGATTACATGATAATTTGATGGCCCATGTTTAAGTATTCATTCTCTACTAAGTCCCAGGAGCAAACTAAAAGCTTTTTCTCAAAAGGAAAGTGATGAAACACAGGCATAGAGGGTCTTGCTTCAGTATCCAAAAGTCTTCACCATGATTCATCTCTTAGGAACTGCCAAGGGCTCCAAACAGTATCTCTGTTTGCCACTGATGATTCAAGCACTGTTGGATCTGCTGGATCATATGGACCTAGTGGCAGAGCAGACTGCATAGCATCCTAAGCCTGTGGTGGAGCCTTCTCTTGTTCTGGGCTTCACTCAAAACTAGCAGGTTTCTCAGTCACTTGGTAAGTAGGCTAAAGTAGCACACCCAAGTGAGTGATATGCTGCTTTGAAATCCAAAGAGACCTGTTAGGCAATATCCTACCCTCTTGATTATTGGGATGGGGGATGGAGTCAGATGTAATCATCTTTCACCTTAGAAGGGATATCTCACCACTGAATCTTCCTCCCTAGTTTTTCTGAAATGGAAGGTACTTGAATTTTTAACAGATTTATTTCCTACTCTCTGTTATATGAATATCTTACCAATAAGTCTAAAGTAGGTCACCAGGTCCAAATAGCACCATATCATCAATATAATGGGCCAATGTGATGTCTGTGGAAAAGAAAGGTGATGAATTTCCTTGCATACTAAATTATGACACAAGGCTAGAAAACTGATGTACCCCTGAAGTGAGACAGTAGAAGTGTTTAGGGCCTTACCTACTAAAGGCAAACTTATTCTGTGTGTCTATACTAATAAGTAGGGACAAAGAATATTTTGTCATATCAATATCTGCTTAACAAGTAACAGAGGTGTGTAAATTTGTGCAGGCAAGGAAACTACATTTGGAACATCATCTGGAACTGGAATCACTACCTGGTTCATTTTATGGTAATCCACTATGGTTCTCCACCTGTTATCTTTACGGGCTGAATAGGAGTATGGTGATGTGGTGGGAATCATCATCTCTCCTTACCCCAAGTATTTTTGGGTGATGCCACTAATCTCTGCAATCTTTGCAGAAATACAGTGTTACTTTTGGTCTCCTATTTTCCCATTTTGGGCCGTCTTATTGCCATCCACTTGTCCTTTCCTACCAATAATAGCCCTCACTCCACAGGTCAGAAAGACAATAGGAGATTCTGTCAGTTGCTGAATATTTTTATTCCAATCATTGCAGCTTTTAACTAGGAAAATAAATACATGATAGGTTTGGGAACCCACTGGGACGACTGTGAGACATTCCTGAGCTAAAACTTCATTAATTGCTTGAACTTCATAAGACCCTACTCTGATGGAGGATAACAGTGACATGTTTTGTACCCTGTAATGAGTGTCAGTTCATAGCCTTTGATAACTCTGAGCTACAACATTAAATGCAGAATCTCTGCTTAGTGAGCCTGTATCAACAAATTCAACCTAATCCTATTTTATGTTTCTTTCACCATTATCCCTCAATTTTATCAATTTTCACACATTATCCTGATAGTGTCTCTACAATGCAAGAAAATCATGCAGTCTTTTGGAGTACAATAGACTTCTTCATGGGTTACACTTTGTCTCTCTTCTTTGGGGACCTAGTAGAGCTCAAATCTTGCCATAGGTCTAGTGATGTTGCAAGTTGGCAGTGTCTAGCAAAGCAACTTCCTCAGAGGTTGCTGTTTCAACCCCCCAAGATGAAGATGGAAGGGCAGCTCCATGGTAAAAAAGAGTCAACATAATTTAGGAGTTCAGTGTCCCCAGACATATCAAAATCTACACACACATTCCCGCCCAATTATCAGAACTTCATTTCTTCCCAGTCAACGCTATTAACACATCCTATACAGGTGGGAATTCAATTCGTGTTGCAATTCAGTCACATACTGGAAAAAACTCTGGTTTGCTTTTCATAAATATAAGCTCTTATAGGATATAAGGGTTTCTTTCTTGGAAGACATAGAAAGCAGCATTAATCTCAGATGGATGAAAGGGTGGCTTCTATGGTAAAGAAGACTCAACAGAATTTGAGTCTTATCATTTGTGTGGTCTTAGAGCTTGGAGTTTGTATCTCTGCATTCATCTTTTTTTTTTTTCTCACGTTCTTTCCAGAGTAGTTAGGAGTAAACAACCAATCTCTTTGTGCCCAATAGTTTGACAAAATGTTCCAAGGTATTGAATACATGGTGTTCCAGATCCTTTCCTCTTATAAGTACTTGATTAGGAATACCAAATGGTGATGTTTCATAAATATCTATTGCCACATCACACCTATTTCATGAGTGCCCACTTTATCACTTATTAGTGGTTTCAAATCTAATAAAATTAGAGAA
The DNA here is from genome assembly GCA_028644305.1 of Xerus rutilus. Classification (NCBI taxonomy): domain Eukaryota; kingdom Metazoa; phylum Chordata; class Mammalia; order Rodentia; family Sciuridae; genus Xerus; species Xerus rutilus. Next base: position 17,054,897 of record CM053410.1, read on the forward strand.
GCAATTCTAGAAACCCAAAACCCAAGTCAGAAAATCCATCCTTAAGATTCTCTTTCTTGCTGGGCATGGTGGCACATGCTTATAATCCTCTGGAGGCTGAGGCAGGAGGATCACAAGTTCAAAGCCAGCCTCAGAAACTTAGTGAGGCCCTAAGCAACTCAGTGAGACCCTGTCTCTTAATAAAATATAAAAGGTGCTGGGGATGTGGCTCAGTGGTTAAGCACTCCTGAGTTCACTCCCTGGTACCCATCCCCAAAATTGATTCTGTTCCTCTAGAACCATTATCAGGACCGAAGGTATAGTTTAGTGGTAAAGTGCTTGCTTGACATGCACCAGGCTCTGGGTTTAATCTCCAGCACTGAAAACAACAACAACAACAAAAATTATTCTCACTACCAAAACCAGTATCAGAAGATATATGATTAATTGATAGATAGATGATAGATGATAGATAGATGATAGATAGACAGAGAATGTTACATTTGGATGTGATTTGGATGTGAAAGATTCATTGCAAGTTTAGTTCACATTGTGGAGGTATTGAGATGTTGGAATCTTTAAAAGGTGGGACCTGGTGAAAGGTGGGTAGGTTGTTGGGGCCATCATCCTTGGAAGGATTAATGCTAGTGTCATGGAGTGAGATATTTCCTGTGAGTTGTTAAAAGAGTAAACCTGGGAGTTGAATCCTTTTGTGGTTTCCTGCCTCATCCATCAGGTGATCTCTTCCACAGGTGCTCCCAACCCACCATTATGAGGCCCTCTGCCATGAGTGAGGCCTTCACCTAAGGCTGAACCAATGGCACTGTCTGATCTTGGACTTTCAGCTTCTAAAACTGTGAGATAAATCAACTTTTTTCTTTATAAAGTATACAGCCTCAGATGTTTTGTTATAGCAGCAGAAAATGGATTAATACAAAGGGAGAAGAGTTTAAGGAACTGAAGTTTGGCCATTCTGTAGGGAAGGTTGGCAGGCTGAAATCTCAGATAAGATTTCTATATTACAGTCTTGAGACAGAATTATTTTCTAGGATATCTCAGTTTTTGCTTTTCGACCAACAACTGATTATATGAGGCCTATAAACATTACCAAGGGTATTCTCTATTACTTAAAGTCAACTGACTACATATTAAGGGCATCAGCAAAATAGTTTAACAGCAACATCTAGTCTAGTGTTTAATCAAACAACTGGGCACTGTAGCCTAACTGATGCAAACTTAGCCATTACACCATTTAATAAATTAAATAATTAGAAACCAAATACATCAAGCAATATGCTCAAACTCATTTCAGTCACTAGGTGGTGAAGACAACAATGTTTTTTGAGGTTTATCTCTTTTAAGAGCTTGTGGTTTTAAGACCTTCGTTTGAATCGCTTCCTTGCCTGCCAGATAGCAGTGCTGCTTTCCAAGAAAAGACTTTAACTGTAGGAGAGGTTTGCTGTGGGAACCACCATTAGAAGGCTGTGGGTTCCATTTGTTCTTTTCAAAGGAGTGAGCCTCCATAGCATAATAAGCCCACACCAAGACAAGCTTCTCACTATTATCTGTTGGCCAGTGACTGAAAGCCTTGCCCAGAATATGACCCAAAATCCTCGGTGTGAGCATTTCCGTTGCTCTGGGGAGATTTATCAAAGATCACTGGCTTTAAGATCTTTAAGTAAAGAGTGGTTTCACACTTTACTTTTGTGAGTTATATCTTAAGATAATCTAGAAAACAATCATAGCAACAGAGAATATATAAAAGGTATGGATGTTATAAATCTAGAAATAAATAACTCAAATACAGAGGCAATTCCAAGGAATCGTAGGTACAAAACTATTTTATACAACCGATGTGTTACTAGAGAATCAAGTATTAATTGCATTTTTCAAAAAGTTTAAAAAATATCAGAAGAGTTGGTTATCTTCCTAAAGTCTCTTGCAAAGTTAAAAACAGTTCCTGAATTATATTAAGTAAATCTAGATTTTCATGCACCAGTTTGCTTGAAGTGAGAGTCCCTGTGGTATTATCATTTGTCCTGTCTGGATCCTAAGGATCAATATCTCTCTAACTTTGCTTTGGCAAGGCCTATGACTTTTTTTTTTTTTAATTTGGATGCTCTAAAATTCTTTCCTTTTCAGTTTATGGTTTGGTTGGTATTCATCAAATACAGCAAACTTGTATCTGAGATGGGAGAAGGTAGCATTATTTCCAACGGCCTCTTTTATACAGTTTCCTGCAGTGATGGAAATCTCTTTCATGTTTGGAGAGGACATGATACTTTCTTTGCAGTATTCAGTTGTGGGAGTGGCAGGAGATTGGGATTAGGGATGTTATTTCTGCTCTCCAGGGGAGCAAGATGAGGAAGAGAGATGGAATTTAGATAAAGACAGAAGACAATTCTCTTAACTTTGCTGGGCTTCAGAGTGATATCACATTTACCCATCTCCAGGGTTATCATGAATTTAAAAGGGTTAATTTATGGAAGGTGTTTGGTGCAGAACCTGACATATTGGTCAGACCATGTTTGTCAGTTTCATTATAATGATAAGGGTAGTGAAGAAGTACTGTGACATGTGACATAGCAAGTTTTAGAGCTGTGATTTTTATCTTAGGTCTAGACTCAAATACCAACATCCATATACTTTCTACTATACTTGGCAGACTTCTAGGAGTTGTTAAAAGGTGGCAGGTGGAAGGACTTCAGGAAGTAGTTAAAATTTAGCCCTAATTGAACCACTGACATTTGTCCCTGACCAATGATCTTGGTTTAAGTGTTATGATGTATATCTTTGTGTTTTCTTAATGAAAACATCTACAGTCTCAGAGGAATTATAACAAAGTGGCTAATACCCAACAACCTAATGTCAAAAGAGAAAAGAAAAATGTCTTTCTTTTTCTTTTTTGACCTTTTTTTTAAAAAAAAAAAATTACCAGGTATGTGAAATATTTTTAATGATTCTAATCATATTACACATACACATAAAACTGAAAAGCTTCAATGTAAATTGGAATTATTTCACTAAAAATGTTGCTGGGAGAAAATATACTATACCATTCAACTTAAGAAAACATTCACTAGAGTGAAAGTAAATGAGGCAGCTCTAAGTATACTGACTTCATTCCACATAGATCCCCTGCCTCAGAGTGACACTGGAGTGACCCAACAGGTCTAGAATGTTATCACGCTAGCTCATCCCTCTGGCTCTTCAGGAGTGCAAGCCCTGCTATGATCCTCCCTGTTTCCTGGGAGCCTCAATGGAGGGCCTCCCCTTGTCAAAGAACTAGACTCTGTCATTCCCACCATCAGCCATCTGTCCTACTCCAGCTCTGGCTCACACTGGCTTTATAAATTGAACTTATCACTCACTGAGTTCTTAACTTTCAATTCTATAGCTTTGTGCTTTCAATATTTAGGTAATGGTGTTTTGTTTTTTCAAATTAACATGTTTTTCTCTTTTGTAACTTGGAAAATTACCATTCTCCCTAGCGAGTCTGATGTGGTCATTTTCCTAAAATGAGGGTCTCCATAAGTAGTTTAAAGAAAAAGGGTTAACACTGAACTTGTGCCACTCCAAGTACTTTTTGCCATGTAATGACAGGCTTACAGCCCTAGCTTATCCATGGGAAGGGGATTTTCTAAATTATTTTAGACCTGGAGGACTTGGATAGTAGTTCATTTCTTAAACATCAAGAAGATATTTCTTTCACTCAAAGTGAGTGGTTAGAAAATATGATGTAGAGGAGGAAACATTTTGAAGCCTTTCCCTTGTAATCTGGTGTGATTATACAAAAGAAAAAGGGAAGAGAGGGAGAACAAGAACAAATACCCATTTCATCCTCTATCCAATCTAAGTTGGCTTTAGAAAACCCAGAGAGGCATGGAAGAGACCAAAAATATTTAGGTTCATAGCACTTCCTAGAAAGGATTAAGGAGTCCTGTGGCAGACAGACGCTATAAATCTTTGGGAGGAACTCTGCATACAAATAGTTCCAACACACCCTGGAGGATGGCCAGATGATAGGAGCAGACCACAGATGGTTGAGTAGAGAAGTGATTCTGATCCTCAAGGTCAATATTTGCTAAGCGGAGATCCAGATGTCTTTGTGTTCCTTAGTGATGAGATGTGGAGATAGGAGATACGGAGCTGCTAAGAGTACCAGAAGGCTGTACAACCCTGATGTCAGGGGTAAAAAGCTACAGAGCTAGGGATTTCTAAATATGGAGCAATTTTCTGGGAGTACAGGGTACATGGATGGAAGTAGCACAGACCACAAGAGAATAGACTGAGGTTGCTCATCTGCCAATGGCCCAGTGAGCAAACCAAGCAGGCCATTTGGTGACAGTGACTTCAAAACTCCAGAGTATACCAAACAGACCCCAAGACACCATTGCCCTCCTCCCATGAGACCCCAGCAAACCTGTCCTACACTCAGACTCAAAACCAGAGCAGAAATATGATTTAAATAAACATCATCATGCCAAAGATGATCCTCAAATGAACAAAAAAGAATGAATGCTTATAAATAAAAAGGAAACTGCTTAAATTAGAAGAAACTACTCTACCAATAATTGGCAAATCCAAGTTGTCTTTGTCTCCCAGAGGGGTACAGGCCAGGAAGAAGATGACAATGTTAGAGGATAGGGAATGATACTTTCTCTGTATATCTAAGTGTCCAGTAACTCTTCCATATAGCAGTTAATTATTATACAGTGGTCTGAGAACACATTAAAAAACCCTTAAAGCAAGCATTCTAGGTGACAATTTGGAAAAAAATTAAGTTGATTTTAGGTATAATTGTTAGGTTAGCGAGGCAAATGCAGAACGCACAAACATGGCTGCCCCTGCCGAGGCAGCAAACAGCCTGCATGCTCAAAGGAGCGCAAGACTCACCAACATGGCCGCCACCTATGCTACAGGCCACATGAGCAAAGGAACATGGAACACACAGTATAGCCGCCGCCATTCTTTCTGACTCATCCTGGAAGGACTCTGACTTCAGCAGGATCCTCTGACCAATCCCAGAGGACACAGGACTCTAGATCACCTCCTCTTCCTATCTCAGGCCCTTCTCTTCCTGCCTTAAGTCTTCCTTTTCCAGGAGGGGCCCTTTAAATTTTCTGTACCACGAGAGGCTGGTGAGAGGGGAGTTTAGCCCGAGAGCGTATTTTCAATAAAGCCTCCTTGCCCAGCGGTTTTAATTCTCATCCTTTTGGTCATTTGGCTTTATAATAATACCTGGGTTTTTCCATTTTATAATGGAAATTTTCTAGAATACTACTTTTATCACTCCTTTAGAACCAGTTGCCACAGGATTAAATCAACAAGTACATATTTTTATGAAGTCTATTTGTGTTAAATTCTTTTTTCTTTGTGAATTCCTCAAAGAAAGAGAATAAATTTTCTTTTAGTGAGTGTGACATTTTTTATAGTGATCAAAATGTAAGTTTGGTGATTGGAGTCCCATTTTATTTATAAAGGACACATATACAGGTATGTGTCTTAAAGAATAGCAAAGTGATTGTGTTATTTGATTACATGTGTAATCATTGTGCTATAGCATCATGATTCTCACAGAGTTAGTTTAAGTTTCTGAGTTTTTTTGTGTCTAGACTTGAGAACTCCAGACCACCCTGCTTACTGAGGCTCCTTGGTGCTGTAGTCAGTTGATATGTATTATAGTTTAGATGTTAGGTGTCCTTCAAAAGCTCATGTGTGAGACAAGGCAAGAATATTCACAGGTGAAATGATTGGGTTATGAGTGCCTTAACCCAATCAGTGAATTAATCCCCTGATGGGGATTAACTGAGTGGTAACTGAAGGCAGGTAGGGTGTGGCTGGAGGAGGTGGATTATTGGGGGTGTGCCTTTGGGGTATATATTTTGTATCTGGGGAGTGGAGTTTCTCTCTGCTTCCTGATCATCATGTCTTCAGCTACTTTTCTCTGCCACACTCTTTCGCCCTGATGTTCAGCCTCACCTCAAACCCAGAGGAATGGAGTCAGTTGTCTATGGACTGAGACTTCTGCAACTGTGAACCCTCAAATAAAACTTTTCCTCTCTAATTGTTCTTGTCAGGTCTTTTAGTCATGGTAGTGAAAAAGCTGACTAAAACATCATACTCATCATAACATACACATCGTTACATCGTAACCATTATTTGTGTAATCCACAGTTTCAGTTGTCCTTATTAGCTGTTTTCATTTCTTCCTTATCACCTGTTATTTTCCTTTTATTGTTCCTTATCTACTATGTCTCAGTTTGATGCTCCTGGGTCTAGGGTTTAACAACCTGATCTAGTTATACCAGACCTTTGTTTTATTTTTTTTTTCTTTTTCCCCCACACTGGATATTATTTTTTTTTGTGTCACTGTAGCCAAAATAACAATTACAAGAACCATTTGGAGGAGGAAAAGTTTATTTGAGTATCACAACATCAGAAGTCTCCGTCTATACAAGGCCGACTCATTGCTCTGGGCCTAAGGTGAGGCAGCATCTCATGGGGGAAGGATCAGTGGAGGAAAATTGCTCAGCTCATGGTGAGGCCAAGAAGCAGAGGGAGAGGGCAATGGGTGACAGGGAAGAAGCACCCTTCTAGGGCACACCTCTGGGATCCACCTTCTCCAGCCACTTCCCACCTCATAATCTAACCATTTCACCTTTAAATATTTCTGCATTAACACAGGAGCTTTTGGGGGACACCTTACATCCAGATCACAACACTGGGCCTTCTGAACTTTTAGTGTTTCAGCATTTCTAGGCCATTTCTGGCAAAGTCTAATTCACTTGCAAAGTTGCAGCAGTTCCCAACCTCTGAGGCTTTTAGACATTTCCTATGTGAAACATGTAGGTATTAAAATGCCAAAAATATCAAGAAGATTAAACTAAAGCATCTTTCAGATGAAGCTTAAAGGAGAATTTTTTAAAAATCCAGAGTGTGGCTGCTAAATGGTGATAGATACTGAATAATGTGCTTCTATTGAAATTATATATGGAATGCAAATAGCAACTGGGTTACTATCATTGTGTATTTTAAAACAAGCATATAAATTCTTGATTAAACTAAGAAAATGAAAATAAGAATATTAGATCTTAAAATGGAATGTGCCTTCAGGCAAAAGCCCGTAAGTAAAACACCTTTGAGAATTCCTGTAACAATGAGCTCTTGAGTGGACTAGCAGAGAGGTGCTATGTAAATGCCAGGTTATTTTTATATCCTGGATACTTTAAGATGCTCCACAAAGGTCAAGAATTAGCCAAAGACAACAGAATCTTGGGAAAGCAAATGTTTCCAGGTTTTCATGGCCAGACCCCTTCATCTGGAGGAAGGTTACCAGGGGTCTTCTTGCTTATGAATAAGCAAGAGGTCCAAGGTTTTACCAAAATATTAATATATTAGCTGGATTTTTATCACTTACAAATTGGTCTCAAGAAGATTTGAATCCTAATCTATAAACAATTTTCTGTTCTTTGGCACATTTTAGGATTGAAAGGATTCAGAAAGACTATTAAGCAGCTTAACGATAGTGACGATCCATGTTCTCCAAAGCTCAGTTTTCTGATCATAGAAGGCATCAAATAAGAACTCACTGACCTGAGTGGGTGTGAAAGAATATTAGCTCAGGGTAGAAAGCTGGGCTGTGACTTCCCAAGAAATCTCAGAAGTCAGAGAGAACCCTATCATTTCAGTATCTTCTTGCCTGGATTCAATATAGGATAGAATCTCTCCCAGATAGACTGTAATTGCCTAATTCAAATGTTAATCTTCAATAACTGTTTCTAGGAAAAAGTACCTTAATATCCTTATGATAAACTCTGTTAAGTTCTCCTCTGGATTTCAATTTAGATTCTTGATTGTGAAATCTATGAACTGAGTGTTGTTGGGGAACTTTACGGATGTTTACATATCGCACTGTTGGAACTTAGACCACTTCTTGGAACCAACCATTGCTATGTGATTAGCTACCAATGAAGCATCAGAAATGGGGCTTTATCATCTCCATCCCATTGGACAGGCTCATGTGTATATTCTGAATACCATGCTGGTAAATTTTATTGGTTGTAACATAAGTAAGCCCAAACATGTCGTGACTATATTGGACCTAGGGGATGTAACACAGGACAGAAACCAAAGCTTCAGAATTACTCTCTTGCTCTTATTTTCTAATGCTCCATCTTCACTGCAATGCTACTTTTAAGAGAGGGTGGCTACTTAGGTAATTTGGTTAAAGCCAGTCAAAAAATTTAATGCAATGTCCAAAAATCTGGGTGTTTGTGTAAACATTTCGAGAAGTTTGTAATTTCTTTCTTCTTGATGTGCCTGTTATGATTTAGATATGAGATGACCCCTAAAAGCTCATGTATGGTCATGTGTGAGACCATGCAAGAAAGTTTAGAGTGAAAGGATTGGGTCTTGAGAGCCTTAAACTAATCAGTGCATTAATTCACTTGAGTGGATTAGCTGGGTGGTAACCATAGGCAGATAGGGTGTGGCTGGAGGAGGTAGAGGGGAATATATTTTGTACCTGGTGAGCAGGGTTCTCTCTTTGCTTCCTGGTGGCCATATTCTGAGCTGCTTTCCTCCTCTACACCTTTCTATCATAATGTCCATCAGGTCTTTTGATCACAGTTGAAATAGAAAACTGACTAAAACATCACTCTAATAAAATTAAGACTTTCTCTATACCCAAATCTCTCCATGAGGATGTTCACTCAGGAGAAGGCCTGGACCTTGGGTATCACTGGCCTTCAGAGTACCTGACACAGCTAATACATTACAAGAATCAATTCAAAATTTGAATTAAAAATGGATCTTCAGGTCACTTATCACACTTAAGAAGCAGGTAAAAGGGAATTATGATTTGGAGTCTTCAAAGAATATATATCATCATTAATAAGATGGTTTCCAACCTACCCAAGGCCACTTATTTCAATAATTATCCTATTTATCATATCGCCCCCTCTACACACACACTTACATGGCTGATAAGAGTTTAGTCTACAGTTTGATGAATAAATTGTATGAACAGATTTTCAGTATCAGTCAGCTTTCACTAGATTGTGCTGTGGTAACAAACAACCCTAAATTCATGGTGGTGCATGAAACTAAATTTTATATTTTGCTTCTGTCATGTGTTGACTTTGGAACAGCTGTGATTTTGCTGGGCTCTGCTTGGCTGTGTTCCATGTGCCTCTTTTATTCTGAGATCTAGGCCAGAGGAAAAAAAATCTCAATTTAGAACTTGCTATTCTTGTGGCAGTTAGAGAACAACTAAGCCACAAGGATATGAAGACTCTTAAAGCTCTGCTTGAAAGTGGCTAAGACTGAGGTTGATGGGAAGAGGAATGCTTCCCTCCCTGAGAGCGCTTCCAGTCATGTACCAAAGGGTAAGGGCGTGTGTGTGTGTGTTCATTACAAGAAAAGCTTCAATGATGGGAGCAATAGTGCATTCTATAGCAGTCCAACTTATATGCTCCCTTCATTAAGCAAAGTATACGCATCCACTTCACAAGGAAGACATTGTAAGAAGAGTTGTATTCAGGTGCTGTATCGAGCCCAAAGTCCATCATCTCATGATAGTCACCTTACCAGGTCCAACTCTCTTGATCTATAGTTCTCTAAACTACAAAGACAAATCAATACAGCTGCTAAATGGTAATAGGGACTGAAGATTGTAATTCTATTTAGTTAATGTGTGGGATACAAATGAAGCAACTAGATTACCATAATTGTGTGTTTTAAATGAATCTGGAAACAAACTCTTGGTAAGTCTTGAGTTGATGTCCTTCAGGAGGTACCCTCAAGCATTCCCTCCCACAAACAAACAAACAAAACAAGAGTGAAGTGGAAAAGAATGGATAAAATAATTATGGTTTTTCTGAAAGGATAAGCATGTGAGGATGGGTGGGGTAGTAATGAGTCAAGACACACAGTAGTCATGGGCCAATGGCAATTAAAAAATCCCATGGGGAAGGTATTAAAGCATCTTTCTACCCCAGGAGGAGGAATGTTTCTGGAATAGAAAATGGATCTATTCCCTGGAAGTAGCTTCCCAGTTTAATGTACTTTGTGCTATTTGACATGACCCTCTGGGCAGTCCTTCCTTCTCCATGATTCTCGTTGGCTATATCTGAATATGGCTTTGGAGAATAGACATCATTGGAGGCAGAATAGGTTTCTTCTTGCTTATAAAAGGCAGGGGGGCCAATGTCAGTTTTTATCTCAAACACACACAGTCTCTTTTTCTTAGAGTAGTTAATACAGTCTGGTTTTCCCAGAAGCCTTGATTTATGTCTATTGCTTGAGCGTAATTAATAATGCCCTTTTATGTTTTAAACGATTATAGATAAATTACAGAACTACCTTGTTTTTATCCTGTAAATACTTCACGAAAAAAAATCCATCTACTTTTTATTCATTTCATGTCTCTCATTGCCATGCCTAATAACCACTCAGGCAGTTCTTTCTGAGATAAGCTTTTATTTTTAGATTAATTGACCAGTATGTTGATCTTAATAGGCTTTTTGTAAGTGAGATATGCTATTATTTACTTTTTCATAAAACATTTTATTAATTTGAAAGGATTTATTGGGGGCCAACTCAATTTAATCATAGGTCTTTGCCCCAAGACTAAGGCTGAAACATCCTTTGGCTTAAAATATTTTAAGTTTTAACTTTGACCAGTTGAGGTTGAAGAAAGTTCCACTTCCCAGATTCACAAGTTCCAGAACGTCTAGGTTTTTGATCTCCATTTTTTTGTGTTTAGAAAGAAGCTACTTTTTTTTTTTTCTGAGCTTATTTATTTCTTATAGTATTTGGTCAAATTCAGTCAGTGGTTTACCAACTCAATTCATCATTCCAACCTTCTCTTTTCCAGTTTTTGTTTAAAGACACAGCTTATTAAGGACATTGTTTACCTTCCAAATTTATTGAGAACAACACTTTTACTAAATATTTTGCCACAAATAATGTCAACTTCTAGTTAGAGTTTTCTTAATACCCACTGCTAGTCTTAAAGTCACTTGAATTTTTCATGTTGTTCTTATAGCAGTACCTTATTTCTTAGTACCAATTTCTGTATCAGTCAGCTTTCTTGATGTGTAGTACAAATAACTCATGGATCTCAATCTCTTGCAATAAAAAAGTTTCATCTCTCATTCTTGTTACGTGGTGCTGGCAATGTGCCAGTAACACTGCTTATCTTTTCTCCAAGTGTCAACTTGATTGGGATCCAGGCTAAAGGAGTAGCCTTGACAAAGAACATAAATATGAATGGACTCAGTTTGAACTCATGTTATGTCCTAGCTTAGGAGGAAAGCAAACATTCAGATGGTCTTTTCCCAAGAGTTGGATTTCTAATTTCACAGATTTATATTATTGCGATGGAGAGAATAGAACTATCAAAGTTTCTGCTCAGAAAGACATGTCACTTCTGATCACAATTTATTGTTTAAAGCAAGTTAAGTTACATGGGCAATCCATATGACAGGAAGTATATCCACCAGCAGTGAGGCATTGTAAATCATGAATCAATGGGAAGGCATAGGACTACCAAGGAGGACAGCAGATAATTGGAAACAATAATGCAATCTCTGTGTCCATATATGGTCATCCCTTCTGTGAAATTTTGATAAAATAGAAATTCCAACCTTTTTCTATTTAAATGCAAAGGATGAGATTAAAACATAGGGTTTATTTTGGATTGGAGAAAATAAGGATGGTTCATTGGGAAAAAATCTTCTACATCACACAGCTCTAAAGAAAAAAGACTTTAGAGTCTTTCATAGACTGACTGAACAAAATAGTACAGATCTGTGATTTCACATGCACTATTCAAATTAAAATAAAATGAAAAATCTTTTTGATCATCTAGAAAGCAAGGTTTTGAAAGTTGAGACCCAAAAGGAAGGAATTGTGGCTGAGGGACCAGTAAATACTGGTATGTTTATGAATTAGAAGGAAGTTTAACTTCAAATGACAAAAGCAAAGTTAGCGACTTCCAAAAATAGAGATTTGTAATTCTCTAATCAATTCAAAATATTCAGGAAAGTAGTTCAGAGGAGTTATGGTGATAAGGAATCAGGATCCTTCTATTTTGTTTTCTGTCATCTTCAATGTACACATTTCAGATCAGGTACGAGGTGCCTGTGAGAACTCCAGCTGCTAGGAACACAAATAGGCAGAATAACAGGCATGCCATTAAGGATACTTCTGAAGTCACATAAAACATTTCTGCTTATACCATATTAAAAGAACTTAGTCATCTGGCTATATCTATCACAAAAAGAGGCTGTGAAACATAGAATTTTTTCTAGGACACTCTATGTTCCCTCTAACATTCCAGGATTAAATTACCAAGAAGTTAAAAATAATAATGGCAGAATTCATGGTCTTTGCCAACAAGTCCAATGGGAATATATGAAATATAATTTAAAACCACAAATCATTTAAAATGAAGAGGACTTGGTTGGCTTTTTCATTTTACAATATGTTTTTTTCCAGGCAGAGGGCAACTATTATTTGAGGCTGAAAATATAATTTCATGTCACTAGATTTATCCAGCTGACTGCAATATGGACTTGTAATGCAGGATTCTTTCCTTCTGTGGAAGGCTACTCAAATTATGTTATATGTGGTCACATAAAAGCTGCTGAGATAGATTGAACCCTTACCTAAGTTCAAGCTGGATCCATTCATGTTTTTGTCAACATCAGCTCTTTGCTTAATGTTATCCCTGCTGTCCTTCTCTTGTGTTAGCTGTACCTATATTGTCTGCTATACTATCCTTAGATACCTATTTCCTTTAAGAGAAAGAGCGAGCTTCCTGGACACAACACTCCTCTTTCAAAACTATCTATTGGAAGCGTCCATAAAGTTCAACCTCAGATCACTCAGCATCTCTTTCAAATTCATGCCAATGTTGGCTGGGGATGTGACTCAGTGGTAGAGTGCTTTGTCTATCATGGGCAAGGCCCTGAGTTCAATCCTTATTACCACAAAAAAATAAACTAAAAAATCAAAATTCATGCCAATGCTAATGCTGATATTATGCATGTTCTGGTCCCAAGCCAAATGGCCTATAAGCTTAAGTACAATTTCAATTAGAAACTAGGAAGGAATTTCGAAACAAGAAAAAAAAACTTTCATTCTAATTTCAATTTTCATATATTAGCTGGTTGCTACAAATATTTATAGAGAACAAAACTCACTACTTACATAATGCAGGCTTTCAGGGGATTCATGTTTACTTCATTCCCAGTATTTTACCTATTCTTTGTGATCAAAGAATAATAAAAATTTCTTAAGCATAGTTTTATGAAACAGCAGGGAATAACCACTTCAGAAATATAATACAAAGGGACCATGATGCATTTCTGTGAATAAATCAACTGGGGGAAAAGTTGTTCTTTCAATATATAGAAAAGTAATGGGATGGATATCTGTAAAATGACCTGAATCCTAGGAAAAATAAATCATCTTTAAATTGATGCTCTCCTTTTCATGTTTAAGTAAAGAATGTTGCAAACAATAATGTGGAAAAAACAAAATACAGTACATTATTTGGGTTATTTAGGATATTTCTGATTAGTCATGATGGCCTGTTCTCCAAATTGCAATTAAGTACATCATCAGTGGAGAATATGATTTGGCAGGGTAGGCATTTGTCATACAAAATTGACTTTCTCTGGATTAATTATCCATGAACTTTCCTACACAGTTAAATTTTCGATTTATTATATTTGATTCCCTTAACTTTTAGGACTATAAAAAAACTTCATTTAAAGGTTGGTCTTCCAAAAATATTTTGGCCCAACTTTCAATACAATATGAAGGACACTAAGAGACACTTCTGCTTGAAAAAGCAGAACTTTTCTTTCCCAGCAAAAACTAAGTTATAGTGAGAAATTCAGCAAAGAGGATCGGGAAAGCAAATTGCTCTCTAACTTCTTGATTCAGGCCTGAGCCTACCTTCATTTTGCTTCTGAAATAAATTTCCTACAACTTTTTTTTTTTTTCCAGAACCTCAGGGAATTCTATATCTTAATACAAAATATATAAAAAATCAAGGGGGACTGAAAACTATTCATCACTCTTTGCTCTTTTTCATGTGTGTGATATATTTCTTTAGCTTATTTAAAATTTTCCAAATGTTTACTAAGTGTGAAAGAGTTGCTTAGGTGTACTCATTCTAGCAAAGCAATTTAAACTGAAGTGAAATTTCTCCTCCTCTCTCTTACACATGCACACACAGACACACCCACACACACACACACACACACACATATAATGTGCATGTGCACATGTGATCTTAGTCATAGAACTACAGTGGTCTTGAGATGTCATCTCATTCAAACTTGATTGTTAAGGTAGGAAATGTAAACATGGGAAGTTGAAGAGACTTTCCCAAACAAAACCTTACTCTGATATCAGCAGGAATTACCACTATTTTTACATATTATAAAACAGCTATGAAATACCTCCCAATGTAGCCTTTTAAAATTTGTTTTACAATTTGTTCCTATATGCTTTTAAATTTATGTGTTTTTGAACTTAATCATTAAAATGTATAGAAATATAACACAAGCAAGTAGGTTGCTAAAGGAAGAGGAGAAGAAGGTGTGCTTTATTTTGGCTTTTCCATGCCTCCTGGGTCCCTAACCTTTTGGAAGGTGCACAGCTACAGGTGACTGCACAGGTAGGATTCTGTCAGAGTTAAGAAATAGATGCTTTCTTGCATTGTTAAAAAAGGCTGTAGAAAATGATGCTGCCTATGTGAACTTGAATAAAGCCTTATTAGCTTTCCAGTGTTCCAGAAAATGGTTCTGGGACAGACTTGTTCGTATTCAAGTGGTTCTCAAGCTGAGGTTTAGAACTTCATGTTCCTTAATAACCATTTTTCCCCCCAGTTTTCTCATGTGCCAGGACCAGAAGGCTACTCTCAGACTTTGGTTCAATCCCTATTTATTTACATTTTTCTGATGTCAAATTTGGTCTGAGGACAATAAAACATCAACTTCCTTAATTTAATGTATGTAACAAGTATTTAAGAAGCAGAGAGATAAATTCATAAATTAAATTATTCACTATAGATGTGATAGCTACAAGTCTTTAATACATAAAAGGAAGAAAGAAAATGTTTTTATAATATTTTAATATCTATAATATAGCAAATTTTGATGTCTTTTATATAATTTTTGAATTACCAACAAGTTATATGTGTATATATATTTACATGTAACCTACATATTTCAGTTCACCCATGGAACATGTATAATATATACATGCATATTATGACTACTTCTACATAACATTCTATATAGCAAAATTATAAACATATGGATGAAAAATTCAAGTCAAATATCAATATTATTTGTTCCAACTAAGTGTCTCATTTTTCAGAAATATCCAACAGCCTAGCATGAGATGTTTTATATAGTCCTAGCCAATGCTTTATTTTCCAGAGTGTTCTAATAATTAAGATGAAGTTCCTATAGCTTAATCAAATATTTCTTACACATATGGAAATACCTTTTATAGCTCTGAAAAACTAGGCTATGGCTTAAACTTTAGACTTCTCCTTCCTTATGAAGGCAAATCAATACTTATGTTATAAAACAGGAGAGTTACAATTAATGTGGTTCAGTCATAATCTTTGGATTTTCCAGAAACTTCCAAAATTGATATGGAAGAACAGTTAGTACTCTCACTTTAGAAATCCTGCAGTAAGAATCTCTCTTTCCCTTTAAGCATATTGTAAGAAATGGCTAATGATCAGTAATTGCAATTTAGGAAATATTTATTGAACTCATAGAAAAGCACACTACATGAGACTGGGGACATATCAATGAATGCAACAAATTTTTACTGTCAAGGATCTCTTAATTTAGGAGCAACTTGAGAGGAGTATGTAACTAAATTGCAAGCTAATGCAGTAATGGACTTAAGCAAGTTCCTATGCTGAGCCATAAGAATTCATCCTAATTTGGGGCACAGAAAGGCTCCACAGAGATAGCAGGGGCATTCGTGTTGCTCCATAAATATGACAAACAAATAAACATCCTGGGATAGCCCAGAATCTGCTGGTGTCCAGGTATGATTTTTAATCCTGCACTTTTAATCTCAGAAGTTTTCTTTGTATGATAAAACATATAATCACTCTTGTATTGAAGCAAACCATAAGATGCTGATAGGGAGAGAAGGGAGGGAAAGTTTCAGGTGAACCAAAGAGCAAATACAAAAGGCATAAAAGGATGAAATCCCTGGGAATGTCTGGGGAAAAGCTTATCATCTTCTTCCTGTATTCATAAAAGAGGGTATCCCCCCTTCCTGTGGCTGACTGAATTAAAATAGGAGTATGTTCTACAAGAACTGGCATGAACCTTTTATTTGTACTTAATTTATTTTTCTTTCTAGGAAGATGACTACTGCATAGCATAGACCTTTCCCATTTTATGTCTCATTTTCCATTTCATCAGTTTGTTTTGGGCAATGTATTATTTGTCCATCACAGGAATAGAGGGAAATTATAAACCAATTCATACATTCCATTATCTGCCTTCTAACCAGTTAACACTAAATTAGAACATTCAATGTGCTTGAACTTGGCTCTTACGCTTTCCTAGAAACAAATGTTTGAAGAGAAAATAACCAAAATTAGACAAATATTATTTTTGTCTTCATAACTATTCAGGAAAAAGAACGGAATATGCTGAAATAAAGAAAATCTTAACTAACTTGCATTGTTTCAAAAAATAGGTCTGCATTATTACTTTTTGTATGATAAAGTACATTTCTGGTAGATTTATTTCCCTTAGGCATTTTTTAATAGAAAGATTTTAAATTTAGAACAAAGAAACAATGACTAGTATTATGAATATGTATGAAAAAGCAATACAGACATCAACTGAACAATTCCACCAGTAACTGGAAAGCCTATATCTTCCTCCTCACATGAGAACCCACAGCAGACTTAACTTTCATGCTTTGTTAATCCCCAAATAATTTTGTGTTAGCCCTTTCAGGATGTTCAAAGAGCTGTAGCCATGCATTCTACAAGAGTTCTATTCATCGGGTGCAGGCAGTATGAACAGATGGGAAATAGCAATGGCTATGCTTCATTTAAGGAAACAGGGGTGCAGGGATCAGGTAGTGGAGGCAGCTCCCTCCTCCACCCTCTTTTCATTCCTGTTTCTCTTTCTGGAGATGCTTCAGAAAATTACCATTTCCAGATAAGCACTGAAGTCCATACTGCAATGAGTCCTTTAGTGGCTCTTTCCTTTCCTAACCCAGTTTAGCTTCAAGGCTTCCCATGGCATGGATGTGGGATCTTATTCTACAGATTTCTCAGAAGCAGATGGTATGAGGTGTGAAAGTCTTCAGAAATGGTTTTTAATTTTTGAAATAAGCCAAAACATCAACAAACATGATAGCTGCTATGATTATCTAAGTATTCTGATTTTTCTCATTTCACTTGAGTGTAACAAATAGTAAAATCATTTGAAGACATGATTTTGATGACGTAAATAGTAATCTTTCCCTCTCCCCCTCAGGCTCTCATGTTCCCTACTGTGACTGTCATGCTAGTATTCTAACTGGCCGAGTTACCTCTAGTGTCTTTCCATTTCAATCCATTTCTGGGATGCTCCCAAAATGATCCTTCTTTTTCTTTTTTGGTGCCAGCGATTGAACTCAGGGGTACTTGACCACTGAGCCACATCCCCACCCCTATTTTGTGTTTTTATGTAGAGACAGGGTCTCACTGAGTTGCTTAGTGCCTCGCCATTGCTGAAGCTGGCTTTGAACTTGTGATTCTCCTGTCTCAGCCTCCCCAAGTGCTAGTATTATAGGCGTGTGCCACCACACCTGTCCCAAAATGATTCTTCTAATACACAACTTGACTTTGCCTCTGTTGAAATCTTTTTGATAGCATCCACTATGATGGCATGAACCAAAGCTTGGCATGCAAGGCTGTGTACAGTCACTGTTAGCCTCAAGTGCTCCTTCCTCTTCATACTGATGCCTTTGCAGAATTTAATCCCAGTAAACATGAATTCCCTGACCCTTGACTTAGTTATGCTCATCTGCATGTTATCCTTCCAGTGACTGGATACTTTTATGGGCCTGAATGTTCTTGGAGGTCTCATTTATCTTGGTGTCATCGCTGCTCAGCAGACTGCCTGGTATGTCTGCAGAATAAACCAATAAGAAAGAGGTAGCTGAATTAGTTTTTACTTGGGCAGAACTTTCTTAAATCAAAACCACTAGTCCTAATGGGTTTTAATGGTGACAAATGATTACCTGTATGTTTGAGACCACATTTGGCTAATCACCTATTTCTCCAGATAGGCAAGATAAGACAATATGTGCATAGGGGTACCAAAACCAAAGATCTATGTGGAATTCTTTTTAAAGTGAGTTGGGTGAAATAAATTCAATTTCCGAGAGATGAACACACAAATCACTACAAATCACTTTCATATAAATATGTTTTATTGCAGAGAAGTTATAATTATTTACATGCTGCAACACATCACGACATAAATTTACCAAATATCTCATGGTGGGATGCTGTAGGTTTCAGATAATAGTTTCAGAAGAACCACAGATTGAGTGAAGAGACTTACAGCTCTGTTGACTCTACAACTCTCAGTTGCTAAATGCTAGAAGTCAAAAGGCAGTGCTTTTCAGTCCCACCTGTCACCACTTGCATGCAGAAACCTAGGAAGCAAAAACAAGAGACTGTCGAGTGTCAAATCCAAATTGCCACCAAAATTTACAATGGGTTAAGTTATAATTCATGTAAAGCATTTAATTCTTGCATAAAATATACAGTTCTATTATGATTGATATAAATCTACTTATTTATAAACCCTGGCATAAAAACAAGGACAGGATGCAGCCTGCACATGCATTGAGAAGGACAACCTAACAAATGTTTGTGAAATTCTAACAGTGTTTATTCACTTTCTTATTGTAATCAGACTGGGAAAATAATCTCCAGAATTGTAAATTTCAACTTCTCCTGGTGATTAATAATGGCAATGAAACTCTAGGAAAGACCCTGGGCATTTTCACTGTTCTATGCTGGTAGAGAATAATCTGTAGACTGTAGAATGTCACTAAGGTATAATTTGGCAAGTTTTCTTTAAGCCACATCTCTAGCAGGATCATCCTGAAGTGCAATAAAAGTCATTGATGCTTGACTGCTTAATTCTCAAAAGTGAATCAAATGCTAAGAAATCTCAGACTTACGTGAAAGAAGAATGTGGGTCTAGAAACTCAAAACCAAATTCACAAATATACCTTAAAGTAGTATTCTAACAACTTCAAGAAGATAGGGTGACTAAAAAGGATGAAAGCAAGAAATGAAGGCAACACTGAAATAGAATTTCTATAGCTCTTCATACCTACCCCACCAACCTGAGTATTGCAAAAAAGCAAGCAAATGGGTGAGGGAGATTCATGCACAGCTTTGCAAAAGGGCCATGTGCTCGCATACTCCTGAATAAAATCACTGAGAAAATGTTGATGATGGACACGAAGAGTTCTGTTTTTACCTTCCACTGAGGATAAAATTCTCCAAGAAAAGCCTTGAATCCACCTTCTAACTCTTTTCCCCCATCTTTTATCTTCCTAGCATGTTCCCCTGGCTGCTTAGGAAACGAAAAGCAGTTATTTAGGTTGGAAATATCCTGGCCAAATAAGCAGTTGATATTTCAATGTTTAGAGTGAGAGAAAGCAAAGTCTGGGCTCTATTTTTAAGTGATTCCCCTTTAAATAAAATGAGACTGAGCTTTGGAATCTCACTGTAGGATCCCATCAGTAGGGGTAAGTCAGCAGCTTAGGATTTTCATGCCAAGAGATCAGTGTGGAATGCAGTAAGTTTTGTAAGATATGCTTTGCAGGCTGTTTTGCCTTGCAAATAATATCAGGCTTTACATTTTGAGTAAGGTGGCTTGCAAGGGCAATTTGCAGGACTTGAAAGTTTCTAGCGCTTGGGAGAATGAAGAACCCATACCACCTTACACTCTTTGAATAAATCAGGTTATAAAACCTCTTTGGGATTTGAGCCCAGCAAGTTCTACCCCTAGTTGAAGCAATGAATAAAATTTTATGAGAATAAATAGTTTAAGGTAATTTAAAATATATTTTCAGTATGCATAATAAAATATATCCATATAATGATATTGATGCTATCATTAATTTTTCTCTTTAAAAAAATAATCCCTTGAAAGTGCTATTAGGAGCTATCTTTCTGTCTTCACTTTGAAAGGCAAATTTCCTGCATCTATCTGTATTAATGCTATAATTCTCATCATTCCTAGAGTCTTCCCTCCCTTTCCAGTGGTAATAATAATGCACAGTATATTTTTCTCACTCTTAGCTGCTTCTTTAGGAAATGCTGCTAAGTATGAAATACTGAAAGAGTAAAAGGGATGATTAATTGGAATGATCTCTGACTTTGAACAAACAATGGATAAGTTGTCCTTAACTTATTGAGACATGACTAAGTAGGACCACTTGATCTCCAATAATAATAAACCTTCTGAGTCCTAACAAGAAGTGCAAAGTAAGTAACTCAACTTGTATAAAAAACCCTGATCAAGACTGTATAACAAACCATGATGTGAAATAATAGAGTCAAATCCAAATTCACAATATATAAACCACAGCCCAAACTAAAAGTTTTTATCATAACTGTTATGGCTTCTTACGCCAGAGAAAGCTTACTGTACTTCAAGAATCAACTAAAGTTGATAGCAGATATTGTATAAGTTGCAATAACAATTGAGTAGCTGCAGATTGCATAAATGCGTCACATAATATCAAAGTTATTTGCAAAAATGATACAATCTGGAATGCTTGAATATGAGACACAACAATGTACTGAAACATACATTTATAAGAAAATGAGAGCAATCATTAATATAAAAGGTATTTTTGGGATGCATTAAGTTAGCAGTGCTATCAAGGTTAAATAGGTAAAGTAAGGTCTTTTCAGTCAGCTACTTAGAATTTGTCATATATATCTATCTATAGCTTTTTCTTCTTTGCCAAAATCATACATCTTCTGCCTACTGGCTCATCTTGCTTAGGATCTTCAAAGTCCCACGGGTAATGATGGATCAGGGCAGATGTTGAGGGCATTTCCTTAAACATGCTGAAATGTAAAGATTTTCTTGGTTTACCAGGGGAATGGCTTTTCTCGACTGAAGTCCAACTTCTGCCCTGTGCTGTGTTGCACCTGTCCTGGTCTTCAGCCCATGCCTTTTGCCTTCTCTCACTATCTATCATATTTCCCTTGACTGACAAAATACTCTGCGGGAATTTTTGATTCTTAGATCTTCTGTCTTACATCACATTTGAAATTTCTTTCTGGGGATACTACACTTTAGTATCCCCAGACCTGTTATTTCCGAGGCCCTCCTATCTTATTTGCACTGAAAGCAGAAGAGGCCGGTAAAGTTACACTTCTTTCAGCATTTAGTTGACCAGGGGCCTCAAACTCCCATGGACATACCTCGGCTCGTGATGTAAATGGTGGTTGGGAGTTTTTACTTGAGTTATAGGAACTAGGTGCATTTTCCACAGAGAAAGATGTCTTTTCCTGGTCTTGCGTTTGGTTGAGATTTTCATTCTCTATTTTTGATGGCATGACTTTTGGGGGCAGGTCCTCATATTGCCCAGCACGCACAGTGGCTGTGCGGTGCTGACCTCCATTCTCATCTTTGGCTCTCCCTAGGAAAACTGTAGTCTTGGAATTCAATTTTTCATCTTCAAAAAAAGACTGATCTTGGCTCTCCCAAGGACACACTTCAGCTTTATCTATGCTCTTCTGATTGGACTGCTGACATCCTTCAGCTGCCTTAGGCTTGTGGTGAGATTTCTCCTTTAAGGAAAATGTTGGATTTTTTTCCATGTCAGAAGCCGCAATAGACACGTGTTTTTGAGCTTTTGTTTCTGAAGGCACAGGACCAGAGGTCAGGTCATAAATCTCCCAAGGGCACACTTCCCCAATGTCAAAGTCGTCCTTCATCTGGGTGGTG
Source organism: Xerus rutilus (assembly GCA_028644305.1). NCBI lineage: Eukaryota > Metazoa > Chordata > Mammalia > Rodentia > Sciuridae > Xerus > Xerus rutilus. The sequence goes on from CM053410.1 coordinate 17,076,925, forward strand.
CCTGGGCTCAGGTCAGAACTGGCAGTAGGGGGATTGACTCTTTGTTGTTTCATAATCCCAGATTTCTGAGGCTTTCTTGGTTCCTCTATATGATTGGAATTTGGGGGCACAGGATCTTTAGTCTCTGTGTTATCTGAATTTGAACACTTTCTGTTTGTCTCTTTATCTTTTGGCAGAGGTTTCTGGGATTTAGCACGTTCTTCTACACCTGATGTTTGGGTTTTCCCAGCTAATCCAAGAGTCTTCTCCTTGGCACTTGCTATGACACTAAGAGACTTTTGTAACATAGATGTTCGTGGGTGCCCAGGCTTCTTCTCTGAGCTGAGGTTGTGAGCACTTGCTGACTTACACACCAAAGGCACTGACTCTGTAGACTCGGCCTCACTGTCTTCTTTAAGCTTTTGTGTTAGTTTTTTACTTGAAAGAGATTCCAATGTAGAATTTTCCGTAGCCTCCTCTTCTTGGTTTTCTGTTGGTAGGCTATTGGACTCCTCCGGTTGGTCTCTGACATGGTCATAAGTGCTGTGGGATTTCTTGAGTGAGAAGACTCTGTTTTTCAGGGACTCCTCCTTGGGTCTCCCTGTACTACCTGAAGGCTCTGGTGGGTTCTTCCTGACGAGGGCTGTACCTTTGGCCACGCTGTGGTCTGCCATGTCTTTGTCCTCTTTGGAACACTGTCTGCTGACAGTCTCTGGAATCTCAGTGATACGCCTCATGATGGAACGGCCTAAGCCCTTCTTCGAGCACCGCTTTTTCTGGAGGTGGGGATTATTTGTAATCATCTTCTTCCTTTTATATATTTCTAACTGTGCATAGAGTTTCTTCAGCTCATCCTGCCAGAACAAGAACAAATTTAAAAAAAAAAAGTATTCAGTGGAGTGTTTTCACCAGATGATTTCACTGAATGGTATTGGAATTCAATAAGCTTAAGTTCTTTAGGGAAATTGTTCTACAACTTTGGTTAACATCTGCACTTATCAATTTTATCCTCATTTCTACTTTCTAATTATTTTGTGTTTTGTTTTACATAAAGTTTGAACTTTAAGACATGAACTCATGCATTCTACCCTTGCTTCACAGAGCAAGGATTTTGAGCTTTCAATTTGTGTGGGCCAAGCTGAGCCAGGACCATAAGAAAATATAATATACTATCTACCGATGAGCCATATTCCAGAATAGTGCTGGAAGCTTCTTGTAGCCATTTGATAAAGTTCCACCTAATGCTAGATTAGCTTTAGGGGTCAACAGTCCATAGACTGCTGAAGGGCATCTTCTTCTTTCAGATGCTGATACATTATCACACATTATTTTAAATAATACAGTTCAGTTTCTCTGATCACAGGAATATCCTACCTTTCCATTCGCAAGTTGTTATAAACTGATATTTTAGAACATGTATAATCAGTTCATCATTATGACTGCCTCTAAGTCAGGCAAAAGCATAAAATTTGCCCAGGCTACTGTAAGAGTTGAAATACCATGTATATTCCAATTGTATGTTTTATCGCTGGATTAACTCTGCATTTGATGTCTTCAGTTCACAAACATACATTCACTTTCTCTCTAATGTTGCATACACCAACATGAGCACATGCACACATGTGCATGCATACACCAATCCACAAACGTTTGCCCGTATCAATGGGACTAATTGGGCCTAATCTGAAAAAGGAAAGAAGATATACCAGAATTACCCGAATGTCCTCTGGATCCAAGCTGTGCTCACTCCAGGCTGAATTGATACTGCTGTTCAGGTAGGATCCAGATCGGCCCATATCTAGCTCATCTTCATATGCTTCTGTAGCAATATCATCACGTGGATTATTGCTTGAATGTGAAAACTGCAATAGATATTCATTATGAGCTATAGGCATTAACCCACTGTAGACATAGTACAATAATTTTCTAAAGGTGCTAATACGAACATCATTTCTTCAGTTTGATAAATTCATTCACTAAACACTTTTCAGTGATTTGTGGCTATATTTTTGTTTTGTTTTCCATGTTACAGGCTAGAGCTCTCAGTGAGGCAATGTTAGCACTTATTCCCTCTCTGACTCCAAGTTCCTCCCTTGTTTATTTCCTAGGTGCTCAGTATTAACTTACATTACTCTGCTTCCATGATATGTTTGCCTTTTTGAAAATGAAAATAAATGGAAGAATCCAAAGAAATGTTACCTAAGAGCAGCAATGTAGACCCACTGGCAGATGGATGGGAGGGTTTTTTGGTTGGTTTGTTGGAATTTTTTTTTTTTTTTTTTTTTTGAGCAGTGGGGTCTCCTGTGTTTGTCATTTTGTCTCATTTAGAGGAGGATGTATTTCATCTAGGGGCATAATTCATACTAGTGACAGGGATGTGACTTTCCGCATACTCCACATAGGTTCCCAAAAGTTACTTTCAAAATAAACAAGATATCTGATTCCAGTTTCAATTCTGTCATTGATGAGATCTTGGACAAGATATGAGATCACTCTGGAGCACAGTATCATCTTGGCCTAAAGAGTTCTGGGGTGAATGGTATCTAAATTTAAATGCAAATATTCACTGAAATTAACACATTTTTCCTCAAGATCACCATTATTCTCAAGTTCCTCCTTCTTTGTACTTTAGTTATTTCCATATGATTTTTTTTATTTCATGTGCTTGTCTCTAAGTGCAAAAGTCAGGAAGAATGTTGGGTAAAAGATGGAAAGAGAAAGAAGAATCAAAACAATGTAGCCACACATGAACAATATGTAAAATAAGGAACAGTTATGTGAAAATTATTTGCTGAAAATAAAATAATAGCTAAGAGAACATGGATTCTCTTCTCCTAGATTATCACTGGTTCAAATATTTCTTTCAAAAAACTAACAATGGTGATACAGAGATACCTTAATGTCAACTAGCATGGTAAAAATGTATCTGAAATATATGTGAAGCAGCAATTGTCTGCTCAAGTAATATGCATGTTTTGTAACTGAAACTGACTCAGAAATGGAACCTTTCCTTCCCTCTTCTGTCTACTCTTGTGAGACTCACAGGTACCATGAACTTTGGGCTATAAATGATAAATATGATGGAATCCAAAGTCTCATGGGATACTAACTAAATCATCTGGAGATTGTTTGTAAGAATGGAACTGTTTTTATTTAGCAAAACATTGGAGATAGTCATGAGTTCAAGAAACAGCATCAAGTGTGACAGAGATTAAGGATGTAAGTCAGTGCTAGAGTATCTTAGCGTGTGTAGGTCCTAGGATCCCTCCTCCCCAAAAAAGTCATTTGTCAAAAATATGCACTTCCTGCTTTGTTATTTTTTCCTTAGGACTTTATCCAATTACTATTTTAAATATTTATCTTATTTGTTAATCTTTTCTGTTCTCCAAACCCCACCTCCTGAATATATATGTTCCATGAAAGCACAGACTTTTATCTGTTCATTATTCTTACTATAAGGATATAGAACAGTATCTACCAAAGCCGCCCAATATTTTGAATTTATCTTTTTATTGAAATATAATTCACGAATTAAAATTTACAATTTTAAAGTATATGATTCAGTGTTTGTTTCTGTGCTCACAAGGTTGTACAACCATCATCAATTACTACTTAATCCCAGAATATTTTCAAAACCTCTAAAAGAAGCCTTGAACTCATTAAGTTATCATTTCTATTCCTCCTTCTCCCTGTTGTGACAACCACTGGTCTACTTTCTGTTTCTCTAGATTTGCCTATTCTGGACATTTAACATAAATGGAATCATATCATATGTAGCTTTCTGAGTCTGGCTTATTAATCGATCATAATGTTTTTAAGGTTTGTCCAAGTTGTTGCATGTGTCAGTATTTCATTCCTTTTTATTGACAAATAATATTCTATTGTATGGATATACTGTATTTTATTTACACATTTATCAGTTGATGGAAATTTAAGTTGTTTCTATTTTTAGGTTATGAATGATGCTGCTATAAACATTCATATGCAAGGTTCTTGTATGAACATATGTTTTCAATTCTCTTCAAAGTTCAATAACTATTTATTGAACGAACAGAGTATCTATCCATCTAACAGATGTATAATGATATTATGCAAAGTATTGAAATAATATAGTAATAACATTAAGATAAATTGTAGTAACACTAATATATGAAACTATGGCTAGTTAATGTAAATCAAGTAGGGAATAAAATAGGTATTTTGTTCTGTTTATAACTGGACTTTGCAATCTGGCTAAAACAACATTTTAGTAAATTGTGAGAATTGAGATAAAGTCTAGAATGAAAGACAAACCACAACTCTGATTTCAGCCATGCTAATGTTATATTGTACAGCACTGATAAAATAAATAATGTTCTATTATTGTGTTTGTATGTGCATAAAAGAGAAAAATAATGGTCTTTCTCTAATTTTTATAATATATCTTCTCATAAAACTCCAATATTTTATTTTATTCCAAGTAGATTTACTGCTATCATGACATAGATGTGGAAACTGAAACAAAGAGATCAAAAATCTTGGCTAACATCATAACAAACAGCTAGTTTATATTGTAGCATAAGTACAGAAATCCTGTCTTCTGAGTCCTGGCCTGTTGTTCCCCTCATTTCATTATGCTGCCTGGATAAGATTTTGTCAGAATCTATCATTATTGAGATTCTTCTATACATAGTTTTATAATTATTTCCATTTATACAAAGTTCTCTGAATGTTTTAAACACGATACTTCTCTGAATATGAATCTAAAGAGGATTCTTAGAATAGTTCCTTTAAAAATTATCTTGATATTATAGCTACAATGAAAGCCACATAACCATAATAATTAAAACAAAAGTGGAAATCAAAATATTTGTAAAAGGATGATCAATTTTGGTATAAAGTAAGGCATTTAAAATTATTTAAGATGTTTTATGAATCTAAAAGCATACACAGTTTCTAAAGGAAAGAGTTTTTAAAAACTGTTTTTTACAGTGTCAAGGAAATATCCATGCTTCCCTTTGTCTGTTTTAAAAGGAGCAACAATTCCATGCTCTTTTAAAATAATTGGCTTGCAATAAAAATAAAATGTTAGAAGAATACCTTTGGAATCAAAAGCAACCCAATGGTGACTGTCACAGTCAAATGAGTGTGTGCAAAATACAGCATCAACATCCAATCAGACTGAAGTCTTGAGGCAAGAACAAATCTGAAAGGGGAATTATTCAAGTTAGCAACCCAAAATTAAGATGTCTGCTTAAAACACTAGGATATTTGAAAAATCTTTTGCTCAGTTTATTTTTAATTTTTTAAAATGTTTCTGTAGCATTATCTTTTCATCACAGGAAGAATAAGGGTTTGAGTAACGTTTACTGTATTCATAAGACATAAACACTATTTATTATTTGAGATTATCATTACTAACAGAATATATGCATACATATGTGCCGCATATTTACAAGATTATTATTGTATGTAAGTTGACTTTGCAAAACGAAAACAGTAAATAGACATGAATTAAAGAAGAGTAGGTTACAAACTGGTGGTTTCAGGCAAATTTGGGTTACAAAAGACATTCCAAATAAGTCCTAATTCTAATATTCTTTAGTTAAAAACATTAATTAGAATTAAGGTAAAAAAGAGTGGATAGTTATCTGTCTTTGTGAATGATCAAAGGTTTAAACAAAGCAGTGGAAAATTAACATACTAATAGTTGGTAAGATAAAACTTTTAAAGTAAAATTTTTAGTTGTTCTAAATTGTCACATTGTCCTAAATAACTTAAAGTGTAATATTTAATTATCATCTTACTGAGGATTTTGTAAAGCTATGTTCTGAGTCAGGGAGGAGGAATTCAGTACCAAGGTCTACTCTGGTAATTTTGGATTATATTTGTAAATTAATAGATTCACCAAAGCTTGTGTTTTTTGATGACTCATCCTTATGCAGAAACCAGGGGGTTGCTTTGTAAGATTTTTTTTTTTTTTTGCAATTGCATCCAAATGTTATCCTATCTACTATTTACCCATAAAATCTAAACATGAGATTTTAGTCCGCTGGATTTAGAAAATTAGAATTTTGTTTCAATAGTATACATAATCAAATTTGAAAGGTGAAGAGTCTATGAAAATGCTCATGATTTATAATCACGAAACAAATGTATATACTTGGCAAAAAAGGGGAAGAAACTAACTCTTGTATCTGTGTTATATCACACTCATGACAATTTTGTTAATTAAATTAATATTATTAATATTTAAAACAAAATTGTCCTGAAGAGGATTTATTCCTCACTTTCACCTTCTCCTCACCTTTTAGGACATTATACTAAAATGGAAGTGCAAAAATTATCCAAAATTGGGAGTGATTTCTGGAGATGTAAAGAAAATAAACTTGTAAAATACACAAGTTCAAAAGGCTTATGCTATCTCACATATTATTAGAAAAATTTTTCTGGATTAATTACCATCTTTTCTAACTCCTTTTTGAGACCACTGGTCTTACATTACACATGGCTTTCAATATGACTTAACATTCTCTCTGTTCATGGATGATATACTTTTTATTAGTTCTTTTTAGTTATACATGACATACTTTTGACAATTTGTTTTCCTAGGTCATGTGAGATTATTTTTAAGGATTAAAATAGGGTCATCATATTTAGCAACAAGCTATAGTCTCCGAAGCATGTAAGAATATGAGATTTTATATATACATATATATATAACATAGCTAATAAGACATATCTAGAAAGAATGGTGGTTTTATTGTATATATTTTAAGTTAAAATAGTGAATCTTCCAAAAATAATTGAAATATACTTACAATAATTACCTTCAAATTAATGAGCTTTAAATTACTGCAGTTATAACTAGAAACATCTTGAGAAAAATCAGATTTTACAGTGGTTAAAAATAAGCAAAGGAGCTGAACATACTAGGAAAAGGTCTTCTTCACTTTTACACTTAGTTCTTTGATATTAGCCTCTTTTTGTATAATCTAACAATTTGGTAAGAATGCAAATAAATCTATATATAATATCTAGTTGTTTTAATCTATTTATATGTGCATGTATATATAGGTACATATACACACATACAACTTTATATTTTGCACAGACAAGAAAGATGTTATATTAATAGAGAATATCTTTTCTAATGTTGGAAGCCTTATTTAATATTATTTCATTCAAGAAAATTACCAAAATAGACCCAGTTGGTTTAAATTATTATTGTGTTATTGCTTCTTACTCTTGGAACTATAGGATAGATGAATTAAGTCCATGGGTAACTATGATGTTGTGCATACTGCATACTTGATTTCTTTAATTATCATTGCCTATTACTTGCTTCCTAACCACTCCTCCCCAAATCAACATTTTGCAGATTTACTGTGTTAAACTATAATTCAAATTCCTTGGTCCTTTATGGCTGTAAAATACAACATTATTATAAAAACAGACAAACATAAAAACATCTAAAAGTTGCATACTAATATGTTAACAATACATATCTGTAAGTGGTCCAACTAAGAGGTTTACGTTTTTCCTTCATCTAATAATTTTTCTGTAATGACTACCTATTATCTTTTTACTAATTTTTTAAAAAATATATTTAAAGCATAATTTACCTTGCCTATATTTGAAAGGACCTGGGCCAGCTTACAGTTTGACATTTACTGAAAAATAAACTTGATGGTGAAAACTGTACAGAGTACATCTAAAGAATAAAAAGATATTTATGTAACTGATTTTAACAGATTTAACTTGGGCAATTAATTTGCTTCTAACAAAGTTAGCAGCTTAATGTGGGGCCAAAGTGGAAAACATTTTGTACTGCATAGTCACATGCTGATGGTAGAAAACATTTAAACTTATCAGGAATAATATCTTCTTTCAAGTTTGTAAATATTCAGATGATGATTAGATCTCGAAACATGTGCTTGATGTTCTGGAAACAAAGTACAAAAAAGCAACTTCACTTGGAAGATAGTCTTTATCTTGGAGAAATTAAAAGTGTCTTGGAGATCTGGAACTGTGACATGGTTTCTTCTGGTGCTCCCTACATTCTGGACCAAAGGTGTCCCTTTTCAGATGCTGAAACTCTAGTTTAAGAAGAGCATCCCTCCCTTTGTGTCTTTATGATCTCATGTTTTCATTCTCATCCTTCCTCCTTCTTCTAATCTGTTTCTCTCCTGTTTTTTACTCTCTCTTGACAGGTAAGACAAAACTAGGAACCCAGTTTCTCTGATTCCTGTTTCCAGAGTAGTCAGATTACAGACATCTCTTTTTTTTTTACTGAAAAGTTTAAGAAGCATAGGCTGTGCCTGAGTCCAAACTGCCCCCTGGCATCATTATTCCTAAAAGTGTGAGTTAATATTTTCTGACTATTGACTAAAGCGATAAATAAGCATCCTGAGAAACCCACACAAGTTCACAGCCTCCTGCCCCCAGCCTGATTCCCACTCTCACTGATTTCCAGGGACATCTGAATGCCACCAAAGGAGTTGAAAACCAAAGAAATGGGATTTTCTCTTTCCACCAAGGACAAAGACATTCGTAATTTCTAGTTACATTCTTAAGCGTGTCCTAACTTTCAATATCTGTCAGGCAATTGAATGACATTTTGTGTTGCTTTTCAAGTAACAGGATTCTTTTTTTTTGTTTTTTTGGTTCCACCCTCAGATTTTCATTTCATTTTAAAATATGAAGCAAAGGAAATTCTCAGAAGAGAAGTCATTTTTCTCACTTCATTTTATGCCACTTTCTTGCATCTTCATATTTACCTGCTACAGAGAATGCGTGGGATAATACGAAGGAAAGGCCTGGACTATACATTCTTACCCCAGAAAATCATGGCTAAAATGTGGTTATGACAGAGCCCCATTGTATGCAATAATCCAGTCACAGGATAGAAGATTTTTTTCCTTTGTTTTTGAATTCAGTAGAATTCACACATAAACTGTCTATTTTTTTCAGATTTTGAAAGTATAAACCACTATGTAAAATATGAATAAAAACAGATGGGTTATCTATATCTGATTTATAATTATATGTGCATTGCTTTATATCTTCATAACAAATAATATCATATATATACACAATATTCCATAAGGGGTTTAACATAATACAATATCATTGAGTTAACCTTCAAAATGAATGAAGAAAAAAAGCAATATTAGAAGGAACAGAGTGAAAACAAAACTATTCATTTGCATTTCTGGAACAAATGAGTCAACTTATAAAACACTACCCTTCCTAAATATTTCCATTATGCATCTTATCCAATTTTTCTATTTAAATTAAACTGCAACACATCAGAAAAATAAAACAGCCATTTACTAGCTCTACAGATCACTTGCCTAATTGTATGGAATATAGCGGAGATAATGAGCTCATTGTGAACTGCAACAGCCATATAGCGTGGCTCATGAAATGCTGATGGGACTGTCCGCACTGCATAGCAGAGATAAACACCCCACAAGAGGAATAAAAATTCAGCTGTGAGAAGAACAAACAATTTTCCATTAGTTTCACAGGTGAACAAAAATAAAATATAAGTTCTTTAGCATGCATTTGGTCTGTCATAGAAACAAACTTAGAAATAGATGTTTGCAAAGTGTCATTCACATATAAGTACAGATACTGCATATTTATTTTTTAAATTTTATTTAACATATGGATCTTTTCAAAGGTATACTTTGTCATCATTTTTAACAGCATTTGAATTCTCAATTTTATTTTTGCTGGTATCTGTGTTTTTCCTAAAATATTTGTAAAGTAATTTTCCTTATCCCCAACTTAGGTTTAAGATGTTCATGGAAGATCCTGGTCTTAAGAAAGTTATCAAGGCAAAAAATAAAAAGCTTGTAATATGTTTATATACAGCTCCTAGGAAGTTAAGTTTTTATTGCACTGAGCCCAAGTTCAGCAAGTAAAAATATCCATTGCCAGAAATGTGAGAACATAGGTTGCTGAACATTCAGTGGTATATTTTATAAATGAAACATTGTTTCTTCACACACGACAGAAATCATATCTCTTGTGGGTGGTGTACTGAAAGAGTTAGTAAAATTCACAATCACCTTGTTTGACCACTGAAGCCAGAGGAGAGAGGCACAGCATGGCAGCTAAGAATAAGGACTTCAGAATCATATTAGATGTTATTTCTGAACCTGGCTCTATCCCTAACTAACTATGAGTAATCCTAGGTGATTTACTTAACCTCTGTGGTGATGGTTAGTTCATCTGGAAAATGAAGATAATAAAAGTACATACCTCCTAGGATTATTTGTTAATTAAATAAAAATTCATATAAAGCAACAATTTCTGACACATAGTAGTTGTTAAATGGTTCTTTTTAAAAAATTTTTTTTAGTTGTTGAGGGACCTTTATTTTATTCATTTTATTTATATGTGGTGCTGAGAATTGAACCCAGTGCCTCACATGTGAGGCAAGTGCTCTACCACTGAGCCACAACCTCAGCCCCAAAGGGTTCTTATTATTAAACTTCTCATATGACTTTTTTTTCAAATTAAGCATTGCAATAATTTTTAAAACCAGTAAGTTCTAAAACCCATTTGATCTCCGTGACATAGCCTTATTGGAAGAGAGAATCTAAATACTAAGAAGAAAGCTCTAATTTGGACAAAATATCTAACCCAAGGCATTACTTACATGTAGCCTTCTTGTATACTAAAATGCTGATCTCCATTCAAAACATTGATCATCCATCCAAAAGCCAAGGTTTTATCTGCTAACATTTCAGCATGTTTCTATCGTTAAACATTAGGAAATGTCCCAAGTATCTAAAAATCAAGCTACTCAAAACCAAAAGCCAAAGCAGGGGGTGGAGTGGACATGACTCTTCAAACTCTCTATGAGATTTAGCATCAATCAAAATTATTCACTATGGTTACCACAGGCCATATGGTGTGAATGTTGTTTCTAGTTAAGCTCTAATGGGTTGAATGAAGAAAATCAACAAATGTCTTCACATACAGTTTCCTTTTCCAGCTCTCTCTGTGGTACTACTCTTGCCTTCTGTAACCAGGTTTGAAGTTTCAGAGCTACCTTTCACTTCTACATTTCTTTTTTTTTGTTATTTTTCATATTTATTGATTTCTCTCAAGGAATACAATTATAATCTTTGTCTAAGTCCCTATCAGTTCACTTCTTATTTGTTGAAATTATTTTCCAAGGGCCCCTACAGCTGGCTTCACCCTGTACTTATCCTTTCATCATAACAATGACAAGTTCATTTTTCTGAAACTCCATTTTGATCATATCAAGGTTTGTCCAAATCTCTGCTTATCCATTTGGGTTAACCTAATCTCCATTAGGAGAAAAGGCTGGAAATAACTTCTGTTCCCAAAGGAAGACTCTAAGGGGGTTATTGAGACACACATGTTCTTACTTACAAAACTCAGGCTTCATGTTAATTCCTCACATTGCTTGACTTTATCCTTTTTTACTTACATATTTCTTAGATCATGACTTCCTGTTTCTCTGAGCCTCAGCCTTTAGTGAAGCATCAATTGCATCTTCATTCAGAAATCTTCAAAGGCTCACTATTATTATTTTTACGAATGCTTCATCCTGGTATTTGTAGCCCTCTATATGACTTCATACTACATATTTAACATGATCTCCCAGTGTTCCCCACAACATCCACCTTTGAGCTGACCTATGATGTCTCATTGTCTGCTAAATACTCAAAGGTTGCTCTTACCTGTGAGTCATGGCTCACTCTATTTCTCCCATTAAAAATTTCCTCTTCACTCAATTTCCAAATCTTAGCCAATTTTTCAATATACAAACTCAAGTTTCACCTCCATCACAAAGCTGCCTGCAATGTTTTTAACCTACACTGAATTTTCTTTCCATTAATCTCTTATTTTTTTAACTATCTATATAACGCAAAGCAGAGAATAATGCCATATAATACATAACTGAGAGAAAATTTTTCAAGGGGTCTTATTAGTCAACATCCTCCTCTAATCACTCCAACTAATTATGGTCTCTTTCAGGGCAAGAATTGAGTCTTCCAGTGATTTTTTTTCTCCCTTGTCCTACACAGGTGATAGGAACAACATGGAGCCCAAATAGATAAGTCTTAATTAATATTGGCTGAACTGAATGACTCTGATACTAATTTCATGTTTAAATCATCAGAGCCATGTAGATGTTATATGTAACCTTGCCACTCCATATAACATTGTAGGGCCTGTTGAAGCAAAATAAGCAGGAAGCTGTTAGACTGGGGTTGTTGCTTCACCTGGAAGCCTCATGGACTCTTACATAAGTCAACTAAAACAATTTAGAGGCATTCTTTGTAACTGATTAAATTTGAATTGAACTTCAGTCAATAACAGACAGCTAACTAGCTGATGCATTCTATAATGTGGGCCCTCCTTTGCAACCATACCCAAATAAGGCAAACGCCTAACTATGGCCAATGAAGTAGTTTTTTTATTTGCTTCTGTGTTTAGTTCTATCCTCAGGCTGCTGTTGTGAAGCCTACAACCTCCTTTTGGTTTGGGTGCTTCCTGATTCATGAATCATTCTTTGCTCAAATAAACTCTGTTAAATTTTATTTTTGTTTCTTATGTTTCTTTTAACCAGACTAAAAATGATCTAAAGATGATGCTGGCATTATTACTAACATGACAACCTCTATTTACTGACACACAACAAGTGTGGGGTACTGTACTTGGCAGAAAAGAATGATGAATGCAAAATACTATTAAGAAAGAGTGTTGGGGCCAGACACAGTGGCACATGCCTGAAATCCCCCGTTCCAAGCCAGCCTCAGCAAAAGTGAGGTGCTAAGCAACCCAGTGAGACCCTGTCTCTACATAAAACACAAAATAGGGCTGGGGATGTGGCTCAGTGGTCGAGTGCCCCTGAGTTCAATCCCTGGTAACCCCCTCACCCAGAAAAAAAGAAAAAAGAAACAATGCTGGAGAATGATATGGGCCACATTATATTGTTACATTGTGTGCGTGTACAAATATGGAACAACAAATCCCATCAATATGTATAACTATAATGCATCCATAAAAAATGTGGAAAAAAAAGTGGCACAAAAAAACTGCTTCAGTGAAAGGATTTACAGGTAGCTCATTATGAAACAGATTCTTCCGCCAGTTATTGCAGTGTTTATATGTTATATCAAAGATTCAAAAAAGGAAAGTCATTATAAGGTTAATCAGTGTGCCACAATGGAGAATGATATTTAAAACTATGAGACAAAATATTTCTCATAATAGCTAAGGTGAACATTAAAATCATTTCATTAACAATATCAAACAATATGCTCTAACTGAAAAACAATTTATTATTCAAAGTACCAATTAAACTAAAACTGATATATAAAAGTGCTTAGGAAAAAAATCAGTTTCATATAATAAACTTCAGACTAACACTGCAATTAGTGAAGAAAATATGCAGATGTTACCGAATTTTGCAATATTTTTATGTGGGAGTTGAAATATGTGTTATGCTTCTGCTTTAGAAATAATTTCTGGTGTTAAATGATTTTGATGGGAGGCATGAGTATAGTTAAGAAGGGAACTGCATTTATATTTAAAGATCCAAATAAGGCTTTTAGAAAACCAAGGTATTTTATTTTTAATCTATAAGGGATAACAGTTTAAAAGTTAACTACCATAGCCTTTTAAAAATTAATATACCATAATAAAAGTAATTTCAAGTTATTTTTTCCAAAGGTCTGGGGCAAGCAAAGAAGTAGGAATTAATATCAGTTCTGTGACACTGAAAATGTCCCAGCTCTGTGATCTTAAACCACCCACAAGGACCAAGATGAAAACAACTGCAAAGTACAAATGTCACTCAAACTGTGGTGCCTTGTTAGCCACCTTGCAAAGGCATTTTGTATTAATAACATTGTATCCTCCTTATCCTCTTCAAAATTATTTTAAGAAAGCATAAATAAATTCATAACTGATAAAACACTTGGGTTTATTCCACTCTTCTTTCTTTTCTCTAAATCCTATCTACTTAGAAAATTCATGAACAAAGTAAAAAATTATTTATGATTCCATCTAGGATGGCCTACTTTCATTTTTTTCTTTTAATAGTGTGGATAGCTCAAAGGTTATCATTAAGCATTAAGCTGAATAACTTCAATAATTTTTGAGAAAATCTCAAATTCCAGACTTTTAGGACTAAATGGGCATATGGAAGTTTATATGAGGATAATAATGAGGTCACATGAATTAAAAAATGTAAATGATATTTGATAGGGTTTTAAAGTTAGAAGTGACTTCATCAGAGCATGTAGCGCGAAGTGACACTTTTGCAAGTATATGTGGTGTGGGGGGGGTTGGTTAGTGAGCTGCAGTTACTCTGCTGACCTTGACCTCAGTTGATTCAGCTTTGACATAGAGAAGTATACAGAAAAAGGTGGACTTGCAATATATTTCGTCACCAGGACAATGGAGGCTGAATGTCTATTCTTTTTTCAGCTTTCTGGAAGCAGGGAGACACAGGGATGGGCAGAGCTGGGTTTCAAGACTTGCCTGTAGAGAAGCTCATCCCCTTCCACTTGCTGGGCTCAGTGAGGAGCAGAACAGGGCCTACAACTCTTGTCGCCTGGTTCTTGGTAAGTGCTCCCTAAATTATATCCGTGGGCTGAGGGCTTCTTTCTCCCTTCCTTCCTTCCTTCTTCCCTCCCTCCCTCCTTTCTTCCCTTCCTTCTTCTCTTCCCTTCCCTTTCCTTTCCTTTTCTTTTCTTCCATAATATTTCTTTCTTGTCTTCCATATTTCTTTCATTTCCCCCTTCCTTATAATATTTCTCATAATATTTCTTCCATAATATTTCTTTCATTTCCTCCTTCTCTCTTTCCCTCCCTCCTTTCCCTCTTTTTCTTTCTTTCTCTCTCTCTTTCTGTCTCTGCCTGCCTGCCTCCCTCCCTCCCTTCCTTGCTCTATTACTAATAGAGGCAAAGATGAAACTTCGGAAGTATTTTTTTCAAGCAGCAATTGTTTGTAATTTAAACTAATATGTTAATTAGAATTGAATAGCCTGTGGTAATCAGAGTTCTACTTGAAAGTGGTTTTTTGTCCCCTCCATTGATCTGATTGCATGGTTAACATCTGTTGGATGTACCAGGAACTGTGCTAAATGCATTCTGTGTTATCTATATTTGTGAAGGTTTTATTATAGAACTTTTAACTCCTTTGAAAAGGAGGGAGATAAAATTCTGAATGCTGAAATTTCAAGCTTGGATCAGAGACATTTATGGAAATACTGAGGAATAATGTGGTTAGTCAGTCACATAAAGATTGTAAGTCAGATGGTGACCTGGTTATTCTATTCTCTTACCCACTCATTGCTAGAGAACTCTCTGAGGCAGGACTGCTGTGACCAATCACACATTTTTAGGTTCACTTTTCTTTATTGCTTTTTTTCACATATTTCTAGAGCTTGGACCAAGTTTTTTCCCCACAGACTTTACTGTATTTTAAGTGGTAAGTGTAGAGAAAATAGGCTTTTCTCTGTCTTTCTGGCACATACATTTAGAAATTTAAAAGATTGATATGGGGTGACAGAACTCTGGTAAAATCCAGAGACTTCAGAGCCTATGGATTCTACCTAGGGTTTCACAAGGGAGTTGTGCTATAGATCTGAAAGTCCCCCAAAGGCCCTGTGTTCAAGGTTTGGTGACCAGCCTGTGGCACTATTAATAGGTGGTAGAATCTTTAAGGGGCAAGGCCTAGTGAGAGGATTTAGTCATTGCGATCATGCCCTAGAAGGGAATTGTGGGACTGGAGTTATATCCCAAGATAATCCCCACAATTATGACAAGATATCTTTAACTTCCAAAATTAAGGTATTAATAAATTATCCTTTCTCTCTGTACTTGAGCATTATATAACTGACTACTCCTCAAAGAAGTAGAACATTTTTCAGAAGAGGTGATATATAAGTAAAACAATAACCCCTAACACCTCATTTGCTTTGAAAGCAAATAAACGAGCCCTTGAAAAAGTAGATATAGTTTCTAGTGATATAGTCCAAGCCAAGGGAAACTGTTAGAGGGGTCAAGAATTTATCCTTTGATTAAAAATTTTAAAAATATTTTAAAATAGTAAAAAGTAATGCAGCATGGATGAAGGCTTAGGGTACATTAGAGTACAATAAAATAAAATGTATGTAATAAACCTTAATCAAGAACATTAAGACAGATGAAGTCTAATATATTTTCCTCAATACTCATTAAATGGCACTTATTTTATATCTCATCTGTCATAATGTCACCTAATCTTCTAAGATAATTAAGTGTTTAAATCCTTAGAAACAATAGCTATTTCAGAATTTCCCTTACAACACCGTAAAGGAGTTACTATATTTGTCTCAGTTCCTTCTAAACATTGGCATATGACTAATTAAATTACTGAACACCATATCTGTTACATGAATTTAAAATATTATATCACGAGGGAAGAGTACAAAGAAGAACATATCAATGAAGAAGAAATGAAGATCATATTTTATGTAGTGAAAATATTCCATGTAAAATTCACGATACTTCTGCCTAATTCCTAAAGTCATGACTTAGACCCTAGTTCCATCATCCATCTCTTTTAGTTTCTCTAACTTCTTACCTGAATGGAAACCTGGTTCTGGCTAAGGAACTGCACTCACTGTAGCCCTCTCAAGCTGTGCATCTTCATTCTGTCCGGAGTGACCTCCCTCATGGATGGGAAGTAGGATCAAGTCCCTCTTGCTCTCTGTGTACCTTTTCCCAGAATTATTCAGAATTATGTATAAAAAAATGCCCATTGCTTTTCATAGTTCCCTCCTCACTAATGGAAAAAAAAAATCGCTATCTATTAAATTTTTTTCTCTGAAGGAAGGCAGAATTTAGTGGAAATATACATTGCTTAATGATGGGGATGTGTTCTGAGAAATGTGTTGTCAGGCAATTCTGTCATTGTGTGAACACCATGAAGTGTACTTACACAAGCCTACATGGATAGGTCAGTGACGACGTGGCCTCTTGATGCAGTCAAGAGACTCAGTAAATGAGATGCATAAAACTGTTTTTCAGGTAACAGAGCATAATAGTTTGCAGTAAACTTTAAATATAAGGAGTATACTTTAAAAAAAATGAAAAGTTTTTTATAGTAAATATATAATTCAGCAGCTGTCATTTAGGATCATTATCAAATTTTTTAGGTTCTGTGCATAGTGGTATACGACAAATGACTGGCAGTAGAGTAAGTCTGTTCACACAAGCATCCCTATAAACACATGAGTTATGTGCTGCAGTGTGATGTATGAGGGCTACTACATCAGTAGGTAATAAATTTTCAGCTCCATTATAATCTTATGAGATCAACATTGTATATACAGACTATGACATCATTGTGTGGCATGTAACTAGACAATGGAAATATTCTGATATTGAAGAGTTATTGTAGGAGTAGTAGTTAAGCAAATGAATGGTCAGAATGGAATTCTTCAGTGAGTGATTTTGGAGGTAAGAGAGTTTAAGATGGCAGAAAGGTTATATAAAGTAGGAGAGATCACTGGAAAT
This sequence comes from Xerus rutilus, assembly GCA_028644305.1. Lineage (NCBI taxonomy): Eukaryota > Metazoa > Chordata > Mammalia > Rodentia > Sciuridae > Xerus > Xerus rutilus. The sequence continues at coordinate 17,094,445 of CM053410.1, forward strand.
CAAGGGATTAAAGTTTTGATTGAGAGCAGCACAGGTTTATATGTCTACTAAGATAATGTGTTGGAGAAAAGATACGAATAAGTATGGATATAGGAAGATTTACAGATAAATAGGCAAGGATTTTAAGATCTGATGGCTCTTATTTATTTTTTTTCAAATAGAGGTCATCTACAAAGAGAAAAGAAACATGGACAGTTTGGAGGTCTGAGGAAAGACATGAGACTTGAAATAATCATTATGGAAAATGTTCCAGTGGTCTTTCATCAGGGGAACTGTAAGAATGTTATGAAATAGCCAGAGTTGAACTGAGATTAGTGACCATTATGCTCCAGGAAGTTCATCTGAGTACTTCCTTGGAGTCAGTGGCTCTGTATGTTACAGAACCATGAGATTCACCTGGAGTGCTTATTAAAGCACAGATTGCTAGGCCCCAGGTCCCAGAGTGTCTGACTGAGAAAGTCTTGAATATGGCCCCAAACTGCATTTCTAGTAAGTTCTCTCGAGTGATGCTGTTCATGGAGCCATGCTTTCAGAATCACTGTTTTAAACCTTTCTCGCTTGTGATAATTCCAAAACCACATTCTGAATTTGGTACACTTCTCTTTTGTACAAAACACATTCTGAAAGCAATCAAAGTTGAATTTACTGATACCTCATATCACTTTCCTGCTTTTCTAAGTTCCTTTTAGATGTTTTCAGTAAACAGCCACCTAGCGCCATTTACAATGTATTTCAACTCTTTTCTACTGACACATTTCTTTCATTCCCACCCACCTCCATCTGCCACTATGCTATCAAATGCAATGTTCTTTATATCTTTTTATAATAGCCAAAACATTACCCATGGCTCAAGGGGCTTCTTTATAAAGATTCCTTGATTTTGGTCCAAACTTTTGCCTTCCTTGATGAAACTATGAATGATCAAGAGTCTTTGCCACCTAATTGTGCTGCTTAATAATTTGTAACAATTCTCATTTATTTATATTAACCAATGGTAAGCTGCTTGATGAAAGGCATAAGGCCTTTGAACATTGTATATCTCCAAAAAACTGTTCAACATAGCACTAGAGGAACTATAGGTGCCTAGTGAATCTTGTTAATTGTATATGATTCTTAGTTTTAAATAAAGTTTACATGAGACGGATTGCAGAATGTTGTTAATTTTATATTCCTACATATGTCTACATATAGAAATGTACACACTCTTCAGAGAGCAATAAACTTTAAAAAGGTCTTGAATACATCTTAAAGCCAATGTAAAAAATGCTAGGTGGATAGGCCATACTATCTGCTTGTTTGTGTTATACATGTATTTTGAGTTTGTTTTTTTTTTTTTAATAAAATGGCAGAAAACTAGTGGATTTTTCTTCATAGTAATACAAGGAAATGACTTTTCTTACTTTGGTTAACTTGCATTGAAGAGTATAAAATAAGGAGTCAGAGGTTTCTACTAAGTAGAAATTTTATATTAATTGACTTATTTTCATATTAAGACTAAAGCCAAAATCAGAATTGCTCCCTACCTTATTTTCTGCTTTATCTTCTGAGAGCCATATTGTTCAAAATATAGTGATCCGGGATATATATTATAATTATAATCCTTTCCTTTACATGTCCTCATTATTTCATCATTACAGATTCAGGTCCATAGGATTCTAAAATATTTTGCTAAAAAATATTCTACATTTGAATTGTAATCTAATAAATATATATTTTATTAGATATGTTTGTATCTAATGTTAGTATTTTTTGTATATGACCCTCAAAATTAAAGTTTGTTTTATGGTTTATTGAGGGAAGAACAACAAAATAACAAAGATTTTTCCTTTTGGGCTGGGGTTGTGGCTCAGTGGTAGAGTGCTTGCCTGGCATGTGTGAGGCACTGGGTTCGATCCTCAGCACCACACATAAATAAATAAATAAAATGAAGGTCCATTGACAACTAAAAAAATTTTAAAACAATAGTTTTCTTTTATTATTTTTTTGTATCTCTGTATTGTTTAACTCTGTATAATATCTCTGTATTATTTTTAAAAATATTGAGGTGCCAGAAAAGTAACCAGTATTTTTAATCTAAGTTCTGATGTGGTTCTTCTAAGTTCTCCAGTTTCTGTGCCACAAAACTCTTAGTACGCTTCCCCACTCCTCAGTAGCATGGCTTGATCTTTGTGTAATACTGAATCTCTGGAGAACTACTGACAAATTTTCTTTAGAGATAAGTATAGGAAAGAAAAATGAATCTGAAGTTTTGTAGAGGCAATTTCATCACAAAGAGTACCCTATATGCCAAATCTGATATATCATAGGACTAAAAGTATAGAAAAATATCAACTGGTTCTTATTTTTCCTTCCAAGTGAAGATAATAACTACTAGTAATCAAAATGGAGGGCAATTGATAAGCCGGAAAACAGAAAATCTCTTTGCACACAAAAGTTGCCTTTATTCACAGCAATTCTCAATTCTGATTTACCTGATTACATTATTTTTCAATAAAGCTACATACCTTTGAAAAAGAATGGAAATCTCCAGAAAAAGTTTGCATTTCACATGTCATCATAGTCATTTTCATGTTGTTCAATCAAAAACATATTAGGTAAAATTTCTTTACGTTTTGTGAAAAGATCTGGCAACACTTTAAAAAAGTCATTTTTAATGCTACTGAGAAAAGGAGAAGACAATCACATGGAATCAGTTATCACATACCAACTGCTGTCATGTAATCCCAGCGGTCAATGAGGCACATATTGAAGATGAGGTGATCAGATGTTTGCCCCTGGCCAATAAGTGAAATCTGCCTCTGCAAATTCTGGCATACTGATGAAGTCCAGCCAACGAGAAACCAGAATACTACCAAGAGTATTACTGCCAGCATCTTCATGACCCGGCCACCAGTCATGTATGGAATTCGTTGTGCTGTTCGTGATAGAAACACCTTCAAAACCCTGGAAATACAGATGATCAAATGTGAAAGTAAACCTAACAAAAATCAAAACTCTAAAATAAAATATCTTATTTTTCTACCTAAAACTTGAAACCACTAAAACTCACATGTACAGGGTTTAAACATGAGAAAAACCAGAAACGCTTAGTTCATACTTTTATTGAAATTTAGTTTACCTTCTAATAGTTAAACAAATATCTTTGTTAGAAGCCATTGGGTCAACAAATTCATATCTGATGAAATTCTTTTGAACATGTCTTATTATTTTAAGAAAAATCCTGAAGACTTTAGAAAAATCTGTAGAAAAACACTACCCAAATAACAGGATTTTTAGAGGATCAAAAAATAGTGCTCAAAGTAAGTAGTTGGCTTTTAAAATATTATATTGTCAAATTCTTCCTTGAACCAATTATTTGTTTTCCTAAGAGAATATTATTATTATTTTTTTTAAAGATTTTTTTTTTTAGTTGTAGATGAACACAATGTCTTTATTTTATTGCTTTGTATGTGGTGCTGAGGATCGAACCCAGTGCCTCACGCATGCGAGGCAAGCGCTCTACCACTGAGCTACAATCCCAGCCCCCTAAGAGAATATTATTAAAAGTGTTTTCTGGACAAAATTTCACATGAACTTCCTTCATATTACATTTATCACATTACCAAAAATAATGAGTAATTATAAAACAATAAGATAATAATTAAGCTCTAAGTTAATTGAATAAGATCATTGCAATAATGAAGAAGATAGGGATGACCTATAAGAAATGTGATTTTTTAAAAAATTTGGAGTATTTTCTGTATATATGAATCAAATAGCCAGTGTTAAGAACTATTGAATTAAATGATATTTTAGAATTATTCCTCCTTTAAATATTGTGGGAAGTCAAAATCTAACCTTTTTATAGAAATCCTCTATCCACTCATTCTTCACTTTCATCTATAGAATATTCTTAGCTGATTTTAACTCTACCTCCATTCTGACATTTTTTCACAAAATTTTGGTTTAAAATAAACCAACATACAGGGAGAGTCAATAAACTTATAAATCTAGGAAGATTCTACATTCATACTTCTTCCAAAACAATTTATATATTCTTATTCCTATTTAAAGAACCCACACATCATGAATCCAATGTAACTACTGCAACACAGTGTAGTAGATAACGCATTTTGGTGACTTAGGCTAGAAAGAGAACAAAAAAATCTAAATATCAGATCCATAGTCAAAGAATAGGCCTTATTTCAAAAAGAGCGGTGAATTATTACATACATTTCTCTAATGCCTTTTTGTTTAACCAATCTTATACATGAATTGACCAACTACTACTCCTATTTGCATAAGAAGTCTTTCATTGTAATTAGGGGATCAAAAGACTCAAAAGAACTCCACAAAAACGGCAGAAATATTTTGTAAATTAATATTTTTTTCAAGCTCTAGTATGATTTCTGCAGGAGCATGTTTCACTAGGCATGCATAACTATGAACATATAATCATTTCTGGTTATAACTGGATGAGTTCTAAATTGGGAATGACTAGGGCTCTCAACAGAGAAAACTTGACCTATTTTTCTGGTCTTCTATATTTTGTCTAGGGAAGAAAAATATTATTACAGATTCTAGCTTTACTCTTAATTAGAATATCTGAAAGATAATTATAATGAACAAAGTAACAATCTTGCATTAGGTATCGTGCTAGACAACAAGGGAAGCATAAGATATAATCCTTATCTTCTAGAAGCTTAAAATCTAACTCAAAATAAGTCTGAAATTGCTACCATATGAAACAGCACATAGTATGTGTTGTATGTAGCTAGTAAATCTACTAACCTAATAGAACATGTGGTATTTCATCTGAATCTTGATGGATATCAATATGTAGAAATGGGAGAAATTAAATAAGGTAGGAGGTATTCTAGTTGAAGAGAATCACAAAGTATAAAGCAGAGATATATAAGTTATCTTTGGGGATGGTGCGTAGAACTGATTGGCAGGCAGAGGAGTTTGGTCCCTGATACCCAAGAACTCATAGGGAATTTTCAAGTTACTACAAGGAATTTTTATCAGGTTGAAAACCACTGCCTTGGAGAAAAGTAGTTATTATCTATATTTTATTTCCATGCAAAAATGTAGAAAATCATTCATTTTCTGACACTTGAAGATTTTTACAATCCTCACTGAAACACTAAACCTCAAACAGTTAATAGAGGGTTCATTAAATAACTATTTCCTTAATCAGATGAACTTTAATTGCAATGTAAATCTATAAGATCCAATTTTGGTAATCCTTTAATCAACAAATGCCACATCTAAATTATCAGAAATGCTTATGTTTCCCACATGTCCCTTTGGGTATTTATTATACATCCTGAGAACTCAAGATTGTCACAGAACCCATAATCTCATTTCCAGAGATGAAAAAGCAAAGCCAAGCTGAAGCCCTCCTGAGTTTCCTATTATTGATTTTACTGGCTTTCAAATTATAGGAAATATATAATACAACTCTGCATTTAAACCTAAGTATTTCAGTATATTGGTTTTTGTGAAATGTGATAAGATGCACTTTTCTAGCACTATCTTAAAATAAAATGAGGAAATTCTGCTATACCTTTAAAATATAAGCACTTGTAAGTTTATACAAGCTCACTCCTAGAATACAAGCTCTAAAAAAGAATACTTAGACATGTATTTTTATGAAATACAGCTGTAAAAAGAAATACAGTCATTAAACTTCCAATATAGATGACCTTCCCACTATTTGTTCAAAGGTAAATCTTTAGGAAACCATCTGTTCAGAAGACTTACTATTTCTGAAGAAGCATATATGAGAAGACTGCTAGATGTTTCCAGAATTTATAATTAAGGCATATTTAAAGTATAATTTTAGCCCTCATTGTTAATAATAGATAAATTCATGGAAATCATGCTAAAATGATGAAGAAAAAGTACAATCCAAGAACTGCCTATCACTATACTTATCTGCCACTTCTTTCTCACTTCTTACACATTTCTGGTTTGAACACATTACTATACTGTGAGGACTTGGACTTAGGTTATTAATTAACGTATGCATATGCAATTGGTACTGTTCATTCCTTATTTTACTTGATCTCTCTCTAGCTTTTGGCATGATTGAAGTGCACAGCTTCCTTTGTGTCACATTATCCTGATTTTCTTCCTGTCAGCTCCTTTTTAGTCTCTATTGCAGATTCCTCTTCCTCAGACTTCCCTTTAAATGGCAGTGTTTTTCGAGGATCTCCTAAATGTCACAATTTCTATTCTTATTCTCCATATCACACCTAAACAACTCCATATGTTACCACATTTCATTTGCCAAGTATCTGCCAATGAGTCCTAAATCTATATATAATTCAGATCAGTCTCCTGAGCCCAATATCTATATACTCAATGGTCTACTGGACATGAGCAGGTCCCCAAATAAAATCAGCCCTCCTCCCCTTCTGCCCTCCTTCAACCCACTTTGCTCTCTTAGCCCACTTAGTGAACAGTGCTACCTAACCACACAAATCCAAAACCTAGGAATGAACTTTTATTTTTCTTCCTCACCCACATTCCAGCAATAAAATGAATCATCAATAATTTAATTTCTATGTCTTAATTACCTTTCAAATTCTATTTTCTCCATCCTCACTGCCACTACATAAATCCTGGCTACAGCCTTTTTCCTATGGTAGCTTCCTAACTAGTCTCCTTACTGGTCTTGCCCACCTTCAGTCCATATTCTGTGCTGAAGCTGCATGATTTTTCCATGTTGTACTTCTGATCATGTTGCTCCCATGTTTACAATCCTTCCATACGTATTCACTCAAATCATGGGCCCCTCTGTCCTATGTAAAAGGCTTTTAAATGTGGGTTCCTATTCATCTTGGTAGGACCATCTCTCATCAATTTCTTCTTCCCATAGTCCTGCAAATCCCTCTGGATTACATACAGGCATTGTTTATCTGAGCCTTTGCCCCCATCTTCCTGTCACTCTTCCAAACAATACAAACATAAAATTCAGCTAACTCCTACCTATCCCTTCATGTCTCAGTTTAAATGTTGTTTGTTCTAACCCATGGCTCCCAAATCAGTAGCACCAATATCATTAGGAAACTTGTTAGAAATGAGAATTCTTAGAGCCCATATGGACCTACTAATTCAGAAACTGAGGGAGGCTTAACCATCTATTTTAACTAACCTTCCAAGCAATTATGACAAAGATTTAAGTTTAAGCAATGCTGCTCTAAACTGTTTTTTCCTATATAGGAAAAAATGGGTACAGATGCCTTTCCAATAGGCTGCTCTAGCCTGCAAAATAGATTTTAGTTTTTATTATGTTTGCACCAGAATTTAAAGCTGCTAATAAGTTTTCCACTTTCAGAAGATTTGCATTTGTTTGTGACTTTGCAGCATCTCTTTTATTTACAAAAGGAATGAATATATACATTCCATATATTAATTTAATTGGAATAATCATAACATTCTGAAGTTCTCCATTTGAGTTTAAGTTCTATTTTTCTTCCTATCTTCATAGAAATTCAATAAATGCTTGTTATAAAAGTTATGAGGAGATAGATACCTATAGTGAATGTAAAGACATTCAAATCTTGACACCCCCCCCACCCCCAAAAAAAAGGCCTGGTGAGTAAACTGTACCAAAAGAGTTTCAGGTTGCTGTCTGTCATTCTGTTTTCAATAGTGACCAGTTCTCACATTCATCAACCTTTTCATCAATTTTTCAAAATCTAATTTTCAGAAGTAAACTAAAAATACTTTTCTGTCACTGGATGGATTGTAGGCAAGCATTATAAAGTACAGGCATCACCTGAACAGAAATAGGTTTTAGACATTTTTCACACATGAAGTTCAACAAGATTATTTTGATATATTATTACTGCTATTATAAGAAAGAAAATTCACAACTGAGTCTCCCAAATATGTATGCTTTTATCAATTTCAGTGATCTATTCAAGGTTTCATATTGCACATTGTTCTTCTTTTTCTCTCACCTTATTGTAGGTAGACAGAATAAAAAGTAAAAATGAAAAAGAAAGGAAGGGAGGGAGGGAGGGCTGGTTAAGTTGTAAGACTGTTATAGGTTAAATCTTAGATGTTCAGACCTGGAAGAAATTTTGGGATTATCTATTCTGATCCTATTAAAACCAGGAAAGAATTATGAGGGCTAGCAGGGGAGTCATTTATACAAAGTTATAGCCAGTGAGTAGCAGAATCACTAAAAAATGATCCTCTTACTCTCATGTGACTACCTTTTTCAATTATACTATTTTACCAAAAGAGAACTATTAGCTGGCTTAGAAACATGTTATTTTTTAAAAGCACATGAGTCTACTTTTCCAAACATGCCACATATCCACTACTTTTCCAAGTACTTTTCTCTATAATCCAGAGGTTCAGTCTTGATTATCATCCCTTTTATCTAAACTGATTCAAATCTCACTTATCCTTGTACATGGTTCAAGAATGTGACAGAATGGGAAACAAAAAAAAAAGAATGGAAAATCTGAATAGAGTCTAAGACACCTGTGGCATAGCATCAAGCATACCAATGTACGCACAATATAGGAGTCTCAGGAACATAGAAAAAAGAAAAGGATCTGGAAAAAATCTGACAAAATAATGGCTAACACACAAACACATCACCATCATCATCAACAACAACAAAATCCTAGCAATAAATCTAACCAAGTAGTGAAAGATCTTTACAATTAAAATTATAGAACAATGAAGAAAGAAATTTAAGACACTAGAAGATGGAAAGACCTCCTATGTTCATGGATATGCAGAATTAATATTGTGCAATGGACACATTACCAAAAGTAACCTACAAATTCAATATAATCCCCATTAAAATACCAATGGCATTCTTCACAGAAATAGAAAAAAAAATTTAAAATTCATATGGAAGAATAAAAAAACAGATTAGCTAAAACAATTTTAAGGAAAAAGACCAATGCTGCAGGCATCACAATGCTGAATTTCAAATTATATTATAGAGTTATAGTAACCAAAACAGCATGAACCTGGCATAAAAACAGACACATGGACCACTGGAATAGAAAACACAGAGGCAAACCCACACAGACACAGTTATCTTCTCGTTTATAAAGGTATCAAAAATATTTTAGAGAAAAGAGTCTTTTTAACAAGTGAGGAAGGGAAACTGGATATATGGAAGAATGAAACTAGATCCCTATGTTTCACCCTGCAGAAAAGTCAAATCAAAATAGATCAAAGACCAAGGAATTAGACCGAAAACTCCATAGCTGCTAGAATAAAGCATACGGTCAACATTCCAGCATATAAGATCAGGTAGCAACTTATTGGGAGGTCTCCTAAAGCTCAGGAAATATAATCAAGAATTAGTAAATGGGATGGCATCAAATTAAGATGGTTCTGAACAGCAAAAAAAAAAAAAAAAAAAAAAAAACCAAGAGTACAAGAGTGAAGAGAGAACTTATAATATCTGAGAAAATCTTTGCTTGCTACTCTTCTGACAGAAGACTAACATCCAGAATATGTAAAGGATGCAAAAGGCTTAACCAACAAAAACCAAATAACCCATTCAAAAAATGGTCAAGTGAACTAAAAAGACGTTTCTCAAAAGAAGAAATACAAATAATCGAAACATGAAAAAAATGTCCAACATCTCTAGCAGTTAGGGAAATACAAATCAACACAATGCTGAGATTTCATTTTACTACAAATAATAAAACTGCTGAGGATGCAGTAAAAAATGGAACACTTATACATTATTGGCAGAATTGCAAATTAGTAGAACTGTGTAAATCAGTATGGAGATTCCTCAGAAGACTAGAAATGGAACCACCAAATGACTCAGCTATACCATTCCTTGGTATTTATCCAAAAGAATTCAACTCAGCATACTGAGAAATACATGTATACGCATGTTTAGAGCAGTTCAATTTAGAACAGTCAAATTATAGAACCATCCTAGCTGTCCATTGACAGATGAATGAGCAAAGAAAATGTGGCATGGGGTTTTATTCAGCCATAAAGAAGTATTAAATTATGTTATCCTCAGGAAAATGGATTGAATTTGAGAACATCATGTTGAGTGAAATAAACCAACTCAGAAAATCAAAGGTTATATGTTTTTTCTCATTTGTGGAAACTAAAGATAAAAAAGGAGAAAAACAAAAAGGGATCTTGTAAACATAGAATGAAGCCCCATACAGTAGAGGAAGGGAATTAAGGAAGAGGGAGAAAAGAAAATGGTGTTACTGGGGAGTGAAATTGAACAAATTATGTTATGTGCATGTATAAACATTTCACAATAAATCCCACCATTATGTATAAATATAATGTGCCAATAAAATTTTTTAAAAAGTTAAGTTCCTTCTAAGAACACCACCACAAAACTAAAAAAAGAAAAAAAAGTAAAAAAAAGAAATAGTGTAACAGCCCAAATTTGATTACAAAAACAATCTACACAACTACCAAGAATCCCATCTCTTGTTAAAATTCTTTAAATATGAAGGAGAAATTAACAGATTTTTGAAATTTTTTTAATTGAGAGAGTTTGTCTCTAGTGAACACACCCTCCAGGAAATAGTAAAGGGAATCCTTGAGGTTGAAGAATACTACACAAAAAATCAAATATACACGAAGAAATGAAGATTACTGGTAAAGGTAACTTAGCAAACATAAAAGTCAGTAATAATGTACTTTAGGTATGTAACTCCCTTCTTTTATCCAACACAACTGCATAAAACAAATATAAACTACATTGATGAGAACATAATGCTTAAGAATATAATTTGCAATGTAAAAAGGGAGAACAGAGGTATTTTGGAGGAAAGTTTCTATATAGTACTAAAGTTGGTGTTATCTTGAATTAGATTTTAATAAATTTAGGGTATTAATTGTAATTCCCAGGGCTACCACTAAGAAAATAACTAACACAAATAACAATAAAACAAATGAGAAGGGAACCTAAATGATATGCTAGAAAATATTGATTTACCACAAATGTAGGCAATAATAGAAGAACTGAGGAACAAAAAAGATAAGAGATTAAAAACAGATTGCAAAATGGAAAAGTCCTTCTTTACAAGCATTTACATTAAATGTAAACTAATTAAACTCTACAATTAAAATGTAGAGGTGGCAAAATGAATTTTTAAAAAATTCTACTATCTATTATATATGAGAGTCACTTTAGATCCAAAGAAACAGGTCAAAAGTAAAAGAAAGGCAAAAGATATATCATGCAAATAGTAACCAAAGGAGAGCAATTAGGGTAGCTATATTATTAGAAAAAATAAACTTAAGATAGTATTTGTTAAGAGAGACAAAAAATGACATTATATAATTATAAAAGTGTCAATCCATCAAGAAGCCAATTATACATACATATACACCAAGTATCAGAGACCCATAATAAATGAAGACAATTCTAAAAGAGTTGAATAGAAAAACAGTTCAATTAAAACTGAAATTGGAGACTTCAATATTCTTCTTTCAATAATGGATTGAACATTTAGACAATCAATAATAAAACAAAGGAGTTGGATAACATTATAAACCAACTAGACCTGATATGTAGAACACTTCACTTGACAGTAGAATACACATTCTTCTTAAGCGCACATGGAACTTTACCCAGGATACCTTAGGCCACAAAGCAAATCTGAATAAGTTTAAAAACACTGAAATCATATAAACTATTTTATCTGATTATGGTGGACTGAATTAGAATCAATAACAGACGCAAGAGTGAAAAATCCACAAACATATCGAAATTGAACAAAACACTCTTAACTAGTGGGTTAAGGGTTAAGGAAGAAATGACAAGGGATATTGGAAAATAATTTGAGATGAATAAAAATGAAAACAATATTTCAAAACTTAGGGGTTGCAGCAAATACAGTAACCGGGGGAAATTTATAATTGCAAATATCTACATAAAGTAAGAAGAAACAAAATCAATAACCTAACCTCCTACTACAAGGATATTTTAAAAAGTGAAGAGCAAACTAAACACAAAGCAAGCTGAAGGAAATAAATAATGTTAGAGTGAAGAATGGAAAATTAAACAATCAACAAACCAAAATCAAAAGATCAACAAAACTGACAAATGTTTAGTTGGACTGAACATTGTGTAATCCTGTAGGAAATTTGAGAATATAAAATGTCTGATTCCCTTAAAAGAGGTGAGTAATGGTAACTGGCCTCAAATCAGACCAATTTTATTTTAACTCAGCATAAACACCTGTTTCTTAAATCACACCTTTGAAGCTATTTCAGTTGTAACGACATTGCAGATCATTGAGAGCATCTGGGTGCTTGTGCTGCAAACATGCTTAATTTTGAAAAGTATAGGACAAAGCTTATTGAGAAACAGATTTAAATATAGACACTACTGGTCCCTCCTCACTGCTCTCCTAGGTCTAACTTACTACAGAAAACTATTTCAAACAATATGCAAATGCTCAATCTTTGTGAAGATAAAGAAGAAATCAGATTAGGAATCATGTGCTTGTTCCTTTCCTTGTAACCAGAATAGTCACGAATTGTAGGACCATCTTCTGTGGAGTACCTATTAGAATATGTTCTGCTCTTAATCCCAGCATTTAGGGAGGCTGAGATAGGAGAATCACGAGTTCAAAGCCAGCCTCAGCAATGGCGAGGCGCTAAGCAACTCAGTGAGACCCTGTCTCCACATAAAACACAAAATAGAGGTGGGGATGTGGCTCAGTGGTCGAGTGCCCCTGAGTTCGATCTCCAGTACCAAAAAAAAAAAAAAAAAAAAAAGAATATCTTCTGCTCTTATATTTCAATTATTTAGCACTGATTAACCAGAAGAAAGATTTTAAATTAAATATTTTTCCATGATTAGATATTTTTAAAATTTTTAAAATACTGTTTTTCTATTTAATATAATGTTTAGGTATACAACAATATGATTTCAGATTAAACTATAAAAACGAACTTATTACAGATGCCTAATAGCATCATCATTTAAATAAACAATTTTATTACAATTTCAAAAGAGAAGCATCATAATTGGATGGCTTTGTAGACAGTTTCTAAATTCCTTAGACTAACTAAATTTAGTAGTTTATTTGAATAAAACAAAAACAAATTCACAAATTGTGCAGCTCCCAGAACCAGAGCAGGTTTTGAGAAGTTCAACTAACCAAGTGATCAGACAGCATTTATAGGACAATAGAAGCAACACATAGAAAACATCTTAATTGACTACAGCCTAGTCAATCAGCCAGTTAATTGGTTATAGCTTACCCAGCTGTTTTCAATTCACTTGGCTAACTGGCTATAAGTCCTTCTGCAACCAGTCAAGCTCAGTTACTGTGATTAAATTTCATATTGGTTTGGTCCATTTGGCCCAGTGCAGGTGCTCAGTCCAAATCTGTGGTTTCCCACAAAATATTAAACAATAAAAAATTTTATAATGACACCATTTTGATGCTAATACTTAAATCTTGATCTATTCTTACTTATAACTGAAGATTAAGTTTTGCAGTGTGAAAAAAAGCCTTTTCCAGGAAATATGTTAATCACATATAAGTATGTCCCAGGGATATCATAAAGGAAAGCTTTTAAAATCTGTTTTCTTTATAATAAAGATTACCCAGATTAGGATGTGTTAGAAACAATAATAGTAAAAGCCATTTCTCTTTTCAAGGACAATTTCAATTTAATTTTATAAGACCTGTGGCTCTTCCTTTTCAGTCTTTTTGACATACATTTATAGAAAAGGAATGGTACCAGACCACAGGGGATTACAAAACGATAACAAAATTTTTTTGCAAATATGAGGTTACTATTTTTATTTTATTTTTATTGGAACATTATAATCGTAAGTCATAAGGAGATACATTATGCCACATTTGTACATGCACATAATTTAATCAATCCCATTCCCCTATTGAACATGTGTGATCATTTACAAAAACGACTTTTTAAAGAATAGTTGCACCTTAGTATTTTTCACCTACTTTTAGATGTTAGTCCTATATAAAAGAAATGTTTAAAAGTAGTATTTTTAAAAACCCTAAAGTAACCTTTGTTTTTAACTTAACATTAACCCACATGAAAATACACAAGATTTATTAGCCAGCAAACAGAGGTTGCAACCTATAATTAGGAGATAACTGTGTCATAACCATTGTTGGGTTTGATAATATTTTTAACTGTGTAGATGATCTTATTAATGTTGACAAAGAAGAACTTTCAGTTGTTAATAAAACTTGGAGATTAATTAAAAATTGTTGTTGCAATTGCTCTTTGGTGGTTGTGCTATTTAATTATTTATACTTGTCTCACTACTAGATTTAAATTTCTTTGCAGGCCCCAAAGTGCCTTCTACCTTGCCTTGCCTATTATAAATCATTAGTGTTATAAACTATAACAAAAATTCATCTATTTTTACATGCAACTTAATTCTTCCACTAAAATTATAACATACGGTCAAAATATAAAATTAGAAAATCATAAACAAAGAATGAAATGAAAACCACAGTTATGTATAAACAGTATTTATGTGAACTTTATTCTCCAGTATTTTTTCTATGCAAATAAAAATATTTTATATTAGAATTATAGTATATAATCATTTTTTGCTTTATTCCATATATGATATCCTAATAAAATTCTGTACTTGTAAATGTCATGATCTTTGATAGCACACAACAATTTAACCAACTGATTTCCTTATTTTGTGCCACTTTCATGCTTTCTTTAGATTTTAGAAAGTTAAAAATTCAGGTTTATAAAAGTTATTAATACATTTTGCTAAATATACATTAGAGTATACATAGAGTACTGATAAACACTCTCCCCAAGATAGTATTAGTGTCTTACCTCACCGGATACTTACTAATATTGAAAATTATAATTTTTTAAAAAGATTCCTCTCTGTTTTAATTACTTGTTTTATTGGACGTCTTTTCAATAGATAGGCCATTTGCATATTTTCTTTGGAAAACTGTCAATTCTAATTTTTAGTTGTTAGTTGTAATTCTTTTTATATTCTAGATATCAGACTCTTATTAGATATACAATTTGTAAACATCTTCTCTCATTCTCTGAACTTTTAAATTTTTTGATAGTGTTTTTTGATGCACAAAATTTTGAAGGCCAATTTTTCCCTTATTGCTTGCTTTTACTATCATCCCAAAGTTATGAATATTTATACCTGTTTTCTTCCAAGAGTTTTACAGTGTTAGTTCTTACATATGGTCTTTGATCCATTTGGAATTAATTTTTGTATATGGTGTAAGGTAGAGGGACAACTTTGTTCTCTTACCTAGGCTATCTGGCTGCCCCTGTATGTGGATATCAAAATTTCCAGAAGCACCACTGAAATTAATATCTTTCTTCACTGAATTGTCTTAGCAGCCTTATAAAAAAATCAATTGACCATAAACTTATGGGTTTAGCTCTTGATGCTCAATTTTATTCTATTGATTTGTATCTCTTTTCTTATTCCAGTACCACACTCCATTGCTTGTGGTAGCTTTGGAATAAAATTTGAAATCAGCAATTGTGAGTCCTCCAACTTTGTTCTTTTTTAAGATTGTTTCAGCTATTCTAGGCTCTTTGCATTACCACATCAATTTTAGGATCAAATTGTTAATTTCTACAGAAAATGATAGCTGGCTTTTTAAACAGTAATTATATTGAATCAATCTGGGGAGCATTGCAATCTTTTTTTTTTGTTTTGTTTTTTTTTTTTTTTTTTGAGCATTGCAATCTTAACAATACTGTTTTCCAAATCACTAACATGGATGTCTTTCCATTTATTTAGGTCTTAATTTCTTTCAACAATGTTTTATAGTTTTTAGTGTACCTGTCTCACAGATCAGTGTTAATTGCTACAAATTTATTGTTATACTATTCTAAATTTAATTTTTCTTTGAGTTTCAGTTTGTGTATTGATAGTATAGAGAAATATAATTGATTTTTATATATTGATCATGTCTCTTGTAAGACTTATAAACTCATTTATTAGTGCTAGTAGTTTTTCAGTGCATTCTTTATGATTTTCTCTTTAGTAAGATCATGTCATCTGCAAATAGAGATAGTTTTACTTCTTCCTTCCATCTCTATATTTGTTATTTCTTTTTGTGGCCTAAATGCTCAGGCAAAATCTTTCAAGAGAATGTTGAATAGAAGTGGCAAGAACTGACATCCTCATCTTGTTCCTGATTGTAAGGGATAAGACTTCTGTCTTTCATTATTAAACATGATGTCAGCTATGGGTTTTTGTGTGGATAGGTTTTAGCAAGTGGTGTAAGTTCCCTTACATTCCCAGTTTGTTGAATTTTTTTTTTTTTTTTTGGTACTGGGGATTGAACTCAGGGGCACTCGACCACTGAGCCACATCCTCAGCCCTATTTTGTGTTTTTATGTAGAGACAGGGTCTCACTGAGTTGCTTAGCGCCTCGCCGTTGCTGAGGCTGGCTTTGAACTCGCGATTCTCCTGTCTCAGCCTCCCTAAGTGCTGGGATTACAAGCGTGAGCCACCGCGCCCGGCTGAATTTTTTTTTTTTTTACTCATGAGAGTGTGTTGGATTTTGTCAAATTCTTTTTCTCGATCGTATGGGATTTGTCCTTTATTATATTCTCTTATTCTCTATTACATTGATTTTTTTGTGAGATCAAATCTGTATTCCTGGGCTAAATCCTACTCAGTCATGATATATAATCCTTTTTAGAGGTTCCTGAGTTCTCTTTGCTAATCTTTTGTTGAAGTTTTGTATTGATATTAATAAAGAATATTGGTTTATAGCTTTATTATCTTGTGATATATTTATCTGGTTTTGCAATTAAGAGTAACATTATTCTCTTAGAAGAAGTCAAGGAGTATTACCTCAGTTTCTATTTTTCAGAATGGTGTGAAGAACTGGTGTTAACTCTTTGGTATAATGCACTGATGAAGCTATATAGTCTTAGGATTTGTTTGGTTTTTTTGGTGGTAAGCTTTTTGATTACTAATTCAATGTCTTCTCTTATTACATATGTTTAGTTTCCGTTTCCTCTCGAGTCACTCTTGGTAGTTTGTGTAGTTCCAGGAATATCTATAATAGTTGTACTTCCAGTATTAAATTTCATATTGGTGCAACTCTGATATTTTTCACTGGATATGTGCAAATTCTAGGTGAAGGGCAGCAGAATGGTCTGAGAACAAGTGAGCTGCTGCCACATTAGAAGGATCATAGTGTATCAATCCTCAAGCATTATAAGACCCTACCTCTGGGCCTAGGTGTGGGCACAAGTGACAGCTGCAGGCAGACGGTGGTAGTAAACAGTGTACAGAACCAGGTTATTTCACTTTGGCTTTTATTTTATTTTATTTTTTTGGTGCATTGTAATTATACTTAATAGTGAGACTCATTATGCCATATTTGTACATGCACATAACATAATTTGATCAATCTCATTTCCCCTACTCCTCTCTTCTCAATTCAATTGCTCTACTCTACTGATCTCCTTTCTATTATTATTTTTCAATTAACATAATTATATATAAAGGTGGTATTCTTTGTTGTTGATCTGCACATGGACATAGCATAATTTTGTAGGTTTCATTCCCTAGTACTTCCCCATGCCTCCTCTTTCCCTTGATCTCCTTTTACTCTGCTGGTCTCCCTTCTATTTTCATGAGATTCTACTTTTTTGATTCCTTTTTTCCTTTCTTTCTCTCTCTACCTTCCACGCATGAAAGAAAATATCCCACCCTTTACTTTTTGAGTCTGACTTATTTCACTTAGCATGATGTTCTCTAGTTCTATCCATTTACCAGTAAATGATATAATTTCATTCTTTTTTATGGCTGAGTAAAACTCCATCATGTATATACACACCACATTGTATTTATCCATTTGTCTGTTGACAGGCACCTAGTCTGGTTCTATAACTTGGCTGTAGTGAATTGTGCTGCTATAAACATGGGTATGAAGGAGTTAATACAGTATGCTGATTTTAATTCTTTTGGTAAATACCACACAGTGGAAACACTGGGTCCTACAATGGTTCCAATCCCAGTCTTTTGAGGAATCTCAATACCATGTTGCAAGGTGGTTATACTAATTGCCATCTCACCAACAATGTGTAAGTGAACCTTTTCTCCCACATCTTTGTCAACAATTATTGTTATTTGTATTCTCAATGATTGCCATTCTAACTCGAGTGAGATCAAATCTGTTTAGATTTGCATTTCCCTAATTTTTGAGGACATTGAACATTTTTTCATGTATTTGTTGACCATTTGAATTTCTTCTTTTGAAAAATGTCTCTAGATCATTTGTCCATTTATTGATTGGGTTATTTGTTGTTGTTTTGGTATTAAGTTTTTTGAGTTATTTATATATTCTGGATATTAATCCCCTATCAGAAGAATAGCTAGCAAGCTGGCACAATGATGCACACCTATAATTCCAGCAACTCAGGCAACTAAGGCAGGAGGATGTTAAGTTCAAAGCCAGCCTCTGCAACTTAGTGAGACCCTGTCTCAAAATAAAAATAAAAAGGGCTAGTGATGTGGCTTAGTGGTAAAGTGCCCCTGGGTTCAATCTCCAGTATAAAAAGAAAGAAAGAAAGAAACTAGAAGCTAGCAAAGATATTCTCCAATTCTGTAGGTTCTCTTTTTTATGCTAGCCTTTCCTTCACTTTGCAGAAGCTTTTTAATTTGATACCAACCCACTTACTCATCTTTGATTTTTATTTCCTGAGCTTTAGGAGTTTTATTAAGGAAGTTGGCACCTGTGGCCAATGTTGAGTATTGAGTCTATGTTTTCTTCTAGCAGTTGCAGTTTCTGGTTTAATTCCTAGGTCTTTAATCCACCTTGATCAAATGTTTGATCATGGTGGGTGAGAGGGATCTTGTGTTATTCTTCTACATATGGACATCCACCTTTCCAAGCACCATTTGCTAAAAAGGCTTTCTTTTCTCCAATATATATTTTTGGTACCTTTTTTGAGATAAACAAGGTTAAACTCTTAAACTCTTAGCCAAATTAACCACAAGAAGGAGAGAAAAGACCAAATCAACACAATTAGAGATGAAAAAGGTGATATTACTAGACATTTCTGAAATCCAGAGGATCATTAGGGACAATTTTGAAAACTTATATTCAAATAAATTGGAAAATTTAGATGATATTGAAAAATTTCTAGACACATGTGACCTGCCCAAATTGAAGCAAGAGAATATAGAAAATGAAAACAAGTCAATATCAAGCAATAAGAGTTAAGCAGTAATTAAAAAAAAAAAAGAAAAACCTTTCAAGAAAGAAATGGCTAAGACTAGATAAATTTTCTGCTGCCTTCTACCAAATCTTTAAAGAACAACAAATGCCAATTCTCCTCAAATTATTCCATGAAATAGAAAGGGAGGGAACACTCCCAAATTTATTCTATGAAGCTAGTAGCATCCTGTTCCCCAAACTAGATAAAAACACATCAAGGAAAGAAAGAACCTTGGCTCTTAAGGAAGACTTGCTCCCCTTCTCTTTGCTGCATGAATGAATTAATCTTCATTTTCAATTATTCTCTTATCTTCTTCATATAAGGAGAAATATTTTCACTTGAGAACACACAAGATTTGGATATAGAGTTGCTAACAAAGAATATCAGTACAATAAAATATTTATAAGCTATAGTCTGAGAAATATGAATTCTGTGTTCTAAGATGGTTTATCATTTTCAAGTTGATTAAAACACATACACAGCAAGTTAAAATTATAACCTAAGTAACAAAAATCTCATATTTGACAATTTCATATTTCAAACATGATACAGTCAATAAACTACATATTCTAATGAAAGACATTTTTCCTATAAATAGGAAATTAGAGTATCTATATAAACATTTTAAAAAACAGAAGCTCAGAATTGAAAGACTGAGCATAGATGTTATGATACAAAGTGTGTATCTAGGATATGTGTCATACAGCAAAGGAAGTCGAACATCTGAAGTTAGACAAAATAAGTAGAGCTTTAAGTCTCAGTTTTCTGGATGAGTTACATTCTTATTTTATTCATATCTAATAGTAATTTGTTCTGAAAGGAAGAATAACTAAAATGAATTCTGCTTTCATTTAACTTTACTAAAAATTCTTAAGTTTCTGAAAGTGACATGAATAAACTGATACAATTAATATTAGCATTAGAATATTCAGCTGGGGTCCTGTAGCACTGCGGACAGGACAGAGTGATAAGAAGTCGTTGAAGGGAGTGGAGTAGGGAGGAATGAGTAGAGGGAATTATTTTCTGACTGAAGATTTTAAAATTAAAAACTCTTTGAAGCTTGGGAGGTTTCTCTCCATAGCTCCTGAGGGAACCATTCACAACAGCTAGCTGTGTACTGGTCCTAAGGGACACAGACTAAGGTAGTTCCAGACAGACCGAGAATATACCATAAAGAATAGATGAGTATAGAAAGAAGTGAGAGAGCATCACTTGCTTATTGCTTGTGTTTTCATGTTCCTCACTTCTGTTAGGAGCTTTAAAACCTATGAGTGGGGCTGGGATTGTGGCTCAGTGGTAGGGCGCTTGCCTCGCAAGTGGGAGGCACTGGGTTCGATCCTCAGCACCGCATATAAATAAATGAATAAATAAAGGTCAATCAACAACTAAAAAAAATTAAAAAAAAAAACTATGAGTGATGGGAATGACAAAATGTAGGGTCTGGAAAGCTAAGGTATCTGATTACACAGAGTTTCTGAGAATCACCCAGAAACACAATAGCACATGAATAGTCTGTGCACTAAGGTGAGTTTCTTTGGTATATTCCACACCAATATTTCCTTAATTAATGAAGTTACAAAGTAAATTTATATTTGCTAAGAACCAAATGACTTCTGATATTTATGCCATTAAATATGATTTAAAACAATAAAATGTCTCCAGTGAGACTGTCTAAATCTTCATCTCAGAAAGCCCACAGTGGCCCTTAATGAGTTATTAAACAGGAAAAGAGAAAGTCAGGTCATTCACAAAACTATTTTTTAAAAATTTCTAAAAGCGCCAGTATCAGAGTTCTGAAACATCAATTTAATACTTCATCCTTTAAAAATTTGTTTTAAGCATGCCATTTTTTACAAGACATCTAGTTCTTTTAGTATATGAGAATCACAGGTGCATGAGGAAAGATTCAGATATTTTCCAATTTGCCCCTGAAGCTAAGAAACTTTCTTTGGCTTTGGAATTTTCGCAGCTTCCTATCCAAACAGTACTCACTGGCTAGAAGAAAGACCTTCCTCATAAGCATGAATCCCTTTCTCTCTCTTTTTTTAAAAAATTTGTTGTTTTTAGATATACTTGACAGTAGAGTGTATTTTGACATATTATATATACATGGAGTGCAAATCATTCCAATTAGGATCTCATTCTTGTGGTTGTATATGATGTGGAGTTACACTGGTCATGTATACAAGCAAAGGAAAGTTATGTCAAATTCATTCTACTGTCTTTCCTATTCCCACCCCCTCCCTTCCCTTCATTACCCTTTGTCTGATCCTATGAACTTCTATTCTTCTCCTCTCTACCCTCCATTGTTGTAGGTTAGCAACCACATAGCAGAGAGAATATTTGGCCTTTGGTTTTTTGAGACTGGCTTATTTGACTTAGCATGATATTCTCCAGTTCTATCCATTTACCAGCAGTGAATCCTTTTCCCTAATGAACAATGTGGCTCTTAAGAAATGTTGTTATGAGTAATTCTACATCTGAAAGTATTCTACATCTCAGAGTAGGCAGCCAGTAAAGAGAAACCACAGTGTGCTCAGTAAAATGGGTGGCCAGGAATCTACATCATTCCATATGGCAAGCTTTTCAATTTCTAGTCAAAATACAATGTCCACAGGTACCTGTTCAAAAGATACCTTGTATTGTTTCTGCTGAGGTTGGCAACTTCCTAAGACCATTTAAATGAAGTCATGGTAGCTCAGCAGTAAACTGCCCCTATTCAGTTCCCAGCACTCCTCCAAAACAAAAACCAAAACCAAACCAGACCAAACCAAAACACTGAGGGTCACCATGGGTCATGACTTGGGCCCTTGCTATGGTTTGAGTATTGTTTGAGAGTGTCTCCCAAAGGTTCATGTCTTGGAAGCTTGGTCTGCAGCGAGGTTATGTGGGAGGTGTGCAACCTAGTGGGAGTCCTAAGGTCATTG
The DNA here is from genome assembly GCA_028644305.1 of Xerus rutilus. Classification (NCBI taxonomy): domain Eukaryota; kingdom Metazoa; phylum Chordata; class Mammalia; order Rodentia; family Sciuridae; genus Xerus; species Xerus rutilus. The sequence goes on from CM053410.1 coordinate 17,116,569, forward strand.
GGGTGCTGCCTTTAGAAAGGTTTAAAGATGTTCTTAGGGGACCCAGAGTTATTTGTGAGAGAAGGTTGTTATTAAAAGATTAAGTCTGGCCCCATGTTGCTCTCTGGTTTCCTGTTTTGAGATGTGATGTCCTATGCCATGGGGCCCTTGCCAGTTGTAGTACTATGGTTGTAAGAAGTTAAGCTCTTTAGAAGAGACAATCTTCAATATATTACAAGCTCTTGCCTTTTCTAGATAGCTACACACTTGCCTTTTTAAAAATTGAAGTTATCTTACTATATTTCATGTATCCTTAGAAGAATATATAAAACAAATATAAATATCTCCCTTTCACTTTTTAAAATTTACTAGGAAACGAACTAAAACATATAAAAAAATAAGCCTTCCCACAAACTGTAAATATTTGGTGCTAATGAGCACAGCAGAGAAAACTGCTACGGGTTGTACCCAGAGCAAGGAGAGCTGAATAATGCATGAAATGACAAATCCCAGTCCAGAGCCAGAAAAATGCTTTTCATAGTTTGCTTAAATATTCATCTTAAACACAGTACAAAAAAAAAAGCCCTTTGTTTTTTCTTGATTAGTCTTAGAAAAAGGAAAAGCTAATGTGTTTTCAGAAACATTATTATAGGAAATAGGAAAATATTTTTTCAGCATTGTTTTTAAATCTTCTTCACTCTCTTTCATTTAAATAATTTCCTCACATTGCCTCCTGAAGATGTCCTGGCTTATCTGAGCCTAGAGTGAGGTTTTAAAAACAGACAGACAAAAAAAAAAAAAAAAAGAAGAAGAAGAAGAAAAGAAAAGAGAAAAGGACTAGCTTAGCAGGTATCCATGTATGTGTTGGATGTCTGTTCAGGTATCCATGTATGTGTTGGATGTCTGATATCATTCATGATTCATGTACTAAATCAAACTTGTCTCTGGTTACAGAAGCAAAAATCTTTCTATAAACGAATCTTCCTTGTTTTTGCCTATTTTAGTTATTTTTCTTCCCCTTATGATTGATATTGAACTAGCAAAAACTGATTCCATTCTTCCTTCTTTCTCCAAAGAGGTACAGTTTCAGGTTCAAATAAACTGCATTGCATGGATGGCCTGCCAATAAGGGAGCCTGTTGTCTGGAGAAAATGTAAGGATATAATAAAGGTAACTAAAAGTTGGTTTGGGGCTGGGGGTGTGGCTCAGTGATAGAGTGCTTACTTAACATGTGTAAGGCTCTGGATTCAATCCCCCAGAACTATAAAAAATAAACCAACCAACAAATACAATTTGGTTTGCTTTCGATTATCACAAATGCTGGTGATTCTAAATTATGTCAGTGCTAAAATACTCCTCTAAGAAAGGCTAGAACATTCCACCCCAACCCCACCCCAACTTTGTACACCTTTGTGTTGTACTGTGTTAATAATCAAAGGGCTTTTTATTTTGGATTCTTATGATAGCGTTTGGCTATATGACTTCAAATGTGGGAAGAGATCACCAGAGAAAAAAGTCAGAGATTTGATAAAAGTGAATGCTTTTGTTTCCATCCCAGACTAAACATTACCATTTCCAGAGATACAAGATCCTATATCTTCTTCATGTTTCCTTTAGTTTTCACTGCTCTAGGAATTCTATATACACTATAATCAACAAGTGCCAGACCAGGTGACAGAGAAAGAAATGTTCAATAATTCCATTAAGACTTTCCATTGAGGGAAATGCCAGAACAAAACGAAAACTCAAGTGTTTTTCCCAATCCTACATTCAAGGAACTATAACAGTCATTTTACATATCTATACTCATAATTTCCTTAGAATTTTCTGCCTAGAGGGGTATGACTTACTTTTACTTTTAATAAAAATATGAAATGAAAAATGAAATTCCTGTGAAAATGGGCGATGGCCTTCAAAATATTATTTCTTAGCTAAAGCTACTTTGATAACTCAACTTACTGTGGATCAGGTCCTCCTACAGCCTGATTCTGTAACATTCCCTTTAATTCTGTGACCTTCCCTACATCCTTCCAGTGAATTCCTTTTATGTTTAATGTTAGTTCCTGTGGTTTGCAACCCCAAATTCCAAACTAATATATTTACATACATTTGAATTATGTTTAATATTTCTAACTTTTCAATTGAGATATTAAACCATTTTATAGATGAGAAGGCTAACTCTCAGATGTTAATTTATTCTTGCTAGAACAAATAGGTAATGGTAGAAGTGAAATTCAAATTTGGTTTGTCAGGATTTGCTCATTTCTTCTTTATCTTGTCACTAAAAAGCTTAGAAGTCCCTTATTCAGAGTAACAGGTTGCTTGACTCTTCGTGAATAACAACCAAGACAATACCTTGTGGCTCCATTCACTAGAACCATCCACCCATTCATTCATTAAAAAAAAATACCTGAGCTGGGCACGGTGGTGCAAGCCTGTAATCCCAGCACTTAGGAAGGCTGAGACAGGAGAATCACGAGTTCAAAGCCAGCCTCAGCAACAGCAAGGCGCTAAGCAACTCAGTGACACCCTGTCTTTACATAAAACACAAAATAGGGCTGGGGATGTGGCTCAGTGGTTGAGTGCCCCTGAGTTCAATCTCCAGTAACCCCCCCCCCAATACCTGAATATATAATATGGGAAAAGTGGAGCACTAATATAAAGCTGGTTTAGTCAGTCCTTCCTTCAAATTGCTTGTTTTGGAGGATGCTGATTGTTCAGTTTATAGACAAACAATATTATAATCAGCTAAATTTAAGCAATATGGAAAATAAAATCCAGAATATAATAGTAAAGCCATATGGTTCATAACGGGATAAGAATAATTCAGCTCATTAAGTTAGAAATAGTTTCCAGTCAATTGAAGCCGTTAGTGGAGTAATTTTTCACTGCTGTGACTTCTAGAGTCACATAGAGAGAAAATAGTTTTAGTTCTGGGATTTAAAATAAACAAAAGCGATGATGAAGTAAACTAGTTTCTCAAATTCTACCCTTAATATTATCTGTGAACCAGCTAGTATTTTCCTCAAATCAGTTTCTATTTCTGCTTTAAAATATTTGAAAGGAAACTTTATATTGTTGTCTTAAATAAAAACCAATAGATAACACTTTTTGTAAATGGCAAATAACTATAAAAATATAGAGAGTAAAACAAAGATAATGAATCTTTTTTTTTTTTAAGCAAATTGCAGTGAAAAGCTCTGAGCTTGAAGCCTGGTCTGCTCCTTGTTCCAAAAGAAGATTATCAATGACCTATCAGACAGGTATTAAGACCTACTAGTTCTGTCTTTCTCCTGGAAGTAATCAAAAGGATGGAAAGAGAATCAGAATGGAAGTAATTTTACCACTTTATCATTAAGTGCTATTTAATAATATGTTCAACCAAATATCCTTCACATAATTCAGAGTTATGTGTTCCAGATACTTGGGGACACAATGAGGTAGCATACAGTAATTCAAAGAATGTGAATATATTATGTGTGGTGAGAACTAAGAAGTAGTAGAAGTAGTTGCCAGGTTGCATCTGACATTTTCATTCATTCACTCATCCATTAATGTTTTTTTAATTTGTTCTAATTAGTTATACATGACAAGAGAGTGCATTTTGACACATCATACATAAAGGGAGTATAACTTCTCATTCTTCTAGTTGTACATGGTGTAGAGTTACACCAGTGGTGTAATCATATAAGCATAGAAGGTAATAATGTCCGATTCATTCTATAATCCTTAACCCTATACCCTCTCCCCTCCTTTCACTTCCCTCTAATCCAAAGTGCCTCTATTCTTCCCTACCCCCACTTATTGTGAATTGGCATCTGCATATCAGAGAAAACATTTGGCCACTGGTTCTTTGGAATTGGCTTATTTCGCTTAGCATGATAGTCTCCTGCTGCATCCGTTTACTGGCAAATGCCATAATATCATCCCTCTTTGAGGCTGAGTAATAAACCATTGTGTATATATACCACATTTTCTTTATCCAATCCTCTCTTGAAGGGCACCTAGGTTGGAGTTTAGCTATCGTGAGTTGAGCTGCTATAAACATTGATGTGGCTGTGTTACTGTAATATGCTTATTTTAAGTCCTTTGGATATATATAGAGGAGTGGGATAGCTTGGTCAAATGGTGGTTCCATTCCTTCAGAGAAATCTCCACGCTGCTTTCCATAATGGTTGTACCAATTTGCAGTCCCACCAGCAGTGTATGTGTGTACCTTTTCCCTTGCATCCTTCCCAACATTTATTGTTGCTTATATTCTTGATAATTGCCGTTCTGACTAGAGTGAGAAGAAATCTTAGTGAATTTTTATTTGCATTTCTCTAATAGTTAGAGATGTTGAACATTTTTTCATAATATTTGTTGGCCATTTGTATTTCTTCTTCTGTGAAGGGTCTGCTCAGTTCCTTTGCCTATTTATTGATTGGGTTATTTGTTCTCTGGTGTCAAGTGTTTTGAGTTTTTTATATATCCTGGAGATTAATGCTCTATCTGAGGTGCTTGTGGTAAAGATTTTCTTCCATTCTGTAGGCTCTCTCTTCACATTGTTGATTGTTTCCTTTGCTGAGAAGAAGCATTTTAGTTTTAAATACCTTTCGTGTATCAGTCTGTTATTTTTCTGAGTGCTAGGGGTTCAGTGGTAAGACTCTCAAGGAGAAGTAAATTAGTGAAAAAGACAAATAAATAAGAAAACCATAAAGCAGTGAAAGTATTACAAGACTCCAATAAACAATAAGTATTAGACTAGTAGGGTAAGAGGTAATTTCTAAAACACAGAAGTGTACCTATTTTTTCAGAATTTCTACAAGGGTTATAGTATACTATATGCTGTCATTGAGTTCTCATCTTCTTTGGTGAGTATCAGTTGAAAATAGCTATCATATAAGGAATGGAAATCTGGAAGGCCCTTGAAGAGCAGGAGGACACAGCAGCAAAGCATGTTATAATGTGGAATAAGTAAAGGGAGAGCCAGAAAGAACATTTTAGACTGTCCGAGCCTCTCCATAATAAGAAAGGCCTTGATTCCCTAGATATGAGACCAAATTCAGATTTAAATTGGACTTTCTCAAATTCAGTCCAATATCCTTTCTAATTTACCATGTATATAACAGAAATCTTGAGAGTCAAGAATATTCACATTTGTTCCAAAAGGATAATTGGGAGCATTCTCAGTAATTAAGTATGGAAAAGAAGAAAGACAAAGAAGGAAGGAAGGAAGGAAGGAAGGAAGGAAGGAAGGAAGGAAGGAAGGAAGGAAGGAAGGAAGGAAGGAAGGAAGGAAAGAAAAGAGAAGGAGAGAGGAGAAGGAAAAGGAAAGTTAGAAAGGGAAGGGAGGGAGAGAAACAAACGAAAGGAAAAGAAAGGAGAAACAAATTCTTATGTGGTATAATTATCACATTTTTTAAAAGGTTGACAGGGTAGACATTTAAAAACAAATGTTATGTTTCTGAAGCATATTATGACATCTAAAATAAACCATTGTTTAATTCAGAGCTATATTCGAAGACTTACTGACAAACACTTATTACTAAATTAGCATGAATGGTTTACTACGGTTATCAAAAAGTTTAAAGATAATTCATACAAAGAGTTTTCTCTATAGAGTTACAGTTTATTCCTGCTGGAGAATTCTTTTTTCTCCTGTTCTTTGACATAAGTTTCTTTAAACTTGGAAACAGGAGGCAAGAAAAGAGTCTTCAATAATTTCAAGCCAACACTTGCCTTTGTGGACAAGTAGTGTATTTTATTGCTTCATTTTTAGTGTACTTAGTTTTGAAACTAAGTCTAAGGAAATTTATAGTATTCTTCATCATCTAGGTTGATAATCACTGAAGCACACTAGTTAAGAAGGAAAGCCAAGAAAGTAGTTTTTGAACTTTTCTCATAGAATTGATCAGCTGGATTACCCTGGAGCATGAAAATTGGGAATGGAGGACATTAGTGTTTGTCAAACAAGCATATAGCTGAATTCTCTTATACAGGATTCCATGGTAACTCAGACAAGAATCATCATTTCAGCTGTATTGCCTTTGTATTCCTTCCTATTTTTAGCTAATAAATACTATTTAACATTCTAATGTTATTTTTTTCCAGAACTAACCCTTTCCAAAATTGAGGACATTTTACTAAAGTATCACAGAGTTCTGTTACATTAAAGATTTCCCCAGACTTTAAAACAATTGCTTTGAAATTAAAAAATACATATCACCTTGCTATCTAAATTAAACCATTTGAGTGGTCAACCTAGCCTACAATTACATGCAAAACCAAACAATCTGATCTGTGCATAGGAATGAAAGACTAATAAAATATACCTGTGAAGTTTGAGAGTGACAGTTCCATAAACAGTGGCAAAACCAAGAAGACGGACCCATCTTAGGAGAATACAGCGAAATGTACTGGGCTGAAAGTACAAAATAACAACCTGTGGGATGAGAACATAAAGAAAGAGAACTTCAGGATCAGTTGATGACCCACAGACTAAAGTCAGTATTTCATAACCTGATGTTTTATACATGTGAGGTTTTATATAAGCATACACTCATTTGGATAATTTTTAAAAATGTTACCTTAATCATTCATTGTCTAGATTGAAGAACTACAGTCTCTGCTTCAAATTGCTTTTTACCTTTAAGTAAAATATAAATCATTTATGTCCAACATTGAGAAGGTTCTATTAACTGTTTCTATGTCTCCAGTAGTCCAAACTTAACCTCTTTTTACTTCCCAACACAGGCAAGCCAGTTGAGCTCTCATTCCCATTCTCCACCACAGCCTTGTTTTTTCCCACCTACAATACCTTTCTGCTCTCTGAGATAGCCCTCAGATTCCTAAGATCATCCCAGACTGCATCCCCTGCAAATAATCCCTTATTTCATTTTTACTTTTTTTCCCTTCATTTGGACTCCTGGGGATCAAAACTAGAGCTTCGTGCAATGCTAGGCAAGCACTACCAATGAGTTACATCCCCAGACCTTATCTTCATTTTATTTTGAGACAGGGCTCACCAAGTTGGCCAGGTGGGGCTTGAACTCCTCTTGCCTCGGCTTTCTGAGTAACTGGGATTACAGGCATGTGTCTCTGTAGCCAGTTCATTTTTACTTCATAGTATTTGGGTCCATTAATTCACTAACTCCTTACTCCAGAATTTTCATTCAACGAGTAATAATTAAACATTTTGGGCATTGTGGTGTGTGCCACTGATATAAGACACAAAGACTAATTAAGAAAGGAAGAGACACCTAAACCAGAGTTTACATTAAAGTAACATACTGTGTTAGGTATCTGTACAGTTTTAGTAGCACCATTAAAGAATGAGTGGCCCATTCTAAGTGGTAGTGGGGCAGGGGGCAGCTAAAAGATATTTGCAAGGAATTCTACCACCTTTCATATGCTGCTATTTGATTTTCAGCAAGATCTTATACAATAAAAATTGGTTTGATTGTGCCTAAAGAGCTCTGTGTAGTGCTAAAGGATTAATGCTGTTGAAAAATGCAGATTTGTATTATTCTGTTGAAGCAGCTGGCCTGAACTGATTCTGTTAAAATCAAGACCATCGTAACAGACAATACACCCACTGCATAAAGCTTTTGCTTTTTTTGTACCAGAGACATGCATTGCTTGGGCCACACTTATACACAATATTTTAATTTTCTAATTCATTGGGCATGGTAAAGATACAGATCAAGATTTATCTTCAGAATTTACCAGAAAAATGTTTAGATGCAGCAAACTTTTAAAAATGATATAAACCCCTTCTTTTATTTATTATTTTCAAAAAGCAGGTTAAATTTCTGTAAATTTATATTGTTTTAGCTCATATATTTTAGACTTGTTTCTATAAATTTGTATTCTATTTTAGCTCATACATTTTAGACCTATTTCCTTAGCACAAGATTCCAACAATAATTATGAGTTCTGCAAAGCAAGCTCTATCGTTTATTAAGGAATCAAAGCTGACAAAAAAGAAGGAAAACAGAGAAACATTGAGGAGTATATATGTTCTTCTTAATGTCTGAGAAAAATACAGATTAGAGACCAGAGTGATAGGAATCTAAAATCTAGAAGACATAAAATCTCAAAAATTTTCACTAGTAATGGCTCTAGAATAGTGACTCCCGAGACTGCAAAAATCCTTGTAAAACTTACCATTTTACAGTAAGCTATCTCTGGATGAGCAAAGGAATGAGCTAAGGTGAACAACTATAATGCAGAATTCTGCATACTCTTTTAATTTAAAATAAATAATTACTCCTCAACTGTTTGGGAACTACTGTTTGATACACCTTCAAACTTTTATCTCAGAGATGAAGAATTTGAGGGCTTCTTACTTGTTATAAGGGAAGACTGAATTAGAAATAAATGAAAGAATAAGAGGTCAATTTTTATAGCATCCATGGATGAGGTATACATTTAAAAAGTCATAGAAAATGAAATCCTAGTGAACTTAATAAAAAGCATTATATAGAAACAGTTTAGCAAATAATGAAAAGGAATTTGTACTTTGGATGTCCAAAAGGCAATGTGGATGGTCCTAGTTCTATTATTTATTAGTTTTGTGACCCTGGCAAATTACTTAATATTGCCTTGCTGTACCTTAGATGTCCCATTTGTAAATAAACAAAACAATAATACTTCATCCTGAGACTACTTAAGTTTAAATGCAATCATGTGGGGTAAGAAAACAGTGTATGGTACTTTGAATATTCAACAGCATTGGCTAATATTATTAAGAGAGTTATATACTTATTCTTTGTTCTACAGTTACCATTTTAATTATAGTATAATTATATCTCATTATTTTAATAAATTATTCTTTTGGTGGTGGGGGGGGGGAGTACCAAGCGTTGAACTCATGGGTGTTGAGCTACATCCCTAGCTCTTTTTTTTTATGTTTTTAATTTTGAGAGAGGGTCTCACTAAGTTGCATAGGAAAACTCTGATTAGGGTTCACTAATCATTGTGATTCTAATTCTAATTTTTGATATTTACTCTGTGCAGGGAAGTAAACAATTTGGAAGCCATAAAAAAATCAGATGTGGATTAGAGCCTCAAACTGGTTATAATTCAGTAGAGTGGATATTACATGTAAATGATGAAAATAATGGTCTGATCATACTAAATGTTTACATAGTACTTAATGTATGCTAGACACAAGGCATTTTTATATACATGTAATCACTTCATCCTCACAACACGTATAAATTAGGGACATTTACTTTTACAGAACTGAATAGAAAATTTAAGTGATATCCCCAGCGTCTCACAGCTAGGAAGTGTCAGAGACAGGATCTGAATGCAGGCAGTTTAACTCCAGAGTTCATGCTCACAAGAAAACTACGTGGCTCTGTCTCTCAAAATGGCTTTATTAGCAGGGAAGGTGACAGATGTCATTATCCTGTGAACTGTAGTGTCAGGATTTAGAGGAGGGGGAAATTACTTTCAGTGAAAACAAATGAAGTTCTACTGGGCAGGATGACATCTGAGCAAGAACCTAAGGAGGAACAGATTTAAGTTTGTAGATAAACAGGAAGAGGGGAGGGAACCCAAAGCAAAACATGTTGTGGGAAAGTTTCAGAGCGTGGAGTGTACAGTTACAGTCAGGACATAAAGAGGAATACTAAAATAAAGCTATAAAATAGCTAGATTATTGTAATCACTGACTAATAGGGTGAGGAATTTATTTTATTCCATGAGATTTGATTCCATGAACATGAGATTTATGTATTCCATGAGCAGTAGAAACACCATTAAAATTTTGAGTCCAGATCAGAAGCGAGTGTGAAGGAGTGCATCCAGCAGCAGCGTGTCAGATAGTTAGCTGGACTATGGAAGGGGAAGACGCTGAATGTGAGTGAACAGGTGGAAGGAAAAGAAAAAGGATATGAGTTCATAATCTTCCTACCAAACTTCCTTTCCATCCATCTTATTCCAGTGTTCTTCATTTCAGTCCCCAAATGTCAACTGACTATTACAGCATCTTACTATTATAGCATCTTACATTGTTTTCAGATGCTTACAAAATTCAAAAAAAACTTATGTTGAAATTTAATTTTTTTTTATATTTTAATTTTTTATTTATTTATTTATTTTATTTATTTTTATGTGGTGCTAAGGATCGAACCCAGTGCCTCACACATGCTAGGCAAGCACTCTACCACTGAGCCACAATCCCAGCCCCTTGAAATTTAATTTTATTGCAACTGTATTAAGAGGTAGGGCCTTTAAAATGTGATAAGGGCTGATCACCTCACTGTCCTGCTTATTAAAACCTTTCAGGGGCTCTCAACATTCTAAGGGAAAAGTCCATATTATTTAAGATGGCTGGCAAGGCCCTTCACAATTAAATCCAGCTCCTCTCATGGGCATCATTACTTTACACCTACACAGTTTTTCCATGTGCAGTCTCTTTTGAATGGTCCTAAAAGAGGATGGCCTTTCCATGGTTTAGCATATAATCCCTACTTCTTCATCCTCTCTTCCCTCTGGTAGTGCAGGCTCTGTGACAGCCACGCTCATCTTGTCTACTTCTGTGACACTGGTGCTAACAGAGTCCTGGCATGCAGAAAAGTCTCAATAAATATTTATTGAGTGGAAGAAAAAAAAAAAACCAAAGCTACAGCTGGATGTAACTAATGTTAGAGGATGGGGAATTCGATCTTTCATGGGACTAGAAGAAAGGAAATGCTGAATCAAGAAAACACTGTTATGGAGGCAAAGAGAATAAAATATCACAGATATGTGAAGCTTTCAAGTCTGGGTGACTGATAATAGGATGAAAAAAGAAAAGGAGGCATAAATCTGAGGAAAATTATGATACTTCTACCTAGAAACTTTCCCACCTCATCCTTCCTGTCTCAGCTCAGGGTTGGCATCCATGACTCTCCTCAGCATCCCACAGACTAAGCTAGATCTCCATCTTGTTTGCATGTTATTTGCTCTTGTTGAATACTAAGTTTTCTTTCATTGCACTCATCAACTCTATTTTGAAATAATTATATCTGTAATTCATCTGTTTAATGAGTCTTCTTAGCTAGTTTTTAAAAAAACATGAGGAAAGGAATTGTAACTGTTATCCAAAATCGCATGCTCTTTCCCTGGTATAATATTTGGTGGTAGATGATAGGTAACTAAAACGTGGAAAGAATGAGATTTAAAGAAAAAAAGAGGAAAGGGGGAAGGGAAAGAAAGGGAGGAGAGAGAAGGGAGAAAGGAAGAAAGATTAAGTTCATTTTTTGATATACTGGGTATAAATTGCCTAGAGGATCCAATTCATATTTAGTTTGTAGTGGTTAATATACTGTGTGGTTAGAAAAAAAAACAAAATCCAAAGTGAGAATACAACGTTTCAGGGACTTTCAAACCCCAATATTTAACTTTTCATTGTTAAACAACATATATAAACATAGTTTAACAAGATTATTATAAAATGCATAACCTTTCCCAAAGCTCAAGTTAATAACATTTCATAACAGACTTTGGTAGGAGAAGAGATGGAGAAAAACTAAAGCACTGAGTTGAAAAATTATGAATAATGATTATTCTACTGATATCATACTGATAGCTGTTATTTTTTATGTAACAATAATAATAGTCACTGCTATGGCTTTAACATCCCCTCTAAAACTTATGTTAAAATTTAATTTTATTGCAACAGTATTAAGAGGTAGGGCCTTTAAAATGTGATAAGGGCTCTGCCCTCATGATTGGATTAAGGCCATTATGGCTGGAGTGGATTTAATAAAGGAAATGTGCTCCCGATTAAAAGGATATATTTGGTCTGATTTTTCTCTGAGTTATTAGTGCTTGCTTGCCTTTCAGCCTGCTATGACACAGCATGATGTCAGTGTCAAGCTTTTGGACTTCCCAGCATCCGAAATTATAAGCCAAATAAACTTCTACTGTTTATAAGTGACCCAGTGTGTGGTATTCTATTACAGCCTCAGAAAACGGATCTAGACATTTAACCACACTCATATTGATCACTAATCCAGACACATTACCTATGTTTAGCGTCTAAGAATATGCTTTATGATCTTCATTTTAAAGAAAAAGAGACCAAATTTTAATGGAGTTAACTAATTTTCCCCATATTTTTAAAATAGTTTCAAAACCAGAATGCATAAAGTCTCTGTACTGGAAGTACTGCTAAAGGCATAATTTCAAAGTATGTAGTCCAGGGTAATATAATACTATCTCCATTTTCTTTTCAATACCAGAGGCTAATGATAGATATAAAGAGATTGTATCATATGTGTAGGAAGGAGAATATATGTGTAGCACCCAGTTCACTGAGTAACTTAAGGACTGAGGAGCCTGTATAACTGTTGGATATATAGACATAGAGTATAAATTATAGGTGCTATAGAATAAGGCATCCAAGATTAAGGGGCTGGGGGAAAAGATAAAGAGGAATATTCAGGGTCAAAAGCAGAAGTTGTCATATCAAATACATCAATTTTTCTTTAATACAGCCTCTTAGGAACTTGGTATAATTTCCCCAGAAGTTTGGTTCCTCTACTCTCTTTGAAAGTAAGGCTAAAGTGTGAAGTCCTAATGTAGCTCTGTGTATATTTTAAGGACTTGGTTCTTAATTATAGCAATTGTTTTCAGATGCTTACAAAATTCAGTTGGCTGATTTTAGTAGTGGGTTACATTTGGCATTCAGTTTTTTCTTTCTTTTATTGGTTCTTCTTAGACACGATGGTAGAATCCATTTTGATAAAATGATATAAGTATGGAAAATATCTTATTCTAATTAAGACCATATTCTTGTGGGTGGGCACGATGGTGGTTCACTTGGGTGTTTTCATATATGTACATAGGAATACTATGATAGATTTATTCTACCATCTTTCTATTCCTATTGCTCCTCCCTTTTATTCCTCTTTGTCTAATCTACTGAACTTCTCTTTTTCCTCTCCCCTCCTTTATTGTGGTTTATCAGCAAAAACATTAGACTTTTGGTTTTTGGAGATGGGCTTATTCCACTTAGCATGATAGTTTCCAGATCCATCCATTTACCGGCAAATGTCATAAAGTCATTCTGCTTTATGGCTGAGTAATATTCCACTGTGTGTACATACCACAATTTCTTTATCCATTCATTTGTTGATGTGCATCTAGGTTGGTTCAATTGCTTAGCTATTGTGAATTGAGCTGCTATAAACATTGATGTGGCTATGTCACTGCAGTATGCTGTGGCTATATGCTAAGGGATAGATAACTGGGTCAAATGGTGGTTCCATTCTAGGTTTCTGAGGAATCTCCATTCTGCTTTCCAGAGGAGTTGCACCAATTTGCAGTCCCATCAGCAATGTATGAGTGTACCTTTCCTCTACAGCCTCACCAACATTTACTGTTATTTGTAATCTTGATAATTGCCATTCTGACTGGAGTGAGATGATATCTGTGGTTTTAATTTGCATTTATCTAATTGCTCATGAGGTTGAACATTTTTTCATATATTTGTTGATCATTTATTATGTATTTCTTCTTTTGAGAAGGGTCTGTTCAGTTCCTTTACCCATTTTTTAATTGGGCTATTTGATTTTTTTTTTTTTTGGTGATAAGGCTTTTGAGTTTTTAAAAGTATTGCTGTGGTGAAGATGGCCTTCCAAGCTTTGCCCTCATGTACCAGCAGATTTGCACAGATTATTTTCCTATTTTATCAAATGTGATTTTTAATCATGTTTCAAAGTTTGCTTGATTACCTACACTCTTAGGATACTGAACAGAGCTAATGAAGGCAGAGAGATAACCACAAAGGAAAATACTATTAATTAGACTTCTCAAATATGCACAAAGTAGAATTTTTAAAACAGAATAATGGTTTTTGCAAGTATAGACATAGAAACCACTGTCTGCTCAGCATGCATAACTCAACGCCCAACACTTTTAAAAGAGAAATAAATGCTTGCGAGGTGCAATGGTCAGAAGCCAGCAAAGTCCGAAGCTATTCCCAAAGGTCTGAAAGTAAAAGGTGTGAAGCTCATGTTTTAGGCCTGGTATTTTAAGAATCTAAGCAACAGTGTTGAACAGAGCAATTCTATTTTTTAAATTAGCTTTTCAAGTGTTATTTGCTTCAGTTCAGTGAAACATGATTAAATCACTTTAACAGGTGAATGATATATTACATGCTTTGGAATTCCTGTTAGTGGGGGTTGTAAGAGCAGTTTTTATTTATTTAAAAAAATTACTGTAGGGTAGTAGGACACACAGTACTGAGGCAGATGGCAAGATTTTTGTTGATAAAGTTGTCCTTTGGTAGGGATTTAAAGGACTTCTGTTGCTTTAAGGACTCTTGTACTGTATCTATAATCCCCTTCTGCTTCTACAAGGAGAAGGCCTGCTAGTCAAATATTTCCCAGGACTGCTTATTCCTCTTAAGTTTGCTACGCTGCCAACAATCAATAATGAACAAGTGAAGAATTAAACTGATTTAATCTTGGCGGAGTTCAATGCACAAAGTTAACCTTTGGAAATATCTAATATTAAAACCTTGTACTTAATCTATGTGCAGGTTGACTATCTTCTGAAGTACAAGGTTGGAAATGAGTCATTTCTGCAGAACCATTACATTAAAATATTTTTAGGTAAGACTGTCTTTAAAGGACTTTTATCCAAAGCCCTTCAGTATGTGTATTTTTTTTCCTATAAAAAATACAGAACGGTGGAGAGAAAAGGAGTGCTGGAGGGTGACGAAAGAAAGCACAGGTCCCCTTCCTGGTCTCAGTTTCCCCCTTTTGCAACAAGAAAAGGCGCTCCACAAAAACAGCCCATCTAACAAACAAAATAAACATAAAATAAACACATGACTTTTTGTTTTAAACTTTTATAACCTCTGAATTTACATGTTCAAAAGGTAATAATATTTTGGTCAAGAATAAAGTATGGTGTATAAATTAGGATGAAAGATTATGTCATCCTTAACAACCATGTCCTCAAAAATATTAATGACTATGAGAAAGCTCTTAGGATTTACACTGAAAAAACTAAGGAACACATGAAAATATGTAAAGTATATTGTGTGATATTGATTATGCTTAAAATTTCTTAAAATTTATGTGCATATATGAGTACACAGGGTCACACACACATGCACATAAATGAAAGTACATATATACCCTGCTTATTATCCTTAACACCCTTAATTTATTCCAGGAAACAAAGCAAGATGGGCTATGGATGAAAGCTTATAGGGAAGATATATTGTACCTTTTGTTCCTCTTAAAAATTTCACACAAAAATTATGTTTTCCATAATTATCAGAAAAGCAAAACAACATAAATGTAAAGCTATTTTTTCTTCTGATGCTTTTATGAGCAAACTGCATATTCCTCTGAGAGAGAAATACACACTAGTGAAGAGCATGTGAAGTATTGTGATCAAAGTATTATACTTAAAACTGTACTTTTTGTTTTGTTATTAAAATGCATAATTAGACACTAGCTCAAAACTTTACTGTTAATGTATATTAAAGTATTAATTTAGAATAATATAAATATAAATATTATAAATGTTAGATATGCATACATATACACACATCTATACATATCTCACATTGTTAACAGTATTGATGGTAACACTGTGGATACAATATTAGGTCTGCACTCTTGCCTACTTTACAACTTTGCTATAATCAGAAAAAAAAGTTAACTTAAAAAAAAAAGAAACAACTCCAATACCAATAACAAATGACCACTAAATGGGAAGTAACATTTATATCATGACGCTGTCAAACAATCATAATATCTTAAACTTTAGGAAATAGATGATTTTGTTAGGAACCACAAATAAAGCCTGAAATAACTAAATATATTTAAAGGGCTTAGAAGTAACAGAAATATGACTAGTGAAATAGAATAATTCCTGGGAATTACTTTATTTTAGTTGAAGGAATATGTGGTGAGACAGGGCTTCTGTATATGATTGTACAGTTTGTGCACTGCACAACCAGAAAGGCTCCTTAAATACGCTGCTTTAGATTCATCACAACCATTTTCTGGTAGATGATAAGAAAATGTTTTGAGGAAAAGGTACAGTTTGGACTAGAAATGGTGCTGCTGTGTGGGTATAGATCTCTCATCTCTCTGCCATAAAAGGGCTTAGAACAGTGCTTTTTAAACATTCATGTGCCAATGAACCACTTGGAAATCTCATTAGAATGAAAATTGTGTTTCAGTAGATTTGGAATGAAGCCCAAGATTCTGCATTTCTGACAACCTCCCAGAGGATGCTGATCCTACTGCTCCTGGGACCACAGTTTTCATAGCAAAGGCTGGCTAGAGTGGGCAAAACACAGAAGTGAAGCTAGAAAGCATAGGATAACTGAATCTTTCAGTATGAGCTATGCAGATAATGGGAACATAAATTTAAACCTTTTGAATCCTCTCCTAAAATGCTAAAAATGGTATTAAATCTTTGAGCTAAAATAATTGGAAGATAGGGGAAAGATATATCTCTTAGGAAATGGACAAGTTCAGAAACAAATATGTTCTGAATATGATCAGTGGTTTCCTTGTTAGTTTTTTTTTCCTTTTTTTTTGTAATAGATCCCCCCCCAATAAAAAAATTATAAGGGAGTTGATAAATAAAGTGGCAATGAAAGGCTATTAAAGACTAAGTCATTTTATACTACTTAGTTCAGAATGCAAAATATTTGCAATGCACATCTTTAAAAGATTTGTTTTGATCGCTGACAGAATGATATACCTGGTTTGGAGCTAAATAAATATACACAGAGAGAGAATGAATTAATCAGCTTAAGTAAAATAACTAATACAAAGGAGATGAGAAGAAATTTGATAAAACAAAAACTACAACAAGTTCATTAAGAAAATAATGCAAATAAATATATGATTTATCTATCAGTCAGCAGAAAGGGATGAGGGGCCTACAGCTTAATGCAGTGGGTAAAACAAGGAATTTGGAGTTAGTTGCCCCCAATTCCGGTCTAGATTCTACCACTAAAGGGACACAGGATGGGGACAAATCTCTTAAGTTCTCTGGACTTCAGTTTCTCCAACAGTTTAATGAAGATATAGTATCTGTAGAAGCACTTAATAAACAACAGAACAATGGAGAAACGCTAGTTTTATAACTATCATATGAGAATTACTTTTTATATTTGTCACATTTGAACTAACAATGTATTTTGTCATCTTCTACTGCATCCTTGAATACCAACAGAAAAGATTCTGAATATGGTAGAGCTGAGAATAGAGAGTATAGGGAAAGGGAAAGGAACAAACAGGGAAAACAGCTTCCTTAAAGCAGCGGAGCTATTAACATGATGGTAAAACCAGGGAAACCTGGTGCATTTGTTACTTGTATATAAAAAATTACCAAAAATCAGTGGCTTAAAACAGTATTATTTCTTATCATAATTTCAGTCGGTCAGTAGCCCAGGCAATGTCTCAAGGTGTCTCCTGAACTGCAATCAAGCTATTGCTCCAGGCTATGGTTTCATCCAAGCTCCTTGGATAAAGAATTTACTTTCAGGCTCATACGTTTGTTTTGGGTGTTCAGTTCCCTGAGAGCTGGGGAACCGAGGCCCTCCATCCTTGCTGGTTGATAGCTGGTGACTGCTCACCGTTCCTTGCCAGGAGGACCTTTCCAATGTGACAGCTTGCTTCATCAAAGCCAGAAAGAGACAGTCTGACAGCAAGATGGAAGTCGTAATCTTTTATAACTTCACCATGGAGGTGACATTTTTCTCAATGTTGATGTGTTTTATTGATTAAAAACTGGTATGCCCAGGATTTAATGTTTTCCCTATTGGACTTCAGTTTTGCTCTGATTCTCTCTCTCATTATTTCCCTATTCATTTCTTTTGGAATGGAAATGTTTACTCTGTGTCATTGTATCTTGGAAATATGTAAATGTCCTTTTGATTTTTGTAGGGGCTCACAGCTGAGTTTGCCTAGAGTCTCAGAGAAGGTTTTGTACTTGGATTTTTGAGCAATGCTGGGACAGTTAAGACTTTGAAAACTCTTGGAGATAGACTGAATGCATTTTTTGCCTTATGAGACTGATATGAATGAGCTTTAGGGGTTTCAGAGGTGTGAACTTATGGCTTGGATATGGAATATCCCCCCAAAGGCTCACGTGTTAAAGGCTTGACTTCCAATGCTATTGGGAGATAGCAGAAACTTTGAGTGGATCCTAGTGGCTGGGCTCCCGATCACTGAGGTCATGACTTTGAAAACTATAGTAGGACCTTAGAACCTTGTTTTCCTCTCTCTTTCAAATCCAAACCATGAGGTAAGCAGCTTTGCTACACCATGCTCTCCCCACCAGGGCATGCTGCCTCATCACAGACTCAAAAACAAAAGCACTAAGTAACCATGGATTAAAATCTCCAGAACGGGGCTGGGGTTGTGGCGCAGTGGTAGCGTGCTCGCCTAGCATGCGTGAGGCACTGGGTTAGATCCTCAGCACCACATAAAAATAAAAGAGATTCTGTCCGCCTACAACTAAAGAATAAATAAATATTAAAAAAAAATCTCCAGAATGGTAAGCCAAAATAAAACTTTCCTCTTTATAATTTGATTACCTCAGGTATTTTGTTAAAGCAGTGGAAAGCTTACTAACAATTATTATTACCCCACTTTACTTTTGGGGAAGCTGAGGCATAGCTAAGTTCAGGAATTTATACAAGGTCACACAGAAAAATTACAGCAGAGCTAGGGTTTAAACTTGGACTGAGTATAGTGCCTGAGATCATTATAACTTCATTTTATTGCCTATTATTATATACGAAAGATAAGAATACAAAAGTGAACGTGGTGGCCTTTGTTGGAGGCTGGATGTTCTAGAATGCCTGGTGCCTTAAAACTATGGCCAACATGTTCAGTGGAGTGAACAAGGAGGGGCTTGACTGAATAATATTGTTCATATGGTAAAAAATAATGTTCAAGTTAAAAGAAATGAAAAATATAATTGAAGAGTGAGTTTAACAAATGGGTAAATAAATGCTTAAAAAGACTAAAATAATTCATGAAGAGAAAATGTAAAAGAGTGACATCCCAGAGACTGAACTACTGAGCCAGAAAGATGTAGCCACCATCATGGAAAAAACTAAAAGCCAGGAACCAATCCAGTGACATTCAACTCTGATTGAATCAGAACCACCTGTGGCAGTTTTAAAATATACACAAGTCCAGGTGACACTCATGGAAACTCTGAATTCAGTAAGGCTAAGGGATAACCTGAATAACCAAAATCTACCTCTTTCTCTCACCCCACCGCCCACCTCTTCCTTCTCTTGCATCTTCTTGTTTCACCCACCCTTCTCCCTCCCTCCCTTCCTTCCTTTAAGTGGGCAAAAACAACTTGGTTTATATTTTTTTCTGGGATTTTTTTTAATTTATAAATTTAATTTATTTAATACAAATGTGCCTATTTAGGTTTTCTCATCTTCTGTTAGTTTTGGTAAATTATATTTTTCAAAGAATTTGTATATTTCATCCAAGTTGTGTGAGTTGTTGGAATAAAGTGTTGTTGTAATATTGCCTTAGTATGTTTTCAATGTCTACACAATCTTTCATGACAGTTTCTTGTTCATTCCTGATAATTGTAATTTGCTCTCTATCAGTCTTGCTAGGGGATTAGCAACATTATAATTTTAAAAATACAAGCTTTTGGTTTTAATTTTCTTTGTTGTTTCACTTCTAAGAGATTCTTATCTTTATTATTCTCTTAGTTCTATTTTGGGGCTTGATTTATTATTTTTCTACATTTTTAAGATAGAATCAGAATTCATATTCTAACATTAACATTTCATTTTATAAAATTCCCTAGAAGCACTGCTGTGACTTAATCCTACTAATTTTGATATCATGTATTTTCATTTTCATTCTATTTGAAATATTTCTTAATCTCCATTATGATTGTCTTATGTTACCAAGTGGTTGTTTAGAAATTTTTAAATTTCCAATAATTTGAGGCTTTTCTAGCTAACATTTTATTTTTTGCTAACTTAAATTTAATTCTAACTGAAATCATAGAGTGAACTTATGATTTTCATTTAAAACATTTGTTGAGGTTTATTTTAAGGCACATGATATGGTGATCTGGTGAACATTTCATGTGTACTTTGAAAGAATGTGTGTTATTCTGCTGTTTAATATAATATGCTAAAAATATCAGTTATATAACTGGGCACGGTGGTGCATGCCTGTAATCCCAATGATTCAGGAGGCTGAGGCAAGAGGATTGCAAATTCAAAACCACACTCAGCAACTTAGCAAGACTCTGAGCGACTTAGTGAGACCTTCTATCAAATAAAAACTTTAAAAAGGCAGCTAGGGATGTGGCTAAGTGGTTAGGCACTACTGGGTTTAATCCTCAGTATATGTGTACATGTGTGTGTATATACACATACACACATACATATCAGTTACATCACTATTCAAATCTTATAAATCACTATTGTTTTTTTTAGTATATTTGTATTATTTTTTGGTATTATTTATTATTGAGACAGGGCTGTTAAAAATCTTTAACTTGATTATAAATCTATTGTTTTAAATTATCAATTTTTATTTTGTGCATTTGAAGTTGTTATTACGTGTATAAATATTTAGAATTATCATGGCTTCCCAATGATATTTCAGATATAGCCACAGGCAATTACAAAGGCTTTTCTTGGCAAACCTTGTGAGAGAAATGTGCCCTCCCTACCCCAGACTCGATGCCGTCTCAGTGGACTACAGACATGAAGGGACCAGCCCCATGGCCAGTCAAGCTGTTAACATCTGTATTCTTAGCAAAGACACCTCCCTTCCGAGGTCTCCTGATCAAGACACTTGAAGACATTTCCTTCCTTCTGATTTAGTACTCCATACTTCACCACTCCTAGCCCTGCTCCTATGCACTGGGTTCATAAAACTTCAGGGGTCTTTTGTCCTGGCCTCTTGATTCAGTGTGACACTTCCCCCTGATTGTGCTAATCCATCTGATCTTGTGCCTGGTGCCAGTCTCTGGACAAAAATGAAATAGTGGGAAGATGGTACTTTCCTGGTACTTTCTTTGTGTTAGCCTCTTGTTTATATTAAGTGACAAAAGGCTTGACTGTTATGTTTTGTCTTGTTGCTTTAATAACCTACCCTGAACCCTGGCAGTTCCACTTGTCCATCCAGTTTAGCTCTTTACTATCATTTTTTTAATTTTTTGAAATTAAAAAATTAATTTTAATTTTTTGAAATTAGAAAATTAAAAAATATTGAAATTGAATTGCCAATTTCTCAACATACAAACTAACACACGTATATTTATATTTGCCATTATTACTTTGTATTTTAAAATAAAACTTTACCCATATTAGTTAGAAGCTTCCAAATCCCCTTCACAGTTCCATTGTCTTCTGCCTTCTCTAGAGGAGAGCACTAAAATGAATTTGATGTATAATATCCAAGACATGTCTTTCTACTCTTTTTCCATTTATATGAATCCATAAATAATATATGATCTTACTTTGTAAGCTTTAGAGTGTATATAGAAGAGTTAGGTGCGGTGGCATATGCCTAGAGTCCTGGCTACTTTGGAGACTAAGGTAGTAGGTAACCTGAGCCCAGGAGTTGGAGACCAGCCAGACTCCACTTTAAAATAAATAAAACAAAATAAAACAAAATATGCGTATAAGTAGTAAATTGTGTATTAGCCTTCAATTTATAGTTCTATCTTTATAGTGAATTAAATGAAAGAGATCTAATTTCCTTCAAGACAGAGTTTAACCTAGATCTCTTTTTTCATCATTCACTTCCCCCAACATTCAAAATTCATTAGTAAAGCCAAGGAGAACTTGATTAAAGTTGGCATTATTGTCAGCAGGGATACAAGGAAAAAGAGACTGTTACTCTTTTGAATCTCTCTTTATGGAAAAGCCTATAATTTTCTTGAAAACAACACTCAAATATACCCTGGGCTCCGCCACCGTCCAGAGGGACTCCATATCATCTAACCCAGGACCCTTTCTCAGTCTCTCTGGACCAACTCATGGAGAAGCCATGTGCCCCCCACCCCTTTTTATTAAAGTGACACTACATCATTTTTTTTCCTATTTTTTTTTTACATTTCTACATCTTTAATAGTGATGGATTTGTTACACATTCTGACCATGCCAAGCTCTGGTCTCCTAATTGAGGGTAATAGTATTGACAGGAACTAATTGAAAGTGTTCATTTGAATATTTCTGGTTATTTTCCTAAAACTGAAAGATGTCATTACTTTTATATCATCAGCAAGATGCATGCTTTTTGCTAAACTTAATTAGTGGGAATTCATCTAAACATTTAGATTTTTACTTGTCTAAGTTACCAAGTAATATTATTATTAACTTTGTATTCATTGAGATATCATATGTAAAGATATCATAAGTAAAAAGGAAGGATTTACAACATGTTAGTAAGTTAGCATAGTTAAAATATAAATATAATCCATAATATCAGCTTTTAGAGAGCTAATATTTAGCTCTCTAAAAGATACATTTTTTATTCTCCTTTGGACTATTATATCAAATAATGGTGTATTTATATTGTTGGGTTGATGATTCAACCAAAATTCCTCTTATTTATTACTAATAGAGTTCAGATGTTATTCAATTGCTAAGGCAGTTACCTAAAATAAAATAAAATAAAATCTAGCATCTAATTCTAAAAATTAAAGTGAAGTTGAAGACCAAAATGGTCACAAAAATACCAACTATATTCCTTGCTCAATACAGGAATCTGGGTCAAAATTTGTAAGTGCAATTATCTTGTGTGTGCGTGTGTGTGTGTTTTAATACCTTAAAAAAACTACCCTGGGTTCAATCCCCAGAACTACAAAAAAAAAAAAAAAAAAAAAGCTTACCTTATTAAGTTTCATATGTGGTCATAGGATGGCCACATTGAATGAAGTATAACATTAATATTTAAGGTCCCTTCTTACTAAACATTCAAATCAATTGCCTCATATAATAGTATTCACACTGAAGTTCCAGATTGCTGAAATTATAAATATTTGAATACTTCAGTGAGTCAAAAAATCTTCAGAAATTCCTTCTTCCTCTTTTGCCATAAAGAGGAATTAACTGATGACTCTGATAGTTTTTTTCTTAAAATAATGTCTGAGTGATTACTGTCATGTCAGATAATTGTTGCAATATCATTAGAGTTATAAGAGATTTTCCCTAATAGAGCATTTTTTTTCTTCTTTTGTTATATATAATTTGCTTGGAAGAGTGTTATAAGCCTATTTCCATGGACAGATGTATATTTTCTTTTTTGTAGAATCTGTGAAACATAAACATGGCATGGATTTCTTGAATTATACAAAACACAGCATGAAATTTACTATTTTATAGCACGTATTTTGGGCTGTAAGTTGCTCAGGTTCTATAGCTAGTATTAAAAAATATTAAATGGCCTTAAGTGTGTATACTTCCTGGTTCTCTCTTCTTTCTGAATGATGAGACTTTTTAAAGGGTGCCTCAACTTAGTGTAGTTTTTATTAGTACCGTTTACAAATTTTTGTCTGTCTCTATCCAGGCAATGGTAAAATTACCCATACATTTCCTCTTAATATTAGGAATGACCTTATGACTTTTGGTCAGAAGATATAAGAGCCCGTGTGTGCTTTGTTTTATTCTCTTTCCCATCTGTCCCTGTAATGGATGTAACAGCTAATATCAAGGAAGAGCACAAACAGGACCATCCTTTATGAGGAGATGGACCTATGTGGGAAGATGGCCTAACAGGGAAGAAAGGAACTCCCAAAATGCCAACCAAGGAATAACCAAGTTATTCCTAATAGATCAACATTCAATTCAAAATACGAATGGAGGGGACCCCCCCTCCAATCAGGACCAGGGTCCCTAAGGTCCAAACAATTTTCAGCAACAAAATTTTCCCTGCCCCAGGGAAGATGACAAATTGGAGGAACCAACCCAGGTATGTATAACTAGCACAGATAACAGACCATATATCTCCTTATCCGTTTTATACAAAAACCAAAATTATAATTTGAATTTTCTCATAGATACAGGTAGCCAAATAATTATTGTACGAGACATCCTTGCTGAAACAGACAGACAGATGGAAGTAGAAGGCATATCTTATCTTATAAAGGTTATCTTATAAAGGCCCATATTCTTGTATTTAATTGAGATCCTATAACAGCTTATTTATTAGTTGTATAACAAAGCCCACATAATGTCCTGGGGATGGATTACATCCCCACAATATTTGAAACCTTACTGCCTCTAAAAAGACTCAAAGCTTCTCTATGTTTGTCTATAATTAAAATGCAGCCGTTAAACTTCCTCCAGCTACACCTTCTTTCACAAAGCAACATCTACTAAAGGGGGGGTGTCACAAGGAAATTTCTGACAAAACACAAGAATTATTACAAAATTATATTATTGAACCAACACAGTCATTTCACTTTAACAGTCCAGTATGGCCCATTCTAGAACCCAGTGGCTCATATAGATTTACTGTTGATTATCATAATCTAAACAGAGAAGTTCCCCCACTACCAGGAAATCTCCCAGAAGTAGAAGATATCATGAATACTATTATCAGGATAACCCAGAATACTATGGTACTATTGATATCACAGATATAGTCTTTAGTATACCCATAGATGAACAATCCAGAGAGCAAACCACATTTACGCGGAATGCCAAACAATATTGATTCAAGAGATTACCTTAGAGATATTAGAACAGTCCTATCATAGCCCATGATACTATCTTATAATACATGGACCCTATTACGACAGCACACCCGAAGGTCAAAATATTAAGTTATGTAGATGATATCATAATTTATGGACAATATATACATGAGGTATAAGAAGCACTTGATACAGTGGTCACAGAACTTACTAAAAATGGCTGGACCATTAATAAAAATAAAGTACAAGGACCTGCAGCTCAAGTAAAATTTTTGGGAGTAATCTGGAACTCCACTGGACAATCAATTCCACCTACCACTATTGATAAAATTATGGTGCTACCCGATCCCACAAACAAAACACAAGCCCAACACCTAATTGGCTTATTTGGTTATTGGAGAAACTATATTCCATATTTACAAATCATCTTAAAACCTATATATGAGGTGACAAGGAAAGCAGTAGATTTTTTTCGGGGAGAATCACAATGTTCTGCCTTTCATACACTAAAAGAATATGTCAAAAAATACCAACACCTACATGCACCTGGAAAAGAACAATTTACACTAGATATAATATTTTTATAATATTATGGTAACTGGGGACTTTATACCACCATTAATGGACAGACATTCCCCATGGCATTCTTTTGCAAGAAATGCCCATGAGTATCCTCAAAATATTCCCTTTTTGAGAAAACCATATGGATACTGTATGAAACCCTGCACACTGTTTCCCCACTATGTCAGATTCAACCCATAAAAATCTGATCAGCTATATACCAATATTACCATGGGCCCTTGCACCTGGAGAAGCACTCCATGGGGTACAGATGGAACCTAAGGTGGCACATGCTATGTGGCACAAGATTCCCCTGGGCCATGCACTCTTTTGCGTGGTGGTTATAATACTACCCATCACTCCATTACAGCTCATTATAAACCTGCCTTTGTTTTTCACTGGAGGCTTAAACACCCTCCTCTTATATCTCCTGCTCCACTGTATGTCCCTGACATTTGCACCCCACTTTTGGTGCTAGTCGAACCGGACATATGCAGGCTCAACATCCACTTTGACGTTCGTGCCCTAGGCTTCCCCTCTTTTGCACCATAGTGCATGCCTGATATGCCTGTTTACCTGCCACAACTCCCTCACTTTCCTTTGATAGGGCCCAGAAAACTACTCCAATTCAAATGGATTGCCATAGTGGGACTTGCCACAGGCGAGTTATTAATGCCTGTGAGATAGGAAAATTACGTATAGCTGTTGATAAAATATCTAATTTACAAGAGAAACAGGTGGGAATCATCACTGCTCTATCTAACTCACTCTCTTCCTTATCTTTGTTAATTACTAATATTAATATTCAAACTAAGATCCTTACAGACTCCTACAAGGCAATGTATGAAGATATTAAGGCCACTAAAAAGGCATTAGAGGTCTAGCTGACAAACTACATAAGGTAAATACTCGTGCTACTATGAGACAGTTACTTGTTCAAACCTACACAGACTTACAAGAAAGGTTTAGAATGGGCATTGCTGCCCATTCTGCCACATCCAAATCTTTCTTAGATCCTGCAAACCTTTCCAGATCTAATCAAGATTATTGCTTGATAAATATTTTTCAAATCTCTACACTTACAAAGGCCACAGATTATAAGACACATAAATACCCCAGGAAAACTGGTGAACTTACAGTATTGCCAGTGGAAGATACTATCTGGATGGATGGCAAACTGTATAGTACTGAGTCTTTGACACAACTGTCTTCATTATAATATATGGTCTTACATGACCCACAACCAGAGCTTTCCTTTATGTAGGTAAACCACATTTATTCCATTTAGACTATATGATCTAGGCAACTACCATTTCATTGCATGCTCTAACATGACAGCAAAGATATCTGACTTAGGCCACAATGACACACACACACAATATATATCTATACACAATGAGTGTATTATGATTAATCATGCATGGAAGGTCACCATGTCTTCTCAAATATGTAGCACTCTTTCCAGTATTTCTACCATCCATATCCAAACAAACACCACTATGGGAATAGGCTCTGTAAATGTTCCAAATCAGATCTTCCACTCCTTCATAGACCAACATGATAGACTAAATAAACACATAGGTAACTTGAGACAGTTACAAAATTTACAGACCAAAGCCTCTATGGAACTAAAAGATCTCAAACATAGTACTTCTCATGTTAATGATCTAGTACATATTCTCAACACCGATACTATTGCCTTTAAAAAAGATGTTGCTAGCTTAAATTCTCCATGTTCCCCTTTTATGGATATCCAAAAGTTACTGTGCTTCAATACAATGTGCTTACATTGGCCCTCTCCATTAAAGTGTATTAAGTGGATTCTTCACTATATTATCCTGTTTGCTGTGTGTTGTTACAATAAAATTATTGTTGTGCTTTTGTAACTGTAAGATTAGAAACACTATTGTTGTTCATGACAATGCCAAAGAACATTTGCTCAGTGCTGATGCATTGTACTAAAGCATGATTGCTCAAATCCCAGATTCTGATGATCGTGTTTATGAAGATATTAATGTATGAGGTTGATGTGCTTTGATATATTTTGATTTGTTTTGATGTGATATGATTTTTGAGCTTTAGGAACATTTGTTATGTATCCTATGATTCTTCTATTATGATGGAAGCCCTTGTACCTCTGTATGTCTGTGGGCTTCCAAAGGATGGACTGAAAGGAGCATATGCCATTGACATGCCTGGACATGCCCAGACTCAGTAAGTTGCTGGCCATAAGGAACAGCAGCCATTGACATGCTTAGTCGTGCCTGCTTGCAATGGATAAGGAAAGGGGCACTAGCCACAGGCATGCTTAGCAATGACTGGTTACAATTGATAGGGAGCATAACTCCATGGACATGCATAAAGAATATGCCCAGTTGCAATTACATTATCTCACTGGACATATCCAATGGACATTGGCTTTCACTGGGTGTAACCAATCATCAGCTTACACCACCAACTTGGAACTGCATTTAAACTGCTTATCCTGCCACATTGGGGACTTTTGCTCCAAGGATATCAGTGAGACTGGCCATCTTACTATCTGTCCCTGGATCAACTCCACCATTCCCTGACATCCAGCCATTGGATGAAGAAAACCACCAAAGACACGTCTACTCTTTGGCTAAGAGAAATTATGTGGCACTGGAGGTATTTTGAGGCTTGTGGTTGCCCTAGGTTTGTGTGAATTGCTTGTAGAGTTTAGTTGCCCTAGGATAGTGTGACTTAACCTATAGTGTTTAGTGCTCATTGAATGCTAGTTGGGGTGCTCCAGCACACCCAACACTTTTTGCATTAATTGTTTATATTTGATGATTGGTGTGATTGAATATATGCTTGCATTTAAAGACAATCTGCCTCCAAGTATTTATTAATTGTGCTGCTCACAGCACCCAGCCACCTTCCTCATCTCCACTAATAATGTTTCATAATTTTCTACATCCAAACCTAGCCTAATTACCAACTGGGAAAGTAGGGTTAAAAAGCTCTAGCCAGCAATCTCCCTGGCCACATTGAAGCTAGTATTGGAATGCGAAGGGCAGGCTCCGCAGGCTTGATAGGAGGCCTGACACTAAAGAAAAAAATATATATCAATTTAACTTTCCCCATAGCTGCAACACAAAAAAAATGACTTCAAAATTTTCTATTTTTCCCTTTCCCTCACTCTCTCTCTCTTTCTTGTTCTCTCAGGTTGCTTTACTGAAATAATTAACAGCCATATCATTTTTTTTCTAGGACTCTTGTTTTTTTAAATTCTGTTTTTGAGCTCATAATTTTGATCCTGCATGACTAAATAATAATTTCTGATCAGACCTGTTTTATCCAACTATAGAAGGATTTTTACAGTCTGCTTTGCTCAGAGGCCAATTTACAAACTTTGGCTCTTAATCTAAAATATTTAAAAAGTTATAAGACCTTTGCTTATTTATTCTGTGTACTGTCTTATCTATATATGTGTGTATCAGAACCAACGCACAGAGTGCTCATAACCCAAAATTCAAAAATATGAATCCACATACCTTTGATTCATGTGATTTAAAACTTCAATTAAATTGGGTAAACAAATAAAGATACTAATGTCTTCAGAATCACAAACTTTCTTTCCAGATGATCAATGGAAAATGGAAAATGTTGTTTTCTATTAAATGTTTTAAGTATAATGTCCATTGCTTTTAATGTCCATTGCTTCTTGTAGGATTTTTCTTCAACAGAAAAAAAATGACTTAAAATGTTAACTAAACTTGGTTTTCATGGGTAACTTAAGTTAAAAATGAGTACATCATATTGGACATATATCATAAATGTGTTTTTTCTCAATTGTCACTCAATGGAAAATTTAAGACTGCTTTGTTTCTGGTCTTCACTTAGAACAAGATGATTAAAGATTAAAAGTGTACTTTCATACATGTTATACAAAATTCACAAGATGATAAAATATTGTTTTACTTGAACTCAATGACACCAGACTTTAAGCTCCTCAAGGTCAACACTCCTGGACTTCTGAATCTGGAAATCATGCCAGCAATGAGGAGGGAGAAGCATCTGAGCCAGCTGCAGCAGCTCCCACTCCTTTCTGCCCTGGATCCTTCACTATCCGAGCTAAGGAAGAAATTTGTATGTACCACTTTTTCTCTTTTAAATGTTCTTGCCTCTCAGCATTGATTTTGGTGATCCTTTCTTGTTTATCTGTTTTTCATATCTGTTACTGACCCTTTAGGTTGAGGGCCATATTGCATTGATCTTATCAGTTCAAACTCTTGTCTGAATGGGCCACCTATAGATATAAACCTGTTTAAAAGAAAGATGTCTCACTGTCACTATTTGGTCTTTAAATTATTTTCTGGACAATTATACCCTGTTACAATTAAAGTTGATCTGTCAGAAGCAAAATATATGAAAGAGTTTCTATATGTACAGACATTTATTCAATTATATGATAAGGAGTCTAAACAAACACTAAATTGAAGATACCAAAAGGCCACACTGTCATTTAAAGATACATTTTATATCGATTTACTTTGACTAAGTCAATTTCTAACTTAACGCTGCTTCCTAAATGTATAAGAAACTTAAGGGTATCCTTTGGTTTTTGTTAACCCATGTAGACCCATGGTTATTGTTACCATACACTCTAAATTCTAAATTGTACTTTAAAGGTTAAACTTAGTTAAATGTAAAGCTTAGGAGAGCACTTTGCCACATTGGTGTTCTCCAATCTAAAATTATCTGCAACAATATTTTCACATTTATATAAAAATAACAAATTAGATTGATATTCATTCATCTCATTTAATGTTTTATAGCTGGATAAAGTAATCTGTTCTCAATAAGTTATATATACAATTTTATGTTACTCTTTACACTGGAATTGAACTTAAATGCATTTTTAAAAAATAATAAGGAGAGCCTAATCTATTTAAAGGTAATATTTTAAAACATAAAAAAATTTTTGCCACTTATCCACACCAAAAGGAAGCTAAAAGCTCTCTTAGTCTTTCTCTGATTCATGTTTTAAATGTAATGTTATGTTAAATAATGTTCATATAGACTCAAGAAACAATACATACAAACTTTGTAAAATGACATTTAACAAAGAGACAAAAATCAGCTTTAGAACTAAAACACTCTACCTAAAATTTGCCAAGAGCCCTACCTCACCTAAATTAAGACTCTATCTCTCACATTAATCCATGTGAAGATAATCACAAAGTAGATAAACTTAAGCTCATTTAAAGTTATGTTCTAAAGATTGATGCTTGTTATAAAGATTACTGTGATCTCAAAGATATAATGTATAAGGCAGCCAAAATTCAAAATAGCTATTACACAAACTGAACATATTTCTACACTTGTTAATTTCATTTTGTATTTTTCCTTGTAAACTCCATAACTGTTGCCTGTTAATGTTTTGCAGAAGTGTATTGCTTCAAGAACACACAACCTAGATTAATTTAAGATAATAAGCCAGGACAGATAAGATATAAGGCTAATTCCACTACTAATACAGACCTCAATTAAATATAAAAAATAAATAACTATAAAGACATTGAAGACAACTATTTTATAACTATCATAATAACTATATTATAATAACTATTATAGACATTGAAGTTAAAACCCAACAGTGTTAAAGACTGGTGGGACTAGTTTGCTAAAAGTTTAAGATCAAGACTTTAAAATTGAACTTAGAGTGGTCAATAAGATCAATATTTGGCTTTCACCCTCTGAGTCAACTTAAGCCCAGGGAATGAGAGAGCTTTACACCTCTGGGCCATATGACCTCCTGATCAGGGAGATTAATGAGACCACTGGAGAACAGAAAGCCAATCAGTACACTGCTACAAAGAATTCCCACAGGGGTCCGTCTGGGGGAACTTGAGAGCAGCTTCTTAGCTCTTTTAGTGCCATCTGCTAGGTAGGATGGGTTAGGGTCTCCTTGATGAGGTGGCTTCCTTTGGAAGCAATTAGGGATGCCTCCCTTCTCCAATGATCCTCCTCTTTGTACGTAGATTTTGTTTGTTTCCTTTGCTGACCTGTAGAACTGGGTAAGCTTATTTTAAGGCAAATGCATGTATTTAAATTTTGGTGAGGTATAAACTTCATGAAAAGGGTTTACAATTGCAAAGTTCTTACACATAGCAGCTTATTGGCATATAAATTAAACTGCTGCAAGATATAAGAATGGGAGAAAAAAGCTGGGTGTGGTGGTGCACGGGTGTAATCCCTGCACTTTGGGAGGCTGAGACAGGAGAATCGTGAGTTCAAAGCCAGCCTCAGCAACAGCGAGGCACTGAGCAACTCAGAGAGACCCTGTCTCTACACAAAACACAAAATAGGGCTGGGGATGTGGCTCAGTGGTCGAGTACCCCTGAGTTCAATCCCCAGTACCAAAAAAAAAAAAAAAAAAAAAAAAAAGAATGGGAGAAAAACAATTTTTAGAAAGTTCATAGAACTACAGAAAAAATAGCAAAAGTAGTTCAGATATTAAAACATAGCAACTAAGTGCAGAAATCAAAAGACATTTTATAGGAATAAATGACTATAACTAGTCTCTAAAATGTATCCCATATGGTTTTGTAGTTTCATAACTTGGCCAGAAATGAACCACAAATTTGACTTGGAACTTCTTAACAGCTAACACAAAGTGGAAACATAGTTACATGATTTAAAGCTTTCCTGAGATAAAAACAAACCACATTTAGCATATGTGTTCCCTAGATTGAATCCCAGAGATTCTCATGAAGAGACGGCTCTGTTGGATTTTCATGTTATTCCAACAAATGCAGAAATGAGTTTCTTCAGGGTGTTTCCTAAAACAGTTATCAGTGAGGGCTGAAAATATGCCACTAAAATGCCATTCAGCAAAATCTCTAAGGGTCCAACCAATGTTGCTTTAGCGTGCAAGACTCTAATAGTGAGCCTCAATTCCGATACTTAGGAGCAGCTAGAAGAGTACAGGATGATTACTTCTTTCAACTTAAATTCTGCTACATATTGGTTAATGTTAGGGTAGCTGGCACAAATATCCACAAGAGACACATCTCTGAGTTCAAGCAAAGGTTTATTTCCAGAGAGTATTTGCCAGGCTGCCCTTCTGCCAGGCGCAGCAGGCAGAGTCACTTGAATAGAGGTTTTATATCTTTTTTAACAAGGAAAAAGAGCAAGCTTGAAATGACCTTGGGTGCAGGTGGCTGGGTAATAACAGATCTTTGTACATAGGAACCTTGGTGGGTGGGGGGTTATAGGAACAGAGTATCTTAAGTTGTTTTTTTTTTTTCTTGGCAGTTTATAAGTTTTGGTTTTTAGTCCCAGAGCTAAAGTGGAGTTACTAATGTCTAGGGATCTAACATTTTGGCCTTTTGTCTTATAATGATAAGGGGTATCTTTCGTTCTGGCTTCTTCATGTATAGGCTACAAGATTGAAGCAGTAAATCCTTTAGAGATTATGAGGATTAAAGCAAGTTAAATGGAGGGCTCATGAGTTTTAGTAAAAGATAGAGGTATTTGGTCAGTCACTCTGGCACACTAAGTCACTTATTCTGTCATTCACTCATTCATTTATTCTACAAGCATTTGAATTCATAGGATAGGCACAGTGCTAACTAAGGATAATGATTTAATTAATAAAAAATGTAGTCTCTGAACTCATGGGCTTGAACCCAAATGAAGAAGAGAGGCCTTCTGGGAGGTCCTAGGTCACAGGGAGTGTGCACTGAAAGGGCACATCCTCTCTTCCCTTTGTTCCTCAGCTCGTGATCTGAGTGGTTTTGCTCCACCAGACACTCCCACTATGATGTGCTACATTGGCTTAGGCCCAAAGCTATGGGGCAATTGACTGTGGACGGGGACTTCCAAAACCACAGCCAAAATCAATCTTTTCTTCTGATAAGTTAATTATCTCAGGTATTTTGTTAGTGATAAAACACTAATAAACACGCAAATCTATAGGAAAGAATCTTATAAATACAACACCTATGTGAAGGGTGTATACGCAAGGAAAAAAAATATAAATGTAACTCAAAGCATCTTTGATTGAAATTTACTCACAATCTATTTCCTTGGCAATAGAGGTGGCCTTGCCTATAGAACATGTCCTTGGGAGTTATTACCTCTTGGCCTGTTAGTTTGCACACTATATTTTTTTGCAAGGTAGTCTCCCGATATTTAAAACCTACTAACTATAGGGCATCTTTGCTCAACAGAGACAGGGAAAATAAGCCAGTATACAGAGGACTACCAGACTGTACTGTGGCCCCACACTGACCCTCAGCCACAGTGCCGGTACCAGGGCAACTCTTCTATATGGTTCTCAATTACTGCATCACTCAGGCCTTTGGTTGAATCTTAAAGTTAGCTTGGCTCACCTTATTTAGGATAACCTACATAAAGTGCCTGACAAATGGTAGGGGTTCAATGCATGGTAGTTTTCTCCCCCGGCAAAAGTACTAGGGACAGTAATTTATTGTGGAAATACCCTGACTGAATCTACTTTAATCTGCTTTGCAGTCTAGGAAGTTATGACTGGTATGAGGTTATATAAGCCCATCTCTGTCTCAGAGGAAGCTTAAAATAGTATCAGATTCAGACATTCCTGGTTTGGGACTATCCTGGGCTGGGTTGTCATGCTTCAATAAGCAGGAATCAGAGCCAGGAACCTCCCAAGGTACAGGGCATGTTTCATAGCAATACCTGGGAAGAGAATAACAGATCTGCCTTGGAGGCAGGAGCTTTCAAGAACTCAGGAATGACTGGTACTTGGTGTATTCAGGGAGAGACAAATTGTTTACAAATGCTGGGAATGGCAAGTGTAGGGAGAGCAATGTCAAAATATTAAGTGGAAGGAAGTCAGGAACTGGTATGGAGTTCAAAATCTGGTGCGACTATTCATTAACCTTGAACACTGGGCAGTCTACTTTATAGTATAGGTTCCGTCTGCTAAATACTAAAATGGGAACTATGATTTCCCTATTTATTTCAGAGGTTATTAGGAAAATTTATCAAGTATAATCACTAACCTAATCTTCAGGTTCAAATCTGATATCCTAGGGCTACTTGAATAGGGAACACACATTCATAAATCTCTCAGTGCACCTCGACCAAAGCCACATTTCCAAGACTGTTCTACATGGGGCATAACCCAATTCACAACAGTTCTTAGACTATTGCCCTCCAGGCTCTGTATATTCAACAGATAGATTGTACATGCCATCTATCTGCCAAGCAAGTACTGGGGACACTGATCGAGAAAGCATGACCCTGTCCTACTGTAAATGGTGCTTAATTTAGTGAGTGAGATACAGTAAATAAGAGTATAAAGATATGATTTCAAATTGTCATAGGTTCAATGACAGAAAATACTAGCAGAGTTATTTATAAGATGGTCAGGAAAGGTCCTTCTGAACAAGTGGCATTTATGCTATGACTTGAAGGATAAGCAAGAAGGACCCGTTGCCCCTCTAGTGAGTCTGTGTGATGCAGCATCCCTTTGAGGATACCCTATATTATCTGGTATTAATCCCTGAACTCCTCCCCAGCAATTCTCTACCCAAAGCTGCCTTTGACTTTTTATGTTCTGTGCTATGATCTCGGCAATTTTTCCTGTCTGGCTTGCCCACAACAGGTCTGTGACTCTGCTCTTCCCTCTGCCCCTTTCTGCCTTCTACTTCCTATTAACTTCATAAAGCATCCATCCATTTATGCACATGTTAAATTGATAGCAATGCATATTGTATAATTTTCAGTCTCAAATGCAATGTGGTTGGATGCCAAACACAGCTGGAGACCTCCAAGCAAACTGTTTTCAGAGGAATAAAATGTCCAAATGATTCCCAAATTAATTTGATCTTACACAGCAAGCTAATTTCTCTCCCATTCTTATATCTTGCATCAGTTTAATTTATATGCCAATAAGCTGCTATGTACAGAACTTTGCAATTGTAAACCCTGTTCAGCTACTAGTCACTTCGTGAAGTGTATACCTCACCAAAATTTAAATACATTCATTTGCCTCAAAATAAGCTCAACCCGTTCTACAGGTCAGCAAAGGAAACAAAGAAAATCTACCAGCATGAATCATTTAATTCCAAACAAACAAATTGTTCATTATTTAGTTAAGATTGATCATATAAAATCACTGTGTAAAGGTTGTATGTGTCACATTCTAGAGTAACTTAATAAGGACCTTCTTTCAGGATTTCAAAATGATAGAAATCCAATCTATGCTTTAATTTCCATTTTCTTTCTTTCTTTTGTTTTTTTTTTTTTTTTCGGTAAAAAATCAGGTAGTGATTCCCGCATGATTTGAAAAGTTGACATACACCACCAAATTAAAAGCAAATATCATTCTAAAAGCCAATGAAGTTCTCACACTAGTGCTTTTTTCCATATTAATCTACACTACATATAGATTCTAATTTTACAAAATAGTTTTTTCAAAGAAGTTCACAGCTCTCAGCAAACCACATTCAATTAAAGTAATGATTATCACAGACCACAAGCTCAATTATTATCCAGGTAAAGGGCAAGAATTCAAACACACGTCTCTCTCACATCTTCATTTGATCACACGGAACTAATCATCAAGTTAATATGTCATTGAAAAGAAAAATCACAAATGTTTGACCTGAGAAAAATTGATTCTTTTAAGAAAAATCAGGTTAATCAAATCAGTGAAGGTAATTACCTATTGGGCTCAAAGGTTACTCTTTGAACTTAGAATAAAATCTAAACTCCTTTGTGTCCACCAAGGCCCTGTGTAATTTAGCTACTGTGTACCTCTCCAAGCTCCTTCCTGAGGCTCCAAGAACACTGGTCCTTTGTCCATCCACAAATATGTCAAAGCCTACTCCAGCCTTGGGAGGTATTCTTTCTGGCTAGAATGCTGTTGCTATAAAATGTTCACAAAAGTAATTCCTTCTCTTCACTTATATCATATGTCACCTCTGCAAAGTGGTCTTATTTATTTTTCCATATTTTTATTGATGCACTATAGTTGTATGTAATGGTGGGATTCATTGTCACATATTTGTACATGTAAACAATGTAACAACATAATTTGGCCAGTATTATTCCCTAGTATTTTTTGTTTCCTTCTCTTCCCTCCCACTGATCCCTCTCTTCTACTCTATTGATATCCCTTTGATTTTCATGAGACTCCCTCATAGACATTTCTTTTCCTTTTTCTTCTCTAGCTTCCACATATAAAACATATGACCTTTGACTGAGTTTGGCTTATTTTACTTAACATAATATTCTCAAATTCCATCCATTTTCCTGCAAATGACATATTTTTATTCTTCTTTATGAGTGAATAAAACTGTATTTTATATGTATACCATATATTCTTTATCCATTCATCCATGGATGGACACCTAGGCTAGTTCCATAGTTTGTCTTCTAATGTTGCCTCAATAATCCCTCTCCTGTATTCTTCATAGAATCCGTGATTATCTCAAATGTTCGTTTGTTACTTAATTTTGTTTCCTTTACTATAATATAAGCTCCATGAAAGTAGGAATCTCGAGTTAAATGCTGCATTTTCAAAAAGCAAATGGGTAATTAGTTTAGACTGTGGGAAATACACAAGGGCAAGGAACAAAAAACACATGATCTTCAGAGAACCAGAAGGAACCCTGGACTCTTAGATAACTGCGATTCAACATATCACTATCATAGAAAGACATCCCAGGGTGGAGGATGGCAACTGCTCTTCTGAAAGGTGGGCTGAGCATTCACTGGGTGACATTGCAAAATGGATTGTAAGTCTTGGGTATTGAATATCTTAGCTTTATCATACTTCAGTGAAACTCTCCTTTCACTGAATCACAATGAATTTCTTCCTACATCTAGATACCTGAAATTGCGATGTATCATTAGTTAAATAGAATGCTGCCAAAATTTTACTAAAATCAGAAAACTTGGAGAAAAAGATAAATTCAATATATAACCTTTGTCAGCTTGCTGCTAAATCAACATTCAGATTAATATGAAAGTAATTTCATATTTCTGTTCTCCACACTTAAACAGATTCCTTAGAATGCAACTGTATTCTTTCAAGTACAAAAAAAAAAAAAAAAATCTTAGTCATCCTTGAAGGCTTCCTTAGACCATGAGAAGAAAATCATTCTCAGACTTCAGGGCCATTCTCAGGCCCTTCAGGTTTCCAGAGTTCCTAAAGCCTCAAGCAAATGAATCACTGCTCTCCAGCATCAATGCTCAGGATGTGATACATTTTGACATGGATTTGACAATTCTACCACCCAGTACTTACCTGATAACATTTCAACCTCTTCTAAACAGTATCAGTTCAAAGCAAGGCAACTCTATTTACTTCCCACACAATCCTGAATTCAAAATGGTTTGCTTCCCAGGAGAAAGATTGTGGGAGGGTTATTAGTCATACAGAAAGCCTACTTTTGTGAAACTACAACCTAAAATCTAGACATTGAAAGCCCAGGTTTACTAATATGTAAATACCTATGGCTTTCCTTTCAACATATTACAGAAGTGATTCCAAACCTTGGGTGCGTGCTAGAATCATTTGGAGACATTAGAAAATGCTCACTCTCTAGTAAAATGAATGACAAAGTTTGAGAATCACTGCTATACAGAAAGACCTGTATTTAGAATGAAGCTTGCCTTATAGTCTTCCTTTAATAAAACTTTGTATATAATGAATGAGTGCATTTATATCATTTATATGCAATGCATACGCAAACACATACACAAACTGAATATATGCTGAAGGAAATTAAGACAGTGGTTACTCTGGTGCATTGCAACTGGAAGGGGGGGATTAAGGAGGTTAGTAGCATTCTAATTTTCTTACACAGGTGTGTTCATGTAAAAATTAATCAAGCTACACATATATTATATACACTAACATCAAAAATAGACACAAAATTAATTTTTTGAAGGGAAGAGTAAATGGAGTAGGATTTATTTAAGTGATAAGAGATAGAACTCATACAATGTGGGAAGAGAGCTGATAAGAGAAAAATCCCCTAAATAAATTTTTGAAACAAAAGTAGACTTCCTTTTTTTCTTTACAACTTACTTCCTTTTCATTGTCCAAATCAATGTTTTAAAATATTGATTTTCAAAATGCTAAACTGGATTCAAAATTAAATAGTCACACTTAAACATCAAAAACAAGCAATGTTAAATTAATTGAATAAGGTTTAGTGAGATTGCTAATATTAAAATGGTCATTACTTGATGACATATTTAAGAGAAATTAAAAAGCTATCTTTCAGCATAATTGTTCATCAAAAAGTAGAAGTTAATTTTTTTTCTTGAATAACTAGAATAAAAGCTTTCTTCCTAAGGCTCTTGTTATGGCTTGGATTTAAGGTATCCCTCCCAAAGCTATGTGTTGATGCAGGAATTTAAATAATTATGACAGCTATAACCTAATTCATGAATTAATCTATTTGACTGATTAATAATTTGAAATGACTACTTTAGTGAATGGTAGCTGTAGGCAAATAGGGTGTGGCTGAAGGAGTTGGGTCACTGGGATTGTGCCCTTGTGGATTATATGTTGTCCCTAGCTCCTCAAGTGTTTATGCATGTTTCTTTCTCCCCCCACCTTTCCCAACTACTATGAGCTAAGCATGTTTCCTCTACCAAACCCTTCCACTATGATGTTTTTGCCTCACCTTGAGCCCAGAACAGTAGAGTGAGACTTCTGAAACCATCAGCCCAAGTACATCTTTTACATCTATAAATTCTTTTTGTCAGATATTTTGGTTACAGCAACAAAAAACTGACTAACGTGGAAATTGGTACCAAGAAGTGGGGGGTCTTCACTGTGACTAACCTGACCATATTCTTCAGAAGACATTGGAACTGGTTTGCATGAGGAAATCATGCAAAAAGTTTTGAAAAAGTTGGAAAAGTTTTGAGAAGCAGAAGGCTAGAGAAGGTTAGAATGTTGCATGCAGAATTTTATGGGAAATTCTGGTAGGAGCTTTGCAGAGCAGAATGCCCATAGGAAGGCAAACAGTAAAGACTGTGCTCCTGAGGTTTTATAATGCAAGGAGGTCTTTATTGGAAATTAGACTAGAGGACATTTATGCTATACTCTGACAAAGAAGTTGTATATATTTGATCATATCCTGAGACTTTCTTAAAGAAATTAATTTAAAGGGCTTAATTTAAAGATGATGGACTAATTCATCTGGCAGAGGAAATTTCAAGGCAGTGCAGAATTCACCCATGCAGTGATGGCATGGGTGTTGCAAGCAGCTTTTAGCCAGGTTTACTGTGAGAATCAGGGACAAAAAGTAGAGATAAAAGAAGTGAAAAACTTGCAGTTTGGCCAGAGAAGTAGTACACCTAAATTTGGGACCAAAAATTATGATTGTTGAAGAGATTATAACCACTAAAAAGATACACAGATAGCATAGGAAAGTTTCCTGAAAGGTGCCTTAAGAATCATCAGGACCACACCCATGGCAGATTCAAGGGTGTAACAACAAAAACTCCTTTGAGAAGAGAACTTAGGAGTGCTCTGCTCTCACAAGAGAGCTTAGAAAGTTGCTTCCCTGGACTTTGATTCACCATGCTCAGTTACCCAGGCACTCAGAGGCAGTTGCAGCTATAGCCATGTTCCAAGGGGACCCAGCTACTGTTTGAGCTGGTAGCAGACCTTGGTGTCATCTACATGGTGCTGGTTCTGTAGGAATACAGAATGCTAGAGTTAAGAGGTCACAGAAGCTTCCACTGAGATTTCGAAGGAAGGCCTGAGAAGCCAAGCAGAGTGTAGCAGTGTCAGAATCCCTGCAGGTAGATCCTGAGAGGATGATGAATGAAGCTATGAAAATGAAGCCAAAGATGAAATAGAGACTCTCCAGTTTAAGAGATGCTAGTAACAAGAGATGTCTGCCAAGAAAAGCTGTTTGAGAGGTAGTTTGGGCTGCAACCAGTGAAGCTGAAGGGACAGAGCTGCCTAAGTTCTCTGGAGATTACCTCTTGCTGCTATGTGCTCTAGATGCTGAATGTGAAGCTATGGGACCTAATGTTTGCCCAGCTGGGTTTTGGTTTTGCTTTATCCCTTTTTTCTATGCACCCTTTTCTCCCTGTTGGAAGGCAAATTTTTACTCTGTACCATAATACATTATATCATTACAGGGGCTCACAGCCAAGAGTTTGCCTTGAGTCTCAGAGGAGATTTGGACGTGGATGTCTGGCAATGCTATAATTGTTAAGACTGGGGACTCCTTGAGATGGATGAAATGCATTTTGTACTGTGAGAAGGACATGAGTTCTTGGGGGCCAGGAGTAAAATGTTATAGTTTTAATATGAGGTGTCCCCAAAGGCTCCTATGTTAATGAGGACGATGAAATGATCAGATTTTGAGAGTTCAACCTAATCCGTGGATTGATTGATTTTATTGATTAATGATTTGAAAGTTTCATTTTAGTAATTAATGATTTGAAAGGACTACTATACTGAGTGGTAACTCTAGGCATGTGGGGTGTGGCTGGAGGAGGTAGGTAACTGGAGGCATGCCCTTAGGGATTATATCTTGTCCCTGGCTCCTCAAACACTCCCCTCTTTTCTCTGTCACAGCTACCACGATCTGAGAAGCTTTCCTCTACCATACCCTTCTGCTATAATATTCTGCCTCATCTCTGGCCCCAGAGCAATGGAGTTGTTCATCCATGAATTGAAACTGAGACCTCTGAAACCATGAGCCCTAAATAAACTTTTTCTCCTCTAAGCTGTTCTTGTCAGATATTTTGGCCACAGAAAGGAACAACTGACTAATATAGCCACTCTCCTGAACATTTTATATCAACTTATTATAATCTATATATACACTAATACTAGGTTAAAATATTTCTTTGATTTTACCTCCTGCTTTAAAAAAATAGCTAACATTCCCCTATTATCAAATTGCAAATTTTCTCTAAGTTGTTCCACTGATTGTAAATAGATATTTTATGTTCTTATTTCTCATAACTCTCCCTCACATCTACCTTGTGGGCAAACACATTTAGAAACATTTAGAAATGCTGGCTTAAACAAAGTTAATCATAGCCTTTAAATATTAATATGCATTTTAAGTCTCCATGAGGGCACAGATACTTAGCATGCAAGCTTCCCAAGTTTATTTAATCCTAGAACATTTTATTCAAAGGGCATCTCCTGGGATTACTATTTCATAGAACCCAATTTAGGCAACATTGGCTTCCATAATAAAATCAGAATTCCTTAGCCTGATATTCAAGGACCTCGAATATCTGGACTTATCCTTTCCTCTGGTTGTATTTCTCAGATCTACTTAATGCACACCAAACATGCTGTTATCCTCTTAGTACATGGTGTTGTTCTTAACTGAGAAGCATTTCCTCACCCCCTTTATCTACCTCCATTCCAAGTTAGATCTCAGCTTTTCCAAAACCACTTCTCTCTCTAGCTAATGAGAGTCTGTCTCCTAAACTACTCTCTGCACTATTCACTTGGCAATTAATGAAAAGACTACCCATTGATGAACTATTTCTCACTACTAAAACTGTTATCCAACTGTGAGATGTTAGTGTATCATTCCCTCTAGACTAAATTCCATGAGGACTAGGATTCTTTCCTTTTTCTTATTTCTCCCTCTAATGGCTAAAGCACAGTGACTCTTGAACATGGGTTGATAATTGTTTCTAGAGCATACCTACCTGTCTCATTTAGAGATTAATCTCTTTAAATTTTTTTTTAGTTGTTGATGGACCTTTATTTTATTTATTTTTATGTGGTGCTGAGGATTGAACCCAGTGCCTCACACATGCTAGGCAAGCGCTCTACCACTGTACTACAACCCCATCCCCTAGAGATTAATCTTTAGTACAAGAAATGAGGGTAACTATTTCAGTTGCTGAAGTTCTTTCTTGCCTCCCCATTTTTCCAAGCGTCTTTTCCCAGCTAACTGGAAGAGCACTAACAATTTCCATTGACTTGACAATTCTCCAGAGTTTTTTACTTTTAACCTTGTTAAAAGTAAAAACACCTGCTCTTCCATAGAATTAAGTCACTTCATTTGTTCAGAATGAGATCCAGCAGAGTCTCATGTCTTGTTAACACCTGGCATAAAGCTGTAAGGAAAACGATGGTTATATTTGCAACATGTCTCTGCATTTCTTGCGTTAAAAGACAGTGGCATTGCAAAGATTGCCATAGTGTAGTCAAAGTTCAGAAATAATTTGGGATTATATGGATTTGTCACAGCTAAAGCCTCTCTAAGTCTACCTTACTAATCTGAAATCATAACAGGACAGGAAGGCTAGATTCTAATAATCAAAATGCTCAAGAGACTGAGGGGGAGGCATGTGTAATAGGAGAAATACTGGTAAGACAATAAAGTGCTGGACTATTTTTAAGTCAGTGATTCTAAACTAGGAGTGATATTTGCCCCTGAGGAACATTTGACAATATCTGGAGTCACGTTTAAATGTCATAACTGGGATCAGAGTTGCTATTGGCATTTAGTGGGTTGAGGCCAGAAATGCTGTTAAATATCCTACAATGCACAGGACAGTCATCCGCAGCAAAGCATTATTCAGTCTAGAATGTCAATAGTGCTGAGGTAGAGAAATCCTTCTTTAAGATAAATGGTGAAAGCTAGCAGA
This sequence comes from Xerus rutilus, assembly GCA_028644305.1. Taxonomy (NCBI): domain Eukaryota; kingdom Metazoa; phylum Chordata; class Mammalia; order Rodentia; family Sciuridae; genus Xerus; species Xerus rutilus. The sequence continues at coordinate 17,159,391 of CM053410.1, forward strand.
ACATGCAAAATTCCTCAACTGAAGGAAAGAAGACAAAAGGTTATTGTTTAATTTAAATGCATATTAGTAGTTTTATTATTCACACTGTTAAAAATTTTAGGAAATCTCCATTGTTTTTTGTAATAAATGGAGAACCAAACTGTGGAAACAAGAGGAAAGGGACAGACTTAACATACAACTCATCATATGGCAATTTCTTTTTACTGCTGAATGATATAGCATAAAAATTTTTAAGTATAAAATAATAATAGTTTAAAATAATCTCAACAATAGCAAAAGTGGTAGTTATCAATGAAATTTGACTTATCAATAAATAAACCTCAATAAACCTGATTTGTTTCTCAAGCATATATGTATGTGAATAAATGTAGGTTATACACATCTCTGGTGAGAAAACTTCCTTCTCTTTGTTTATCTATACTTTCTAAATTTTCTACAGTGGATCAATCTCTACACTCATGTAGCTTTGAGAAACACTGTTTTCCATTATATATTAGATTTTTGTCTTTCCAAAGGTTTCATATAAAGGGAATCACGCAGGAAGTACACTTCTGAGTGGCAATATGTGCATCTTCTGGCGAATCTTTTTAGATTTTTAGGCTATGATGAGTAAATAACAAAACTTAAGTATTTAAATTAGTAAATGATTTTGAAAACATTTACATTTTTAAACTTAAAACATTTTTAAGTTTAACCCACCCTTGTAACAATGTACTTTATGGAAACAATTAGAGATTCAGATAGTTACATACAAAGAACTTTGTTATGGAATGGTTAACATAACCTTAAACATTTTTTATTTCCCAGTACTGGAAATTGAACCCAGGGCTTCACACATGCTGGGTAAGCTCTCTCCCACTGAGCTCTAACCCCAGTCCTTCAAAAAAATTTTATTCTGAGATAGGGTCTCCCTAAATTGCCAAGGCTATCCTCAAACTTGGAATCACCCTGTTTCAGTTTCCCAAGTAGCTGAGATTATATATATATACGCACACACATACCATAGTGCCCGGATGTCTTAAACATTTTTTTTTAAAGAAAGGAACTCCAGCAATAGTTAAACTAAAAGTCTGGGAATAGATAAATAACTTTTGGTATTACAGTACCTCCATAGATTGTACTACTATTACACAAAGTATTTTAATGGTGAATACTTACTGTTGTGAGTGAAAAAAATTAAAAACATTATCTACAGTAGAATTTCAATGTTCACATCCAGGTAAAAGTTGTACCAAATAAAATGCATGATTATGCTAACAATATTATCTGAGTGATGTGATATTTATGATCCTTATTTTTTACTTCATATAAATTTACATGTAATATATTTTTAAATAAAGCATAAGAATTTATGATTATGAAAAGATAAAAATTAAAATCTATTGGTATATTAGTGAAAAATTATTTGAGTTAAAATCAATTCATACTAGAGACCAGTGAAATCTTTACATACAGATTTACGCTGCACAAAACAGGTATTATTTGACAATACCACTCTACAGACCAAAGATTCTCTCCCCCTATCATATGGTATCCTGGAAGATTTTATTTTTGGCTTCTCTCTCCTCCTTTCCCTCAAACTAGTATCTAGACCACTGAGGATCCCCACATGCAGAAGTCTACCCTCCTCTCTAGTGTGCAACAGTTTTGTGACTTTATTACAGATGAATTTATTTCAACCCTACAATATTGCATAAGTTAAAATATATCTGCTTTTGTGTTATATTTTTAAATGATTTAAGTTTTATAGGCTGTTATTTACAATTGATTTAAACATCATAGGCAGTCATTTATGAACTTCTAAGAAAAACTTTAGTACACAAGCATGAAACTACAAAATAACTTCATCCATGTTGTTGACTCCAAACAATTCAGATCTGACTGAACTGTCACAAAATACATATTCTCATAGCCTTGAGATTCAGATGGTAAATTTTATTATGGACATTTAATTCACTATTTTAAATGGTCAACATTGAATAATACCTCAAAACAGATGATGAAAATCTATGGCAGATGAGATCACCAAGAAATTTGCTCTACCAAACACTGAGAGAATATCCAATTAAAACTATGTTCTACTCTGTTATCCTATCAATGATTGGCTGTCTCCAGATGTTCTGAAAGGTTCAGAACTTAATTTTTTAAAAAAAATTTTAAAGTTCCCTAACCAAACTGTCCTTAAGAGTGAATTCAGTCTGCAAACTCTTAAAAAAATATTAATTCTTTCAGAGAACAGGATATCTTCTAAGAGTAACATTTACAGAGAGTAGCATAGGGCTTACTAGATTGGGGCAGAGATAAACTTAGCTAGAAGAGAATGGTACTCCATCATATAAAAGGGAGCAGGGATTGAATAAGTTATGTTGAAATCAGACCAGAGAAGACAAGGCAGAATATAAGGCTCTTGTGGCAACTGTGCTTAAGGAGGCCCCATGCTAGGGGACAGCTGGAAGTCTAGCTCTTCAGCACTGCTTGAACAAAGGCATTTATGAATCAACAATAAATTTGCCCCCCACCCTGCCTTGCCAACCTCCCCTTATGTGAAAATGTTATGTGTCAATAATGTTTTAAACATCTCCTAGGAAATATGGCTTTCTCTTAAGCTACAATTCTGTACATGAAGATTTCTGTTATCACTATTGATTTCACTATTTGTAACTGCTATTTTTTACTGAAACTCAATCATTTTAAAATATTTTAAATAGGGAAGGTCACAAAGCTCAGCTCTTCATAATTTTCTTTGGTTTCAAAAGTTCCTAAAATGAACATATATTTACTTTATTTTCCTTATTGGTACATAAGGATCCCCCCTATAAATCATTACTATGAACATCATTAAATGTATCTACTTACAAAAATAACTGAGTCTTTTTCTAAAGTATATATTTTGGAGTTGCATGCTGTGTGTATTTTAGGTATGTGTGTGTATATATGTATAATGTATTTTATGTATATTTAATAAGTATAAATACAGCTAGTTTTCATTCAAAAATGGCTCTACATACAAACACAAATGAGAATTCCAATTCAGCTTCAGGTTTCCACACATCTCCACAGTTGATAGATCCATGTGAAATGGTATCTCCACTTAAATTGGTATTTCTTTAATTGTAACTGAGGTTGAACATTTCTTTGTATATATATTGCCCAATTGGGTTTCCTCTTCTGAAAATTTTTCTTTGATATACTTTGTATTTCTTCACATTAAAGTTTTGAATTTTGAAAATAAAATCTTGCTTTTATGGGTTTTTTCTTTCCATGTATTAGTTTAGAAATATAAAGATAATCTTCTATATTTTCAACTAACAGTTTAATTTTTTCATTTTGTTTTATTTTTTGGTAGCAGGGGTTGAACTTGGGCACTTAACCACTGAGCCACATCCTCATCCCCTTTTTGTATTTTATTTGAAGACAGGGTCTCACTGAGTTGCTTAGGGCCTCACTAAATTACTGAGGCTGGCTTTGAACTCTCAATCTTCCTGCCTCAGACTCCCCAGCCACTGGGATTACTGGTGTACGCCACTGTGCCTGGCAACAGTTCAATTTTTAATTTTCATTTTGTAATTCAAATTTATGTGTAATGTTTGTTTATTGTGTGAGGTAATATCTGATTTTATTTTTCCACATAGAGGTCCTTGTTTCAACAGCATTCCCTGAAGAGTATGTTTTTTTCCACTGTTATGTCACATTGTGAATATATCAAGATCCTATATAGCCATATGTTAGAGACAGGAGAAGAAAGAAAAGGTGTTGAAGAGAACAGCAGTCTAAGGAATTTCCTCCAGGGAACATAAAGTTTAAAGCTAAGACCTTAAAGATAATAAGAAGCTAAACAGATGAACAGGGTAGGGTGCAGATAGCAGTTAGCTAAATATGGATCATTATTCAAAGAGGAATTCTAGTATGAAACTCGTATTCCTTTGAAAACTTAGTACTTGATTCATTGTTATATGTCTATAAATATAACTTGTACATAGTTTTTCAGAATATAAATCTTCTCAATGCTTTTAAAATTCCTATCATCATTCTAAGCCCTGTGAAACTGTCAGTACCAGGTTGAAGAAAAGATGGGATGTGAATTGAAATAGAGTTAAAAGATGTACATATATGATGAGAACCATCTCTTGCCCAAAGTCACTCTTAGCCACAGTCCAGATGAGATTTCTACAGACTTAGAAAGAAAGCTTTCCTAAACTTCTTTAGCAACTTCTCCTATTTCACAAAGCTCTGATTTCTAGTCTCTTTTCCCTCTTCTAAACATATTGTTATTGATTAAAATTAGAAATTTGTGAAAAATATTATCTTGAAATCAAAACAAACCCATGACAAAGGGAATGAAGCACAAGTAAAACTATGTGTTTTTTAAAAAAAAAAAAAACAGATTTAGCATACTCTACTTAGTGTGCCTACACTATAGCTTAAAATAACTTCTAAAGGTTTTTAAGGCACTGAAATTAGTACACCCTAAAAGGAATTGAGCTGTCACTAGAGAAAAAAAAAACCACATAAGAAAATACATCTTAGGTGAGTTCCTCTTTAGTAGTTATCTAATAGCCTCATAGATTAAATAAAGCCTTTTCTTTTATGCGTGAATCACATCTATTGCATAAATTACTTTCTTTCCAAGCAAGTAAAAGAAACAAGAAAGAACTATATAAAGAATACAATTAATAATGATAGGCAGTTTTCCACGAAACGAAGTCTGTAATATGGTTACATAATCAGTACCTCAGCAACCTTAGTTTTTTTTTTTTCCTCCTCACAAGTAATGGCTAAGTAGAGGCAGAGATAGAACTACTTTACCTTTTTTCCTTTTTATAAAGATAACACATTATTGTAGAAATACATGAAATTCAAAGAATTAGAAGAAAATTTTAAAAATACACATGCATGGCAGAGAGTGATCTCACAATATGCATAATTCTCATCTCTCTTATGAAAAGAATCCCAGTTTTTCAGGTCCCCCATATATTTCCTCATGGTTGGTTTTTTTTTTTTTTTTTTTTTGTACTGAGGATTGGGAATGCAGGGGCACTAGCCATTGAGCCACATCCCCAGCCCTATTTTGTATTTTATTAGAGACAGGGTCTCATGGAGTTGCTTAGCACCTTGCTTTTGCTGAAGCTGGCTTTGAACTCATAATCCTCCTGCTTCAGCCTCCCAAACTGCTGGCATTACAGGCGTGCACCACTGTGCCCCACTTCCTGGTGGCCCTTGAAGCTAGAAGTGACCTTGTAATTAAATTCTAATGAGATTGAATGCAAGAGAAGTACAGTATTCACTCCATCTTTGCTCCCTTTTCCTGCCTCTTCCTTGGAAAATGGGTGATGGTTGAAGGGGTTAGAGAGGATGTGAGTCACAGGGTTTCTGTCACTGTGAAGTAGTCAATCCACTTTCAGACTTCCTTTTATGGAAAGAAAAAAAGTTTGGCTTTCTGTTCTTGGTACAAGCAAACAGTCCTAATTGTAACCTAATCTTAAAACTGCCATTTAATAATTATTTTTTTCTAATGTACAAGTTTTTAAAATAATCACAATGATGTACTTCCTCTTTAGTTCTTTTCTTTAAAAATGTTTGGGTTGGTTCATCAATTTATTTATCTTACACTGGAGCATATAGGCGGCCTGTATTTGAATCTTCACCTCATATACAACCACAAGACTGGAATCCTACTTAGAATAAGATGGACTCCATGTTTGTATAAATACATCAAAATATACAGTCATGTATAACTAAAAAGAACAAGTAAAAAAATAGGTACTATAAAACAGGAGTTGTTTGTTTTTGTTTTGCTTTGTTTCATTTTTGTTTTTATCTTGTAGGAAAATTATATTGAAAATGTAGTGTGGATATTAGAATTTCCTAGAGCTTTGTGGTGGCTCTAGTTAAACTAGGAATCAGCTGAACCATATACTAAATTCAATTTTTCGATGATTGTTGTGATAGGCATAATAATAGCATCCAAAGATATTTACATCTTAATCCTAGAAAGGTACGGATATATTATATCTTGATCCTCATTTTAAAAAGGAATAAAAAGAAAAGATTGCTAAACACCAGAAGGGAATAGCCTAAAGATGAAGCCTATGTGCTCACATTCACTTCATTGGCTATGAGGTTTTTTCCCTTTTGTAAGGTATGAATGGAAAATTCCCATTTATCTGGAAACCAATTGAAAACTCAAAGAACAGAAATTCCCATTTATCTAATTTTTTCAATATGCTTTCCTGGTAATTTATAGAATTTTACCCAAACAAAACAAAAACTCCAAAACAACTTATGATAGATTGAAATAAACAAATAAAACAACTTTTCCTTCTCCACACATAATTAGAAAAGCGTTGCTCTTGGCCAATGATTTTCAAAGTGGTTCCAGAACCACAGACCAGGTGTATCAGTATCCCTTTGGAACTTCAAAGGAAAGCAAATTCTCCAACCTGTCCTAGACCTACGAAATCAGAAACTCAGGGCTAATGCCAAGAAAAATCTGTGTTCTAAAAACTCCTGGGTGATTCTGATGCTTGCTAAGGGTGGAGAACTGCCACTTTAAGATATGCCACTTTATTAACACGTAACACAACCTATAAACTGTGTCAGGCAGTATGCTAAGCATTTCACATACATAAAATCATTTAACTGCCTATAATACTTTTATTATTCCCAATTTATTGACAAGGAAATGGAGCTTTAATGACTAACCTAAGTTAATAAATGGCAGTTATAATCAGTCTTCACAATCTACACTTGTAACCTCAACACTATGAAACACAAGATTGCTCAGTTAAGTAAATAACAGATTGTTTTCACTAGCTAGTATATTACATTTCTCAGCAAACAATGTCTTGAGTACATTTTACTTATACATTTCCATAAATTTCTTAAGTAACAATTCTAGTTTTATGAGCCTATACTTGGTCATATGATTCCATCAGAGCTTTTTACTTCATATTATGAGACAGCAACCTTTTATCATATCAGTGCTCTGCATTGTTGACACATATTCCTTATTTACAGGTAACTGGAAAAACATTTATTGAATTTTGATGAGACACATTGGGGGATGCAAAGATATAGAGACAATAACACATACAATGAAATTAGGGTATTTAATGTGGTATTACTAGATGGAAAACAACCCAATAAATATCAGCCATAATGATCAGAAAGCTAATTCTTTCATGTTGTTACTTGTAATGGCAAGAGAAACATAGAAATGGGACCATAAAATTGAACAGAAGACAGATAATACTGTAGTAGAAAAACAAAAGTTATACTACTTAGTTGTTCTGAACTACTTTTAAAATTTGCAACATTATTGATAGAGTGGCTCCTCCCTCCCTCACTTTCTCTTTTTCTTCCTCCTCCATGAAGTTCAGCCCGTTGAATGCAGGACTCGATTTTTCAAAGTTTTTACAAAGACACCATTAGAGATTTTCTAGAACTGAATCATAGATTCATTTCTCTCAAATAGGGGCATAAATAAAATCTACTTTACTTAAGGAAGAACTGAGAAGACACCTAACAATAAATACCCACTTCCTCAAAACCAAGATTTACAGAGTGAAAATAATGCCACTTAAACATTAACACCTAATCAGCATGCTTTGCCAACTTGCAGTGTTCAACTTTTACTTTCAATAATCTACTTAAACAAGTAGAAAAAGAAAGTGAAATAAAAGGGCAAAGTGTCAACCAAGAAAAAAAATTCTAGCACTTCCCAGTACTATCAACAGCTACCAGAGAGCCTGGGATATTATTTAATCCATTTCCGCAAGTTGAATTTTTAAATATTTATTTGTTCTTATTAGTTATACATGATAGTAGAATGTATTTTGATATAGTATACACATATCAAGTATATGTGTATACTATATCTCATTTTCTTCTGGTTGTACATGATGTAGAATTACATTAGTTGTGTAATCATATATGCACAGAAGATAATAATGTCTCATTCATTCTACTATCTTTTCTATTCCCATCTGCCCTCTCCTCCCTTTATTCTCCTTTGTCTAATCCAATGAACTTCTATTCTTCCTTTCCCCCACCTCTTAATGTGAATAAGCATCCATGTGTCAGAGAAAACATTCAGCATTTGGGTTTTGGGACTGACTTATTTCATTAGCATGATATTCTCCAGCTCCATCCATTTACTGGCAAATGTCATAATTTCATTCTTCTTTGTGGCTAATATTCCATTGTGAATATGTACATTTTCTTTATCCATTCATCTGTTGAAGGGCACTTAGGCTGGCTCCATAGCTTAGCTATTGTGAATTGAGCTGTTATAAACATTTATTTGGCTGCATGCCTTTAGAATGCTGATTTTAAGTCCTCTAAATATATACCAAAGAGTGAGATAACTGGATCAAATGGTGGTTCCATTCCAAGTTTTCTGAGGAATCTCCAGACTGCTTTCCAGAGTGGTTGCACCAATTTGCAGTCCCACCAGCAATGTATGAGTGTAACATTTTCCCCACATCCGTGCCAACACTTACTGTCACTGTGTTATTGATAATTGCCATTCTGATTGACGTGAGATGGAATCTCAGTGCAGTTTCAATTTACATTTCTCTAATTGCTAGGGATGTTGAACATTTTTTCATATTTTTGTTGACCATATTTCTTCTTCTGTGAAGTATCTGTTCAGTTCCTTTGCCCATTTATTGATTGGGTTATTTGTTTTTTGTTTTCTGTTTTTGTTTTTTGTGTTATGTTTTGTGAGTTTTTTTATATATCCTGGTGATTAATGCATTATCTAAGGTACAGATTGGAAAGATTTTCTCCCATTTTGTAGGCTCTCTCTTCATGTTCTTGATTATTTCCTTTGCTGTGAAAAAGCTTTTTAGTTTAATACTATCCCACTTATTGATTATTGATTTTATTTCTTGTTCTTTAAGAGTCTTGTTGAGGAATTCAGTTCCTAAGCTGACATGATAGAGATTTGGGCCTACTTTTTCTTCTAGTAGGTGCAGGGACTCTAGTCTGATCCCTAGGTCCTTGATCCACTTTGAGTTAAGATCTGTGCAATATGAGAGAAGGGGTCTAATTTCATTTTGCTACATATGGATTTCCAGTTTTCCCAGCATCATTTGTTGAAGAAACTATCATTTTACTCTAATGTATGTTTATGGCACCTTTATCTACTATGAGATAACTGTATTTATGTGGGTTTGTCTCTGTGGCTTCTATTCTGTACCACTGGTCTTCATGTCTGCTTTTGTGCCAATACATGCTGTTTTGTTACTTCAGCTCTACAGTATAATTTTGGGTCTGGTATTATGATACCCCTTGCTTCACTTTTCTCCTTGAGGATTGCTTTGGCTATTCTGGGCCTCTTATTTTTCCAAATAAACTTCATGACTGTTTGTTCTATATCTCTGAAGAACATCATTGGAAACTTAATAGGAATTTCATTAACTCTGTATGGTGCTTTTGGTAGTAAGACCATTTTGACAATATTAATTCTGCCTATCCAGAACATGTGAAATCTTTCCATCTTCTAAGATATTATTTATTTTCTTTATTTAGTGTTCTGTTGTTTTCATTGTAAAATGTCTTTTACCCCTTTTGTTATATTTATTCCCAAATATTTTATTTTGGGTGGGGGGCTATTGTGAATGGGATAGTTTTCCTAATTTCTCTTTCAGCTGATTCATCATTGATGTATAGGAACGCAACTGAGGTATGGGTGTTCATTTTATATCCTGATACTTTGCTGATATTTATGAGTTCTAGAAACTTTCTGGTGAAGTTTTTGGGTCTTTTAAACATAGAATCATGTCATCAACAAATAGAGGTGTTTGAACTCTTCTTTTCCTATTTGTATCCTTTTATTTTCTTTCTTCTGTCTAATTGTTATGGCTAGAGTTTTCAGGACTATGTTGAATAGAAGTGGTGAAAGGGGGCATCCTTGTTTTGTTGTAGTTTTGAAAGGGAATGCTTTCAATTTCTCTCCATTTAGTATAATGTTTGCCTTAGGTTTAGCATATATAGCTTTTACAATGTTGAGGAATATTCCTACTATCCCTAGTTTTTCTAGTGTTATGAACATGAAGGGGTATTGAATTTTGTCAAGTGTTTTTTCTGCATCTATAATCGTAAGACTGTCTTTAAGTCCATTGATGTGATGAATTATGTTTATTGATTTCCATATGTTGAGCCAACCTTGCATCCCTGGGATGAATCCCACTTGTTTGTGGTGCACTATCTTTTAAATATGTGTTTGATGCAATTTGCAAGAATTTTATTGAGAATTTTTTCATCTATGTTCATCAGGGATATTGGTCTGGAGTTTTCTTTTCTAGATGTGTCTTTGGTTTTGGTATTAGATGATACTGGCGTGGTATAATGAGATTGGAAGGGTTCCTTCCTTTTCTATTTCATGGAATAATTTGAGGAGTATTGGTGCTAATTATTCTTTGAAAGTCATGTAGAACATGGCTGAAAATCCATCTGGTCCTGGGTTTTTCTTATTTGGTAGGCTATTCAATTTCATTACTTGAAATTGATCTGTTTAAATTGTGTATATCCTCTTGGTTCAATATAGGAAGTTCATGTGTCTCTAGAAATATTTCAATGCCATTAAGATTTTCTATTTTATTAGAGTATAAATTTTCTAAATAGTTTGATTATTGTCTGTATTTCAGTAGTGTGTGTTAGGATATTTCCTTTTTCATCATGAATTTTAGTAATTTGAGTTTTCACTCTTTCTTCATTAGCTTGGCTAAGGGTTTATCTATTTATTTTTTTCAGAGAACTGACATTTTGTCAATTTTTTGAATTGTTTCTTTTGTTTCAATTTCATTGATGTCAGCTCTGATTGTAATTATTTCCTGTCTTCTACTGCTTTTGGTGTTGATTTATTCTTTTTTTAGGGCTTTGAGGTATAATATTAGGACACTTATTCATTGATTTTCTATTCTTTTAATGAATGAGCTCAATGCAATAAACTTTCTTCCTACCACTGTCTTCACAGTGTCTCAGAGATTTTGATATGTTTTGTCACTATTCTCATTAACTTCTAGGTGTTTTATTTTATCTTATTTCTTCTGCTATCCATTCATTATTCAATAGTATATTATTTAATCTCCAGGTGTTAAGATTCACTTCTATTTTTTAGTTTATCATTGATTTCTATTGTTTAGAAAATTCCATTATGATCTGATAGAATGAAAGGTATTTTGTGTATGTGTATGTGTGTGTGTGTGTATACATATATATAGCATTTGTTAAGAGTTGCTTTGTGGCATAAGATATGGTCTAATTTCGAGAAGGATCTGTGAGCTGCTGAGAAGAAAGTGTATTTGATCTTTGATGGATGAAATACTCTATGTTAAGTCTAGATTACTGATTGTATTATTTAGTTCTATAGTTTGTTTTGTTTTTGTTTGGAGGATCTATCCAGTGGTGAAAGGGGTGTGTTAAAGCCAACCAGTATTATTGTGTTGTGAACTATTTGATTCTTGAAATTGAGAAGCATTCCTTTGATGTACATAGATGCTCCATTGTTTGGGGCATCAATATTTACAATTATTATGTCCTGTTGATGTATAATTCCTTTAAGCTGTATGAAATACCCTTCTTTGTCCCTTCTAATTAACATTGGCTTGAAGTCCACTTTATCTGATATGAGAATAGAAACCCCCGCTTGTTTATGAGATCTATGTGAGTAATATATTTTTCCCAACCTTTCACCTTCAGTCTGTGGATGTCTTTGCCTATGAAGTGAGTCTCTTGGAGACAGCATATTGTTGGTTCTTGTTTTTTAATCCAATTTGCCAGTCTATGTCTTTTGATTGATGTAGGTCAGGTCATTTATGTTCAAAATTATTATTGAGATATGATTTTTATTCCCAGTCATTTTGGTTTATTTCTGATTTTTAATTTGAATTATTATCTCCTTTGATTAACTATTTCTTTATTGTGTTCCCTCCCTTTGTGTTTCCCTCACTTTTTTTTCATTTCATCTTCATAGAATATTTTGCTAAGAATGTTCTGTAGTACAGGCTTTCTAGTTGTGAATTGTTTTAACTTTTGTTTATCATGGAAGGTTTTTATTTCACTTTCCAATTTGAAGCTTAATTTTTCTGGGTATAGTATTCTTGGTTTTCTTCCTTTTTTTTTTTTTTTTTTTTCAGAGCTTGGTATATATTATTCCAAGTCCCCCTAGCTTTGAGGGTCCAGGTTGAGTCTGAATTGATTTCCCTCTAAATATAATCTCACATTTTTCTCTGGAAGCCTTTAAAATTCTATCCTTATTCTCTCTGTTAGGTATTTTCCTTGATGTGAGTCTGTTACAATTTTGTATATTTGGAGTCCTGTAGGCTTCCTGTATTAGATTTTCCATTTCATTCTTTAGGTTTGGGTAATTTTCTGATATCATTTCTTTGAAAAAACTGTGCATTCCTTTGGTTTGTATCTCCATGCCTTCATCTATCCTAATAAATCTTAAATTTGGTCTTTTCATGTTATCCCTTATTTCTTGGAAGTTCTATTCATGTTCACTTAACATCTTATCTCCATGGTCAACTTTATTTTCAAGATTATATATTTTGTCATCACTGCCTGAAACTCTTGTCTTCCAAGTGGTCTAGTCTGTAGTCATACTTTCCATTGGATTTTTAATTTGGTTTATTGATTCCTTCATTTCAAGGATTTCTGCTTGATTTTTTTTTCAGAATCTCTCTTTATTGAAGTGCTCTTTAACCTCCTGAATTTTCTCTCTGATTTCACTCCTTACATCATCCTTTACCTCACAGGTAAGTTTAACTATGTACATTCTACACTCCTCCTCCAATATGTCTTCCATTGAGGTGTCAATGGATTCTATTATTAGAGCATCTTGGTTTGTTTGGAGTGATTCGTTCCCTTGTTTTTTCATGTTGTTTGTGTGTCTACCCATCTAGCCATATGGATCTGAGGCAGTACAGTTTCTTCCTTGTAGATTTATCATGTCCCTGGATGTTTCCAGTACTTGGCCATTAAGGCGGAGAAACATAACAACACAACCAAAGTAAACAATATACATCCTTAAGCCAAATCGCTCCTGTTAAGACATCTACAGATTTGTTGCAATAAACAAACAATATGTTCAGTTATTGCCTATGATAAAAACAATAAGTTTGCAAAAGATTTTACAATTTCAAATAGTAGAGAACAGAAGTGGTGCTGGATGTGATGTTTATGAGGGAGGAGGAGGAAAAATAGAAGTCAAAAAGGAAGAGTGAAAGAGGGAATAATAGAGGTTGGTTGTTAGCTGGAGAAAAGAGAGAGAGAATCGAGGGAAATGGATAAGTGAGAGAAAAAATATACATAAATTAAAAATTTTAAAATAGAAAAAGTAAAAAGAATACAAAACAAACTGAAGTATGCTAATCAGACATCCTAGTCTGCAATGAATTGATGCATGAAAAATAACTGGTTTCAAAATGGTAGAAATGTGAGAGGAAAAAAAAGAAAAAAAAATGATCTTGAAGAAAAATTGAACAATTGTTTCCACTGGAGTTGAAAAGATTATCAGCTTCCCTTCTCAGCAGCCAGGTAGGGTTTTCTGGAGTATGAGGCTGGCTCCACCCTCCGAGTGGAGTTACAAGGGTGAGAGGGTTAATTCTGGAGGTGAAACTCCTAGAGGTGGGGTTTAGGCTTAGGTGTGCTCCAGCTCTTTACTGAATTCCCACTGGTCTGAAGATTTTTAAATCAGTATTCCCCTAGGGCCCAGTGATTGCTGGTCCATGCTGTAAAACCACACCCCAGGAGTCTGCTTTGGGTTCTACTCATGCAGTGTAGGAGACATTTCTTATCCTGCTACATTGCCTGAGGACCCCATGATTCCTGGTCTCTGATTCAGTCTCCAAATTCAATCTCTCCCACCTCTGCCTATTTGAATTCCCATTCTGGCACTTCTCTCCCAGCTGGTCCTGCAAGCAGTGGCTTGGAGAGGAACAGGGAAGTCAGGCTGGTTTCCAGAACAAGTATTCCCCTGTGCAAACCTCTATCCATACTTGATTTTCTCCTGGTCACTTAGGCACACTCTGTCATGCAGTGTGGGTTTGCCCAGGTTCAATTTGCTTTATAATAGTTTTATAATATCCTAGATAACTGTAACAGTGATAGCTTCTGAAGAGGACATGGATCCAAACATTTCTGGATAGCAACTTAGTATGACTTGATGAACAGTTCCATCATATGGAGTCACTCTTGTATTACAGACAGTCATTCTGCTATTCAGAGTACTATAGGTGGGGGAGATATATGAAGAGTACAGCATGGAATCATTATCACAAAGTCTGAGAAATCATTGCCAATTATTAGAATGTTGTAGTTCGCTCATAAGTGCTCCCAACCTCAATTACACTGAGATACCACCTGACTCTAATATGAAACCCTAAACAACAGGAAAATGAAAGAAACAGCCAAAAATTATAATTTTTGGAGACATCCCAAGTTCTAACTTTTGCCTGACCCCAGGTTTTCATCTTACTTTTACAGAAGTGTCTTGGTAGAATTTTAATTCCTTTTACAATAAACAAACTGTTCTGATCTAATTTATTTCCTATTCACTGGACTCACATGCTTTTGACTAAGAGTTTCCCTAGTGACAATATTCATTTCTCTCCTGCATCACAATTTTCCTTCTCTATGAGGTCATTCCATAGCTGTGCAAACATGTAATTCCTCTCATCTTAAAAAAATTCCCAGTCTTTATTTATTAGAAAACCTCTGGAAAGATTTGTTTCTACTTGCTGTCTCCCTCTTTCATCTCCTCCAGTTCCTTGGAATCATAGTAAGACTTGCATCACTTCTCACAGTAAGACTTGCAGCACTTATCACCATGCCAAAACTGCTCTGATCAGAGTCACCTCAACATTATCAGATTCAGTGAAAATTCTTATTGTCCATCTTACAAGATTAATCAGCAAGGTCTGAAGGAATTTACCACTTCCTCCTTCTTGAAACGCATGTATACTTAAGTTGATCCTTCTACTTCCCTGACAGCTCATTCCCAATTTCCTTTGCTGGATCCTTTTTATATTTTAGGCCTCTAATAATTAAATCATCTCAGAATTTCAAAGAATGGATCAGTCAGTTGATCGATAGATAAAAAGTTAGAAATGGAAATATTAATTCATTGAGATACAATAGCCATCTACCTACCCCTGAGTTTACAAATATTTCAATCAATTAGGTAAAGTTTCCCCTTATGCCCTTCTTTAATATCATTCTCTTTCCTTACTTTTTTAGCAGTAATCATCATCCTGAATTTTATGTTTGTCAACCTCTTGCCTTCTTATAATTCACCACACAAGCTCATATTTCTCTCTTTCTCTCCTCCACCTCTCTCTCTCTCACACACAATTTTACTCTATATAAATGGAATAATACATCATCTTTAATATTATTAGAATATATTCTTTAAGGCAAACATTATGGGTTTATGTTATATTATTAAAGTCAAAGTTAAATTGAAAATAGGGTTTGGATTAGGACAACAATATCTGTTTGAATTAACCATATTTATAGATTCCCTGTCTTAGTTCATTCAGGCTGCTATAACAAAATACTATAATTTTGGGGGGGGTGGCTTATAAACTAAAGAGTTGTCACAATTCAATAAACAGATTTTATTTCTCACAGTTCTGGAGGCTGCATGTCAAAGATCAAAGCACCAGCAAATGTAGAGTCTGGTGAGGGTTTGCTTCATCATGGATAACTTTCTCATTCTAAACTCCCAAGGTGAAAGGAATGAAGAACCTCTTCATACAGGCACTAATCCCATTTGTAAGGGCTTGTCCTTACAACCTAATCATCCCCAGAAAGGCTTTACTTCCTAATAGTATTAACTAAAGGTTAGGATTTCAACACAAATTTTGAGTAGACTGAAAAATTCAAATTACAGCAATCTCAAAAGCCTAGAGAAAATAAATCTCAATTAGGCATACTCAAAGATAGACTAATCAGAGATTATCCATATCTAATCATAAACATTTCCTTTATATAATTTAAAGTATTTTTAAAGATCTTACAATGTTGATTATGTTTTCCCAAAATTTAGTCTACTTCTCTCTATTCCATATACAATAACCAAAGTTTTTAGATAAATGTATAACTAAAGTAAATATATGAACTGAGATACTTTTCTGATTTATTCTAGGAAAGCATCTCTTCTTTCTCCTAGAAGTTCACATTGACCTTTCAAATTCAGGCTAAATGCTACTAAATGCTGCCCTCAATCACATTTTGACTTGGTTCTGGATCTTTTGAAGTTGAGTTTTTATAACACAATTCTATGTACATATTATGTGTTTAGAGTTTTCCTAATTTTCTGTTTTTTAAAAAAATAATATATCAAGCTTATTGAATTGTAATTATAGAGATATTGTAAAGCCTCAGACTCTTAAGATATGATTTATGTTGTCAAAATTTCATCTTATTGTCATTTTAGAAAGAATACTTTCAACCATTTAAAATATATTTCTAAGCCTTCTATAATATTTTTCATCAATATCTCTGAAGAAAAAAATTACTTCTCAGAGTACACTGCTGAAATCTACTATTTTTATTTCTACAGCCAGTTTAATTATTTCTCAAATGTCTCCAAATGTTTCATGCCTTCTCATAAAAAATCATTCATATGTGAGACCACAGAGATAAACTTGGACATCACAGTTTTGATAGTCTATTAATATACATGTATGACAATTCTGAAAATATTTCCCAGAGACACTGAAAACCCTCTAAAATCAGATATTCACATATAATCCTTAAACTTGACATCTAAATTTGTTAGATTTTTTGTTAACTAAAAATAACTTACCACACTTAAGAAATGTGTAATTACTTATGTCTTGGGCCTGCATGGGAAAATTCAAGATGTATTTTTGTCAATATGAGCCATTGAAAAAGAGACAAAAAGAGTCCCTGCCATGTTTTGCCCATGAGCAAAGACATTAACTGACAAACTGTGCAAGGGAATTGGAAATGAAGGAATATTTTACTCTTCAGAATTTTTCATGAGAGCTAAAACATTCTGGTTATGACACTGCTGTAGAGACACCATTTCTTTCAACCCAGACTCTCTGATTGTCAAATTCTCCATCATTGCCAAAGCCAGCATATCTCCTCATTTGTTCCTAAGAAGACGATCTCAGTATCCATTCATGATGTTCTTAGTCTATTGCCAAATTGTGACATTTCTGCTTCCACATCATGGCTGAATCTGTCTCCATTTGGTTCTATTAGGAATTCTTTGTCATTGTGGTGATTTATTCTCACATTAATGTCACAAATTTTGAGTTAACCTTTTTTTATTTTAAAAGATTTTCTTAAACCTCCTTTAACTGTAAAGTTGACATTTGAGCAAAGATTGAAAGAAGATGAGAGAGTTAGTCATGGAGATGGATAGGTTAAGATTGCTTTCAGAAAAAAAATGAATGACCCATTTCAAGGCCATAGGGTGGTGTGTTTCAAATCTGCTGAAGGAGAACAAGAGGGGCAGAAGGAAGCAGAAGGAGCAAGACAAAGGGTGACTGTGTGAGGAGAAAGAGGCCAAGAAGGGCTAGATCATGCAGGACTTTGTACGATATTCCAACAAAGACACAAAGAAAAGATTAATGGATGCTGATGAATAAGGGAGGTGGGAATGGGAAACATAAGAGAAATAGAGAAACACTAAACGCGACATGGGGGAGGTGGGGGGCAGGAAAGGGGAATGGGTATAGTAAAGATGGTTGATAAAAATATATATAAAAATATATATATATATATATACTGTTCATTGAAAGTGCATATAAAGATGTTTAATATGAAGAATGTAATCTGCTTATAATTTTGTGCAAAGTTAGAAAAATTATGATTGTAACAATTTTTTTCTA
>CM053410.1:17177366-17201329 GCA_028644305.1 Xerus rutilus
AAAAAAAAAATTAATAAATAAATAAATAAATAAATTACTCACTGCTTAAAAAAAAAAAAAAAAAAGACACAAAGAAGATGAGGAAGTTGTTACATAGATACACGACGAAGCAAGTTCTAGGCAGACACAATAGCTTGGGCAAGGGTTTAACAGTGGCAGTGTGCCTGTCCTGATCGAGAACAGTCAAATAGGTAAACAGGTCTTGTAATTCTTTTAGATCTTTAGATTTTATTCTGAATGATTTAAGGAGCTATTGCAGGGAATTGAGCAAGATTAACACTGTCTTCCTTAAATTTTAAAATAGATTTCTGATTGCTGTATTGAGAAGAACATAAGAGGCCAAGAATGAAAAACAAGATGACTAGTTAGAAGATTACTGTAATAATCTAATAGTCAATGATGGTAACTCAGATCAGGGTGAGAACAATGCAATGGAATGGTTAGGTTCTGGATATGTTTTGAAGGTAGAACCAACAGGATTCCCTGAGGGATTGAATATGAAATGTAGGAGAGAGAGGGAAGTTACAATGACCCTGATGATTTTGACTTGAATAACTGGAAAGATGGAATTACTATCAACTGTAACTGGGCAACTTTCTGATAGAGCAGGTTAGACAATGGTCGTGGTAGTGGAATTAGGAGTTCAACTGTAGATGTATTGGGTCTAAAATCAGATCCCATGTAGATATTTTGAACAGGTAGATGCACACATAAGTCTGAAATTGAGGGAAAATATTTGGGCTGGAGATTTAATTTGGGTGTTGACATGAGAGATTGTATTGAGCTAAGAGAACGGATGAGATCACTAAGAGAACAGGAATAAAACAGAAGACCCAAACATGGAGTTTCAGTGGCACCAAAATGAAGGAAGAGACTGAGAGCTGTTACATTCTATTTCAAGAGCTCAGAAGGAAGCATTGTTCCAGCCCAGAAATGGTGACTTGTTTGCTGGAGAACTAAATTTAGAGGATGGGAATTCAGAAGGGAACAGAGGGATTTTCCTGCAGGAACATAGTGTCATTCCAGATTGACAAGAGATTTAGAGACATATTACCTCTATCGATGTACCTCTGTGGCACACTAGTCAGAGACGGTGGTCAGAACTAGAGTGTGATGAAGGAGGAAGTCAAAACACCAAATTATAATGTAGCCTGAGAATCCGGGCTTCACATAATTCTGAAATGAAGAGGTAGACTGCCTCAAACTATTTCTCCCACAGCTATGCACAGATAAAGGCTCAAATAAGTAACTTCCAGTCTCAACAATATTACAAAAAGTACATTCCCTCAGACAAAGCAGCACAAAATATACTATAGACAAGAGAGAGAGAGAGAAAGAAATCAGGCAAAAAAGAAAGAAAAGATTTATAAAGAGAACGAAAATATTGTGCAAAGAGGAGTATAAAGAAGAAAATGAAAATAAATAGAAAACATTAACGAGGTTCTAATATCAAAATCAACTCAAGCAGAATTAACACAACTGAAAATACTATAAATGTCATGGAAGAAAGACTTGAGGGAAAAGCACAAAACAAAATAGAAAAGGGACAAAGATATACAATGACTAGAAAGTTTCTTGACATCACACTCTTCAAACTTACTCTAAGGAAGTGGTCTAGATCTCTGATGTACTTTGCTTCCAGTGTTTTATCTGGTACTGCTGAACTTCTCTAGCAATTTGGGAATTAAGATTGTCCTATTCTTATACTTTTCAAACTATCTTGTCATGAAACAACTATCCCATAATACTATGTTCTGAAGAGCATTGTTACATTCATTAAGTTATTTAACTTTCCAATTTCTTTTTCTGTTTTGCTCAGCGTTGATCTAAACAGAGCTAAAAGATACCAAGCTAGATATATTCTACATTGGCTTAAAAATCTGCCTATAAAATTAGAAACTTCCTATTCTATGATCATTACAGCAGAAACAAACTTATCTCAGAACTGAATGGCTACTATTTTTCCATAACAAGAAACAGGGCTTCATGGAGAAAAGGCTGACTCTAAGACTGGGAGAAAGAAAGGATAAAAGGAGTCTGGAATATCTCATTGCACTAGGAGATGGGAAAGTGCTCAAAGAATGGTGGGATCATGTGAAAAAGATTCAGGATGCAGTTTGAAGGGGCTCTCACTGGCAAAATTTGGATAATTTGAGCATCAAAACAAACAATAATAGTTATGGATTAAACACTTAGCTGTTTTAACTATATTCTTATGGTCTCATTCTCTTGTTCTCCTTATGGGCCATCAATTTTCTCTCCTTTATTTCTCTTGCTACCTGAGAAAAGTTTGATGGATGGTAACTTCTTTTTGCCTCTCTTCTTTCATTTGCAAAATACAGAGGCTGGAAAAAAGACCACATGTGTTTGATGTTCCTCCCAGTCTAATATTTTGCAGGTTTTTGTTTTTTTTAAATAGGACAGGGGGTGGGGGACAACCTGAAAATAAGTATTGCAGCCATTCAGTTCTGAGATAAATTTGTTTCCACTGTGAGGTATTGGTGTCCTTTACAGATGGGCACATCAGTCAACCAAACAGACAAACATGGTTGAAGAGAAAAGCCTGACTTTTTAACTGAAAATGGTGCTAAAGTCAAAGCAAACTTCTAGATTTTATGTTACCAGTAATTATTTCATTAATGCATAAAACATATTTTATGTAATTTAATAAAAAACATACACTTTGCTTTTCTTTAAATTCTTTTTTCTTATTTTATAAATTATACAGAAGTTTTTAGGTGATTGTGAATATTAATCATTTGTCCATAAATTTGTGGACTCTGAATCATGAGACTCTTTTGAGAATCTGTAAGAAAATATTTAAATGCTCCAGCTCTCTGCTACCAATTATAACAATGCTAAATTTAGTCAGATTTTGGTTTGTCCTCATCTGCACAATGATGATAATCTCTAATTTGGACTTTCCAATATAAGCACTGTTATGAAATCGTCTGTAGTCTAAGATTGCTTAGAAAAGGCAAAAATAACTTTAATTCTTGCAAATCTGAACAACAATATGCAGCATAAAAAGAATAAATAGCTCATTGCATAACAGTGGAACAGTGAATATCCCCAAAGCCTCTTTCCATGGAGTTACCCAACTCTAAATAAAAAATTCTATTTTATTCAATTATGCTTTATTTTAAAAAACTGTAACCCCCTCAGTAGAACCTTCATGAGAAATTCTGGAATCGTCCACACCAAGAACTCAGAAAATCAGTAAGATTTTTAACAAATAAGAAAGGTATTGGTCACATTTACATAATCAAATGATTAGGCCTTTTGGTGATTCAGGTTGAGCAACTCGAATCCAAAAATCCAAACTCTGAAATGTTTTGAAATTTAGTTTTGGATTTCAGAACATTTCAGGTTTTTTATTTTCAGATTTTGGATGCTTAACTGGTAAAGTCTATCCAAATATTCCAAGATTCAAATCTCTGAAATCTGAAACACTTCAGGTTTCAGTATACTCAGCTTGTATTTGGTTTACTTGATCACCCTTAACATTTAATTAAGTACTATTCTTCCTTACAGCAAAACTCTAGCTAAAAGTTATGAACTTCTTTTCTGCAAATGCAAGGAACATAGTATATCCTGATCCAGTGACCAGATTAGTCTTGTCAAGAATGCTTTCTATAAATACACTCATGCATGTAGCCAAAGACTTCAATGGCAATTAACAAAACAGCATTCCCAATATCTCATATAAAATAAAATCATTCTCCTTTACAGGCTCAATCAATACTACATTTTATTCTCTAATCTCCCCCATCCATATTTTATGCTATATCCAAATCTCCCTTGAAAAATTTGATCCCTTCTGTCTTCAGAGCATGAATACTAACTTAATTAAAAATAAGGGTATAGAGTATAAACTTGAAAGCTATCCATTAGTATCTCAAGCAGTTACAAAAAGAGTTTATTTTAGAAAAGATGAAATAGATAGTTAATTAAGCATGAAGTCAAGATAAAATGTCCTAATGTTCCTAACAGTAGAATTTGTTTGGTAAGCCTCCTTCCCTGTTATCTTCCTCCAGAACATGTTAGGATTATCAAGAAGTACTATCTTTATATTTTTGTTAAACTGACGATTTTCTCCCCTCTTCTCTGTATCTGCTATCACCATAGGTACAAGTCAATCAAATGTTTTTTTTAAATTGTATCCTAGTCCACGAATAGGTTTATCATAACTGCTTTGGATATTTTACAGTTCAATATTTACTGTTCTTTCAAAAGCCCCATTTCTCCAGCCCTAGGTTTTATAATTCTTCTAAAAGGTATAGGCCCGTGGTCGTTAATATGACCATTTGATTTGAATAAGTATGGACTCTATAAGTAAAAATGAACTAAAGTTCTACTAACACCCCAAAACAACATTAAAGGTATTATGTTGTCTAACTGTAGATACTAAATAAAACAATATAAAGGGGTAAACAATATAAACAATATAAACAATATAAACAATATAAACAAAATAAACAATATAAGGACTATTGGTGTTAGTCTTTCACATTCAAGTAGATTATTTGGAGGTTGCAGCATCAGAACAGTAGCTTCTAGTACAGGAGAGAGGTCATGTTTACTTGAGAAATGAAAAAAAGTCAGGGTATCTGGGGAGCAAAAACTTAAAAGAAAAGTGGTATCAGATGAATCTGGAGAGGTAGGCAAAGACTACACTATATCTAACATCATAAGTCACGTTAAAAGTAATGACTTTTATTCTAAGATTGAGAAGTCACCAAAGAGGTGACAGACTGGATTTGATGGTTTTGAAGATCCTTCTGGCAACTGGGTACAAATGACATGGAATTAAAACAGCAATTTAGGAAAAAGACAATGCTGGCAACAGATATTAAGATTATTTTTTAAATTAGCAAGTGCATTTTAGATCTTTCATGGCCTCACTAGGTGATTCTGTGACTGAACTAAAATCCTATCTGGTAGTTCTGTGGGAAAGATTAGATAGTACAGTACATGACATACCACTTGTACAGGAAGAGCTTATGAACATAGTCTTTAAACTAGTACATTGCTTCTATTATTAATTACTATGTATAACTTTATGCCAGTGAAACAGAACAATTAATATAGATGATTTTTATGGAAAGATAATGGATTTTTTTAGTCCATTTGGGCTGCTATGATAAAACCTAAGACTAGGAAATTTACTTCTCAGTTCTGGAGGGTGGGAAGTCAGATCGAGGTGCTGGCATGTGATGTCTGGTGAGGGCCTTCTTGCTGCATCTTCAGATGGAAGAAGGAAGAAGGGCAAAAGGAACCAAACTTTTTCCAAAAGGTTCTTTTATAATGACTTTTATAATGACCCACTTACAAGGGCAGAGTCCTCAGGACCTAAATACCTCCCCCAAAGGCACCACCTCCCAACACTATTGCATTAGGGGTTAAGTTTCCAACATATGAATTGTGAAGGACACATTCAGACCTAGAACTCATTATATCTAAATACAATTATATTCTAAAAAGAAATAGAAAATGTAACTCAAGACATAAAAAGATGGGAGACCAGGCAGGCTGAGGCAGCCCTGCAAACCAGTGTGGAGCCCAGGCTCACACCCAGGACCACCCCCAACAACCTGCAAGGAGCTCAGGCCCAGGCACAAGACTGCCCACCATGCTGAGGACCACGCCCACTCACCAGAGTATTGCATCTCTAAACAGGCCACCCAGCCATCATTTGGCTTGCTTGTTCATCCTCATCTCTAAAAGTTGTTGCTGCTATCTTGGGACACCTCCAGTGCCATCTCAGGTTACCTCTGCTGCTGCCACTACCATCCTTAGTTGCAGCAGCTTCTGTCTTGGGACACTGCCCAATGGCCGGAAGTCCAACAACAGGGTACTTATGGGTTTGACGCTACCCCATCACCAACTACAGACATGGCCACTTCCATCTAGGGACAACAGCCAGGACATGGAAGACCATCACCAAGGCCCCTGCAAGCTTGGTTACATCAGAGGTATCCCTGCTAGGTGTGCTAATAGCCACCATCTTGTTGCAGAGGCAAGAGAGAGCCTTGCACTGGGTAGCCTCTTTCTCTTTTCTCTTAAGAGCCAGCTTCTCTTGATCTATCTTTCATGCTTCCTATGATCTAATACCTCTATAATTGTACCTCCTACCTCATAAATAGCACACCCTACCCTGCTCATTTCTCTCTTTGTCCACCATTAGAACCTGTAGAACCTTTTGCAGAACTACTGTTTATATTGCAGATAATAATTGAACATATCATTCTTGTTTATTGTGACAAAACTATAATAATCTAAATAGGAACTATCTGGTTTAAGACTATATATCATTTGCATTGGGGGCTGTTAATATTGATCTTCCCCGTAAAGGTAAGACATCAGTAGTCTTCAGGGACACTATACAATTAGAGGTTAGAAACTGTAATATTTCAAATCTGCACTGCTAGAAGGGAAGACATAAAAATTATGAAAAGACAAAGGAAGAAAGTGCCCAAAAAAACCAAGATTATAAAATAATAGAATTCATTGACAGCACAGTACAAAGGGGGAGTTCAATGATCTGCAAATCAAACAATGAGATAACAGAGCAAATACAGGCAACAATTGATCACTCCAACAAAGATATGAGAGAGCAAATACAAGTAGCAAAAGATTACTTCAAGAAAGAGATAGAGTTTCTGGAAAAAATAAATAAATCCTTGAAATGAAGGAAACAATAAACCAAGTAAAAAAACTCAATAGCATCGACAACAGACTAGATCACTTGGAAGACAGAACCTCAGATAGTGAAGACAAAATATACACTCTTGAAAACAGAGTTGACCACACAGTGAAGATGGTAAGAAAACATGAACAGAACATTCAAAAGTTATGGGATAACATCAAAAGGCCAAATCTAAGATTTATCAGAATAGACAAAGGCATAGAGATACAAACCAAAGGAATGTACAATCTCTTCAATTAAATAATATCAGAAAATTTCCCAAACATGAAGAATAAATTGGAAAATCAAATACAGGAAAACAAATGTACAAAATTAAAACAGATCTACACCAAGGTACATTACAATGAAAATGCCTAGCAAACAGAATAAGGATAAAATTTTTATTTATTTTTATTTTTTTATATTTAATTTATTTATTTGTTCTATTTAGGCTTACATGATAACAGAGTGCAATTTGATTCATTGTACATAGATAGAGGATAACATATCAATTCTCTAGTTGTAAGTTGTATAGAATCACAACATATATGCAGTCATACATAAAGTTAGGGCTATGGTGACCATCATATTCCACCACTTTACTGTCCTCATGCACCCTCCCCCCTTATACCTCTGTGAACAGAGTTCCACCATTGTTCCCATGTCCTTCCCCACATTATGGATC
Source organism: Xerus rutilus (assembly GCA_028644305.1). Classification (NCBI taxonomy): domain Eukaryota; kingdom Metazoa; phylum Chordata; class Mammalia; order Rodentia; family Sciuridae; genus Xerus; species Xerus rutilus. The sequence goes on from CM053410.1 coordinate 17,184,740, forward strand.
AGCATCCACTTATCAACGAGTACATTCGGCATTTGGTTTTCTGAGATTGGCTTACTTCACTTAGCATGATATTCTCCAACTCCATCCATTTACCTGCAAATGCCATAATTTTATTCTCTTTTACTGCTGAGTAATATTCCATTGTGTATATATACCACAGTTTCTTTATCCATTCATCTATCAAAGGGCATCTAGGTTGGTTCCACAGTTTAGCTATTGTGAATTGAGCTGCTATAAACATTGAAGTGGCTGCAGCACTGTAGTATGCTGTTTTTAAGTCTTCTGGGTATAGACCAAGGAGTGGGATAGCAGGCTCACATGGTGGTTCCATTCCAAGTTTTCTAAGGAATCTCCATACTGCTTTCCAGATTGGTTGTACCAATTTGCAGTTCCACTAGCAATGTATGAGCGTCCTTTTTCCCCACAACCTCTCCAACACTTATCGTTGTTTGTATTCTTGATAATTGCCATTCTGACTGGTGTGAGATGGAATCTTAGGGTAGTTTTGATTTGCATTTCTCTGATTGCTAGAGATGTTAAACATTTTTTCATATGTCTGTTGATGGATTGTATATCTTCTTCTGTGAAGTTTGTGTTCAGCTCTTTGGCCCATTTATTGATTGGGTTGTTAGTTTTTTTGGTGTTAAGTTTTTTGAGTTCTTTACATATCGTAGAGATTGGTGCTCTATCGGATGTGTGTGTGGCAAAGATTTGTTCCCAGGATGTCGGCTCTCTGTTCACTTCATTGATTATTTCTTTTGCTGAGAAGAAGCTTTTTAGTTTGAATCCATCCCATTTGTTGATTCTTGATTTTATTTCTTGTGAGTAAAAGGAGTCTTATTAAGGAATTATGGTCCTAATCCAACATGATGAAGATTTAGGCCTATTTTTTCTTCTATTAGACATTGGGTCTCTGGTCTGATTCCCAGATCCTTAATCCACTTTCAGTTGAGTTTTGTGCATGGTGAGAAATAGGGGTTTAGTTTCATTTTGCTGCACATGGATTTCCAGTTTTCCCAGCAGCATTTGTTGAACAGGCTATCTTTTCTCCAGTGTACGTGTTTGACTCCTTTATCTAGTATAAGGTAACTATACCTTATAAGTGGGTATGTAAGTGGGTTTATCTCTGTGTCTTCTATTCTATACCATTGGTCTACATGTCTATTTTGGTGCCAGTACCATGCTGTTTTTGTTACTATAGCTTTGTAGTATAATCTGAGGTCTGGTATTGTGATGCCTCCTGCTTCACTCTTCTTGCTAAGGATTTCTTTGGCTATTCTGGGTCTCTTATTCTTCCAAATGAATTTCATGATTGCCTTTTCTATTTCTATAAGGAATGACGTTGGGATTTTAATTGGGATTGCACTGAATCTATACAGCGCTTTGGGAAGTATGGCCATTTTGACAATATTGATTCTGCCTATCTAGGAGCCTGGGAGATTATTCCATCTTCTAAGGTCTTCAATTTCTTTCTTCAGTGTCTTATAGTTTGCATTGTAGAGGTCTTTCACCTCTTTTGTTAAATTGATTCCCAAGTATTTTATTTTTTTTGAGGCTATTGTGAATGGGATAGTTTTCGTATTTCTCCTTCAGAGGGTTTATCACTGATGTATAGAAATGCAATTGATTTGTGGTTATTTATTTTATATCCTGCTACTTTGCTGAATTCACTTATTAGTTCTAAAAGTTTTCTGGTAGAATTTTTTGGATCCTCTAAGTATAGAATCATGTCCTTCGCAAATAATGACAGTTCGAGTTCTTCTTTTCTGATTCATATCCCTTTAATTTCTTTCCTCTGTCTAATTGCTCTGGCTAGTGTTTCAAGGACTATGTTGAATAGTGGTGGTGAGAGAGGGCATCCCTGTCTAGTTCCCATTTTCAGAGAGAATGGTTCCAGTTTTTCTCCATTTAGGATGATGTTGGCATTGGGTTTAGCATAGATAGCTTTTACAAAGTTGAGATGTGTTCCTACTATCCCAAGTTTTTCTAGTGTTTTGAGCATAAAGGGTGTTGTATTTTGTCAAATACCTTCTCTGCATCGATTGATAAGATCATATGATTCTTATCTTTAAGTCTATTGATGTGATGTATTACATTAATTGATTTCCGTATGTTGAACCAACCTTGTATCCCTGGGATGAACCCCACTTGATCATGGTGCACTATTTTTTTGATATGTTTTTGTATGCGATTTGCCAGAATTTTATTGAGAATTTTTGCATCTATGTTCATCAGGGATATAGGACTGAAGTTTTCTTTCTTTGATGTGTCTCTGTCTGGTTTTGGAATCAGGGTGATACTTGCCTCATAGAATGAGTTTGGAAGGGTTCTCTCCTTTTCTATTTCAGAAAATAGTTTGAGGAGAATTGGTATTAGTTCTTCCTTTAATGTCTTGTAGAACTCAGTTGAGAATCCATCTGGACCTGGGCTTTTCTTGGATGGAAGGCTCTTGATGGCATCGTCTATTTCCTTGCTTGAAATTGATCTGTTGTTATGTATGTTCTCTTGGTTCAGTTTGAGTAGGTCATATGCCTCTAGAAATTTGTCGGTGTCTTCAGGGTTTTTTATTTTACTGGAGTATAAATTTTCAAAATAGTTTCTAATTATCCTCAGTATATCAGTAGTGTCTGTCATGATATTTCCTTTTTCATCATGAATTTTAGTAATTTGGGTTTTCTCCCTCCTTCTTTTCATTAGGGTGGCTAAGTGTTTGTCAATTTTCTTTATTTTTTCAAAGAACCAGCTTTTTGTTTTGTCAATTTTTTGAATTGTTTCTTCTGTTTCTATTTCATTGATTTCAGCCCTGATTTTGATTATTTCCTGTCTTCTACTTCTTTTGATGTTAATTTGTTCTTCCTTTTCTAAGGCTTTGAGACAAAGAGTCAATTCATTTATTTGTTGACTTTTACTTCTTCTAATGAATGAGTTTAGTGCTATGAACTTTCCTCTTAGCACTGCCTTCATGGCATCCCAGAGATTTTGGTATGTTATATCAGAGTTTTCGTTTGCCTCTAAGAATATTTTTCTCTCTTCCTTGATGTCTTCTGTTATCCATGCATCATTCAATAGCATATTATTTAGTTTTCAGGTGATAGAGTAGTTTCTGTTTTTTAATCTGTCATTGATTTGTAATTTTATTCCATTGTGGTCAGATAGAATTCAGGGTAGAATCTCTATTTTTTTTTGTATTTGCTAAGACTGGCTTTGTGACATAACATATGATCTATTTTGGAAAAGGATCCATGTGCAGCTGAGAAAAAAGTGTATTCACTCGTTGATGGATGGAACACTCTATATATGTCTGTTAAGTCTAATATTGATAGTTTCATTGAGATCTATGGTTTCTTTATTAAGTTTTTGTTTGGAAGATCTATCCAGTGGTGAGAGAGCTGTGTTAAAGTCTCCAATTATTATTGTGTTGTGGTCTATTTGATTCTTGTATTTGAGAAGGATTTGGTTGATATACATAGAAGCCCCATTATTTGAGGCATAGATATTTATGATTGTTATGTCTTGTTGATGTATGATTCCCTTAAGACATATGAAATGACCTTCTTTATTTCTTTTCACCATCTTTGGTTTGAAGTCCACTTTATTTGATATGAGGATGGAAACTCTTGCTTGTTTGCAGGATCCATGTGAGTGATATGTTTTTTCCCACCCTTTTACTTTCAGTCTGTGGATATGTTTTCCTGTGAGATGAGTCTCTTGAAGACAGCATATTGTTGGGTCTTTTTTTTAATCCAGTCTGTCAGTCTATGTCTTTTAATTGGTGCATTTAGGCCATTTACATTCAGGGTTATTATTGAGATATGATTTGTAATTCCGGTCATTTTGGTTTGTTTTTGGTTTTTACCTTGAGTTGTTTTCTCTTTGAAAGGTCTTTCCTTTAGTGTAGTTCCTCTCTTTATAAATTTTCATTGTTGGTTATCGTTTCCTCCTCATGGAATATTTTCCCTAGAATTCTGCGTAGCGCAGGCTTTCTTGCTGTAAATTCTTTGAACTTTTGTTTATCATGGAAGGTTTGTATTTTGTCATCAAATCTGAATGTCAATTTTGCTGGATATAAGATTCTTGGTTGGCATCCATTGTCTTTCAGGGCTTGGAATATGTTATTCCATGATCTCCTGGCTTTTAGGGTCTGGGCTGAAAAATCTGCTGAGATACGAATTGGTCTCCCCTTGTGTGTAATCTGGTTCCTCTCTCTTGCAGCCTTTAAAATTCTATCCTTATTCTGTATGTTGGGCATTTTCATTATAATGTGCCTTGGTGTAGATCTGTTGAAGTTTTGTAAGTTTGGTGTCCTGTAAGCCTGTTGTATTTGATTTTTAATTTCATTTTTCTTATTTGGGAAGCTTTCTGAAATTATTTTGTTGAAGAGATTGTGCATTCCTTTGGTTTGAAATTCTGTGCCTTCTTGTATCCCAATAAATCTTAGATTTGGTCTTTTGATGCTGTCCCATATTTCTTGTATGTTCTGTTCATGATTTTTTACCATCTTCACTCTATGGTCAAATTTATTTTCAAAATTGTATATCTTGTCTTCATTATCCGAGGTTCTGTCTTCCAGGTGATCTAGTCTACTGGTGATGCTTTCTATTGAGTTTTTAATTTGGTTTATTGTTTCCTTCATTTCAAGAATTTCTGATTGGTTTTATTTCACAATCTCTAGCTCTTTCTTAAAGTAATCTTTTGCTACTTGTAATTACTCTCTTATCTCTTTGTTAGAATGATTGATGGTTGCCTTTATTTGCTCTCCTATTTCTTTGTTGGACTGATCAATTTTTGCCTGTAATTGTTCACTTATTCTTTAGTTCACTGATCATTTTAATTATGTACATTCTGAATTCTTTCTCTGACATTTCATCAACTGTGCTGTCAATGGATTCTGTTACAATGGTATTCAGGTTTATTTGGGGCACTTTCTTCCTTTGTTTTTTTATGTTGATTGTGTATCTTCCTTTCTTGAAATACCAATCTGAGGTATTGTGGCTTCTATCCTATAATCTTGTATTGACACTCCAGATTACCTGTGTCTCACCTTGGAGCTACTTCTGTTCCCCCAGTGTCCCCAGATGGGCACTACTGCCACTAAAGTTGGTGGCAGAGTTAGTGGACATACCTTTAGAGGGCAGTGGGAGTGGCCTTGGCTGGGCTCCTGAGGCAGCCCCTGAGGGCTGTTTTGCCCCTCTCTTGCACTCCTGCAGGTGAACAGGAGCTCTGGAGCAGAACTGGAGGCGAGCCCAGGTCTCACTTAGGCAGGGTCACAAGCAGGAGAGTCTGTGTGTGACCCTTACGGTGAGTGTAAGGGAGCACTCTGGAGCAGAACTGAGGTGGGCCCAGAGTGCCTCTTCATGCTGGGATCTCTGCATGCAACTCTTACCCTGGGTGTGCCTTCCTCTGTGGCTGGCAGCTATCAGTCTCTGGTCAACCCTTAGTTGGACACCCATGGAGTTTCCCTGAGTTTAGGCTCCCGAATGGCTAGTGGCTAGCAATCCTTGGTCTCTCGTTGGCTGGACACCTGTGGAGTTTCCTGAGGGCAGATCTGGGCCCTCTGCAGCTCCTGCCAGTCCACAGGAACTCTGGAGCAGAACTGGGGCAGACCCAGGCTGCCCTTGGGCAGGGCTGCCTTGTACTGATGTCTCTGAAGCGACTCTTGCCCTGAATTTGGGCTCCCCAGTGGCTAGAGGTAGCAGTCCCTGGTCTCCCTTTGGCTGGACAACCGTGGAAGTTCCTGAGGGCAGATCAGGGCCCACTGCGGCTCCTGCCAGTCCACAGGAACTCAAGGATAGAATTTTTAAGGCCACAGAGAAAAGTTTCATATTATATATGGGGGGAAATCAATTCAGATTTCAGGAGATTTCTCAACCCAGACCCTCAAGGCCAGGAGATTCTGAAACAACATATACCAAGATCTGAAGGAAAATGGATGCCAACCAAGAATCTTATATCCAGCAAAATTAAGCTTCAAATTTGACAGCGAAATCAAAACTTTCCATGAAAATAGAAGTTAAGGGCATGGTGGCACAAGCCTGTAATCCCAGCACTTAGGGAGTCTGAGACAGGAGAATCGTGAGTTCTAAACCAGCTTCAGCAACGGCAAGGCACTAAGCAACTCAGTGAGACCCTGTCTCTACATAAAACATAAAATAGGGCTAATGATGTGGCTCAGTGGTCAAGTGACCCTGAGTATAATCTCCAGCACCAAAAAAAAAAAAGAAGAAGAAAACAGAAGTTAAAAGATTTACAGTGAAAAATCCTGTACTGCAGAGCATCTTGGCAAAATATTCCATGAGGAGGAAATGAAAAACAATAATGAAAATCATCAAAGTGGAGAACTACACTAAAGGAAAAAACAATCAAAGGAGAAACCAAGTCGAGTAAAAAAACCAAAACAAATCAAAATGGGAATACAAACTATATTTCAATAATAACCCTGAATGTTAATGACCTAAACTGATCAATTAAAAGACATAGACTGGCAGATTGTATTTTTTTTAAAAAGACCCAACAATATGCTGTCTTCAAGCAACTCATCTTATTGGAAAAGACATCCACAGATTGAAGGTAAAAGGATGGGGAAAAATATATCACTCACATGGACCGTGTAAATAAGCAGGAGTTTCCATCCTCATATCAGATAACGTGGACTTCAAACCAAAGTTAGAAAGAATAAAGAAGAACATTTCATACTGCTTATGGGAATCATACATCAACAAGACATAACAATTCTAAATATTTATGCCCTAAACAATGGAGAATCTAGGTATATCAAACAAACCCTTCTCAATTTTCAGAATCAAATAGAACACAACATAATAATACTGGGTTACATTAACACACCTACCTCTCTCACCATTGGATAGAGCTTCCAAACAAAAACTAAAAAAGAAATTATAGAACTTAATAATACAATCAATAATTTAGACTTAACAGACATATGTAGAATGTTTCATCCATCAACATGCAAATACATTTTTTCTCAGTAGCACATGGATCCTTCTCTGAAATAGATCATGTGTTATGCCACAAAGCAACTCTTAACAAATACAAAAAAATTAGTACCCTGCATTCTATCAGATCATAATGGAAGGAAATTACAAATCAATGATAAAATAAAAAATAGAAGCTATTCCAACACCTGGAGACTAAATAATATGCTATGAATGCATATGATAAAGATGCATAGGTAGAAGACATCAGGGAGGAGATAAAAAAAATTCTTAGAGTTAAATGAGAATTCTGATACAACATATCAAAATGAAGGCAGTGCTAAGAGGAAAGTTCATTGAATTGAGCTCATTCATTAAAAGAATAAAAAGTCAACAAATAAATGACCTGACATTGCATTTCAAAGCCCTAGAAAAAAAAGAATGAATCAACACCAAAAGTAGTAGAAGACAAGAAATAATTAAAATCAGATCTGAAACAAATAAAATTGAAACAAAAGAAACAATTGAAAAAATTGACAAAACAAAAAGCTGGTTCTTTGAAAATAAACAAAATTGACATACCCTTAGCCACCCTAATGAAAAGGAGAGAGAAAACTCAAAATTACTAAAATTCACTATGAAAAAGGAAATATCATGACAGATACCACTGAAATACAGAAGATAATTAGAAACTATTTTGAAAATTTATACTCCAATAAAATAGAAAATATTGAAGACACTGACAAATCTCTAGAGAAATATGAGCTGCCCAAACTGAGTCGGGAGGACATACACAATTTAAACAGATCAATTTCAAGCAATGAAATAGAAGACACAATCAAAAGCCTACCAACCAAGATAAGACCATTACCAAATGGATTCTCAGCTGAGTTCTACAAAACCTACAAAGAAGCATTAATAGCAGTATTCCTCAAATTATTCCATGAAACAGAAAACAAGGGAAACCTTCCAAACTCATTTCTATGAGGCTAGTATCACCCTCATACCTAAGCCAGCCAAAGACATATCAAGGAAAGAAAACTTTAGAGCAATATACTCAATGAACATAGATGCAAAAATTCTCAATAAAATTCTGGCAAACTAAATACAAAAACATATTATAAAGATAGCATCATGATCAAGTAGGGTTCATCTCAGGTATGAAAGGTTGGTTCAACATATGGAAATCAATAAACATAATTCATCACAGCAGTACACTTAAAGATAAAAATCATATGATCATCTCAAGATGCAGAAAAAGCATTTGATAAAATACAACACCCTTTCATGTTCAGAACACTAGAAAAACTAGAGATAGTAGGAACATACCTCAACATTATAAAAGCTATCCATGCTAAGACCAAGGCCAACATTATTCTAATTGGAGAAAAATTGGAGGTATTCCATCTAAGAACTGGAACAAGACAAGGATGCTCTCTCTCACCACTCGTATTCAACACAGTCCTTGAAACTCTAGCCAAAGCAATTAGATGAAAGAAATTAAAGGATTATGCATAGGAAAAGAACTCAAACTATCACTATTTGCCCATGACATTATTCTATACTTAGAGGATCCAAAAAATTCCACCAGAAAACTTCTAGAATTAATAAATAAATTCATCAGTAGCAGGATATAAAATCAACACCCATAAATCAAATGAATTTCTATACATCAGTGATGAACACTCTGAAGGAGAAATTAGGACAACTACCCCATTCATAATAGCCTTAAAAAAAAACCACTTGGTAATCAATCTAACAAAAAAGGTGAAAGACCTCTACAGTGAAAACTGCAGAACATTAAAGAAAGACATTGAAGAAGACCTTAGAAGATGGAAAGATCTCCCATGTTCTTGAATAGGAAGAATTAATATTATCAAAATGATCATAATAAAAAAGCATTATACAGATTTAATGCAGTTTTAATTAAAAGCCCAACAACATTTCTCATAGAAATAAAAAAGTAATCATAAAATTCATTTGGAAGAATAAGAGACCCAAAATAGCCAAAGCAATCCTTAGCAAGAAGAGTGAAGCAGGAGGCATCCAGACCTTAAACTATACTACAGAGCTATAGTAACAAAAATGGCATGATATTGGCACCAAAGTAGACATGTAGACCAATGTGCAGAATAGAAGACACAGAGACAAACATACATAAATACAGTTATCTCATAGTAGACAAAGGTGCTAAAAATATAAATTGGCACAAAGATAGCCTCTTCAACAAATAGTGCTAGGAAAACTGGAAATCCATATGTGGCAAAATGAAATTAAACCCCTTTCTCTCACACCATGCACAAAGCTCAACTCAAAGTGGATCAAGGACCTAGGAATTAGATCAGAGACCCTGCACCTAATAGAAGAAAAAGTAGTTTCAAATCTTCATCATGTCAGATTAGGTCCTAACTTTCTTAACCAGATTCCTAAAGCATAAGAAATAAAATCAAGAATTAATAAGTGGGATAAATTCAAACTAAAAAGCTTCTCAGCAAAAGAAACAATCAATAACATAAAGAGAGTGCCCACAGAGTGGAGAACATCTTTACCACATGACATCAGATACAGCACTAATCTCCAGGATATATAAAGAACTCAGAAAACTTAACAAAAATAAATAACCCAACCAATAAATGGGCTAAGGAACTGAATAGACACTTCTCAGAAGAAGATATACAATAAATCAACAAATATATGAAAAAAAATGTTCAACTTCTCTAGTAATTAGAGAAACGCAAATCAAAACTACTCTACGATTTCATCTCACTCTAGTCAGAATGGTAATTGTGAAGAATACAAGCAATTATAAATGTTAGAGAGGAGGTGGAGAAAAAGGTATACTCATACATTGCTGGTGGCACTGCAAATTGATGCAACCACTATGGAAAGCGGTGTTAAGATTCCTTAGAAAGGGCTAGGGTTATGGCGCAGTGGTAGCGTGCTCGCCTAGCACACATGAGGCACTGGGTTCGATCCTCAGCACCACATAAAAAATAAAATAAAGATATTAAAAAAAAAGATTCCTTAGAAAATGCAGAATGGAACCACCATTTGACCCAGCTATCCCACTTCTTGGTCTATACCCAAAGGACTTAAAATCAGCATACTATAGTGACATAGCCATATCATAGCAGCTCAATTCACAATAGCTAAACTGTGGAACCAACCTAGATGCCCTTCAACAGATGAATGGATAAAGAAACAGTGGTATATATACACAGTGTGATATTACTCAGCATTAAAAGAGAATAAAATTATGGCCTTTGCAGGTAAATGGATGGAGTTGGAGAATATCATGCTAAGCAAAGGGAAGCCAATCCCAAAACAACAAAGGCCGAATGTTCTCTCTGATAAGTGGATGTTGATCCATAAAGGGGGCTTGGGCGTGGGGAGAACAGAGGAACTTTGATTGGGCAAAGAGCAGGGAGGGAAGGAGAGGTATAGGTGCAGGAAAGATGATGGAATGAGATGAACATCATTGCCCTCGGTACATGTATGACTGCACATGTAGTGCGACTCTACATTATGTAGAAGCAGAAAAATAAAAAATTGTGCTCCATTTGTGCACAATGAATCAAAATGCATTCTGCTCTCATGTATACCTAATTAGAACAAATAAAAATTTTTTAAAAAAGACATAAAGATCAAGACTGCTTGATGTAAACATTAAATTAGGGAAGAAGACTAGAAAATGAGGTAATGGAAAGTGCAGTGTTCAAATTATGATTTGGGGGCTGGGATTGTAGCTCAGCGGTAGAGCGCTTGCCTCGCATGCGTGAGGCCCTGGGTTCGATCCTCAGCACCACATACAAAGCAATAAAATAAAGACATTATGTCCATCTACAGCTAAAAAATATTTAAAAAAAAAAAAATTATGATTTGGTTCAGAGGCTACTGTAGGAATTTTGGTTTTCCTGTAGGTAAAATTGAGAAAGTTTTAAGAGCTTTGAGGAATGTCATGGTCATTTTAGAGCTGATGTTAAAACTGGCTGATGTTTTGAAAATACATGGATTGAAAAGGGCAAGCATGGAAGATGAGAGACCAGTAAGAGACTATAGTAGTAATTCAGGAAAGATACAACCCGGCTTAGACCAAGGTGATAGCAGTGAACATGGTGGAAAGTGGGGAATCTTGCTATATTTTGAAAGGTTTTCTGGAAGATGTGAGAGAGGTAAAAGTGCCAAGAATCACTCCCAGAGATCTGGCCTGAATAAAAAGAATGAAGGAGTACCTGTCGGTGGAATTGGAAGATTAAATTTGAGGGAGAGATTAGTTCCTCTGCTAAGAATGTTGTAGGGAATTCTTTTGGGCCTTCCACGGAGGTATAACTAAGCAGTTGAATATGATTTGGAGTTCAAGGGCAAGGTTAAGGCTGGAGATGAAAATATAGCTGTAATTAGCATATGAATAGCAGAGTTAAAAACTGTGAAGCTAGATGAGGTCATCACATGAAAAAATAATTAATAAAACTGTAAGGATAGAGTCTTGAAGCACTCAAATATTAAAGTAGGAGAGAAGATAATAGTCAACAAAGAAGGTCAAGATGGAGAAGCAAGTGAGGTAAGTGGAGGAAGAACATGATGTCCAGGCAGCCTTACCTTCTCTACACTTACTCTTCTTTCAGATCTCTGACCCTCAACTGATGCCTTAATTCCTAGACTTGGTTAGGTGTCTTAGGTCCTAAGTGCCTCTGCAGCATTCAGCTATGGCTCTCTTAAAATTTGTCACATTGTATTATAATTATACTGACTCATTTCTGCCTGTAAATTGCAAGCTTCTTGAAAGAAGAAATCAAGTTTATCTTGCTCAAAGAATATTCCCAGAAATTACCACAGTGCTTAACACACAGCAACTGCTGAACACAAGTTGGCTGAACTGAATTAGTAAAATCAGCACTTATCTTCTGATTGCAGACAAGGTACTGGTGTGATGAAATAAGTCTACTATGACACCTAAAGAACTAATAACATACATACATTTATTTCATTATATTCATTAAAATTTTTATACTTATTTTTCCATAGGGAATTTTTTAGTGTTGACTAGTTGGTGTGTTTTAAAGTGGTGATTTAATGCTAAGCAAAATAAGCCAATCCCCCAAAACCAGGGGCCGAATATTTTGTCTGATAAGTGGATGCTAATCCATAATGGGGGTACATGGGATGAGTGGAGGAACTTTGGATGGGGCAAAGGGTGGGGAGCATGGGGGTAGGAAAGATGGAATGAGATGGACCATTACCCTAGGTACATGTATGATTATCTATGATTGCACAAATGGTGTGATTCTACTTCATGTACAATCAGAGAAGTGAAAAACTGCTCCATTTGTGTAGAATGAATTGAATAGCTTTCTGCTATCATGTATAACTGATTAGAACTAATAAATAAATAAATAAATAAATAAATAAATAAATAAAGAGGTGATTTAGGTAAAGGGAGAAAAAGGAAATTAATACTTATGGTGTATGTGTGTGTGTATGTGTGTGTATGTATGTGTATGTGTGTATATATATATAAATACGTATATAAATATATAAATATCGGCTTTTTTTTTTGGTACCGGGGATTAAACCTAGTGCACTCAACCACTGAGCCATATCCCCAGGACATTTTTGTATTTTATTTAGAGACAAGGTCTCACTGAGTTGCTTAGGGCCTAAGTTGCTGAGGCTAGCTTTGAACTCGTGATCCTCCTGCCTCAGCCTCCCGAGCTGCTGGGATTATAGGCATGTGTAATAATGCCTGGAAATTATTGTATATATTAAGCCTTATAAAAATATGCCTTTCATATGTTATCTTACTTAAGCATTTAATTTTACTCACAAATGTGGAATAAAATATTATGAGTTCCATTTTAGGAAAGAAACTAAGCCTTATAAATGATAAGTAACTTGTCTAAGGTCACTCGAATGTTAAGAGTCAGGATGTAAATATCTGTAAAGCCCTTAGTAATATGTATGGGTATCTGTATATAAATAAGGTCTTTAGAGTATGTGCGTGTAGATAAATATGCATGTAGTATGCATGTATGTGGTTAAATGTATATATATGTATATGTGTAGGCATATATGCACACAAATGTATATGTATATTATGTATAATATATGCATTATATATTATGTATCTTTAGGTATTTATGTATAATATATGCACATTTATACATAAATATACATATATATTTGTGTGGGTGCGCATGTGTGAACACATTGTTACAATTTGAATCTAAAACTGTTCCCCAAAGAGCTCACATGTTAGACACTATGACAATGTTCAGAAGTAAAAAGAATGGATTATGAGAGCTGTAACTTCATCAGTGGGTTAATCCATTTGATGAACTAATAATGTGAACAGACTACTGAGTTGTGACTGTAGGTAAGTAGGGCATGGATGGAGAAAGCAGGTCACTAGGCCCTTGGACCATACCTCTTCCTGGCTCATGCTTTCTGCCTCCCAGCTGCCATGATTGAACAGCTTTCCTCTGCCATGTCCTTCCCTCATGAGGCTCTGCCTCATCTTGGGTCCAAAGCAATGGAATCAGCTGACCATGGACTGAGACTTCTGAAATCATGAGCTTCAAGTAAACTCTTCTTACTCTAAGTCATTCTTGTTAGGTGTTTGGGTCACCACAATGAAAAGCTGACTGACACACACATACAAGATATCAGCAAAAGAAAAAAAAATAATGGCTACTTTAAAAATATAATTGTTACTTACCGGAAAGTATAGAAGCAGAGACCCAAAAAGGATTGTTTCCAACAGGATAAGGCCCGATGCCCTGATGCTCTATGAAACAAAATGAAAACGTCATTGTTAACTTTCTAGACATGAAAGAATTTATCCTATTTTGAAAATGACTCATCTATCAGAACAACATTCTTTGGGGAAAATTATATAAATAAGTTACAATTAGCTAGCAGTCAAGTGGATAAAAAAGTGAAACATGCAAAATGACTATAAACGTGACGATAGATTTGATGGTACTGTCAGTGACTTCATTCAATAAATTTGAGTCACCGAGTAGACTAATCAGCTTATAACACTGCTTTGACAATTCTTTCAATCTAAGAAATTCATACACAGAGAAGATCTTGTCTATATTTCTGACATATCAGCCACAAGTACATATCAAATGCCAACACTAAACCACTTTACAAATACCCACAGGATAGTTCTGGTGGATAAATCAAGCACATACATAAGCTCTTGAAATCTAAATGATATATCTCCCATGATGTATTCTATGGTTCAAATAGAATCCCCCCAAATCACTAACATGACTCCACTATGAATAATATGAATCACATTAAATAACCGAAGTATCTCACCTGGTGTTCATGCTTAAATGTTCAAGACAGTTTTCAAATAAACTCTCCTGAATTTTTGTTTATTTAGTTTTCTAAGCATAAATATATATAATGACCTTAAGATACTTGTTAAATTCCTGTAACAAAAAGCTTAGAATTGAAACAAGATATAAAATACTAAAGTCAATCTTATCTCTTAACAAAATTTGCTTTAGTGAGTTTAAGTATCAATACAGAGTAAATACATTGATTAAGAATATAAACACAAAAACAGGTCATTCTGGGACTCCTGTGTTTTCATTAAATGCAATATAAAAGGTATTACATAAATGTCATCTCATACAAATATCTGAAATGGAAATTTACTTTAGGTAATAACAATTAATTTTGCAACAATAAAAAGATACTGCAAAGCCAAACCATGAGAACGTATTATATATTTTTTTTAAAAAACCCTCTAGTGTACTGGGTGATTAACCCATAGAAATGCTTCATTTAATCCCTCAAAAGAACTCAGGATTTTTATTACTTTAAAATTTGAGAGTGAGAAACAAGTTTAGTCAGTGAACAGACTTGATTATTTGAGTGCTTATTGATATTGGTCATGTTAGCTAGTAGATAATTTAGTGAAAAGAAAATTTCTATCTAGAAGTGTTTAAGTGAGTTTTGACTGACAGAATTTCTAAAATGGCAAATTGTGTTTGCAAAGTATACCTAATTATTAACAATGTATACCTAATTATTAATTATGGCTCATGTTTTAAACTTTCCAAAAAAAATGATACAAAGACTTAAAATCCACAATATTATACAAAACTGCTTATAAAATAACCTATAGAATATTGATTAAACATGGACATGAAAAAGAGCTGCAGGTTGTAGTGGAAAAGATGGACTTTTGGAGTTAAATCCATCTGAGTATGAATTATGAAACACCCATTTGAGGCACCACTAAACTTCAATTGCCTCACCCATGAATATTCTAATATTTACTTAATTAAACCTGACAGGATTATTAAACACAAAGTATATAAAATGGCTACCATCATGCCTGCTTCTTAATAAGTATGTCTGGATACCTTAAGTCAGAAAGCAGCATCAGCATGATGAATTTAAAAACTTATAGGCCCATGTTGCTAGCAGTCAAAATGTTTCATGCTGGAATCCAAAATGACCCCAGAGGAGCCCAAAGCCTGGAGGGAACCCAGCAGTTTCTTCTCTGGGTTGTGGATGTGCTGTGTGATACAGTGGTTTCTTCTATCCTGCAGCAGCTTCTGATAGTTTTAGGGCCTGTAGGCTCTGTAACTGGGTTACAGCCATCACTACCACATAACAGCACCAGTCATAGTGCATGATTATGTATATGTTCTCAGAGAAAACAACCCATCTATTTTCCCCCTGGAAATGTTGTGAAATCCTAACACTTGCTTAACCTTGCTTCTCGATGAACAGAGAAGCCCATAATTTCAGTTTATAAATTAGAACTCTGACAAGCTTCACGGCCTCACAGAATGAGCAGGAACCCTTCAATAAGTTGGACTCAAGGACACAGATGAGGCCCCGTGTTCCCCAAAATACTTTCACCACTATCTTACTCAGTCTTAGAAGTTCTTTTAACTGTACCAAAGCCCTTTTTTATACCTAGTGCCAAGGATTAATGTACAGTTGTTGTAAAATTTAAAGTAAAGAAGGATAGAAAAGGCACTAAGTGTGTATGGAAGAGAGGAAGGACTGGAAAACGAAGAAGGATGAGGGAGATAATGAGCAAAATAAGAGCTCAAGACAAAATGTCATTTTTTTCAGTTTTGCCCAAGATAGAAATGGTAGTATAGAACTATTTTTAACTAGAGTTGTTCAATGAGAAACTCTTGAAAAACTTTCTTGAAAGTGATCAACAATGTATACTATGATGCTGTTTATTTAAAATATACATAAAATGACACTATACTGTGTGTGTGTGTGTGAACAAAGGTCTATAGGACATATACTAAGCCGATAATGGTTTCTTCTGGAGAAGAGAATATATTTGGGTTTTAGATCAACTAAACCTAGAAATACTTTAATTTTTCTGAGATTATAGTCATACATTGTTGTTCAATGTACTTTTTAGTGAATCAATTTTTAAAAAACTAAAATATGTCACTGGGTGTGGTGGTGCATGCCAGTAATCCCAGCACTTTGGGAGGCTGAGACAGGAGAATCATGAGTTCAAAGCCAGCCTCAGCAATGGCGAGGTGCTAAGCAACTCAGTGAGACCCTGTCTCTACATAAAACACAAAATAGGGCTGGGGATGTGGCTCAGTGGTCGAGTGCCCCTGGGTTCAATCCCTGGTACAAAAAAAAAAAAAAAAAA